>CM048744.1:885926093-887126093 GCA_026315105.1 Locusta migratoria
GTCCAGATTAATTTGGCCGGTAAATGAAATATCCCCCCCCCCCCCACCTGGGAAAGTAAAGGAACTTAAGTAAGTGCAAGTCTCACAATGCAGTCGTTTCACCGCATAAAGTTGTGGAATATTACGTAACAAATCAGATATTTTAATATCTATGGCAGCACTTATTGAACAATTTTGTTATATATTGTTCTCTAATTAATTATTTGTTGTATTTATAGTGACCGTTTCGATATCAGATATCTTTATTACGTAATAAATGTGGCCGCACGGGAGTGGTCGCATGATCTAAGGCATCATGCTTCGTACTGAGCGGTCGCTCCCACCGGAGGTTCGAGTCCTCACTCGCGCACGGGTGTGTGTGTGTGTGTGTGTGTGTGTGTGTGTGTGTTGTCGTTAGTGTAACTAGTTTCTAAGTCTGGGGGCTGATGATCATAGCAGTTTCATCCAATAGGCTTGCAAACATTTGAACATAATAAAGGTTATGACTTGCCAGTAGCACAACAGAATAATAGACTGTTTAAATTACTTTATTATAGCGTGATTACATTTTATTCTCATGTCAGATGGGTAGCCGAATTTATATAATCGTTGTTAAATGTGCTTATGCTTTCTATTTTGTCGGTTTCGTCTGTATAAAGTTTTTATCAGTGGCCGAGTTTACAAGGCACCTTGCTAGGACCACGCGGTTGTTGGGCTTCGGGATTCGAGTCCTGTCTCGGGCATAGGTGTTTGTGTTGTCCTTACCTTAGTTTAACTTAGTTCAAGTAGTTAGTAAGCCTAAGGACTAATAAATTAAGAAGTTACGTGCCATAGATTTACAAACATTTGAACATTTTTATGCGGCTTTAATGTAAGAAATTTTGTTACTTTTGAACGTAAGTGGTTATAAATCGATTATATTCAGTGATTCGTGTCTTGATCTTTACCGCACTCTTTAAAGTCTCACGTACACTGAAGAACGAATGTACGTTAGTGCACAATTTAGACATAGCCTAAATGTATAGAATAGGCTATACATTACGGAAACTATTCAGAATGAATATAACCTGTATTATTAGTTTAAAATCTTGTTTTGACTGGACCAAGCTCGTGTAGATGTGCTTTATTATATATCTCTTTGTCTCTCTCTCACTCACACAGAAATATGCAAACACAATTACACACAAAATACAAAAAGTGTAGCATGGTGTTTTCTGTTTTACCGTACTTGGGCAGCAAGTGAATGACGCCTGCTGTAAACAGTTCCAGTGCGTTTCGTCGTGTTCCCACTTATAAGTGCCCGTTGCGCCTTTACCCCTGATCTTGGCGAACGTAGGCGTCCTAGCGCTACGCATATACTGTAAGTAGGTACTTAAAGTGTGACAAGAAAGCACCGGTGAGAAGAGGTACTAGATGAAACTTCCTGGCAGATTAAAATTTTGTGTCGGAACCGGGACTCGAACCTGGGACCTTTGTCTTTCGTTCAAAAATGTTCAGATGTTTGTAAATCTATCGGACCAAACTGCGTGGTCATCAGTCCGTAGCTTACAAACTACTTAAACCTAGGTAAACTAACACACACACCCATGCCCCAGGAGGACTCGAACCTCCACGGCGAGCAACCGCGCGCTCCGCAGCGAGACGCTTTAGACCGATCTTGCCTTTCCTGGGCAAGCGCTCTGCCGACTGAGCTTTCCCGACACGACTTACGATGCCGCCTCACAACTTTACTTCCGCCAGTACCTCGCCTCTTACTTTCCAAACTTCACAGAAGTTCTCCTGCGAAACTTGCAAGACTAGCACTCCTGGAAGAAAGGATATGGGGAGACATGACTTGCCCGCGAATGGCAAAGGTCCCAGGTTCGAGTACCGGTTCCGGCACACAATTGTAATCTGCCAGGAAGTTTCATATCAGCGCAAACTCCGCTGCAGAGTGAAAGTTTCAGTGGTACTAGATACTTGAGGAGGATGCGTGTTTGCGAGATGCAAAACATTCGGCCAGAGTGAGCTTGTTACATGGAGTTTGTGATACTTTTACAGACTGACATTTCTACAAAGAGGAAATGTAGATACTTCTAAGGAATACGGGACGTTCAGGTAATGGGCCAGGTTTCTTCAAAAGTAGCTACACCGACCCACCACTAACTGGGACTGCCGAGCTCCTTGGCTGAAATGACTGCTACTGTGCACAACTGTCGAAACAGCTGGATGTGAACAGGTGCTGTGCCGTGCTTGCTGTACAGCGAGGGGCGGCTGAGCTGACCAACATTCATGACTTTTCCACTGCTGCCGGATTTCGTAAATCAGACATTGTTCAGGCTAAAGAAAAGTGGCTTTAAACAATAAAGGAAGCATTATTATTCTTTAATCAAAATTGAGTACGCAACTGTATAACATTCTTTTATGCCATCCATAGGGTAAATGTTTTCATCTTTCGTGGTAGGTAGTTATAATGTCTTTTTTTCTTTTTCCTGTGTAACATCGTTCGTTTTCTTTTTGAAGGCATTTCGCAAAAATAATTATACCATTATGAACACCTGAATATTCGAAACTATAAAATAACCGAAAAAACAAATAAACATCCGCACAGCAAAACCAGCTCCAACATATAACCAAAATAAAAATGAAGATAAGCTGAACTTAATAGCACACCATCAACCTTGCGGAATATAGTTAAAATATTGACAGTATTCTCTTTAAAATTCTGAAACCAGCAGGAGTAAAATAAAGGGAACGGAATGTTATTTGCAACATACACAATAAACCAAACTGCAGTTATCAGAGTTGAAGAGCATGAAAGGGATGCAGAGGTTGGGGAGGGTGTAAGACAGGGTTGCGGCCTTTCTCCGATGTTGTTAAATTTGTACGTTGAGCATGCTATAAAGGAAAGCAAGGAGAAATTTGGAGAAGGAATTAAAGTTCAGGGCGAAATAAAAAAAAAAAAAAAAAAAATAAATAAATAAATAAATAAATAAAAAATAAAAAAAACCTTGAGTTTTTTCTGTCAGAGACAGCAAAGAACCTGGAGGAGCAATTGTACGGAATGCACAGTGTGTTAAAAGGAGCATGTAAGATGAACATTAACAAGAGCAAAACAAGGGCAATGGCATACAGTCTTATAAAATCAGGCGATGCTGAAAGAATTAGATTAGGTAACGAAACAATAAAGGTGGCAGATGAATTTTGTTACTTAGGCAGTAAAATAACATATTGTCGTCGCAGTACAGAGGATATAAAATGCAGAATGCAATGGGAAGAAAATCATTTTTGAAAAGGAGAATTTGTTAACATCGAATATTAATTTACGCGTCTGAAAGTCATTTCTCAAGGCATTTGTGTGGAGTGTTGCCTTGTATGGGAGTGAAACATGGACGATAAACGGTGCGGACAAAAAGAGCATTTTGGTTTTTTGAAATCTGGTGCTACAGAAGAATGCTGACGATTAGGTGGGTGGATAGCGTACCTAATGAGGAGGTACTGACCAGAATTTGGGAGAAAATACATTTGTGGTATACCTTGACCAAAAGAAGGGATCGATTGGTAGGACACATCCTTAGACATCAAGGAACTGTGAATTAAGAGTTGGAGGGAAATGTGTGGGGTAAAAACTGCAGAGGGAGACCAAGAGATGAATACAGTAAGCAGATTCAAATGGATGTAGGCTGTCGTTTTTATGAGGAGATGAAGAGGCTTGCTCAGGTTAGAGTAGGGTGAAGAGCTGCATCAAACCAGTTTCCGGACTGAAGATCGCAACAACAACAACATTGCCAGTATCTCTCTTTCAGTTTTGTCCTACCAACAGTTTACAGAACGACATAACAGCGCTTGCTCTCACTGTTCTTACTGTCTGAAATACTGAGTCGGATCTGGGTAAAACTTGACAATGTATTAGGTGAGTGCTGTGACACGTAACATGGATGTGAAGAACATTGACGAGGGCCATCTAAAAAGTACCAGACGTTTTGGTGGCGTTGTACAGGGCTACAGTCACCATCTTAGTTCCATAACGTTTTTATACTCATTAGACATCCAGCATCCAGCGATGATAGCGTGTGATTCGTGCATCTGCTACTTTGTTTTCTGTCACGTATTAAAATGTGATCGGCAGTGGAAAAATGGAGCAAGTTGTGAGTTGTGTTCTGAAATTACGTTTCCAGTGCCCAAAAATCGCAAAACAATTGAAATTTATTATAAGCTTCCTGTTGTGTATGGTACAGGAATAATAAGTGAAAGCCGAGAGAGGTAATGGAGCAGTGATATCAAAAATATTCTATAATGTTCATTATGATAACCTTCTTATAACCTGTCATAACCTTGTCATTGACAAAACTTATTATTAAAATCAACGTTAAAATTAGTCGTTTTACAGTTATGGAACGTTCTTAACATTTTACTCAAATATAACGGAGTATCTGGCATTAAACTGTGGCGTAGAAGCTTCGTTATCAATAGTTGAAATCACAAGCTGTAGATTTGCAGATTTGGTATTGAATGAGTCCTGCTATGCTATGACCATAATTTTAATAGAGATTATATATAAAAATAACTTACGAGTGTACGTTTACATCCTGGATAGGCCCCGTATGAGAATCGTAAAGAAGAAATAAGAAATTTTGAAAATTTTATCAATTGTTACATTCTTAGCTATTTATCTATGCCGATTTTTTAAGTTTTTCCCTTATTCTTTTTCTGGCTTTATAAACACACGAACGCTTCATCTATACAATATCACACAGAATATTACAATTTTTGAATGATGTGGGCATTTATTGAGGTAACTTACAGAATAGATAGGTGTCTCATTTTGTAGAAAACAGTGTAAAGTTTGATTCACGTAGAGCATCGGTAAACCATTCCCGTATCATGAGCACCTACGTAGTTTATTGATGAAGTGACACTTGCACCGGTGTGGATTGTGCTCGCTGTTTGTTGTGATTTCGTGAAACTAACTTTGCAATAATTGTTCAGCGTAAATTTCGGGCCGAATACTCAAAGAACACTCAAGTGGCATGAAACATTACTGAGCTTCGTGTGATAAGGTAGCTCGTTGGGAATTCTGCGGGGAGATATTGCATCGCATAGAGGACGATGAGACATTACGTGAACGATGAGTCAACATTTCCAACCAGCGACATAGAGATCACCCGCAACTGCAGATCATGTGGCAGCAAATATCCACATGTAATCTTGGACTACGTATGCGACAGCTCTAAATTTAAAGTTTTTTGTGTCCTTTCTTTTTACAGAAAAAGATGTCATTTGTATTGTGGCTTTAGATATGCCTGCAAACTTTTAAATTTACAGATCGATGAAGGTAACTGAGATGGTGCAGCATCTCATTTCCTCGAGCAAGTTCGAGGCTACGTCGATAATCGCTTCCCAAGTAGGCGGAATGGCTGTAGAAGGTCTCGCTCTCGAGATACCTCCATATTACCTTGTCACAAATGGTAGTCCAATCGAGGCAAAATGACGCTTAACATTTTAATCCGATACTTCAGGTTTCTTTCTGCAAAATGACACCTAACGATTCTGTAAGTTACCTGAGTAAATTTATACGACACTATTACGTTTTAAAGTCGGTTTGGACTCACCCTGTACTAGAGTCTAACATAAGAGTCACGAAGCTCGCAAAGAATTTCTGCAGCACTGCCAAACGGCTGCGTTGTATAAATATACCACGAAACGACTGTGTATTGTACGAGTATTTAGAGTGAAGCAGCGAATTCAAAATGCGGACTTATTTCTGAGCTCCCTTTTGTGCCATGAATTGTAGAGCTATTAAATACAAATCTCTATTTTCGATTTGTAAACGATAATGGGAAGCAAGAGAATAATGTTACGAATACAGCTGCTAATTATACGGTGTTCAGTTATCCTTTCAGGCATGTTAGAAAATCGTTGACGTTTCTATTCATTCGTAGCATTTTCAGAACCACCGAGCGAGGCGATGTTCAAATGTTTGTAGAGCTTATGGGACTTAACTATTGGGTCATCAGTCCCTAAACTTACGAACTATTTATCAACTAGCTATTACTAAGGACGGCACAAATATCCATGCCCAAGGGGGGATTCGAACCCCTACCGCAGTGGCCGTGCAGATTTTGACTGGCGCGCCGCAGACCGCTTGGCCACCGCGGCCGGCGAGCGAGCAAGGTGACGCCGTGGTAACACACAGGACTCGCATTCAAGGGGAAGGTGGTTCAAATCCATTTACGGCCATCCGAATTTAGGTTTTCCATAGTTTCCCTTGATCACTCCAGGCAAATGACGTGAAGGTCCCTTTTAAAGAGTAATGCCCATTCCTTTTCCATCCTTACCCAAAAATCTGAGCATGAGCTCCAACTCTAATGGACACGCTGTAAACGGGACTTTTTACTCTAATTTTCCTTCCGTCCTTTTTCTTAATGAGAATCGCAAAAGCGTAACCACTACTTCATGATATTACTGCCGTATAAAAATAACGTATGGAGGTTTCCCATTGGAGATAATCAACGATATCAAAAGAGCCTACTGTTTTTCGATCTTCAATCATATAGGCCTGTAAAACGACATATTACTTTAAGTAAGTAAATGCATAGTTGGAAATAACTAAGTGCTAAAGATGTATTAACATAGGCAGGTCGGATTCTTCAATATATACAGTTTGATACCTGATAAGAAGATAAGAGAAACATCGTATGTACACGCAAGACCCGGATGAAGGACAAAGGAAAATTGCTTTCAGGAGAGATGTAGCACATAGAATCCAAGAATTTTCAATTTTTAATGCTTTTATGCAAAAGCACCCTTCTCACGTATACCGGTGAATGTTCTTATGCGTAAAAAGGAGTTTGTGATAACTAAGCCTACACCGGTACAGAAATCCAAGAGCTGTTTTCTTTTCCTGTTGGCCTCCACATCCTCTCCAAAATTTCTTACCCTTCTAGTCGATTTCTTGAAGTCACCCATGAGTAAAACACTGTCCTCGTCCTTTACTCTAACGACTACATCACTGAATGCGTCATAAGATCTATCCATCTCATATTGATCTGTCCCTTCACAGGGCAAATACACTGACACAATCCTAATTCTCTTCCTGGAGATTGCCAAACCTATCCACATCAGTCATTTATTTACATACCTTAATGCAGTTATGCTAGTTTCGATTGCTTTCCTGATGTAAAGTCCAACACCCCACTGTGCTCTTCCTGCTTTGACTCCTGATAGGTACACCTAGTGTTCTCCCACTTCTTCCTCTTTCTCTCCCCTTACCCTAACGTCATTAACAGCTGAAACATCTAACCCATATGACTTGCAGTCTCTGCCAGCTCTACCTTCTTCCCAGTGTAGTCATCATTATTATTCATAGCTCCCCATCTCATTCCAGATTCTTTGCCAGGTCGTATCTGAGGAATCTGAGTTGTCAATTAGAATAGGGATTCCATCACCTCCAAAGATCCAAGGCATTTTGCGTTTTGCATTTTGCTAGCGTCATATCCATATACCATGGAAGAAGGTTCTATCCTTACTTGGCCACGGTCCCTTTGGGTTTTAACCCTAATGGTTGAAGGACTGACAGGTAGTCTTTGATGTGTGAGCACAAAGTGGGCCTCAACTCAGGAACCCAAACAAGAAATGGAGCAATGGAGTCCATGAAGAGATGAGCGAGAAATGGATGACAATGAAAAACTAGCGCCATAATCCTAAAAACAAGCCTTGATGGAAAGAAACCGCAGTCTAACAATTTCAGTCATGCCACTTCCACCAATTTTTGTTATACGAAGAAATGTAAAAATGTGTGAATCGTTAGACTCCATATCGAATTGTTATGCGTCAAAGAAAGTGTCTGCCATAGTAAGAACAGACTATAATGGCATTTCTCATACTGTTATATTTTATTACTTACAATGGAGTAAGCTGCAAATACACTATTATTATTCGTGAGTATTTCTTTAGGAATGTGTAGCTGTTCATATCACTGAATCAGTGAAATTTGGCGGTTTTTGTATTTATTTCGTGATTATATATGTCTCTTGATATTTTACGAATGGTTGGAAAGAAGAAATTACAGCATCTATTCCGTTAATTACATAGAAAAATAATTACAAACAAACATTACTCTCAAATAATAAATCATTCAAAAAACGTTCAAATGTTTGTAAATCTATTGGACCAAACTACTTAAACTAAGGTAAACTAACCGAAGGACAACACACACATCCATGCCCCAGGGAGGACTCAAACCTCCGACGGCGAGCAACCGCGCGCTCCGCAGCGAGGGGCCTTAGACCACTCGGCGACTCCACCGCGGTAATAAATCATTGTCCAGAGACATATACTTCAAAGATATTGAACTGAAGAAGACGCATTGAATTGAAATTTATGCCTCGACTGGGATTCGAATACAGAAGTTCCTGATTATTTAGCAAGCGCTACAATCACTTAGCCAGCGACGTAATGGATACAGCGATGGCACGGATTGTCTTAAAGTACGCCTCCCACCACAATACAATACGTATTTATATTTAGGAACATGAGGCAGAATTGAAGAATGTGCTGTAGAGGGAAACGCCCTTTAAGACATTCCATGTTATCGCTGTATACATTACGACGTTGGCTTAGTGGTTGTAGCGCTTGCCAAATAATCAGAAGCTTCTGTATGCGAATACCAGTCGAGGAATAAATTTTAATTCAGTGCCTCTCCATCAAAACGGTGCTCTTAGGGCAGCTTACGCAGCACTAGGAGTGCTGTCGTTGCAGCTGCTAGTTTATAGCGGGGTGTGTCGCGACTGTATCTGTCAGAATATTTATTTTCTTTATATCTGTGTTAGAAAATAAAAATTAAAATATGAAAGTAACAGCATTAAGTAACAAGTTCCTGCGTGTGTATCTACATCTACATTGATACTCTGCAAATCACATTTAAGTGCCTAGTAGAGGGTTCATTAGCCACTTTCATAACCTTTTTTCTACCGTTCCATTCTCTAATAGCACGCGGGAAGAAAGAACACCTAAATCATTCCGTTTTCGATTTCATTTCTCTTATTTTCTTGGAATGGTCATGTCTCCCTATGTAGGTAGGCGATTTAAATTTCGCAAACAGAACTCGCCGCAACGAATAACGTCGTTCTTTTAATGATTTCAACCTCAAAGCGTGCAACATTTCCGAGACGCTTTCCCCCCTGTAACGTGATTAAACAAAACGATCTGCCCTTCTCTGAACTTTCTCAATGTTTCCGTCAGTCCCACCTGGTGACGGCCCCACACTGAGCAACAGTACTCCAGAAGAGGACGCACAAGTGTGATGTAGGCAGTCTCTTTGGTGGAGCTGGTGCATCTTCGAAGCGTTCTGCCAATGAAACGTAACCTTTGGTTCTCCTTCCCCACAATATTTTCTATGTGTTCTCTCCAGGCCAAGTTGTTCGTAATTGTAACTCCTAGTTATTTGGTAGAATTTATGATCTTAAGGTTTGACTGATTTATCGTGTTATGAAGTTCAGCGGATTTCTTTTAGTGGTCACGTGTATTACTTCACACTTTTCTTTATTTAGTGTCAATTGCCAATTTTCGCACCATGTAGAAATTTTGTCTAAATCGCTTTGCAGTTGCTTTTGATCCTCTGTTGACTTCACCAACCGATAAACGACAGACAGTATCGTCTGCGAACAGTCTAAGGGAGCTATTCAGACTGTTTCCTAAATCGTTTATAAACACAAGGAAGAGTAGGGGTCCTATAACAGCTGCGGGACTCCAGATATCGGTTCTGTTTTACTCGATAACATAACGTAAATTACTGCGAAATGTGTCCTTTTTGATAGGAAATCGCGAATCCAGTCGCACAATTGGGGCGATATTCTACAAGCACGCAATTTCATTAGAAGCCGCTTTTGAGGAACAGTGTCAAAAGCCTTCCGGAAGTCCAGAAATATGGAACTGATTTGAGATCCCTTGTCGATGAGACTTATCACTTCATGTGAATAAATGGCAAGCTGTGTTTCACAACAGCGATACTTTCTGAATCCGTGTTGACTATATTTTAATAGGTCGTTATCTTAGAGGTAGTTCATAATGATCTAACAAAGTATATGTTCCAAAACCCTACTGCAAATCGACGTCAATGAGATAGGCCTGTAATTTTGGGGATCACTACTATTGCCTTTCTTGAATATTGGAGTCATTTGGGCAACTTTCCAGTCTTTGGGTACGGATCTTTCGCTGAGTGATCGGTTGTAAATTATAGCTAAGTACGGAGCTATTGCATCAGCATAGTCTGAGAGAAATCTAATTGGTATACAATCTGGTCCGGAAGATTCGTTTTTGTTTAGTGACTTACATTGTTTTCCTACTCAAGGAAGATCTACTTCTAAAATTCGCATGCTGTCAGCTGTTCTTGGTTAGAATTCTGAAATGGTCACTTCCTCTTCTTTGGTGAACGCATTTCGGAAAGCTGTGTTTAGCGATTCTGCTTTAGCAGTACTGTCATCGGTAATATTACCATTGCTATCGCGTAGTGAAGGTATGGTTTGTCTTCTGCCGCTTGTGTACTTCACATATGACCAGATTTCTTTGGATTTTCTGCAAGATTATGAGACAGGATTTCGTTGTGGAAACTACTATAAGCTTCTCGCATTGAAGTCGGCGCTAGGTTGCGAGTTTCTGTAAAAGATAGCCAGTCTTTGGGATTCTGTGTCTTTTTAAATTTCGCATGCGGTTTTCTTTGCTTCTGCAACAGTGATCTGACCTCAGAATGAAACATATCAGTGATCTGACCTGTTTTGTGTACCACGGGAGGTTAGCCCCCTCTTTTATTAATTTATTTGGTACTAACTTAAACCCGCGGCTCCGCTCGCGTGTTGGTTGATTATGATAGATAAGCTACCTTTCAGTAGTATGCTATGAGACTGCTTTTGAAGGATGAAATTGAATACAATACCTTTTTTGGAAACAAACATTTTTAATCAACATTCAAATAAAAAAATAAAATTATGTGAAGTGCTTAATGATTTAGAATAAATAATACACATAGTATTCCTTATAGCCTGTGTTGCAATATCTCATCACGTACAGTGAGAGTAATGTCCAAATTCATTTTTATTTCATTTTAGGGCATTCTGGTAAACTACGTTATTTGTAGTATTGTTTGGAGCGTAAATGTAGAAATTTTTTGGGTTGCCCACCCTTGAGCAAGCGACGTATAATTGACCATTTGAAAAACACGAGGGCTGTAAACGGATTCCTGCGACGTTTAATGATTGTCCCTGAGCTTTGTTAACTGTCGTGGCAAAAGCTAGACGAACAGGACACTGAAGTCTTTTGAACTGAAACGGTATAATTGAAGGGATTAAAGGAATTTGTTTATTCTTATATTTTCTTATTTGTATGCTTATCGTTACGAAGAAAGAGCACGCATAGAGCAAAGATATGGTCTGTGGCATCACGTTTCGCTGTATGTAACCTCCTTGCTATAGAGCTGCAAACGTCATCGCTGGCATTCAGTCCGAATTTTTTAATAACTCGACGACTTTCAACCACCATATCTTCCACCCCCTTATAGCTATCGGCATAGAACTGCTGTACAACGGGAGACTTCAAACAACTATTACACACAGACCATTCGTTTGCATTCTGTAGTTTTCGCTGTAGAGCGAAATATTAACACACACACACGTAGAATTTTATATTCACTGATAACTTTCCATCCCAATATACTCCACCTTTTTATCATTATCATCCCTCAAGCAACAATACAACCAATAAAACCATTTTGAAAGAGTAAATATAATTTTCAAAGGGTAATTATTGTTCCACATTTCGCGTTATATTTTTCATATTACTAAATATCTATCAGATAGCTATAAAACCGTGCGTAATACCTTCCTCAAGTATAAATTAGGAACTGTACAGATATTTAAGTATCTGCTTCTTGTCGTTCGGACATGATAAGCGTACACCGAACAAACATTCACATTAATATATATAGATAAATAGCTATCTGATCGCCATAAAATCGTGCCCAAAGCTTTCCCCGGGTAGACATTAGTAACTGTACAAACTTTTAGCTCTTTATGTCTTGTGGTTCAGACGTGATAAACGTACACCGAACAAACATTCACATTTATAGATATAATATAGATAAATCTGTCGATAGTATTCTTCTGTTACTACCTACTGGCCGCTTGGAGCGCTGGAATCTCTTCAGCTGTCAACAGGCTTTTGCCCCGTAGAGTTCCGCGACAGTTTGTTTTAGGCTGCGTCCTCTGCTATGTTTCAGGCGTAGTCACTGTTCACTGTGCCGCTAGTTCCCGGTCCCGCCGTCGTGGGCGCTGCCGGCGGACGCAGTTTCCCGGCCGGCTTCCTCCCGGCGGCGGCGGAGGGAAGGCGGTGCGAGGCGAGGCGAGGAAGACGCCCTCTTACTGCTGAGATCAAGAGGCGGCGGGCGAGAGATAAAAGAGAAACCGCGAGAGGGAGCGCAAGCGCGGCAAGCAGAAGTAATTTATAGCGACAACACTTGACGCGTCGGCGCGGGAGTGGAGACATCTGTAGGGATTAACCGAGATTAAGGCCGCCGGGTGGGGGAGCCACGGTACGGCGCCGGGCGGCTTCCCGCTTGCCGCCTGCCAACTCGCGACAAGTTGGACTTGCAGGTGGCGTGTTCCTGTTTATACGGCCGCCAGTTAGGCGGCTTCCCCCGCCGCTGCTTGCTCGGGTTACGGCGCCCCACTGACAACCGTGATAGCGCCGCCGAGTTTGACCAAGTGGCGACACGGGCCTTATAGCCCCGTGCCGGAGCTACTAGCCAGGAAGTGCTTCTGATTAATCCTCAGATAGTTACCGCCGTAACCTGTTACCCCAGGCAATGTTATTCTTCTTCTTCTTTCTGTTTGGCCATGTTCTCGCACATGGAGGGTCGGATTTGGCGTGTTAATATTTACGGGGTGGCCTGAAGCCCTTCCTGTCGCCATCCTGTGCCCCCCGGGAGGACATGTGTTTCCCAAATGTCTGCGCATAATGATATATGTGTGAAAGCGTAAAGTGTTACGAAATGATTGCGAATCGTGTAACTGAGGCGGGTCTTGGGGACCGGTCCGGTATTCACCTGGGGGATGTGGAGAACCGCGTAGCCAGCCGCGGTGGCCGAGGGGACTAAGGCGCTCCAGTCATGGTCTACACGGCCACTACGGTCGGGGGTTCGAATCCCCTCTCGGGCCCTCTCCGGGGGACATCACCTTGAGGTGAAGCACTGTCTGTGCGGGTGGAGAGGCTTGCGTATTCGCGTGAAGCAGAGGGCTATACAGAAGGTAGAGAACCTACTGCCGGAAATGCCTCAGCTGTTGGATCAGACTAAGAGTGTCTCACAACGTCCCGTCTTCCTTATCCTCTCCCAGTCCTTTCCCAATTCCTTTCCCAACCCAAGGTGTGATGCGATCCGTGCCGAGGGGTGCGTGGCACATGGGTGGATGTGTCTCGAACGGAGCCTCAGGGATACCGGGCGACCTCCCTGAGTAAGTAGCCTTGAACCACGCGGGGTTATCATGGTGTGGACCATATAAATCCCCAAATCTCGTGGGACTAAGATGAACACGGAGAAAGAAAGTATTTTAAAAGAATCTGAGGGGCAATCTGAGACCTCAGATACTCAGACATCGGAATCAGTACCGATGGAGTGCACTCCTACTTCTGAATCAGGGTCTAGACCTGAGCAAGAAGTGGGAATCGTAACAGAGAAGTTGGACCAGATTAGGATTAAGGCCTTGTCTGGAGCTCAGAGGAGGAAACTTCTCAAGGAACAGAAGCAAAAGGAAGGAAAAGAATGGCTTCCCAAGCATAAGTGGAGGGAATCAAAAGGGCTTGAGCCCAAGACCCCCAAAAAGAAACTGCCTCAGGTCAAAGGGGATACACAGACCCCTTCGACGTCAAAGACAGGTGGCAAGAGGGTTAGGGAGGAATCTAAGACTCCTCCTCTCTGGACAAACGTGATCCTAAAAGGCTGAGGCAGGAAATAGGGAAACATGCCTATAGTACTGCAGTCTCGGTCTTTAGAATGGCGGTTGTCCAAGAAGGATACCCACTGGTGACCATCACCTCGCAGCAGGAGCAGCTTGTGCAGATGGTCCTCTTTGAAGAGATTGGGGGAGACGCTGGTCCAGGACCCAAATTCAGGAGGGTCTATCTAGATCGCGGTGCCCTCATTTTTGTCTGCGAGAGGGAGCACTTAGCAGAATGGCTTAAGGAAAAGGTGCCCATGATACCCCCGTGGGAGGACGCGAAGCTGCTGCTCAAGACAGCAACCGAACTCCTGAAGACCGCAAAGGTATCAATATGGGTACCAAAGATCCTTAAGGATGTCCCTCCAAAGACTCTGTTTGAGAAAATAAGGGTCCAGAACCCATAAGTCTCGACAGAGGATTGGAGGGTAATTAACCAAAAGGTCGTTCCAGAAGGACGAACCCTGGTGGTGGAGGTCGGAGAGAAGTCCCTGAAGGCAATGCGAGAGCAAGGCCTGAAACTGTTTTTAGGGTTGTTGCAGGACGCAGTCAGGGTAATCAAAGACCTTAAAGGCAATAATGGCAGCTAGATGGGGACTGGAAGTGCTGCATATAAACCTGCAGCACAGTAAAGGGGCCACTGCTGCCCTGAACCGTCGCCTGGGGAGACAGGAGGTGGACGTGGCCCTGATACAAGAACCCTATTTATACAAAGGGGGTGTATCGGGCCTCGGTGGTACTGGAGGTAAGCTGATTTATGCTAGAAATCTAAAAAACTCCAGAACATACATTTATGTTAGAAATGGAATACCTTTCATACCACTCGCATTCGGGAGGATGGTGGTTCAAATCCACCTCCGGCCATCCAGATTTAGGTTTTCCGTGATTTCCCTAAATCACTCCAGGCATATGCCAGGATGGTTCCTTTCAAAGGGCACGGCCGATTTCCTTCCTCATCCTAACCCAAAAATTCCGAGCGTTAGCTCCGTCTCTAATGGCCAAGCTGTCGACGGGACGTTAAACCCTAAGCATCCATCCATCCATCCACCTTTCATACCAATGATGGATTTTTGTTCCAGGGACTTGGTGACCATCAGGATGCAGCAACGTGAGGAAGATATCACGAGGGAAAATGTTTTGGCCTCAGCCTACCTTCCTTACGAAGACAGCTCTCCTCCTCCTTTGGAAGTGAGGAGACTGACGGAAGCCTGACATCGGCAAGGTGACGGACTGTTGGTGCGATGTGATGCCAGTGCCCACAATCTATCGTGGGACAGCAAGGACACCAACAGTAGAGGTGAGCACCTTCTTGAATTTCTCCTATCTAACAACTTGAAGATCCTGAATAGGGGTGATGAACCTACATTCAGGAATAGTAGAATGGAAGAAGTAATTGACATAACTTTTGGTTCCATGATGATGGGAAGTTACGTCAAACAGTGGCATGTGGTCCTGGAGCCATCCTCATCAGATCACATGTATATTAAATTCAAGGTTGAAGTGGGAACCAGACAGACCATGGCCTATAGGAATCCAGGAAAACGGACTGGGAGACATATAGGAGAGACCTTGACTTCAGCCTATCGGAAATTAAAACTTCGATAAGGAATCCAGCAGAGTTTGAGGAAGTAGCAGAGGCCGTAACCCCTGCTATAGTGACCTCATACCTGGACAACTGCTCAATCATTAAGAAGTGCACAAATAGGAGTGTGCCTTGGTGGAATAATAACCTGGAAATGCAAAGGAAACAGGTACGAAGACTGTTTAACATTGCGAGGTGCAAAGGACAATGGGCAAAGTATCGTGAGGCCCTTGTCAATTACAACCTTGCCATCAGACGGGCAAAGGAGGCATCCTGGAAGGTATTCTGTGAGGAAGTGGAGGACACGGCTGCTCAAGCGAGACTTCATAAAATCCTCACTAACCAACTAATCCAGGAGGAACATTGAGGAAGGAGGATGGGGAGTATACAAAGACAGCACATGAAACGCTGGAACTACTCCTCATGACTCACTTTCCACAATATACTCTGGGGGATAACTCAGACCAGAATGTGATTCCTGAGAGACAACGGTTCTCAGGTATTCGCAAAGAGCACTGGGATCTGGCCAAGGAATGTGTCGATTTCAGTAAGGTCCGATGGGCGGTAGGAACATTTCAACCGTTCAAGTCACCAGCTCTCCTGCAACAAGCGGGAGAAAATCTTATTAGATTCCTATGCAGGTTATTCAGGGTTATCCTAGCAGCAGGAATCATTCCCAATGCCTGGAGGGCAGTGAAGGTTGTCTTCATTCCAAAGCCAGGGAGAATTGATCATACCAAGGCTAAGGATATGAGACCAATCAGCCTGTCCTCCTTCATTCTTAAGACATCGGGAAAGCTGGTTAATGTGCATGTTGGAGAAAGGAGGTTAAGTAGGGTTCCTCTACATTCAAACCAACATGCATATCAACCAGGTAAATCATGTGAGACAGCTCTCCACCAACTTGTTGGGAAGATGGAGAAAGCACTACACTTTCAAGAAATAGCCCACTGTATCTTCCTGGACATTGAGGGGGCTTTTAGCAACACGACCTTCGATTCCATGGTTAGGGCAGCAAGGTGCATGACCTGGGGACCACTATATGTAGGTGGACTAGGGACATGCTCAGTGGAAGAAAGGTAGAGGCTTCCATGATGAATGAAAAAACGGTAATCAACACCACTAGGGGTTGCCCGCAAGGAGGAGTTCTTTGCCCTTTATTGTGGAATCTAGTGGTGAATGATCTCATTGGAGAATTAAACTCTAGGCAGTACTTTTGCCAAGGATACGCAGATGATCTTGTCATAGTAATACTTGGCAAATTTGCTGACACAGTGAAGAATATGGCACAAGGTGCCTTGGACATTGTGCAAGACTAGTGCAGAAAACAGGATCTGGGGGTTTGTCCTAAGAAGACTGTTGTTGTACCAGTCACAAGGAAACATATCCAACACTCAAGTTGGAACCTAAAGCTTTTCAATGAAGCGCTACCTGTGAAGGGGACAGTGAAATATCTAGGGGTTACCCTAGATGAGAAACTGACATGGACCCCTCACATTAGGAATATTTGCTCCAAGGCAAAAGGTACTTTAGTAAGTACCAGGAGAGCTTGTGGCAAAAATTGGGGCCTGAGCCCCAAGGGTATGCACTGGATATACACCACAGTGATTAGACACAGGATCACCTATGGGGCGGTCGTGTGGTGGAAGAAGGTAGAACAGCAGATCGCTGCTAAGGAGCTTGGTAAGGTGCAGAGACTAGCCTGCTTAGCCATAACAGGCGGAATTAGCAGCACACCAACTGCTGGGATGGAAACCATGCTGGATATGCCCCCATTACACCTTTGGGTCAAGATGGAGGCGGCAGCTGGTGCCTACAGACTCAAATCTGTCAACAACTGGAACTCTTTGGGATATCCAGAATCACACACTAAAATAGTGAGTGAGGTAAATATAGGAAAGGTTGGGGAAATGCCAACCGACTATATTATAACCCCATACTGCTTCAACAAGCCTTTCAGTATAACAATTGGAAGTAGGGAGCAGTGGGAGAAAATAGTTCGACACCGTAGGGGGATATTGTCTGGTTCACTGACGGGTCGAAATCAGACCAAAGGCGTTGGGGCTGGGGTATACGGGGTGCAGCCAAGACTGGAGGGCGTCATCTCTCTAGGGAAACTGGCCTCAGTATTCCAGGCCGAAATCACTGCCATCAGGGCATGTGTGGAGGAGAATTTGCGTAGGTGCTACAAAGATCGTAGCATCTATATCTATTCAGACAGCCAGGCAGCCCTGAATCACTGGCAGCTCCTACAACAAGGTCTAAAATTATTGCAGAATGTCACAGGGTTCTGGTGGAGCTAGGGGAAAGCAATAAAGTAAACCTATTGTGGGTCCCTGGCCACTCGGGGATCAGTAGCAACGAACATGCCGACAGATTAGCCAGGATGGGGGCAGCGGCTCCATTTATTGGACCGGAACCTGTCCTGACAATCACCAAGGCAATGATTAAATTGGAGCTACGTAACTGGCTCAGAAGACAGCACGTAGAATATTGGACCAAAGTTCATCAACAAAAACATGGCCTTGATTTAAAAGAAGCTCTGCAATCCTGGGTCTGAACAGGAGAGAGATTAGACTCATGGTTGGATTGCTGACAGGCCATGAGAATTTTAAAAAACACCTACATACAATGGGAATGACAGAAGAGGACCCTAAATGTAGGATCTGTGATGACGGCGATGAAACTGCATCACATCTGATCTTCGAATGCATTGCATTGGAGAGTAAAAGGCACAGAACATTTGGGACAACCAGACCCGAAGAAATTGTGTCTAATAAAGAACTGGTAAAGGAACTCCTTGTACTGTTCAAGGGCATTGGTTGGCATTACTAGACATACAGGGAGCGATACCGCACAATAAACTTAGTTTCGGTGCGGGCAGGGCGGTTAGACCAAGACTGTTTTGGCTTCCCTGAAAGAATCAAATCAAATCAAATCAATCCCCCCTCGGGCATGGATATTTGTGCCGTCCTAGTTCGTAAGTAGTTCATAAGTAGTTTGTAAGTTTAGGGACTGATGACCCCGTAGTTAAGTCCCATAGACTTTATAAACATTTGAACATTTTTTGAGAACCGCGTAAAACCGCAACCAGGCTGGCCGGCACTCCGAACCCCTTCGATAATCCACAGCCGTGGTGGAGTAGCCGTGCAGTCTAAAGCGTCTCGCTGCGGAGCGCGCGGTTGCTCGTCGTGGAGGTTCGAGTCCTCCCTGGGGCATGGGTGTGTGTCTGGTCCTTAGGTTAGTTTACCTAGGTTTAAGTAGTTTGTAAGCTACGGACTGATGACCACGCAGTTTGGTCCGATAGATTTACAAACAATTGATTTGATAATCCACTGGGCGGATTCGAACAGTGTCCGGTATGCGTCCCCGTCTCGGGGAACGGGGCGTTATACGAGGGTAAGTCAATCATTATCCGAAATTTAGTTATATTTTTGTTTATGTTGGTAGTACTGTCGTTTTACATTGGTGACGCATGCTTTGTTTATTTGCTGTTATATCTTTGCAATTTTGAAGCTGCTACGTTAGTTTCGTTGTCACTGCCGTGCTGTTAATCATGGCTGCTCCGCTGTCTATTCGCACCAAAGAAGAGCAACATTCAGTGATACGTTTTTTGTGGTCGGAAGTTTTATCAGGGGCCGAAATTCGTAGAAGACTTTTAGTACAGTACTGGAGCAGTGTTTTTCCACAACGAAGTGTGTACGAGTGGATTGAAAAATTCCGAAATGGTCGCACGGATGTTAAGCACGATGAAGGAGTCGGACGACCGTTTACCGCCACAAATGAAGAAACCATTGAGCGATCACGTGAAATGATTCTCTTAGACAGACGATTAATTATTGATGAAGTGGCTCATCATCTTCAAATTAGTCATGGTTCTGCCTACGAAATTATTCACAACAGACTTGGGTTTCGTAAAGTTTGTGCAAGATGGGTCCCAAAACAACTCACACAGTTGCATAAGTAAACGCGCCTCGACATCTGCAAAAAACATTTGGATCACTATGGTAACGAAGGGGACAACTTCTGAGACAGAATCATTACTGGTGACGAAACATGGATCCATCATTACGAGCCATCATTACATCCAAATTCGCCGTGTAAGAAAAAGTTCAAGACCCAACCGTCCGCAGGAAAACTGATGCTTACGGTTTTTTGGGATACACAAGGTCTTCTACTGGAACATTATGGTGAAAGGGGCACAACAATAAACAGTGTACGTTACAGTGAGATGCTTACTGACAGGCTAAAGCCTGCACTTAGAAGCAAACGCCGAGGACTGCTGTCAAGTGTTGCAGCACGACAATGCCCGTCCGCATACTGCTGTCCACACTGCTGAAACGCTCCATAAACTCAAATTCGAAGTATTGGATCATCCTCCATATAGTCCCGATCTTTCCCTTTCTGAATATCACTTGTTTGGTCCAGTCAAACAGGCATTAAGGGGCCGTCGATTTGACTGTGACGAAGCAGTGAAGGAAGCGGTGCATTCCTGGCTCGCAGCTCGACCGAAAACCTTCTTTTATGAGGGCATAAGGAAGGTTGTAGAGCGATGGACGAAGAGCATTTAAAAGCAAGGAGACGATGTCGAAAAATGATGTCCTTGTAAGTTTCGTATTTTATTACAATAAAATTTTATAACTACTTTGCGGATAATAATTTCCTTACCCTCGTACCACACGGCTAACCAGGCGTGTCATCCCAGCGAATGTTACTTCAAGAGAAAAGTTTCTGTTGTTTGTTTGGTAGAGCTTGGCGGACTAGCTATGCTGGCATGAGATTATATACTTAACAATAATTGCAATCTCTCCTGAAGAATATCCTTTTTGTTGTTATTGTGGTCTTCAGTTCGCAGACTGATTTGATGCAGCTCTCCATGCAACCCTCTCCTGTGCAAGCCTCTTCATCTGCCAAACAGAAAGGCAACCTTTTGGACCTGCTTCGTCTCTCGGTCTTCCTCTACAACACAAACTTCCTTCTAATGTTAAGTTGACGATTCCTTGATGTCGCAGAATATATCCCACAAATGTATTCCTTATCTTTTAAAGTAACGAGTGGAATGGCTGTCAGTAAATCTCTTATTCTCAGCAATTGATTAACTCAAGGCTCAGTACAAGCATCATTACTATTTAACGACATCACCAGCGACATGACTTACACATTGAGCAAACAATTCGAATACGCTGATGATCTGCTCAAAGCAGTGCAAGAAGGGGCAAAGACTAACAGATGATCTTGGAGTTCTCGAGAAAACTTACGCCGGCCGCGGTGGCCGAGGAGACTGAGGCGCTCCAGTCACGGTCTGCACGGCCACTACGGTCGGGGGTTCGAATCCCCCCTCGGGCATGAATATTTGTGCCGTCCTAGTTCGTAAGTAGTTCATAAGTAGTTTGTAAGTTTAGGGACTGATGACCCCGTAGTTAAGTCCCATAAGCTTAACAAACATTTAGAAAACTTACAGAAAATGCCATTTGTGTCCAAATACTGAAGTTTACGCTTTTCACCTCACCAATAACAGCCGAGTATGTTATTTAACCAACAGAAGCACACCTTAAATTCTAAATACCTGGGCGTTACACTTGACAGGTTCCTAATTCAGCCGTGCTGACTCGATTTTCGTTGCTTTTGCTTTGTTTGGCACTGGCGCCAGTTACCAATCGCCCGTACTCGCCTCCTTCTTTGTTTCTCTGGCGATGGTGTTGTAAGTTAGGCTTCCTTAGCTGATCTATGATCGGCCGCTTGGTCGTGGTCTAGGCGGAATGAATAGGTTGGCTGTTGGCCCGAGAGAGAGGAGATGACGTCAGCGCGTGGGAAGTATGTGGACACCGCGTCGGACCGCTGAGGCGTGTTGTGTACGCTACGCCTGTCCGTCTCGACGTCGAGGGATCTTGCAGCAATCGGCTATTTTCAAATGTTCAAATGTTTGTTAAGCTTAAGGGACTGCGGGATCATCAGTCCCTAAAATTGCAAACTACTTATGAACTAGCTAATACTAAGGACGGCACAAATATCCATGCCCGAAGGGGATTCAAACCCCCGACCGTAGTGGCCGTGCAGCAGACTGTGAGTGGCGCGCCGCAGAGCGCTCCGCCACCGCGGCCGGTTCGGCTATTTTCCGGTGAAATTCTATTACCGAGTTAAGTAGCCGCACATACCTGCTTCATGTGGCGGAACATTTAATGTCATTGATGAGTTCACCTTGGCCGTCGATGTGGATTTGATTTCCTGTTCCGGTGTGTGTGCATATGGGTTCGTCTGTCGGCTTTTTGGTGCCGCTTTTATGTTTGAAGTTTTCTAATTGAAACATACATATCCTGTCTAAGGTTTTCTCTGCTTTGTACCTACTCGCTTGTCACGCCCTGGCCGCGGGTGTTGTTGTGGTCTTCAGTCCAGATACTGGTTTGATGCATCTCTCCGCCGTACTCTATCCTGAACAAGATTTTTTTTTTTTTTTTTTTTTTTTTTTTTTTTTTTGTAATTTTTATGGGACCAAACTACTTTAGTCATAAGTTCTTAGACTTACAAACTACTTAAACTAAAGAATGTAACTTTAACTGTGCAGCCGAGTGTGTGCTGATATGAAACTTCCTGGCAGATTAAAATTGTGTGACGGAACCGCGACTCGAACTTCGGACCTGTCCCGACACAACTCGCGGTCCGTCCTCACAACTTTACTTCTGCCAGTACCTCGCCTCCTTCTTTCCAAACTTCATAGAATTTCTCGTGCGAACCTTGCAAGACTTGCACTCCTGGAAGAAAGGATATGGTGGAGACATGGCTTAGCCACAGCCCAAGGGATGTTTCCAGAACGAAACTGTCACTCTGCACCGGAGTGTGCCCTGATATGACACTTTCTGGCAGATTAAAATCGTGTGTCTGAACGGGGACTCGAACCTGGGTCAACTTAAACTAAGTTAAACTAACCTAAGGACAACAGACACACATCCATGCCCCAGGGGGATTCGAACCCCCGACGCGGTAGGCCACGCAATTCTTAACGTGGCGCTCTAGACCGCTCGGCTACACCCGCACGACTTTCCTGCTTACTAGACAGTTGCGCTGACCGCTAACGCCAATGGGCCACAGTGACCACCATTTCTAGTGTGGAATCTAAATATGGTGAGCATGGATATCATCGGCCTGTATTCACTAGTACTTACAATTCGTTTTGAAGCACTCTTTCTGTTCTGTGTTTCTGTGGACAACACCCAAGAAGCAATACGACTATTCCTCAGGGTTCTGTCTTTCACTGTCACTTCATACTTCGGCAAAATCGACTGTGTACGCTTTGTTATTATGCGCACCTACTAGTCGGCCAACATTTATTCTCTGGTGGGAATGGCGATGCATTTCAAATTAGTTTATTTTCTCTCTCTGCCTCAGTATGTGTGTGTATGCTTACGTTTCAACTGTGGTGTGATTAATTTTGTATAGCTCCTTTAACGTCTAAATGTATTTTTGCATAGTGTGATATATTAATTTATGACTTATTTTCTACTATTCCTTTTTGTATGCGGTAGTTCTCTTCTATTTTTTGTGGAATAGTCTGTATCTTGATTTTCGCGTTTTTAAAACTTTCTATTTTGGTTGTGAACTATAACTGAGTCTACATATGTGCTATGACAGCTGTAAATCTTTTCTAGTGCTCTGAGGTGTTCTGAATATCTGGTGTTGAAATTCCTATAAGTTTGTCCTATGTATACTGATTAACATGTGTTAAATGTGAGTTCATATACACCTGACCTGTTGATTTTTTCTGTTGGTGATATCTATGTTCTTTTTTCGGTACTCTTGTCTGTCCTGTATCCTATTTGGAGTCTCTGTTCCTTTGATATTGATATGCTGCTTATCCTGTGAACTATTTTGTTATTGTAGGTGAGTCTGTGCCATTTGTTTCCGTTTGTGTGTTTTGCTGTAATCTTTTGTGTGGTCCTTGTCTGTGTGTTGTGTTCTTTTGTATTGTATGAGGTCTAGTTTGTATGAGGCATGTCTATCTTTCTTTTGGCATATTTGTTGGTGTAGTCTTTCAACTATGTGAGTGTCAAAAACGTTCTCCAATGCTATTTGTTTTATTGTGTTCAGTTCCTGTGTGTAGTTTTGTTTGCCAATGGGTGTTCTGTTAAGTCTTTTGAGTAAGAGTCTGAAGCTTGCATGCTTGTGTGTCACCGGGTGATCTGATAAACGTTAGAAGGTGGTAATCGTAGTGGATGGTTTTCTAAATATTGTGAATTCAAGGGTGTTGTTTAATTTTTTTGGGGTGATATCAGAAAATTCAGTGTGTCGTCTATTGCTGTATCCAACACGAAGTGGATTTTTGGGTGTAGATTGGTTATTTAATTGTGAAGCTGTTATATGTGTGTGTATGTGGTTCATTGATCAGACATATTAGGTCACTGACATAACGATACTAGTAGGTTATTTTCTATTTCTGTGGTTGTAATAGCTGCCTGAAAACTGTGTTTTCCAAATTGTTCACGAAGATGTTAGCTAATAGGGCACTTCCTGTTGGGAACACAAGGCTTGGTTGATCACATAGAAGTTTTTTTCTATTATGGTTCTCAGTGTGGTTTTTATTTCATCAGTGTGGGAGTGTGGTGTGTTTCCCTGTTGTCTTAGTTTGTGTTTGATGATGTTGATTGTTGAATCTTTTGGTATGAAGGTGTACGCTGATGTGACATCAAATGATAAGAGGGTTGCTGTGTCTGGTATATTCAAATTTTTTATTTTGTCTATTACGTCTAGTGAGTGTTCCAGGTTGCTATTGTTTTGAAAAGTGTGATTTCATTAGTAAATAGGTAATAGGATGGAGCATTTCTGCAATCAATGACGGGGCGTACTGGAATAATTTTCTTTTGCTCTTTTGATAAGGAATTTAGAGTGAGGGCCTTTGGGTTTCTGTGTGTCATTCTTTTTATCTCGTCTGTTGAGAACATATTTTTCGTGTTTTTCAGTGTCTGTTGGATGAGTTTCTGGTGTCTTGCTGTTGAGTCTTTCATCAACTTATTCATGTATTCCTCTTATTTATCAGAACCAATATAATTCCTTTATCTGCCCTGGTTAGTATGGCCCTATTATCTTTTAGTTTTCGTTGTAGCTTGTTGGGTCAATTTCTTCAGGTATTCTGTCATTAGTGTTTATGGTACTTTTCTGGTTTTTGATTATGTATGTTATTTCTGCAATTACTAATCCTCTTTTTAAGTTCTCATTAAAATTTTGTGTGCTCAGTCTTCCTCGTTCTTTTATGTGCTTAGATTCTGTTATGACGTCTTCTATTGTTAGGTGTGATACTTGTCTGTTTATATTGTGTTTTGGTACCTTTTCAAGGCGGCTTTTTTCCTGACTGGTGAGATTTATGTCAGTTAGGTCGATGGTTCTTTCAAGGAACAGTGTGTGGTGACAGTCTGATGAGGGTGTGTACGTGTGGTTTATGATTTAGTCGAGTTTTCTGTTTACAATATCCGCTCAGTTTGAAGAAATAACTGAGAGGGAAAAGGCACAAATCCAAAAAAATATTTCAAGAAAAACAAAACAGAAAACTCCACCAAAATTATAAACCACACTTATACTCCCATAGTAAACACATGTTAGTAATCACATTTAAGATGTAGTTGTCCTCGGTTCCTGCGGTTTGCATCTGCGACTGAACTTCATGGAATCACATTGCCACACTGTCAAGACTGTGACAACGTCATTTCTACGAAAACAGGAGTAAGTACAAAACTGAACAAATTAAATGGGTCGGTACGATTAAGGAGGATCTGAAACTGAGGCACACGTAATGGACAGAAAAAACCATTCAGACAAAAGATAATGGATTGGAAAATTTGTAAAAGGGAAATCAGAAAAGGGACTAAACACCGTGGTCTGGCTATAGTAATAGACTTCGTTCTGAAGGGATTAAACAAATTTGAGCACAAAAAAGGCCAACCATCTAAAGCTGTATTGACTGATTGTACTTCGCGCATTCCTATTGGACTGATACGTGAATCTATATGTCTTATACACGGCGGTTCATTGATAGTGACAAGGCCAAATAGCTCAAGAAATAAGCATTTAAAAGAGAAAACTAAAAAGAACAAAACTTTTCTAGCTTGAAGGGAAAAACAGATGACGCTATGATTGGCCTGCTAGATGGCGCTCCCATAGGTTAAACGGATATTAACTGAATTCAGAATGAAACTTTCACTCTGCAGCGGAGTGTGCGCTGATATGAAACATTAACTGAATTTTTTAAATAGGTTGTTGTTGTTATGTTGAAGGTACTAAACATATAGGTCATCAGTCCCCTTTTAAATAGGTACTCCATTTTATTACATATTCGCCTAGTATGTAAATAAATATGGATGTTTTCTTTGGAACACTTTTATCGCTTTGTGATAGATGGCGGTGTAATATTCACAAACATACTGTTCACAATTCTAGACGGACAGTGGGTAACTGGTAGGTTTTTAAAATTAAAAAAACAGACCGTGGTACGTTTGAACTTTATTTCAGTTGTTCCGCCGCGATGGAGTAGCCGAGTGGTCTAAGAAGGCATCGCTACGGAGCGCATGGTTGCTCGCCGTCGGAGGTTTGAGTGCTCCCTGGGCTTGGGTGTGTGTGTTGTCCTTAGGCTAGTTTACTTTAGTTTAAGTAGTTTGTAAGCTACGGACTGATGACCACGCAGTTTGGTCCGATAGATTTACAAACATTTGAAATTTTATTCGGTTGTTCCAATGTGATACATGTACTTTTGTGAAATAATTATACATTATGAAAACGCATGCTGTTGCTGCGTGATTACCTGTAATTACCTCATGCCGGCTGCGGTGGCCGAGCGGTCTGCGGCGCGCCAGTTACGTTCTGCACGGCCACTACGGTCGGGGGTACGAATCCCCCCTCGGACATGGATATATGTGCCGTCCTTAGTATTAGCTAGTTCATAAGTAGTTTGTAAGTTTAGGGAGTGACGACCCCGTAGTTAAGTCCCATAAACTCTACAAACAATTGAACATTTATTTATCTCATGACTTCAATAAATGCTCAAAATGATGTCCTTCAGCTTCAGTGTATTTGGCAATACGCATAACGAAATTCCTCTCAACAGCGAGTAGTTCGCCTTCAGTAATGTTCTCACATGCATTGACAATGCCCTGACGCATGTTCTCAGGCGCTGTCGGTGAATCACGCTTAAGAGAGCCAGTGCGCATGCGCGAATTCAAGGGAGTTTCAAATGTCTGCTAACAATCGTAGTTCTACATCTACATCTACATAGATACTCTGCAAATCACATTTAACTGCCTGGCAGAGGGTTCATTAACCACTTTCATAGCTTTTCTCTACCGTTCCATTCTCTAATAGCGCGCGAGAAGAAAGAACACCTAAATCGTTCCCTTTTCGATCTGATTTCTCTTATTTTATTGGGATGGTCATGTCTCCCTAAGTAGGTGGGTGCTAGCAAAATATTTTCACATTCAGAAGTAAAAGTCGGTGATTGAAACTTCGCAAACAGATAACGCCGCAATGAATAACGTCTTTCTTTTAATGATTTCCACCCCAGTTCGTGCAACATTTCCGTGACGCTTTCCCCGGTAACGTGATAAAACAAAACAAGCTGCCCTTCTTTGAACCTTCACAATGTCTTCCGACAGTCCCACCTGGTGAGGGTCCTACAAGGGGCAACAGTACTCCAGGAGAGGACGCACAAGGGTGATGTAGGCAGTCTCTTTGGTGGAGCTGGTGCATCTTCGAAGCGTTCTGACAATGAAACGTAACCTTTGGTTCGCCTTCCCCACAATATTTTCTATGTGTGCTCTACAGTCAAAGTTCTTCGTAATTGTAAATTCTAGGTATTTGGTAGAATTTACGACCTTGAGGTTTGACTGATTTATCACGTAATTGAAGTTCAGAGGATTTCTTTTAGTAGTCATGTGTATTACTTCACACTTCTCTTTATTTAGTGTCAATTGCCAATTTTCGCACCATGTAGAAATTTGGTCTAAATCGCTTTGCAGTTGCTTTTGATCCTCTGTTGACTTCACTAACCGATAAACGACAGCATCATCCGCGAACAGTCTAAGAGAGCTATTCAGATTGTCTCCTAAATTGTTTATAAACACGAGGAAGAGTAGTGAACCTATAACGCTTCCCTGTGGAACGCCAGATATCACTTCTGTTTTACTCGATGACTTCCGTCAATTACAATGAACTGTGTTCTTTCTGATAGGAAATCGTGAATCCAATCGCACAATTGGGGAGATATTCCATAAGCACCCAATTTCATAAGAAGCCGCTTGTGGGGTACAGTGTCAAAAGCATTCCTGAAAACCAGAAATATGGAATCGATTTGAGATCCCTTGTCGATGGCACTTCACACTTCATGTGAATAAAGGGCAAGCTGTGTTTCGCAACAGCGATACTTTCTGAATCATAGTTGTCTACTTTTTAATAGGTCGTTATCTGAGAGATAGTTCATGATGATCGAACAAAGTATACATTCCAAAATCCTACTGCAAATCGACGTCAATGAGATTGGCCTGTAATTTTCTGGATCACTCGCGTTCTACCGCTATACGGCTGACGCGCTGTAGCGCAACGTTTCGCGGCGGATCATCGTGTAATACCGCCAGTAGTTTGATCGTAATCGCAGCTACAGTGAAGCAGAGGACGTGGATGCAGCAGCCGGCAGGGATTTCCGCTGCCGCGCTACGCGGCCCGTTCATTAACGCACGCTGCTCACGTCCGCGGCGCCACCTCGGCAAGCCTTTGCTCCGCAACCTCGCGTCGGTAATAAGCGAGCGAGAAATCGGCGCCTATAAATCAACAGTAACGAGTAAATTACCGCCGTAGATAAATCATAGCGCCGGCGAATGGATGAGCGCCGGCCGCGGACACGACGGCTAACACGCTCGCCAAGTGTTCTCCGGAGTCATCGTCGTAATGACCGCGCCGCGCCGCGGGCAAACGTGTCTGACGTTTAGCAGCGCAGTTTTTCCGTCGTCATTTGTCTTCTCCGTGTCCGCGCAGGTGCCCTGTCGTCTTGTCCTTTGAATACGCGGCGATTTTTTTTTTCTTTTTTTGGGAATGCTAATACAAACATATGGTTTGCGGAAACGCCTAGCGAACACACGCCGTGTCGTAACGACTTGACTGACAAATACTCAGGAGGTGAAGGTCACGGCAGAACATGGCGCATAGTTGTGCGTCTTAAAGAAAAAAAAAAAAAAAAAAAAAAAAAAAAAAAAAAAAAAAAAAAAAAAACAGAAACCAACCACCCTGTCTACTTCCAGACTTGATTTGATGGGACACTTACAAAGATGAACAACCCGTTTCTTGTGGCCAAAACGAATTAAAGGAACGAATAGAGTCAACAATGATTTGGACCTTTTCGATTTGTCTGGCGTTTCCAGATGACCTCTAGAAGAGAAAACATATAGCAACGATGCAGCAATTAGTATTACGTGTTCATTGAGCAACTGTCAACGGCGGAACGCGGAACTATGTTTAGTCCAGATGAGGTCGACAGTACTGGACAATAAACCAACTTGCCAGTCGGCATTGCTCTTTCTAATGCTATTAGCAACCCTTTCCGATTTTCTTCTTGAGAGAACGTTTCCATCTCAACGTAATCTCTCATTACGTACATTTGTGCGATATCCATCCCTTTCCTTGGCGTACGATGAAAGGGATGGATATAGCGCAAATGTACGTAATGAGAGATTACGTTGAGGTGGAAAAGTTCTCTCGAGAAGAAAAAAACGGAAAAGGTTGCTAATAGCGTTAGAAAGACCTATGCAGAGAGCAGCATTAGGAAAAAGTGTAACGACAGCGTTCAGTGTTGTGGAGGATCTAGAGAATGTTTCTTTCGTCGATTACTCATAAATAAGGGCTCACCAGGGTGAATGACACAAAGCTACACCAGCATATAATACAGGGTGATCAAAAAGTCAGTATAAACTTAATAAATCACGGAATAATGTATATAGAGAGGAAAAAATTGACACACATGCTTGGAATGACATGGGTTTTTATTAAAACAGAAAAAAGTTAAAAAAAAGTCCGACAGATGGCGCTGGACAGCAAAACGTCATTGACTGCTACCATAACGGGTGAGAGCTACGTCGGTATGTTACAGAATCGCAACATCCCAAGCCTGGCTGATAAACACCAGCTGGAACGTACGATATTTATGCAGGATGGCGCTCCACCCCATATTGCTAGACGCGTGAAAGATCTCTTCCGCGCGTCGTTTGGTGATATCCTGTGATCAGCCGCCTCTTTCGTCATGCTTGGCCTCCCAGGCCACCAGACCTCATTCCGTGCGATTATTGGCTTTGGGGTTACCTGAAGTCGCAAGTGTATCGTGATCGACCGACATCTCTAGGGATGCTGAAAGACAACATCCGACGACAATGTCTCACCATACCTCCGGACATGCTTTACAGTGCTGTTCACAACATTATTCCTCCACTACAACTATTGTTGAGGATTGATGGTGAACACATTGAGCATTTCCTGTAAAGAACATCGTCTTTGCTTTGTCTTGTGATGCTAATTATTGCTTTTCTGATCACATGAAGCGTAATCTGTCGGATATTTTTTGAACATTTTTTATATTTTTTTATTTGTTTATTTTTATTATTATTATTTTTTTTTTGTTCTAATATAACCCCATGTCGTTCCAAACAAGTGTGTCAACTTTTACCTCTCTATTTACATTATTCCGTGATTTATTACGTTTTCAAATTTATACTGACTTTTTGATCACCCGGTATACGGTATAAAAAGGTCGACAATCCCAGTGGCGACCTCCTCTTCTCGGATATTAGATCATATATCAAATTTTCTACTTTCCAGTGGCGGAGGGGAGGAAGGAGAGGGAGCAAAGTAACTTATTTACTGATATCGGGAAGCTGAGGTCTGAAACGTTTATGTAGCGGAGCTGTCTTAATTACCGTTTCCTCAAAAGAAGAAAAAGAAATGTAACATTAATAAAAAAAAAGCGAGTAGTCTCAAACCTTATGCCAATTTCGTTCCTTTAATTGGTAAAAAGACATAACTTATCAGGGAACATATTGGTCCTACTTTGTGAAGATATTGGGCGGGAGCAGGAACCGTATCTCACTCCCGCCCCTCCCTGAGTTTCATATGGGAAGGGCGACTATCCCTCCTGTTCCTTCCTCCTCCCCCCCCCCCCCCCCGGTGCTACGTCGTTGCTACTTTATTTTAATTTCCAATGCTTTACTGTTGAATAATATATTAACAGCATCTACATCTACAAGGGGTACCCTGCAAATCACATTTAAGTGCCTGGCAGAGGGTTCATCGAACCACCGTCATACTAGCGCGCGGGAAGAAAGAACACCTGAATCTCTCCGTTCGAGCTCTGATTTCTCGTATTTTAGTCTTTAGTCTGTTGATCATGTCTACCTATGTAAGTGGGAGTCAACAATATATTTTCGCATACGGAGGAGAATGTTGGCGATTGGAGTTTCGTAAGTAGCCCACGCCGCAGCGATAAGCGCCGTTGTTGTAATGATTCCCATCCCCCGAATGTGTTATTATCAGCAACACGCCTAATTCATTATATCGGAAAACAATAGTTTATTTTAAATTTTAGACGATTTTTTGTTTTTATACGATGGTATGTAGAAGACTGTATTAAGAGGAAATGTCTTGCGCGTTCGCTACAGTTCTTCGATGGTAACACATTATCATTTCATGCATTTTACTTTAGAAAAACATTAAAAGCGAACGGACCGTTGTTTTGTAAAAGCGCTGCTGCATTGTTTGACCGTAAAACAAATATTTTATATTCTTACTGTTCGATTACTTTTCCGTGCAAGAATTAGTTTACAAAATGTGTATTTTTCATCTGTTGAACGTATATTAAGTTCAGTTCAGAAAGCGTGTTGCACTATAACTGAGCCCGCAAAAGCATCAGTAAATAGGTTACCTTGCCCCTCCCCCACCCCTCCAAGGAAATAGTTGATACACAACTTTAACACAGAGAATTTTGTATAGGATCTAATTGACGCTCGTGCGTCATTCGAAGCAACCAATAGCAGAACACGCGAAACTTCGCAGCGCCCTCAGCTATAACGAACTATTGTGAAGTGAACGGGTAATACGTAGGAGCAAAGTAACCAAGTGGCGCAGTGGTTAAGACGGTGGGGAGCATTCGGAAGGATGGCGGTTCGAACTCGCCTCTGGCAATTCCAGATTTAGGTTTTTCTGTGACTTACCGAATCGCTCCAGGCAATTGCCTGGATTGTTCCTTTGAAACGGAACAGTCGATTTCCTTCCCTGTCCAGACGAAAACAATCCGAGCTTTTGTTACGTCTCTAATGAATAAGATGTCGACGTAGATATTGTGAGTGGTATTTACTTCTAACGATTCGTAAGCGCCACTCGATACTTTGAAACAATATTAACTCCGCTTGTAGCATTTTCACTTTTTTGTCGATTATCAATAGCCTCTTGACATTCTAATATCCGGATGGAATATAATGTAAATTTGTATTTTTCTAATCTTTAAAATAATTCTTTCTTAAATACATACATTATTTTGATGTGGAACTGAAGAAAAAATTTCGTTATTTCTGATAATGTACTTTTATTACCATCCATATATATCTGCTATGGAAACTTTCGTCTCTTAGAAAATGTTTTCTCTGTAAACATTTTGAGGGAGTAGAAAAACAAATGAAGAATCTGAGATATGGAACGGTGTGTTACGACCGAGTAGCGTGAGAACAAATTTAATTAGCGAGATATCAATTGGTCCGCATAAGCAGAAACTAATACGCCAGAGAACAGTCTGAAATCAGAGGCTGTCTCGCCAAAAGAAACAGAATAGCTTGAGATTTCGCTTAGCGGAAATTATGTCTGCAATATTGAAACCGGATTGTCAAGTGCCACAATTCAATCGGTACTAGTTTCGCGTATTCCACCACAAGATGACACGAAAGAAAGACGTAGCGAGAGTGTGAGGTTACATTTCTGAATCCTCCATAAACAGTCCACCGCCACTGATAATGCGGTGCCGAACAAAAAACAAAACAATTCAGTACTATTAATTTTTTAAAATTATTTACTTTTAGTTCACATTGCTCTATTCTTCCTTCCCAAGCAGTATTTAACATTTATTATTAAGATCAATGGAAATTCTTATCACACTATAACATTTTATTACCATTGCACTTCACTAAACTGATCTGTTGAAACATGTCAGCGCGCCCATTTTAATCATTTAGTCATTTCATAAGCCTTCTGGAAACATGTTAAAAACTGACCCACATAACTGCATTGTCACCTAAATGTTAACTAAAAAATGTTCAAATGTTTGTAATTCTATGGGACTTACCTGCTGGGTTATTAGTCCCTAGCTTACAAACTACTTAAACTAAGTTAAACTATCCTAAGGACAACACACACATCCATGCCCGAGGGGGATTCGAGTCCCTGACGCGGGTGGCCGCGCGATCCGTAACGTGGCGCTCCAGACCACTCGGCCACTCTTCGTAAATATAGAATGGCAAGTCAGTAATTTATATTAAGAACAACAAAGGACCCACGACCGGACCCTGTGGGACCACAGTCTTGATAGCCTTCAAATTTGAGAAAACAGCAGATTTTTGCACATCATATGAACTACTAATTTCAATTTTCTGCTCTCTTCCAGTAACATTAACCATTGCTGCGCAGTTCCTTTAATACCAGAATATTTATCTAGAAGATAACCGTTGTCATGCTGTCGAATCTATAGAATCGATAGCACATAAATGTAGTGCGCTCTGAAACAATATGGAAGTAACCTGACATGCACACATGAAAATGAAGGCAGAAGAATCTAGAATTGACCTCCTTGACAATTAAACTGTTGTGGCGTTGTGTCCGTTATGTCGGGGCACATATTAACAGGGTGGCGCAAATGTCGCTGTACACCAAGAACTGATGAAAACAAAAGACTTAATTTATGTCTCAGTACAAATATAAATAATTCGTACAAATATTTTTAAGTTAAAACTGTTTTACGTCTGAATTAATACATCTTTATAGAATTTTTGACCACTGTTATATTATCTACCACAATGCGTAGTATCCCCCATCCAAGTCAAACAATGCGTCGTGCCTGTAGTTCAGCAATGCTCTGTGGCTTTTGAGAATAAACAAGAGTCCTTCACGTCCCATAGGAAAATATCCATGGACGTCATATCTGGTGAATGTGCAACAATGTTAATATCAGCCCTTCGACCAATCACTTTTCTTTGGAAAGTTTCGTTGAAATAATATCGGACGGTAGTACAGTGGCATAATTGGTGGAGCACAATGATGCTGAACGTAAATTTCTTGAAATATTTCTGCACACTTCATAAGTCTTCGTACCACGTAATTTGGAAGCACATCCTGTCTCTGCTCCTACAAAACACTATGGTCCCGGTATAACAAATGATGATATTGCGCCCAGACAATCACAACAGGTTGATTTAGTTGTTATTCGAACGTAATAATAATACGTCAGCATACTAGTAAGTGCAGTTATGACTGTTAACTTGTTCGCTTAACTTAAAGTAGATCATACAGTTCATCGAATGGGTTAGCATCAATTCAAAAAACTGAAGAGGTTGACCCGTATCAGCTTCAAGCCAGTAAGCCATGTGGTAAATATGGAATGTTAACTGTAACTACTGTCTGTGTAACATTCATTGCCCTGACCTACTTGATAAATCCAGGTCAGTTGATAATCGTTTGGTTGATGTACCGGAACGTTGCGTCACAGCTAAACACACCCGCAACACGCAGATCTTGGTGCATCCATAACAGATCCTTTTTCTTCAAATCTATCTCTTTATGTCGTACAGTGTTTGTCTAGATGGTGGTTTTGAGCAAAAGTAGCTTCTCCATTCATAAACAACTGGAGTAACACCTGTTTTACACAATGTTGTTAACGCGAAAATCGTTTCTTCTTTCATTGACATCGTGACAATTCGGAAAACTCATCTCATTGGTCACGTTTTCAACAATTCAATAGATTAATGTTTCTGTTACTTGTCTTCTAATGCACATTGTATACCAACTTGGCAAACTGTGATTACCACCATTCACTAATATCAACGGATTAATGCATCCAGTACTAGTAAGTCTTGCTACTTTTCGTTTTCTTTTAATCAACTGCTGTCCAGTGACTTTTACATACAGAAAAGAATCTTATGAAACGTTCCTAGTTTCGCTTCGCATCAACGAATTGAATGCAGAGTATCGATCGTGTAGCAACAGATGGGCAGAAATTGCAATAGGAATCTTGCAAGAGGAGGCTCTAGAACTCAATCACTATGTCATTATCTCCAGTGAAAGCAACTACGCCAAGAAGCGTGGATTCCGGCTACTAACTTTTTGCGTTATGAAAACAACATAGTGGGCGAAGCCGAGCGTGTACTAATGTCATCGAATTACATCCTTGAATCTCAGACGCTGCCTCTGAGTAGGTTTCTGTTTGCAGTGTAGCGTATGTCGTGAGCGGCAATGCAACCGCAGGGTCAAGATTTTGCCAGTAATTGGACGTTGTGCACGCGGTAACCTAACATTCATTTCACTTACACCATGCCGTTGTCAACACCGTGGTCACTCGCATGCAACGCCCGTAAGTTATCCTGTTGTTCAGCATGGATCATGTAAGTTAAGCACCTTATTGTCATGCAAATGCTGTCATATTTATTTGCCACTTACAGTGAATACTCATGTAGCTTGTTCAATAACGACGGCACTTCCTTTCTTTTGTTCCACCTAACGACGTGCGCACACAGTCTTCAGCTTCCTCTAGATATATCGCTAAACTTCACTGACACTTCAGGTATAACGGAAATGTCGCTTGTAACAATGTGTGACCGAGCCACAGTGAGTATTCTGAGGACGAACAGTTACAATTTTCAAGAATTCATAAATACTTCTGAAACTGAATCAAAAATGTTCAAATATTTGTCAAGCTTAAGGGACTTAACTGCTGGGTCATCAGTCCCTAAAAACGACACAAACAGCCATGCCCGAGGGGGGATTCGAACCCCCGACGAAGAACGGCCTCGCGCATCGCAGCATAGCGCCTCAATGCGCTCGGCCGCTCCGCCGCGGCGAAACTGAATTGGTCGCTATAATATTAAAGGTTTATTGATTTTTAACAGAAAACAAAACCATAGGATAATATTCAGCTACGTACAGAGTCGGAAACTGAAACTTAGCGACCGGAAATTAAGCTTCGTTTAATGGCAAATAGACGATTGGAAGAAGCAGTTTATCACTATCCTTTACCTTTTTGTCCTTATTAGCAGAAGAACCACTTGTCTCAAAGAGATGGAAGTGGCGTCTGAATTTGTACATCTAGGACTCTTCAAAAGAGTCATTCGTCAAGAAAGGAGTGCCTGTTTACATGTAAATAAATAAATGAACTTCTTGATACATTGTGGCCTGGACTGAAACGTAAGGAAGTGTGCCTCAGTTTAGACCGACAAAATAATAGGAAATGCTTCAGATTCAATTAGTAGACTGTGTTGATTTAGAAGCAGATACTACTGTTATCCATTACTTCCGACTTTAATTTCCTTAACATGTCCTAATCAATACAGTTCTCACAATATTGTCCAATTTTAGGTCCTTAATAGGGTCCATTAGGTAGCGGGCAAGTTAGATAATAGGCCATAATGGAGTGATGCATTCTACATCTACATCTACATGGGATACTCTGCAAATCACATTTAAGTACCCGGCAGAGGGTTCATCGAACCACCGTTATACTATTTTATCTCCCATTCCATTCTCGAACAGGGAAGAAAGAACACCTGAATCTCTCCGTTCGAGCTCTGATTTCTCGTATTTTATTCTGAAGATCATTTCTACCTATGTAAGTGGGAGTCAACATTGTATTTTCGCATTCGGAGGAGAATGTTGGCGATTGTAGTTTCGTAAGTAGCCCACGCCGCAGAGATAAGCGTCGTTATTGTAATGATTCTCATCCCAGATCCTGTATCATTTCCGTAACGCTGTCTCCCCTCTACCGTGACAATACGAAACAAGCTGCTCTTCTTTGGACTCTTTCGATGTCCTGCGTCAAACCCACCTGATAAGGATCCCACACTGAGCAGCAATACTCCATAAAAGGACAGACAAGCGTAGTGTATGCATTTTCTTTAGTAGTTCTGTTGCATCTTTTAAGGGTTCTGCCAATAAAACGCAGTCTCTGGTTCGCCTTTCCCACGACATTATCTACGTGTTCTTTCCAATTTAAGTCAGAAGTAATTCTAATTCCTAGGTATTTTGTGGAGTTTACGGCCTTCACATTTGATTGATTTATCATGTAAACAAATTTAACGGATTTCTTTTCGTACTTATGTGGAGGACTTCACACTTCTCATTATTTAGAGGAAACTGCCAATTTTTACACCAAACTTTACTTACTGATATCTTATTCAAATCGTTCTGCAGTTGGTTTTGATCTTCAGATGATTTGACTAGACGGTAAATGACGGCGTCATCTGCAAACAACATATGAGAGCTACTTAGATTTTCCCCTAAATCGTTTATGTAAATAAGGAACAGCAGAGGACCAATAACACTACCCTGTGGAACGCCCGATATCACCTTTGTTTTAGTCGATGCCTTACCATCGATTACTACGAACTGTGTCCTCTCCTACAGGAAATTCCTCTATCCAGTCGCAAATTTGGGGCGATATACCGTAACCACGCAATTTGATTAAAAGCCGTTTGTGAGGTACGGTGTCAAAAGCCATTGGTTGGCTAAATGTTACTTAATCGTTAAGGTTTGGAGACGATATAGAAAGAAAGTATATATAGAATATGCAAAAATTAATGGGCAGTACAAGAATATCCGTGTTACTGCCTTCTTATGTGGAGCAACGTAACAGGCCGGTCACGACTGTTCGCAGGGAATATGAAGTGTTCGCAGGAATCATTCGTCACGGTAGTCACAGAATCGACGACTTGTGAGAATACCGATGTCAGCTATCTGGTGAATACTAAGCAAACGTCTGCTTTTGGAAACATGTTGGCTGCAGTTGTTACAGGCATTTACAATTCAAGGCAGTTGGTTAGTTCAGACCTTTGCATTGGCTTCCACAAGTATCAGAGACAGACGGTTTTTGTTACGGAAATTTGTCTGCAGTGATATAATCACTTTTCTTGTGCCTTGAAAGTTGAATTGGCTTAACAGGTGTGTTTGGCACACGGAACATACATTCGAGATAGTGAAACACAGTCATAACTCACCTAAAGATATTGCCCACTCCTTCAAAAGATCGTGGATCCTTTTGATTTCGCGGAAATCAGCTACTGGTTTCGCTACAGCAATGATTTGTAGGGACAAGAAAGTTTTGCGAAATAGCCGTTTTGTACGAGGTGTCACGAAATTTGTAACTTTTCCATAAAAATGTTAAATGTTGGGAATTGTAGTTTCTTATTAAAGTTGCCTTTTGATTCCTAATAGCCTCTGGGATGACATTTGTCCATAATCTTAAAAGATGGTTCATTTCAACCGTAAGGAACGTGAGATTTGGAAAAACTACCGACGTGAACAGCAGAATGTGGAAAACTGAAAGTAAACAAATAGCTATCCAAAAATGTTCATATGCTTCTAGATGACTAACTACACCTGCCAACATTCCCACTATTAAGCCTTACATAATACAATTCAGCCAGGTACTTTCCGTAGATCATATTAACCATCAAATTTTCATTTTATTTATATTGTATATTATGGACAATAAAATGCTGCAGCCACGACGGAGTGGCCGAGCGCATTGAGGCGCTTTGCTACGGTGCGCAAGGCCGTTCTCCGTCGGGGGTTCGAATCCCCCCTCGAACACGGATACTTGTGCTGTCTTTAATATAAGTTAGTCCATAAGTAGTTTATAGGTTTAGGGACTGATGACCCTTCAGTTAAGTCTCTTAAGCTTTACATACATTTGAACACTATTATTGACGACTCAACAATGCTTCTTTAGCAAAATAAATAATATAATCATTAGTAATTTTCTTATTTCAGCTCAACCTAGTCCCTCATTTTTTTGATTGTGGCATTTTCTATTTTTGTTGCATGGTATGTGTCGAGTTTGTCATTTTCTTTAAATGTAAATGTTCACGTGCCAGTAAAGTAATCAGTTCTTGCCACTGAACCCTAATTTCCAGAAATAGTACTCACAGATTATTTTATAAGTATAAAATCACAGGTGGACTGACGCAGAGTAGCAGCTCCCGTTGTTTAATTTTTTATTTTGTGTATAAAATATTATTATAGGGCCTAATAAACTTACTACGTTGCGCATATATGTTTAGAAAGACTGGTGATTTTATAGAGAGTTTCCAGGGCTATGTGTGTTTACTATAGCCGTAAGGCAAATACACGTCCAGATTCACAAAAATATCACAGAGAAATCCATAAATAATTATCTTCAGCGTACAGCTGCCTACTTTCATCATGAACACCGTTACGAGATGCTCAGTGGCAAAATGTAATCTTTCCGGACGAGTCCCGGTTCAAGTTGTCCTACAGTGATGGCCACATACGTGCCTGGCTGTACCGTGGTGAGCGCAACCTGGAGGGCTGCATTGTGCAGCGGTATAGCGAAAATGTTCAAATGTTTGTAAATCTTATGGGACTTAACTACGGGGTCATCAGTTCCTAAACTTACAAACTACTTATGAACTACTTACGAACTAGGACGGCACAAATAACCATGCCCGAGGGGGGATTCGAACCCCCTACCGTAGTGGCCGTGCAGACCGTGACTGAAGCGCCTTAGTCCCCTCGGCCACCGCGGCCGGCCACCCGTTGTTGCCTTCTTATTTTTGAAGTTAGTGTTTCTCTAAGATATAAACAAGCGGTGTAATGGTTACACAGTCCTGTGACCCCTGTCCCGATGTGGTTACTGTGTACACCCAGGGGACGGCGCGTGTCCACAGCGACTAGAGAGCCTGTATAGGGAGAGATTGGCCAACCGGCCTGTGGCCGCCATGTTTTTACCACACTGCACACGCGAAGTGTATTACGTAGCAACTCATGGTGAAATGCGGCCACTTAACGATTGAAATAAGGCATCACTTACACCCATGACACCAAAGCACATATTCTAGCTTACTAATCAGTATGTGGTTAAAGAAATGCCATTCATCTATGTTCATATAGGCCTAATAAATTTGTAAGCAAATATATCGTGAAACAGTTTCTACGACTGTGGAATGTTAATACCATATTTTACGATGATTTGGTAATTTCGACAGTTGACAGTTGATTAATAAGAAATAGAGATACTCCATCATATGTATCTCAAAGAAAATAATACTATTACAGAATTTCTGTCTGAATATCCATCGCTGAAATTAGTGCAATATTTTCGCTTTTTGCCCCGATATAATGCATTTTAAGTGTGCTGTCTATCTTATAATATTTTCCTACACTGGGAAATACCAAAAACGTCATTCTGTAGATGCTTTTAGGAACAGAGTATCACAGAAAATCGGAAAAATACCGATACTATCTCTACTGAAACAGCTGAAACAGTCTCAAATTAGGTAACTGAATATCTACAATGAGTCAATAGTCCCACCTCCCTCTCTTTCTGACGTCACATCCCGTAACCAAATAAGGTATCCAATAATACACAGCCATGGGGGAAGTGCCGTAGCCATGTCGAAACATACCTTGTAGCGCGACGTGTAAAAAAACAGAACCATGTACTAACAATCGCTAGCAAATACCGTTTAAAAAATTTCTTACTTATCGGATTAGAACTCGCAACCTTCGCAGTATGAATTCAGTACGGAAGCACTACACCACGGGAATTTCACAGGCAGTAGTTCTAATACTGAATTTCATCAATGTCTTTCTTGGTTTATAACTCGCCTTTCTCAGTTAATTTTCACGGCCCACTTTTCTCGTATTTCCTCATTCCTTGTGAAGAGATGCATCATATAACAATCTTTTCTTTGGTTTTTGGAGTAAAAAAAAAAAAAAAAAAAAAAAAAGTGGAAAAACGAGGCATTTCTATTGACTGCCCTTAATTATGTAATATACATTATTAATTACACTCACAAGGAAAGTACTTGGGTTCGAACAAACACATATACACCAAAATCGTATGAGAGATAATGTAAAGACCCCTTATTGCACTAATGATACTCCCGCATCTGTAAAACTCTGCAGTCGTCCGTTAGAGGCCTCTGCGTGTGTCATGCCGCATTGCAATTTGATCTGTCGGTTCGCCAGTAGGGACGGTGCAGTGTGACTCAGAAGTTGCGTTTTGTGATGTTATTTGTGTGGTGAAGTGTCTGATGGGACGGCGATTGGTAATCAATCCTGCTAATTTATTGCGATTAGTTGAGATAAAGTTACGAAGAACCCTTCTTCGTGAAGATGGTATTAGTGTAGAAGATGAATCATTTGCATGCTTTCTCATATCTGTTATGAGTATAAGTTAGATACTGTTGTTACAAACTCATAATAATGATAACAGAGATGATAATGACGAACAACTCATTGCAAGCTGTAGTGCTACGGTAAGTGCGGGAAGAGGCGATGGAAGCAGTGGCAGTGAATACCAACAGTCTTTCGGGAAGAAGGTTAAAGTTGCAACTATCGTCACGGCTTTTGATGGAAATTCGCTATAGAACATGTACGATGATTATTAAATAAGCTGTAGTTAAGATATCTGCATTACGTATAGCGTCTACAATTACATCTACATTGCTATCTAGAGCATGGTTGCAGAGCTTTGCAGAAAAACGACAACCACCAGCACATTGAGGAGTACGTAGAGATCCTGTAACCAAACGTTCATACAGATGTGTTTGTCCGAGCCCATGCACTTTCCTTGTCAGTAACTCACTTAAAATCAACATATAATCTTAAAAAACTTCCGCTAAGTTCTAAGGCTATCGTCAACGACCAACGAACACGTTAATTAACGTAAATAGAACCGACAGAAGACGAGCCCACTGTGATGCAACCTGTATGTAACTGTACAGTGAAATCGCCGTCAGAAGCTTTTAAGACACTCCACAGTAGAGAAACGCACACTGCAGCTATTAACACACATGTAAACCCCGCCAGATCTTGTAAAAACATGGCGTCCTGGGCTCGCAGGTAATCAGGAGCGGTCTCACGCACGGCCACTCCTCCCTATACAGGCTCTGTAACAGCAGCAGGGTACTGGCAGGTAGCGGGGGCGCCTCAGGAGTTATGTAATTGCGGCGGTCGCTTACGGCGCCTGGGGACGCACTAAACAGCGCGTAGACGACCAGCGGGCTTTACGGCGTCATCTGCCCCGATTTATCGCGCCAGGCTTGCTTCAGCAGATTCAATTAGGGGGGAAGGGGGCGGTAGCCGCACCCTACGGCCAGACGTCTTGTTCCTCAGGCCGGACACTCGAGCTGTGGTATTACTTGTCTCTGGCATGCACAACACCGAAGGGAAATATAGTATCCTTTCCTCCTATTTTATTTTTATTTATTTATTTATTTTTCGTTGATGATGTCGCCTGAAGGATTGGCGATTTATATTAATTTAGCTGAGGGTAAAAGTGGCGGTGGCACTAGACTCTTTTTGTTGCTAGGTTTAGTTAGTTAATTTTTTTGTGGTGGTAATATAAGTGATAGGAGCCAACGCCTGAAGTGCCAAAACTCAGGGAAAAAAAAAAAAAAAAAAAAAAAAAAGGTACTTTGCTACGATGCGCGAGGCCGTTCCCCGTCGGCGGTTCGAATCCCCACTCGGGCATGGATGTTTGTGCTGTCTTTGGTATAAGCCAGTTCATAAGTAGTTTGTAGGTTTAGGGTTTGATGACCCCCGTAGTTAAGTCCCATAAACTGTACAAACATTTGGACATTTTTTGGAAATAAATTTAAGATCGATCGGCATTATTAGCTGGGATGTTCCACAGACAGCGTTAACCGCCCCATGAGAAGGGTGTTCACCTTCAGTGTAATTGGCCATTATACGCTACCTTATGTGGAAATTGCAGCACCAAGAAGTTAACGCATGAATTCAATGATTTTAATACGATAGGTTAGGAACCCGTCGCTCTTCAAAGAAAGCCTGTAAATTCCTCGCAAATGTGGCTGGGCATTGTACTGTTGAAATGTGGCCTTAGGAGATGCATGAAGTAGGATGGGTACTTCAAGCTACTTCTCTCGAAGACCTAAATCATAGTTATGAAATGCACTGTAAAATTCGTATTGCCATATTGAGGGTTAACAGGGTGGAAACTACTGTCATGGTGTCCTTTTGATATTCTAGAAACAATTTGTTAGTTATGAACTGTAGGCTGAAACTGAAAAAACTGCATAAAGGTAGGAAAATAAGAAGATGGAACTGAGATAAATTGAAGGAAAGTGAAATTCTGGAAAATTTCAGAGGGAGGTTTCGGCAACAATTGACAGAAACGGGGGGAAATAAAACAGTAGAAGAGGAATCGGTAGCATTGAGAGATGAAATAGTGAAGGCAGCAGAGGACAAAATAGGTAGAAAGGCAAGACCTACAAAAATCCTTGGATATTCCAGGAAATACTAAATTTAATTGATGAAAGGAGCAAATATAAAAATTCAGTAAATGAAACAGGCAAAATGGAGTACAGACGACTAAAAAATTAGATTGACATGAAGTGCAAAATGGCTAAGCAGGAGTGGCTAGAAGCCAAATGCAGATCTGTAGAAGAATGTATAAGAAGGGGAAAAGTAGATACCGCCTACAGGAAAATAAAAGAGACATTTGGGGAGAAGAAAAACAACTACGAATATCAAGAACTCAGATGGGAAACCAGTTCTCAGCAAAGAAGGGAAAGCTGAAAGGTGGAAAGAGTACATAGAGCAGCTCTACAGAGGAAATGAACTTAGAGACGATGTTGTAGGAAGGGAAGAGGAAGTAGATCAAGATAAAATATGAGATACTATACTGAGAGATGAATTTGACAGACCTTGAAAGACCTAGGTCGGAACAAGGCCCCAGGAGTAGATGACATACCCTCAGAGCTACTAAAGTCTCTGGGAGAGCCAGCCATGACAAGACTATTTGAACTGGTGGGTAGGATGTATGAGACAGGCGAAATACCCTCAGACTTAAAGAAAAACGTAATAATCCCCATTCCAAAGAAATCAGGCGCAGACAGTTGTGAAAATAACAGAACCATCAGTTTGATAAGTCATGGTTGCTAAATTTTAACACGAATTATCTACAGGAGAATGGAAAAGCTGGTAGAAGCTGACCTCGGGGAAGATCAGTTTGGATTCAGGAGGAACGTAGGAACCCGGGAGGCAATACTCACTTTACGTCTTATCTTAGAAGATAGATTAAGGAAAGGCAAACCTACATTTTTAGCTTTTGTAGATTTAGAGAAAGCATTTGACAATGTCGACTGGAATACACTCTTTCAAATTCTGAAGTCAGCAGGGGTAAAATATAGGGAGAGTTATTTACAACTTGTATAAAAGCCAGACCGCAGTTATTACACTCGAAGAGCATGAAAGGAAAGCATCAGTTGGGAAGGGAGTAAGACAGGGTTGTAGCCTTTCTCCGATGCTATTCAATTTGTACATCGAGCGGGCGGTGAAGGAAAGCAAGGAAAAATTTGGAACAGGGATTAAAGTTCAGGGGGAAGAAATAAAAACATTGCGTTTTGCTGATGATATTGTAATTCTGTCAAAGACAGCAAAGGACCTGGAAGAGCAGTTGAATGAAATGGACAGTGTGTTGAAGAGAGCGTATAAAATGAACATTAACAAGAGCAAAACAAAAATAATGGAATGCGGTCTTAGAAAATCAGGTGATGCTGAAGGAATTAGATTAGGCAACGAAACAATGAAGGTGGTAGATGAGTTTTGTTACTTGGGTAGTAAAATAACACGCAATGGTCGCAGTTCAGAGGATATAAAATGCAGAATGGCAATGGGAAGAAAAGCATTTTTGAAAAAGAGAAATTTGCTAACATCGAATATTAATTTAAGTGTAAGGAAGACTTTTCTGAAGGCATTTGTGTGGATTGTTGCCTTGTACGGGAGTGAAACATGGACGATAAGCAGTGCGGACAGGAAGAGAATAGAGGCCTTTGAAATGTGGTGCTACAGAAGAATGCTGAAGATTAGGTTGGTAGATCGCATAACTAATGAAGAGATACTGAACAGAATTGGTGAGAAAAGGAATTTTTGGCATACCCTGACTAAAAGAAGGGATCGCTTGGTAGGACACATTCTTAGACATCGAGGAATCGTAAATTTAGCATTGGAGGGAAGTGTGTGGGGTAAAAATCGCAGAGGGAGACCAAGAGACGCGTAAAGTAAGCAGATTCAAGTGGATGTGGGTTGCCGTTCTTATGAGGAGATGAAAAGGCTTGCTCAGGATAGAGTAGGGTGGAGAGCTGCATCAAACCAGTCTCCGGACTGAAGACCATAACAATAACAACAACAGAAACATCTTCTAAAATCAGACTTCATTATTTGCACACGTATTGGTTCCGTGAAACAGGCATTTAAAAATGTAAAATAATGCCACCATGAACTTGTTTTATTAAATTCAGTCATGATACGACATCACTGATATTTAGATTCACAGAACTTATGTAAAAATTATAATAACAACAAAACATTATTATTGCTGACGATTTACTTGACGTCATTTGTCCCACATTTTCGTAGTAACCGAGCGAGGTGGCCCAGTGGTAAGACACTGGACTCGCATTCGGGAGGACGGTGGTTCAAATCCACCTTCGGCCATCCAGATTTAAGTTTTCCGTGATTTCCCTAAATCACTCAAGGCAAATACCGGGATGGTTCCTTTCAAAGGGCACGGCCGAATTTCCTCCCCTAATCCTTCCCCAAAAATCCGAGCGTATGCTCCGTCTCTAATGACCACGCTGCCGACGGGACGTTAAACCCTAAGCTTTTTCTTCTTTCATTTCTGTAGTGGAAAACGGCAGTTTCAGTTACAGTTGTTTCAGAAAAATTGTACCCGTAGCTGCAACTGGAATGTAACTGGCAGTTTATCGTGACATCACAGCCCATGCGGCTGCTTCACTTGCACGTTCGCTCGCCGTAGCCGTGTGCCCCATGCGACAACAGCTCACGGCCGAGAAGCGCGCGAGCTGGAACAGCCGTCGCTCATCCATCATCCCTGGTGTTTGTGCGTTGTGCCGCTCCACAATGTAGCCCTCCAGGTTGCGTTCACCACGGTACAGCCAGGAACGTATGCGGCCATCACTGTAGGACATCTTGAAACGGGACTCCTAGGAAAAGATTACATTTTGCCACACAACACCTCACTGATGGTGTTCCAGTGCCCATAGCAATCGGAGGTTTCTGGACAATGGAAGCCGACGTAATGGCATGCAAACAATCCAACCTACAGCAGTCGGCGACGAACCGCCTATGCACACAAGTCTACACCTATTGCAGTGTTTCAGCAACGAGCCAACGCTGTGGATGACACTGTACAGTCCAATATGGCCACTCGGACAACATGACGGTCATCCCGTGCTTTGGTCATGTTCCATGGAGCAGTACTCACTCGTCATTGATAAGATATTCCTACATCCACTGCTTTCACACACGCATCACTGTCGTAGCTGGATGCCCTGTGCGAGTCGAAATATCACGATATGACAATCCCGTTTCCCAGAGACCGATCATTCTACTCCGTTCCAATTCACTCGCATGCCGATATGACTCCCTTTGACGTCGACGAAGCAACTAGCGCTCACTGCATTGTTTGCACCTTGTGGGACAGTTCTACACCGATTACACTGGGCGCAACACCGACCTGTCGCCGGCCACGGTGGCCGAGGGGACTGAGGCGCTTCAGTCACGGTCACCACGGCCACTACGGTCGGGGGTTCGAATCCTCCCTTGGGCATGGATATTTGTGCCGTCCTTAGTTGTAGGTAGTTCATAAGTAGTTTGTAAGTTTAGGGGTGATGATCCCGTAGTTAAGTCCCTTAAGCTTAACAAACATTTGAACATTTGAACCGACCTGTCAGACCGACACGAGGAGATTACGTATTACTTTCACACCCGTCGCCACTTCCAAAAAGCGAGGCATTATTCGGATAATTCCTTGCACTTTTCACAGACGGCGGTGTAGTTGCGAGAGTTGCAAGAAGAATTTTGAGAGAGCACTGAAATATCAAAGTCGCACTCGGAGAGTATAATAGGGATTAATTATGGCTGGAAGCCTGGATCGAGGTTGCGACACCTCGAACGCTTCTTTTTCTTTCTTTTTAACTCAAAATATCGTATTGGCACCAACGATTTAAAAAAGTAAGCATGTATTTTATCACGAACTAAATTTTACCTTTCCATCGCCACTAACGAACGTGATAATTGGCGATCAATGTCATGTGATAAGCATGTACTAATGTGTTTGTGTGTGCATAAATATATTTTTCATCACTAGTAATGACTACGAACATGTATCAACCCAGTAGTAATAAAAGTCTCGACCAGTAGAAGCAAAATGCCATTTAAATGATGTAATACATATCTAACTTCAAATCTCAAGTCCGTATTTTTCTTTTTTGGCAGGAATTTTTAATAAAAGTAGGCCTATTAATAATTACTTTTTAACGTGGCGTAAATTATGCTATACCTTACGCTAAAGGCGCTTCCGTTCATCTGAGTATCCCCACAAAAATTACTACAAATCTTCCCAGTTTGGGACATCCATGTACCCTGCGCCCCGCCCTCTCCCTGCCCTTCTCATTTGCGTCACTGCCACCTAGATCCGGAAATTACTCCTTTTTGCAAATTATTCCGCTACTTTTCTGCTGTAATTCCTTTATTTTGACTTAACCTGACATCGCAGGTTGTGGAGGCTATCTGATAGATTAATAATCTTGAAGACTGAAAAGTCAAGATTGGAAAATAGTTATTTAGTTATTGACAAGCTGTTGATGTTTTAACTTATGCATTTTTATATAAGGAACACATTATTGGGGCGATCTAGTATTGTTCAATAGGAGGTTTGCAGCCAAGATCGCTTTCTTCATTTAATTACATAACCGGTTTCGGCGTGCTAGACGCCATATTCAGACCTGTAGCAATTTTTTACATAACTTCACTGCTATTACAACAATTTTTAACATACCAAAATGGCTGTATTAGCATTTAAGTCATGTAAAAAATTACTACAGGTCTGAAGATGGCGTCTAGCACGCCGAAACCGGTTATGTAATTAAATGAAGATAGTGATCTTGGATGCAAACCTCTTATTATGCATTTTTATATTTAAACTAAGTGATACGTTGCATGTACTATTTAATCTTCATTTTTTAAAATATGATGACCAGATAATGACCAGATAATGGTCACATAGCCTACAGGAACCAGTCGTCATAATATAAACATTTTGCGACCTAGGTTTATCACTTTCGAAGATTATTCCTTAATTTTTTCCAGGCAAGTTTCGCCCTCCTCTGTTTGAGGGCAAGGTCAATGGATTGGTGTATGGTCGTCTTGCGAGTATCCTGTTTGTTGTTCCTCCCACCTGATCGCAGGTCGAGCGTGACGATGATCGTGGAACAACAAAAACGATACTCGCATGATTGTAAAACGAAACCGCTGAGGAGTGGCAGAGAGGTTTCAGGAATCATGTTAGGGACTGCTAGGCTGCTCGTGACGGAGGTTCGAGTTCTCCCTCGAGAACGGGTGTGTGTGTTGTCCTTAGGTTAGTATAAAGTAGTTTATAAGCCTAGGGACTGATAATCGCTGTAGTTTAGACGCATAGATTTACAAACATTTGAACATTTCTACACTCCTGGTTATTAAAATTGCTAAACCACAAAGATGACGTGCTACAGACGCGAAATTGAACCGACAGGAAGAAGATGCTGTTATATGCAAATGATTAACTTTTCGGAGCATTCACACAAGGTTGGCGCCGCTAACGACATCTACAGCGTGCTGACATGAGGAAAGTTTCCAACCGATTGCTCATACATAAACAGCAGTTCACCTTCCTTGCCTGGCGCAACGTTGTTGTGATGCCTCATGTAAGGAGGAGATGTGCGTACCATCACGTTTCCGACTTTGATAAAGATCGGATTGTAGCCTATCGCGATTGCGGTTTATCGTATCCCGACACTGCTTCTCGTGTTGGTCGCAATCCAATGACCGTTAGCAGAATATGAAATTGGTGGGTTCACGAGGGCAATATGAAATGCCGTACTGGATCCCATCGGCCTCATATCAGTAGCAGTCGAGATGACAGGCATCTTATCCGCATGGCTGTAACTGATCGTGCAGCCACGTCTCGACCCCTGGTCAGGAGATGAGGACGTTTGCAAGCCAACAACCATCTGCACGACGATATTTGCAGCGGCAGGGCTATCAGCTCGGTGACCATCGTTGCGGATACCCTTGACACTGCATCACAGACAGGAGCACCTGCGATGGTGTACACAACAACGAACCTGGCCAAACGTCATTTTTTCGGATAAATCAAGCTTCTGTTTACAGCATCATGATGATCGCATCCGTGTTGGCGACATCGCGGTGAAGGCACATTGGAAGCGTGTATTCCTCATCGCCATACTGGCGTTTCAGCCGGCGTGATGGTATGGGGTACCATTGGTTACACGTCTCGGTCACCTCTTGTTCGCATCGACGGCACTGTGAACAGTGGCCGTTACATTTCATATGTGTTACGACCTGTGGCTCTGCCCTTTATCGATCCCTGCGAAACCCTACATTTCAGCAGGACAATGCACGACCGCATATTGCATGTCCAGTCGGGCTTTCTTAATACGGAAAAAGTTCGACTGCTGCCCTGGCCAGCACATTCTCCAGATCTCGCACCAACTGAAGACGTCTGGTCTACATCTACATCTACATGGGATACTCTGCGAATCACATTTAAGTGCCTGGCAGAGGGTTCATTGAACCACCATTATACTATTTATCTTCCATTCCATTCTCGAAATGCGTGTGGGAAGAAAGAACACCTGAATCTCTCCGTTCGAGCTCCGATTTCACGTATTTTATTCTGATGATCATTTCTACCTAAGTAAGTGGGACTCAACAATATATTTTCGCATTCGGAGGAGAATGTTGGCGATTGGAGTTTCGTAAGTAGCCCACGCCGCAGCGATAAGCGCCGTTGTTGTAATGATTCCCATCCCAGATTTTGTATCATTGCCGTAACGCTGTCTCCCCTGTATTGCGACAATACGAACGCAGTCTCTGGTTCGCCTTTCCCACGACATTATCTACGTGTCCTTTCCAATTTAAGTCTGAAGTAATTGTAATTCCTAGGTATTTTGTGGAGTTTACGGCCTTCACTTTTGATTGATTTATCTTGTAAATAAAGTTTAACGGATTTCTTTTCGTACTCATGTGGGTGACTTCACACTTCTCATTATTTAGAGTCAATTGCCAATTTTTACACAATACTGATATCTTAGTCAGATCGTTCTACAGTTAGTTTTGATCTTCAGATGATTTTAATAGACGGTAAATGACGGCGTCATCTGCAAACAACCTAAGAGAGCTACTTAGATTTTCCCCTAAATCGTTGTTGTAAATAAGGAACAGCAGAGGAACAATAACACCCTGTGGAACGCCCGATATCACCTCTGTTTTAGTCGATGTCTTACCATCGAACTGTTTCGTCTCTGAGAGGAAATCCCCTATCCATCGCAAATTTGTGGCGATATACCATAACCACGCAATTTGATTAAAAGCCGTTTGTGAGGTACGGTGTCAAAAGCATTTTGGAAATTAAGAAATACGGAATCGATTTGCCAACCCTTGTCGATAGCACCCATCATTTCGTGTGAATAAAGAGCTAGATGTGGTCAATGGTGGCCGAGCAACTGGATCGTCACAATACGCCAGTCACTACTCTTCATGAACTGTGGTATCGTGTTGAAGCTGCATGGGCATCTGTACCTATACACGCCATCCAAGCTCTATTTGACTAAATGCCCAGGCGTATCAAGGCCGTTATTACGGGTAGAGGTAGTTGTTCTGGATATTGATTTCTCAGGATCTATGCACCCAAAACGTGAAAATGTAATCACATGTCAGGTCTAGTGTAATACATTTGTCCAATGAATACCCGTTTATCATCTGCATTTCTTCTTGCAGCAATTTTAATGACCAGTTGTGTAATTTTTGTAAACCATAAACCAGTCCACTGATGATGCCCTGAAATAAAAGAGGGTGAAACCCGTTTCGACGATATGAAGAAACTGCAGCAGTAAAAAGTCGGATTAATTTTCAAAAAATGAATAATTTCGATACTTGCTGCGAGGTGTCAAATGGTTACACACGATAATTGAAAAGGCGTGGGAATCGGGACAGGTTCCGTCTGACTGGACGAAAGCGGTAATCACGCCAATTTTCAAACATGGAAACAGAAAAGATTGCAACAACTATCGACGTGTCTCTTTAATTAGCGTTGTAGGCAAAATACTCTCAGGTACTGTTGAAAGGAGAGTGCGAGTGTTAATTGAGGACAAGTTAGATGAAAATCAGTGTGGGTGTAGGCCTCTTAGAGGCTGTCAGGACCAGATCCTTAGCCTCCGGCAGTTAATGGAAAAGTGCTATGAGTGGAACAGGGAATTGTATCTATGTTTCATAGATCTGGAAAAGGCTTATGACCGTGTTCCTAGGAGGATGCTACTGTCAGTTGTTCAAGATTATGGTACAGGAGGGAAACTGTTGCAGGCAATTAAAGGACTTTACCTAGACTATCAGGCAGCAGTTAGAGTAGGTTGCAAATTAAGCTCATGGTCCCAGGTAGTTTCAGGGGTAAGACAAGGCTGTAACCTGTCACCACTGTTGTACATACTATTCATGGATCATATGTTGAAAACAGTAGACTGGCAGGGCGGGATTAAAATAGGTGAAAACAAAATAAGCAATCTCGCAAATGCGGATGACTTAGTTGTAATGGCAGATTCAATTGAAAGGTTGCAAACTAATATTTCAGAGCTCGATCAGTGGTGCAACGATTATGATATCAAGATCAGCACCTTCAAAACGAAAGTAATGTCTGTGGGAAAGAGATTTAAACAGATTGAATGCCAAATACAAGGTACAAAGAAAAGGTAGACAGTTTCAAGTACCTGGGATGTATTTTCTCGCAGGGTGCCAACGTAGTGAAAGAACTGGAATCGAGGTGCAGCAAACCTAATGCATAGAGTGCTCAGCTAAGATCTACTCTCTTCTGCAAGAAGGAAGTAAAAAAAAAAGTTCAAATGTTTGTACAACTTATGGGACTTAACTACGGGATCATCAGCCCCCAAGCTTACAAATTACTTTTGAACTAGCTAAGACTAAAGACGGCACAAATATCCATGCCCCAGGGGGGATTCGAACCCCCGACCGTAGTGGCCATACTGACTGTGACTGGAGCGCCTCAGTCACCTCGACCACCGCAGCCGGCGAAGGAAGTAAGTACCAAGACTAAGTTAGCAGTGCACCGCTCTATTTTGCGACCAACTTTGTTGTATGGGAGTGAAAGTTGGGTGGATACAGGTTACCTTATTCATAAGGTAGAGGTTACAGATACGAAAGTACCAAGAATGATCGCAGGTACTAATAGATGGGAACAATGGCAGGAGGGCGTCCATGATGAGGAAATCAAGGAAGTACTGGGAATGAACACCATAGATGAAGAAGATAGAGCGAACAGACTGAGATGGTGGGGTCATGTTACACGCGTGGGAGATGCAAGGTTACTTAAGAAATTCATGAGCTCGGCAGCGGAGGGTAAGAGGAGTCGAGGTAGACCAAGAAGAAAGTACTTAGATTCGGTGCAGAATGATTTTGAAGTCCATTGGACCCAGGGTATGCATACTAGCGTTTATTGTAAGAACAGTTGTGAGTAAGGCGGGCAGCCGACTTCGGTTTATTGGGAGAATTTTGGGAAGATGTACTTCATCTGTAAAGGAGACCGCGTACAAAACGCTTGTACGGCCATGTCTTGACCATTGCTCAAGTGTTTGGGACCCGCAGCAGATCAGTTTAAAGGAAGACATAGAGGCGGTTGAGAGGCGAGCAGCTAGATTTGTTACCGGTAGGTTCGACCAATGCGCGAGTGTCACGGAAATGCTCCGGCAACTCAATTGGGGATCGCTGGAAGAAAGACGATGTACTTTCGTGAATTTCTGTTAAATTTAGAGGGCCGGAATTTGAAGCTGAGTGTAGTAGATTCTTGCTGCCGCCTACTTACATTTTGCGTAAAGATCACAGACACAAGATAAGAGAAATTAGGGCTCGTACGGAGGCATATATTCTTTTTTTCCTCGTTCAATTTGGGAGTGGAGTAGGAAAGGAAATGCCTAGTAGTAGTACAGTGTACCCTCCGCCACGCACCTTACGGTGAACTGCGGAGTATGTATGTAGATATAGTTGTACTTAGATTCGGTGCAGAATGATTTTGAAGTAAAAGGCATAACATCAGACGAGGCATCAATGTTAGCGTTGAATAGGTGATCATGGAGTAATTTTATTAGAGGTTCTTTGCTCTAGACTGAACGCTGAAAGGCATAATCAGTCTCTAATGATGATGATGATGATGATGATGATTATGATTATGATTGCTGCGAGAGGTGGTGACACAAACAAACTTGCTCGGGCATGTTTCAGCAATGATAAGAGGGGTTGTCAATACTCGCTGCCTTGACGAACAAGGAGCAAAACTACCGGACAGGAGGACAAAAGCGAAACAGTCGTAAATTGTAGCGAAGCCGTGCCGCGTTAACGCGTCGGCCGTAAACAGGCAGCTGGGCGCGCTTAACGCGACGCAGCGAGCCGTCGCGGTCGCGGTCGCCGACGCATAACTCGCCGCCGCACGCAACGCAGCGGAACACGTCCGTAAACGTCCGCGCGCCGACGTTTAGCGGCGCACTAACGTTCACCGTTTCCGATTACAAGGCAGCTCACATGACGGCCGCGGCGTGCGCAATCAATTCAGCGCCCGTCCGCCCCCGAGTGGAACCGATTTGTGGCGCAGAACGCTGCCACAGAGTAACTGACGCTGCGCAGCGCTGTCCGGCGGTGCGTTTCCGATGTGGCGGGCTGCATTCGTGTCGAGACGCAGAGCGGGTGACAAACGTGTCGCAGCACTTCAGATCTTCTAGAGATAAAAAAAAAAACTAAACTTTGTTCTACAAAGACCTCGACGGCCCAACGGGTACCGAGGGGCCGCCGTGTCATCCTTCACCCGAAGGAGTGACCAGATGCGGTATGGAGGAGGGCCGTTGTGTCGGTTTTGTTGAATGGTGCCGCTACTTGAGACCAATCAGCCTCCTCCCCTCCCTCTCTAAAGTGTTTGGGAGATTGTATGCAGTGCGGCTCCTGTGACATGTCGGTGATGCAGGCATCATCCCAGATGAGCAATTCGAGTTCCGCAGCGGCCATTTCACCACGCACCAACTTCTAAGACTCAAGAAGCTATGAGGGCGCTGGGGCCGTGCTCCTAGACGTCTGTACAGCGTTCGACTCCGTGTGACACGATGGCCTAGTGTACAAACTATTCACATGCGGCATCCCAACGTCACACGGAGTCCTCCTAAAGTCCTACCTGAAGGGAAGGACCTGCGAGGGCAGGAAGTGACGACTCCGGAGCACGTGGGGAGCTGCCCGGGCGGCGTCGCTCTGTATCAGTCGGCATGTGGACCTCGAGGTGGAGGTTATAGATTTGTGTGTGGCAATCGCCACGTGTGGTTGCTCGTCGTAGACTACACCAAGTTGAATCGAGTGCTACTGTGTGTTTGTGAATATTTAGCCAGTGGAACAAGTTGTGCATCTCACTGAATTAAAGTGACTGTGATTTGTTAATGTAACACAGGTCGTCGCATAGGCATGAACATAAACGGTGTTTGAGACGCCACATGGTGTGAAAACAATTTGCGACAAATATTCATTTTGTCTGGGGGCTCACGAGCTATAACTTTATTTGATAAATGTGTCGACGTACAGACGTATCAGCCACAGGGTTCAAATATTGTGAAATAAACAACATAAAGTGAACTTTCACGTGTTTTCAAAAAATAGTAGTTAGTACACCCTTTACTCTCATGAACTTGATTTTATTATGAATTTGTTTTGTTAATCATATGCAGGGAAGGAAAGCTGCGAACGTGTGATATCATCCCCTAGAAAACGAGTCAAACAGTCGCAATCACAGTTCCAGTGTTTTTGCATGTTTAGGAATTTGGGTCGCAGCTGGTGGTTGTGAGTTTTAAAAATTAAACTTTCTCTATTTAAACTCTCACCCCGACCTTCACTCTCGCAGACGACGAGCAACCGCCTGCTCCGCAGCGAGGAGCCTTAGACCGTTCGGCTACTCCACTGCGGCCGTAGGTGATCAAACGGACAGCGGTGTATTCTCTGAGGCACGGTCGCTGGGCCATGTAGGTATAAACATATCAAATAAGTGATGGGTCACATCGGTTTTAATACCCAAAACTTTTTATGTAACACGGAATGGTAACATACCTATCAATTATCAACCAAAACTTCAATATCAAACGTGATACGTGTTTTGTCGTCCTGGTCAGCCTCTATTTCGTCTTTTCCAGGCCTGTCTTTCAGGAAAGGTTTTATCAGATGCGTAGACATTGTGAGATTACCGCCCAATAGAAATACTGGTAATTAATAGCATTTGATAATTAAACAGTATGAAGTTCACTGCAAACATTGACCATGCCATTGCACTAAATGTTACACAATTTTAATCTTATTAATTATGGTAGCAATGTATGTACACAGTTGGGTGACAACATTTATAGTTAGGCCATAGGTAGAAATTCTCCACGTTGAGATTTGCTGTGTGCTTGTAGCTGACGGGAGGCCAGCGAGCAGGCTGATATTGGTGGCTTGTTCCAACTTAGGATTTTCCAGTTCGTTTCCGGTGAGGGGAGAGAGGGACAATGGCGAGTGCCAGGCACAGTGCAGTGCACAAATATTGTAATACTACTGGCATTTGAAGTAATACGATGCAGTTAGGAACCTTTAAGGCCCTCATTACAAAATAGCCTGTTGATAAATAAACAATACATTAGCTGATATAGTCACATCTATCGTAATATGTTTAATTGACAATGAAAAGTAATAAATTACCAACGAAGACAAGACAGTTACACAACTAGCATGGCAATGTTTGTTTATAAAAATAATATATTAACTATTTTTCATTTTATTTTCAATCAATCTTTCGTATTTTACCTTGAAATATTCAGTTAAATCAGTTATCTGTGATATTAGAAATTGCACGATTATGATAAACAGTACAAAGGATGTTTATACTAATATAAAAACGTAAGAAAATATTTGTTTAATGTGTAGTGTAATTATTTTGATTTTAAGTAAAGTTTTAGAAATGTATTGGCTGAGCGCTGTACGTTGGCAAATCGGTTAGAACAGTTCACATGGGGAAGTTGATGACGTAGGGGAAAAAACCCCGGCAGTTGAGTTTTGGCGCACGCGCGCACGAGGGCAGGAAGTGAGGACTCGAGACCACGTGGTGTGGCTGGCCGGGCGGCATCGCTCTGCATCAGTCAGCATGTGGAACTCGAGGTGGTGACTTGAGATTTGTGTGTGGCAATCGCCACGTGTGGTTGCTCGTCGTAGACTGCACCAAGTTAAATCGAGTTCTACTGTGTGTTTGTGAATATTTAGCCGGTGAAACAAGGTGTGCATCACATTGAATTAAAGTGACTGTGATTTGTTAATGTAACACGTGTCGTCGCATAGGCATGAACATAAACGGTGTTTGAGACAGCCATGTGGTGTGAAAACAATTCGCGACAAATATTCATTTTGTCTGGGGGCTCACGAGCTATATTTGATAAATGTGCCGACGTACAGACGTATCAGCCACAGGGTTCTGAGATTGTGTAATAAACAACATAAAGTGAACTTTCACGTGTTTTCGAAATTAGTAGTTAGTACACCCTTTTCTCTCATGAACTTGATTTTATTATGAATTTGTCTTGTTAATCATATGCAGGGAAGGAAAGCTGCGAACGTGTGATATCATCCCCTAGAAATCGAGTCAAACATTCGCAATCGCAGTTCCAGTGTTTTTGCATGTTTAGGAATTTGGTTCGCAGCTGGTGGTTGTGAGTTATAAAAGTTAAACTTTCTCTATTTTAAACTCTCGCCCCGACCTTCACCCTCGCAACATCTATAACAGCTTTACAGATTAGCAATACAAGTTTTATTTACAGGTATAAACAATACTCAACTCTGTCTCTTCTCTTCTCGCGGCGGCGTATTGCACGATGCTAGATGTGGTAAGAAGCTAGTGACTGCCTAGTTCAGACCGGCTCGTCCAGACGCATGTTGGCCTAGATATAGCCACTTGTACAGGCCCCCTTCTAGGTTACTCCCTCCAGGATGCGCGGCGCCGGCGTGTGATTGGCTACCAGTCGCCCTCTGCCTTCTGCACGATCGTTCTCGAGCGTCTGGTGTGTGGCGCTGACTTTACGCCACAACAATACGTGCTGCCATTGAGAAGAACCTGCGTACACGTAAGTATCCTACAGAGTGCATGAAAAGCAAATCAGTGAAAGTCAAATAAATATTCAAATGTTTGTAATCCTATGCGACCACACTACGTTGGTCATCACTCCCTAGTCTTACAAACTACTTAAACTAAGTTAAACTAATCTGAGGACAACACACTCACCCATGCTCGAGGGAGGATTCGAACCTCCGACGCGGGAGACCGCACGATCCGTAACATTGTGCTCTAGAGCGCTCGGCTACTCCCTCTCGAGTGAAAGTGTGTCGTGTTGAGCTCCCGTGGGGACGTACATAGATTGCAGGCCCTACGTTTGTTGTTTCAAATGTCATGGGTTTACGCCTTGGTGACACGAACATTTTTTCTGTTGTTGTTGTTGTGGTCTTTAGTCCGGAGACTGGTTTGATGCAGCTCTCCAAAATACCGTATCCTGAGCAAGCCTCTTCAACTCCATATAAGAACGGCAACCTACATCTATCTGAATCTGCTTACTGTATCCATCTCTTGGTCTTCCTCTGAGGTTTTTACCCCACTCACTTCCCTCCAACGCTAAATTCACAATTCCTTGATGTCTAAGAATGTGTCCTACCAATCGATCCCTTCTTTTAGTCAAGGTATGCCAGAAGTTCCTTTTCTTCCCAATTCTGTTTAGAACCTCCTCATTAGTTACTAACGTTTTTTCTATATGTCAGATGTTACTTATTTTTATAGTTAATATACACCTCCATAGTCCAGTGGACAGCGTGACAGATAGCAATGCAGGGGACCCGGGTTCGATTTCCTGTTGGATTGGAGATTTTCTCTGGGTGTAGTGTCGTACTCATCATCATTTCATCGTCATAGGTGCGCAAGTCGCCCATGTGGCATCAACAAAAGACTCGCACCAGGCATGCCAAACATGATCTCAGCTTGGGTCTAACGGCCAAGGGAAAAAAAGGCCACTTTATCATCATCTACGCGTTAATGCGCGTTCTCCTGGACGACAGCACGAAACACGAATTATATCGGAGTTTTGGTGGAAACTCAGTTGATATACAACATTTGGTACTGATATGACTGTCTGACATCTGGAGGTTTGGGTGAAAGCTCTGCTGAACAGTGACGTCTAATACGAATGTTCATACCCAGCCAAAAGAAAATATAGCACACATAGAAAGCCGAAGCCGATTTTGATCCGGTGATGGCAGCTGCTAACTACATAGCAAATGGCTCCATCATTGTTCTCTGTCGGAAAGAGTAGTGACATAGCTGGCAGCTCTTTGTACCCTTTAAGCGGGAATATTTTCAACCATAAGCCTCAGAGTGAAATCAATGTGCGAAGCAAACAGGCGCAGTCGTGGTTCCTACAGCAGACTGAGCGATTTGAATGGGTGAAACTGTGGCCTTCCGCGTCGAGGGGCGGTCATTTCAGAGTACCGCCAAGCAAGCTGGACGCGCTTCGACATGTGTGCAATGATGGTGGCTGCAATGGCAACGTGAACAGCTGTAGACGACGGTCTGGGCGTTGCATTGGATTTGGCCCTAGGTAATCCATTTGTCTTAATTAAGGAACTATTCGATACCCTTTACGTCTAAGTATGTAAAAGAAGGTCCGCTAATGTGTAGTTATCTTCTATATCTATAGGCTAAAGATACTCATATACTACAATTTTGTGTGTCCCGTAATTACTGAGACAAACCTTTATCAGTCAGTACTTTATTTTCATTCACAATTTTCCGTTAATATAGATGATAATATAGTAATTAACCAGATAATTTTCGCAATATTAATGCAGTAAGCGCACTGTTCAGAACTAACAGTCTTTTGACAGTGCATAATTATATTGTAATGCAAATAATGTTGTAAAAATATTTTGTCACACCTTAAACTTTACCGTCTTGATCATTGTCTGTCCAATTACTTCCCCTTAATTACAGTTTATAAAAATCTGGGAATAATGATAACATTCTTGTCTTGTAAGATGATGGAGTTTCTCGTATTCCTACAAGAATATAAATACTACCATTTCCTGAGGTTACGTAATGTATCCTAAACTATTTCACAAAATTAGTTTCTAACGAAATTATACGGCTGTTTAATTATTTAACAATTTCAAATACGGAAAGAAACCAATGTTGAACCTATCGTATTTCTCGTGTGTCTGGTGCACAATTTTTTCCGATCCACATATATTTGAAAAATAGTTTGCTCTTTGTGTTCTTTTATCTGATGTATATCTTATTTTTGGGAAAAGCGGCTCATTTAATTACGGAAACATAATTCCGAACCAAATTTATTCTGCACCTCTCTAGAGCTTAGCGTTATCTGTAAATACGAATACGACGCATCACCATCAGTTATTAGTTTGGGTCAGTCTGTTTGGATGGTAATATATATATATATATATATATATATATATATATATATATATATATATATATATGAAGACAATAAAAATAAGTCAAATACGCAGCAATGTACTTACATGTACATATATATATATGAAGACAATAAAAAGAAGTCAAATATGCAGCAATGTTGTAAGAAAATTGACTGTTGGAGGTCGTAAAAAATCTGTCAAAAATCATAAAGCGTAATGATATGCTGTATTTCGTTATTGAATGTTGCAGCAAATCACAACTGATGGGTCGCAACAACACTTTCGCAGTGAAAGTTAAAATTTTGAATAAATAAAAAAATTGATATTAATTAACTTGAAACAGTCACTGTGGTAATTAATTAAGCTTGGCCCTATCTGACTTAGCATTGACTACAGCCTCCAACCAGCACCTCTTACGATTCACGAACAGCACAACTTCACTAACAAATGTCTCAGAATCCATGAAGTGGTGATGGCGTGTTCGTGTTATAATCAAAATCGTAATAGCTGATTGCAATGATAATAGCTCAGTATTGTGAAACTCCGTGGTGCAATGAGCTTCACAAATACTACAGTCAAAGTTCTCAATAATTTTGATAATATTATTTAAAGCATTCAACTTTCTTATAAAACTTTGCATGAACTATTTTTTTGGTAAATTGGTTCCAGGGCCTGGGTAGCGTACGCGTGTAACTGGCTGAGCAGAGTCTGGCATTTAACGTATTTCATAAAAATTACTTTCGTCAAGTCTAGTAAAACTACTATAATACTTTGAATACTGTTAGCCTGATTACTTTCTATATATATGAAAGCAACTCTACGTGCAAACTCTCTAGCAAGTTAAAAGCTTTGGCATAATAATTGGTTGCAAAACTTAGAACAACACTGCACATTAATTACTAGTCTCTGTAGATGTAACACGTTTAGCAATTCTTTAACACGTCTAGAAATTTCTTTATAACTGATCGTAATTACTTTAAGAAATGATTGAACTGGTTAGTCAATGTACAGGCTTGCATAATCAACATAATCTATTAATGGTGAGAATGGGGTGACTACATCTACTTACAAAATTAAGACTGGTTTCAAAATAAGTCATATATAATTGAACCAAAATTCTGATTGGGTTGACACTACATACACATTCATGCAAAATAAAATGTTACAAAAGTACTCATCTGTTTTCGTCGTCTTCGTCGTGCGGTCCATACAAGACAGATATGATTACAATAGATACTCTTACTGCTGGTTCAAAATATTTTTATCGACAACTCTTTGTTCAGCTCGTCTGGCTGAAATCTCCATGCATTGATATCACCTCGATACACCTTCTAATCTCCGAAATTACAACAACGATCACACACAGTGACAATAGACTTGGTAACCAAACAATTACTTTTCTTGCACACATGAATAAACATTACTCTGATCACTTTCGAGTATAAATAAACTTATTTCGCACTTCCTTCAATACATTAAACAGTATGCCTCTCAGGCTCATTGCAATTGCATTAAACTCGCGCCACACTGCGCTTACCGTGCCTCTGCACCATCAACAAAACATTTATGTGTTTACTATAGCGAGTCCGCTCCGCGACTGCTTCAGCAGCGCGACACTCACAGCTACTACTCCTGTACCAGAGACAGTCTTCACAACAGGTTCAACATTTTCTCTGGCGCATTGCCAACTTACAGCATAAGAATGTCCGTGCATTCATGCGGGTTTACACATACAGTATATGTTTACACTAAATGATTCAATATAGAAAATGACGTTACATAAGAAATATGTCTAGCATACAAGAAATGAAAATACGTGAAATGAACAAATTTAAGACAATATACACATTACGTTAAATCAAACTGTAAGATACAGCGACAGGTGTACTCTTACAATGTAATTACATGTACTATGAAAAACCTAGGCTACAAAATTAAATAATTCCACGTCAACAAGGGATACTGCGAAGAAGCTGATCAACAATGCAGTTTAGTCTACGTCAGCAAAGCAGGTGATGGAATTTAAAAAATTATAGCAATTGGACCTTGTGTTCGCGTTGTGGCGGTCCTGATAGGTAGGATAGTATCGATTATCGTATTCTAACGGCAGTAGCGGCAGACTGTACGGTTGCTACAGCAGGAGTAAAAGGCTTTCTCAGCGCAGAAGTGTCAATAAAAACTATCGCTAACCGGCTACCAGCATTGGGATTTCGGGCCCGCACACGCGACTGGACTAGTGACGTAAGATCATTTGGAAAATGAAATGGTGAGCCGTTGTTTTTGGTGATGGATGCGTATACTTCCTGCACGCAACTGACGATCGTTTGCGCGTACGCTGAGGACCTGGCGAGTGCTGTTTCGTAGTGTGCATTCGCCCATAACACAAATAACAAAATAATTGTTTTTCACAGTTTTCTCTGGAGACGTTCATTACAAAGTGCAATAGCTTTGTTCGATTTGGCTGGGCTGCAGAAAGTGAACAATGTTTAAAGTCTGACGCTGTATTTGAAGATAACTACAGTGAGCACGTTATTCTGATAGGTATACAACCTAGGACAATAAGGTTTAGTGAATACTTCTGTAACATTAACGTAGATAAACTACCAATTACAGTTACGTTACTGTGCTTCGAAATACTCCACTTCCATAACTATGTGCCACTGAGCTCTGCAATACATGTCCTGGAAACTTTGTTCGAAGTCTTTCTTTGGGATGGTGTTAAAAAGCCTCGTCAGGTATCGATTTTACCAGGAACTGTTTGACGATATTGGATTTGTGCTTGCGAGCGTTATCCTGCAACTACCATAATCGCCGGATCTCGGTACAGAGTTTTTCCTCTACCCTTGCTTTAAACTCGCTTTGAAAGGAAAGAGATTTGAAGACATTCCTGAAAATCGACGATACCTGACGAGGCTTTTGAACACCGTCCCATAGCAAAGCTTGGTGCCAAGTTTCAAGGATATGTATCGCATAGCTCAGCGGTGCAAAGTTATGGGAAGGGAGTATTTCGAAGGACATTAAGGTAACTGTTGTTTATAGTTCACCCACGTCAATGGTGGAGGACTATTTGCCGAAATGTATTTTTAGACGTTGTATAATGATAACTGGGACAATAGCTACCTAAAACACCCCAAATTTTATCTCTATGAACAACAGAACCCGAGATACGAGCCATTTAAAAACCTCATATTCACACACTGAGTTTTCTGTCGCTCACGATATGATACTCCGGTTCCAACCAAACGGTATGTGCATACGAACAAATAAAAACAAGTAATATAATGTCTAAAAGTAATTTAAAGCGATTGAATCGCACTGATGCCGTTAAATAAAACGACCAAATTTGTTTCCGCTGCGCAGGTCGGGAACAGGGGGGATGAGTGTTGTGTAAATATCACAGTACTTCAGGTAACACTTGCCTGCGGACGTCAACCGCAAACATGTTTTCACGGTGTGCGATAAAAAAAACCTCTTCTGTAGTGCTTGCTTTTTTTTTTACCAGCTGCAGCTGATTGGTCTGACACTGGAAAAGGGGAGGGGGGGAGAGCCGTGTGTATAGATGTGCAGCTCACATTTCAGGTACTGACTAGATGCGTATCAACCTCAAATTCGAACACCTACCTCCACTGATTATAAGTGTTCAAAGCATTTGTAGATTGTAGGCCAAGCGGGTCTCATGAGAAGAGATGCACAATATGCAGTTGTTAGTTGCAACTCATATCCTCCAGCTGACATTCTAGACATTCTAAATGTTAAATGTTTGTTAAGCTTATGGGACTTAACTACGGGGTCATCAGTCCCTAAACTTACAAACTACTTATGAACTACTTACGAACTAGGACGGCACAAATTCCATGCCCGAGGGGGGATTCGAACCCCCGACCGTAGTGGCCGTCCAGACCGTGACTGGAGCGCCTCAGTCCCCGCGGCCACCGCGGCCGGCTTAGACATTCTACCTTGTATAATAAATCTCAAAAAATGATCAAATGTTTGTAAACCTAGGGACCAAATTGCTAAAGTCAATAGTACCTAGACTTGCAAACTTATGCTTTAGGACAACAGCCACACAGATGTCCGAGGTAGGACTCGAACCTCCGGTGTGAGCGGCCATCCAATACAACCACGCAGCCATTCCCGCGCGGATCTTGTAGAATCCATCTCCGACTACAGGCATCTGTAATGCAATGAACTTAGTTGGATGCTGGTTCCAGAAAATTAAAATGTTTAACGCAACTCCAAGGGTTGCTTCCAGGCTTATTCATAGAAATAATATCGAAGAGGTGACAGGTCATATGTCTCATCAAAAGTAAAATACAAGGATGGATATAGCACGACTGCCTTCTGTATAGCAACAAACATCAACCTTAATTAATCTGAGTTGTATGAAGACCAAAGTTATTGTGATGTCACAGTCACTGTTAAGTGTAGTTTGTAATACGAGGATTGTCTACGAAGTAAATTCCGTTTCTATTTCTATCTGCGGCAGCGCTACGATCGCAGTTCCAAGCATGAGTGGCAGTTACTATGACTCAAGGACAAGACATGTACGCCATTTTCAGATCGCCGCTACCGTTGAGTGTTTCGTAGTGCTTCTTTATAATGTCAGCCGTACTTGAAAATGCTGGCGCATGTGAAATCAGATCGGTGATTTGTTTTCTAAATGCAAAGAAAGTTAAACCAAAGGAAATCCATCGGCAAATCTGCGAGGTTCACGGACAAAATGCTATAAGTGATTCAATGGTTAGAAGATGGGTTAGACTGTTCAATGAAGGACGTGATCAAGGGCCCGATGAAGAACAAAGTGGACACCCATCTGAGGCTACTGTTGAACAGGTTCACACATTGAAGAGAAGATTAAGCACAACCTTAAGTTTACACTTAGTGCCCTTGCTATGGAAGTTCCGCAAATCTCACGATCATTAATTCATGAAATTGTTACTGAAAAACTGAAATTTCGAAAACATTGCTCACGTTGGGTGCCCAAAATTCTTATTTAACAACACAAAAAACAACGGAGGCAGTGCATATCAGTTTTTGACACGTTACAACGAAGAAGGCGATGGTTTTCTTTCTCGAGTAGTCACGGGGGGATAGTACTTGGGTATCTTACGACTCCCCTGAAACAAAACGGCAGACAGTGGAATGGAGGCAAACTTCGTCCCCAACGAAGGCTAAGCCTAAGCCTAAGCAAATTTTGACACCTCGAAAAGTCATATGCACCGATTTTTGGAACAGAAAAGGCATTTTGCTGATTGATTTCTTACTACGAGGCCAAACAAGCAATGTACGTGGTTCTTGCGAGATAATTAAGAAATTGCGCTGCGCAGTACAGAACAAGCAGCGCGGATTACTGTCAAAAGGTGTTGTTTTTCCACGGCAAATGTGATCGAACAACTCTTATGGGTATTTCACAGTGACCTAAAAATCTGTCCTTGGTGGTCAACATTTCAAATATGATGGCGAGCTGAAAGAACATGTTACCACATGGTTCAATACACAGATGGCAACCTTTTATGAATAAGGGATACATAAACTTGTGCCACACTATAACAAGGGGCTAGAAAATTTCGGAAGCTAAATAGAAAAGTAGTTTAATAGTTCTAGGTTTTTGTACAATAAATATTTTTTCTGTACCTGTACACGTTTGTTCTATATACCCAAACGGAACTTAGTTTGTGGAAGTACCTCGTAATTATTATTTGATTTAGTTTTCTTCTGTCTAGTGTGATGCTACTTTTACCCGCTACAGTTGTCTGTAATGCCACGCAAGTTATTACCTGATGTTTAAACCCAACTCCCATAACCCTGTGCCATCTTCTTATCAGTGTTTTGTTTATGTTCTTTACCTAACAGATTCTGCGGAAAGCAGTCTCATTTCTGACCAACTGACTTAACTTTCCACATCCCTGTACAGTTCAAGTAATTTGTTACATTTCAAATCTGCAGAATCTTTCTTGAAAGTCATTTCTTATTTTTCTCAGAAAGATAATATTTGTCGAAATCCAGTGTCTCTTTATTTCGTGAAGCTCAACTACCATTCCACTAACAAGGAGACCACATGCGTATCGGATTTTATTATTTCTTTATATTTATGGTACGTGAAGTTCACAACTCAAATAACAACCGGTCAGAGCCGTTCGACGCAACTCTCGAGAAAATCGACTTGAAGTTTTGGAATTTATAAGTAAGTAACAATAATAAAAGCACCTGGGGCATTTGTCGATGTAGTCCAGGTGATAGCGTTCTGCCCTCACAACCATAAAGTCGGTGGTTCGAAACCTACAGTGACAGATCTTCTTTCCTTCTTTTTATTTTTTTTTTTTTTTTTTTTTTTTCGTTTTCGAATTCAGTTGTATAAAACATTTTGGAAACCATAAGTCCACGTGATGTGTCAGATTTTGTTTATGTGTACGTGGACGAACTGAAAACCTTGTCGTCACGTAAAACGATGATTGAGCAGGTTAGGTTCTTGGAAAGCCATTAGTAGGTATGGAGATGACATTCCAAAAACAGTGTCGTAGCTCTTCACAAACCGTCGTCAACTAATAATGAATCCAATACTGTAAAAAACTTATGTTTTCCTGATTGAAACCATAATTATTAACAACCTTCTACAAAATAAAGAAAATTAGGAATAAACAAAAATTAGTGCAATTTTCGTTAAAATTACCATTAGATATTAAAACTGTGTAAGTAGTCGAACACAATGAAAAAAAAATCCGTTACGGTGGGATTTGAACAACCGACCCGAGAGTAGAAAAGACGGAACGCTACAACCTGAGCAACTGCGACAGGCGCCGTAACACATTCAATTATTTGTACCTATTCTTACTTGGAAAACTTCAATGTCGACCATAAATATAAAAAAAATATAAAATCCGATACCCATGTGGTCTCCTTGTAAGTGCTTCTTGAAGAGGTTAAGCTTTTTAATAACTACTTTTGGCCGCGGCGGAGCGGCTGAGCGCATTGAGGCGCTATGCTACGATGCGCTAGGCCGTTCCCCGTCGGGGGTTCGAATCCCCCTTCGGGCATGGATGTTTGTGCCGTCTTTAGTATAAGATAGTTCATAAGTAGCTTGTTAGTTTAGGGCAGTTAAGTCCCATAGACTTCAGAAACATTTGAACATTTTGAACTACTTTTGGATCAGCACATACGTTTCTACACGTAGTAGACATTTTAGATTTAGATCAAGTAAAAAAAACACAGTTTATCAAGCATTGCTCATACTCCAAATCTTTGACATTTTGTTTGTCCTCGGAGGCGTGTTGTGTAGTCTGGGGCGTTTCGGAGGCTGCCGGGAAAGAGCAGTCGCCAAAGCAGGTTAATTTTAAAACCTTGTTCTTATCCCTGTGTCTAAAAGAATAAAAATAAAATATAAAAAAACAACAACAACTACTACTACTTCTCTAGGCTATGGCGGACCGAATTCCTCGGCACCGCGGGCAACATTTTGGCATATGTTGAAAAGCCCTGCAGCAGTGGCGGATTGGGGTTCATGGTCGCCGTCCCCGCAAAAAAAAAAAAAAAAATGTTTTTATTTTTATTGTTTTGCTGAAAAATTTTCTGTGTACATGCGAAGCTGAACGAAAAGTAACGGGAATATTTTTAAAAATAAATTCATTTATTTTACTACATCACATGGTCCACTTTAAATATCCTCAGTAAATAAGAGTATTGTTCCCTTATGACAACGCCTTTTCTTACGCCTCCCTCCTCCTTCCCGGGTAGGTGACTGACATAATCAGCATTCTTTTACTTAACACAATCGCATAGCCAGAGTTTGCATAGGCAACTCTGGTCGTGGTGCTAATCGAAATACACTTCAAAAATTCAAATGTTTGTAGAACTTATGGGACTTAACTACGGGGTCATCAGTCCCTAAACTTCCAAACTACTTATGAACTAGCTACTCCTAAGGACGGCACAAATATCCATGCCCGAGGGGAGATTCGAACCCCCGACCGTAGTGGCCGTGCAGACCATGACTGAAGCGCCTCAGTCCCCTCGGCCACCGCGGCCGGCCAAATACACTTCGATTTAACACTATGCAAATTATGACGTTATCCAATATGCTATTCCACTTCTTAAATTAACTGCGCGACAGATGCAGTTTGTAAAGTGCTGGACACGTTTTTCAAAAACTGTATTTTACGGGATTGCAGGTTATTCATTACCACCTTAAACACGCGGCTCCACTCGCGTGTTAGTTGATTCTGATAGATAAGCTATCTTTCAGTAGTGAGACTGAATAGTAAGTAGTGTAGATCAAATCACAGGTAAAAATGCACTCGTTTCGAAGAATCCAGTCACGAAATTCAACAATAATGATTGTAATAATATCACAGATCGATCACTTGATGTAATTCGCGAAACGTCAAATCGATTTTTTTAAGAGATGTATTAAAAGAAATTTCTGTTTTACTGCTTTATTTATTTATTCTTATATTTATTTATTCGTATTCTTATCCTTACAGAGAAAGAGCTGAAGACATTGTAGCACGCATAGACCAAAGATATGGTCTGTGGCATCACGTTTCCCTGTATGTAATCTCCTTGCTATAGAGTCACAAACGTCATCGCTGGCCTTCAGTCCCAATTTTTTTATAATTTGACGACTTTCAACCACCATATCTCTTACCCCTTATAGCTATCGGCATGGAACTGCCATTGTGTACAACGGGAGACTTCACACAACAATTACACACATACCATTCGTTTGCGTTCTGTAGTTTCCGCTGCAGAGCGAAATATTAACACACACATACGTAGAATTTTATATACACCGATAACTTTCCATCCCAATATGCTCCACCGTTTATCATTATCAACCCTCAAGCAACAATGCAACCAATAAAACCATTTTCAAAGAGTAAATATAATTTTCAAAGAGTAATTATTGTTCCGCATTTCGCGTTATATTGTTAAAATTACTAAATATCTGTCAGATCGCTATAAAACCGTGCCTAAAACCTTTCTCAGGTATAAATTAGTAACTGTATAAATATTTAAGTTTCTGCGTCTTGTCGTTCGGACGTGATAAGCGTACACCGAACAGACATTCACATTAATATATATATATATAGATAAATAGCTATCCGATCGCCATAAAACCGTGTTAATGCCTTCCCCGGGTAGACATTAGTGACTGTACCAATTTTTAGCTCATTATGTCTTATGGTTCAGACGTGATAAACGTACACCGAGCAGACATTTGCATTTATAGATATAGATGATGCTGAGAAACTGTGGCATTTTTTGTCGAGGGGAGCTTAAACCATAACCTTCCTTCCTTCCATTTTTGTGCTATTTATTGGCGTAAACAACTTTTATTAGTAGTATTATTACACTAAAATGTAATATATAATTCAAAAAATCAATATAAAATAATTATATTAAAATTATTAATTTTACCATTAATAAAATCGTACACACGTATGACATTAATAAAATGCAGCAACTAGTTGCTTGTGATATATTCCGCCTATGGCGCCACTTATCATTGTACTTCTTAGACTACTGAATCTTAATCTGTTAAGTGACTGATTTATCAGTCACCTGTCCTCTCTTTAAGCTTTCCTTTCAACTACATCGAGTATTACTGTTTGTCCCATAGCCTTTTTTCCTTATTTATTTTTACCCTTTTACTATGAGCGTTATCCATAGATACTTTGTTCGCAGCAGATTGTAATTCATTGCATAATGATTGCACTTAGCGTTGATTCTCCAACTAGCATGTACATTCATTAAGCAACAATACTAAAATGTAAGTGTTAATTTTATCCCATTATATGAACATATCTTTTATTACAATCTGGTTCAAAACTGCTTCAAATTTCTGTAACCGACTTTTGTATGTTCTGTGGCCTTTACTGTATACCAATGCACTTGTTTGTCTGTATAGAGACCAGAATAAGGACACTCAAGCGCCCGAAATCGATCGTCAAATGTAAATAATCACAAGCAACTGGTTGCTGCATTTTATTAATTTATAACCTGAACAGTTACTGAAATTTCCTAATTTGTTGGGCCTGCAGCATCATATATGTCGTAGAAAGACATTGTAATAAAGTTCCGGATTGCTGCTTCTGTTTTATTTAATAGTGCTACAGCTGTTTCGACAGTTTGTCATTCTCAAGCGCGTCTACGATGTTTGGACGTTAAATGTTGACATCTGGCGTAACTGTTGGATAAACTACATGGAAATATACGCGTATTTAGTTGTTGTATACGGTTTTTAGCTGTCAGGTATTCCGCAGCTTCTTATGTTAAAACGTTAAATTAAACAAAACTTTTATATTTTTTTCGTAATTAACAACGGCTTTCTTTCAGTAATTTTCGGGTATGCACCCGAAAATTACTGGAAGAAGAAATACGCCGGGAAAATTTTAGAAGTCACAACAGCTTTGCCAAAGATGTATACACATATAGTATGTTTACATATATATATATGTAAACATCTTTGGCAAAGCTGTTGTTAATTACGAAAAAAATATAAAAGTTTTCTTTAATTTAACGTTTTAACGTAAAAAGCTGCATAATACCTGACAGCTAACAACCGTATACAACAACTAAATACGTGTATATTTCCATGTAGTTTATGCAACAGTTACGCCAGATGTCAACATTTAACGTCCAAGCATAGACGCGCTTGAGAACGACAGACTGTCGAAACAGCTGTAGCACTATTAAATAAAGCATAAGCAGCAATCCGGAACTTCATTGCAAAGTTGCTGAAATGGATAAAATATTTCACACGTATGACATGTTGACAGTGAACTTGTCGCTAAGGTGTATTTTTCAAGTGAGTGGGGGGGGGGGGGAGGAACCAAACGCAGAAACTGTGCTCTGTGAATCGATTCCTCGATGAGCCCTTGCCCTGCAGTACGGTTAGCGTGCCCGGATAGCCAAACTGCACGTCGGGCTGAAGCGGGAAATGCGGGTCCTGCGCGAAATCTCAGCTTGGCCACTGAATTTACTTTAGTGCCCCGCAGTGGTCGAGATGTCTCGATATTTGGAATTGGCACCGTCCGGACACCTGTATTCCCCGCTAGCCCGCCTGCAGGTCACGCGACGCAGCACGCGTGATCCGCTGCCCGCGTTTGCAAACAGCCGGACGCCTCGTGGCTGGCAGAGAGAGAGGGCCGATTAATACGGCGCGTGTAGTGTAATTAGCGGCCAGCGCCGACCACCACAATTACGCTCAACCCCCCCCCCCCCACCACCCCCACTCCCTGGCTATCGACCGCTGCCCCCCCCCCCCCTCCCTCGCCTCCTTGCAGCTGTACTGGCGCCGCGCTACCCACATCCAGTCGTCTGCTCTCGTCTCCCCAGCATCACCCCCCACCTCCTGCCCCGTCTCTTCTCCCGCTCAATCGTCTCCCACTCGCAGCCAACCCTGCTCTTCATCCTCCACTTCTGCTTCCCTTCCTCCTCCTCCTTCGTCCGCCTCTCCTCCGCGCAGCTGCTCACCGAACCCCGCGACGTCGGTATTACTGGCTTCTCAAGACGGCGGCGAAGTGTGCAGGAAATTATTAGATTAGATTACAAGCGCAGATTAGATCATTCATATTTCGTGTAATCAGTTCAGCCAACATGCCTCGGGAGCGGAATGTGTCGGGCTAACAGCTTCTTGCCTTTAAAGAAGGGCCCCCGCCGAAGTTCTGTGTGCATCGTTACTTTAATTAGTATCTCTGCTGCCGACTCGTCTCCAATTAGTGTCATTATCACTACAGCATCACTCTCTTAACCAGTCAGTCAGAGAGCTAACATTATAATTGAGAGCTTCTATCGCACATCATCTCTTCACGTATACTGTCTAACGCTGTTGTTCTATCAAGAGTAGTACTATTTCAGTTTTATTTTTACTGCAATTGATTGAATATTTTACCCACAATACTGTTAGTTAAGACAATGAAGTAGCTTTCGTGGGGACCGCATTCTAAACTACCTCGAGAGACCTTAATTTACATTTCTGTAAGTGATTTTAGGAACAATTCGTATTCCCCCTGACCAAGCCAGCTAGTGTAATCACATACAATACAGGACATGGATGTTATGCATGGTTGATATGAGCTTGAAATTGATGTTAATCAAAAAATCAAAAATTATAATTACGATTGTAAGTCAGAACACTGCAACCCGCGCAAAAAGGAAGAGTAATGGGTAAACAAACGTTAGTGCACAACTTGCTGCCATCAGACAAACATGTGGTACTGCGCAAAGTTTTATTTTTGACAATGTTCATACACAGGTTTGTTTGACTACGCTTCCTAGCAGCAGATAAGTTTTATTTTAGGTAGGTTAGTTTCACTGGAATATTTGTTGGTACAGTCGTTTGTATTTAGTGCCCTTGTTATTCTACGTTTCCTTGTTTTACAGACTTCATAATGGGGTAATGTCGTCCCGAAACATGTCGTGTTGACATATATATTTTATTATTGACACCTGGTGCATGAAGTACAGTAATAATTGTGAAACAGTTGTGTGATGTCGTCTAAACAGATGAAACATTAGAGCAGAGAGGTCTACCAATATCGTTCGTAAAAACTAACCACACGCCCAAAATACAATCTTGTACACAAAAACACACACAAACACCCCCCCCCCCCCCCCTCACACACACACACACACATACACACACACTTGTCGCCAGGTTCTGTTCACAGATGAGTCAAGATTTTGTGTTCAGCCGTACAATCGACTTTCCCTCATCTGGAGAGAACGTGGAACCCTGAACAATCCTACTTATGTGCATGAAACATCACCATATCATGGTGGCGGACGAGTGGTGTAGGCAGGGGTCAGTAATTATGGACGTGCGGTGCGGACCCCTATGTCGTTCAGAATGGCGCTTGGACTGCTCAGAGGTATAGGGACGAGATCCTTCGACCTTTTCTCGTGCCCTACGCTGGTGCCATAGGAGATGGGGTCTTTCTAGTGGACGATAAGGCTTGTCAACAGAGCTACACTTGTGGACAACAAGCTTCAAGCTGAGGTAATTGAATAAATGATGTGGCCAGCTTGTTTACCGGACTTAAATCCGATTTAGCATGTCTGGGATGCACTCGACAGACGCTTTGCAGCCAGACCAGCACTTGCCACAAAGTTTGCAGAAATGAGTATTGCACTCATGGAAGGTGAAGCTGGGAATTTGTATCTGACTGGAGGCGTGCTTAGGTAGTCCTTGCAGGTACGGTGATCACTATTCCCCTTTGTTGTAGTGGTCAGCGCAACTGCCTCGTAAGCAAGAGATCCGAGTTCGAATACCGGATGGGTACAAATTTTCAGCTTTGTCCATTCGCAGTTCATGTCATATATTCTGTGAATATGAAAGAATAGTAACTGCAGGATCAGTAGTGACCTATATATAAAGGGTGTTTCACTAAGTGTGTTTGCCTCTGTATCTTTTAAAATAATAAGTGACGGGAAATTTTAATGCGGTAGGTCAACACAAGAAATGTTACACTTTCTGCGGAGCTATGAACATAGTTTATTGTATCATTTTCCACAGAGTTACAGCACAAAGACATAATTTTTTAAACGGAACAATAGTTTTTTTCTATCGTGCATTGGATTCGTTGAAACCAGCTGCGTCCAAATCAATTTGAACTACATTCCTATCTCTGTTAGTTTGGCAGCTACAACCCTTCAAAGTTTAGGGGGCGGAGGCTACGACAGCGTAGCTGACCTGCTGGTGGTCATGAGACAGTGGGCCGTGCCCCAGGGGATAGCCACTCGGCCAGTCAGCTACGCTATCGCAGCCTCCGCCCCAGGAAATTTGAAGGGTTGTAGCTCTCAAACTAACAGTGATAGGAATGTAGTTTAAATTTATTTGGACGCAGCTGGTTTAAACGAAACCAATACACAATAGAAGAAACTATTGTTCCATTTAAAAAAATATATCTTTGTGCTGTAAGTCTTTGTAAAATGATACAATAAACTATGTTCATAGCTCCGCAGAAAGTGTAACATTTCTTGTGTTGACCTACCGCATTAAAATTTCCCGTCACCTATTATTTCATAAGTTACAGAGGTAAACACACTTAGTGAAACACCCTGTGAGTGTGTGTGTGTGTGTGTGTGTGTGTGTGTGTTTGTGTGTGTGTAGTTACTATTACGTTAACGTTACAAGCATTAGTAAAATATCAAGTGACATACATAAGCCGAAAGATCAACTTCGTCATGAACAAATATTTGCGAATATGAGTACACACTTTTAACCTCCTAGGAAGTTTCAGCGTGGTGACTAGTTCGGTGGTCAATAACAATGTAATTAGTTGCCAGAATTGCAGCTGCTTCTGATGTGATTCCAAAAACGCCAGGGACGTTTGTCACAGTGCGCCTGCATTTTGTTCGTTGATGTCAAGCCTTCATTGTAGCTGATGGCCTTCAGTTTCAGCACATTTGTAAGATAAAATGCAAATGGCAAGTTCATTGCGTCAGTGATGTATTTACCGTTAACTGTACCTAACGTTAATAAAGAGGTACACATTAATGTGATAGTATTCCTATTATCTCCTTGAGGTGACTTCTCCGACCCGAGGTTCCTTACCTCAAATTCGTTCAGTGGAGCATCCCCTGTGTGTTGCTAATTTTTTACATATTCTTACAGAAACAAGCTGTTGAAAATTAGTACAGAGAAATTCGAGGGAGTACATTGTTTTATTTTAAATACACTCTGTGGCACACAACAATAGTGCAACACGAAGTAGGTATTAACTTTTTTTACAAAATGTGAAATTCTGAATAATGGTGTCAGATTGATGACTGTGGAACGCTGTAGCACCGTTTCACCCCACAGCTGGCAAGGACGAAAACACTGGACGTGACGAGAGGACAGTCTCTGAGAATTTCATTCCGTCTACTCAGTTGGACATTAATTGCATCTAGTTGACTGGCGCGAAACCGACATACTCCGACGACTATATTACACAGAGGATATAAGGCTTACATAAGCCGCAAGGAGTAATCGGCGATTTCAAACGGCTGAGGTCATCGGTTCTTGTGTAACACAACACAGTGAATAACACAGGTTTCTTTTTCTTATCTTTCTCATGACTACAATGGTAATGTGTATTTCACTCTGTAAATATGTTGCGATTTATTTATGTGTTTGATGTTAATTTTGTACGTCAATTTTAATACTGCAACTGAAATAATACTTATATCGATGTAGTCACCGAGCTTAAATTTCATAGAGTGGCGATAGGTCCGCCATGTTTGAGGCAAATTGAACTGGCGTCCTCCATGTTATTTGGGGTATCGGCTGACAGCTGGTGTGCCACACCGACTAGAGAATTTTACCTAGTTACAGTTCCACGTATTAAATAAACATTGACTATTGTATACGGATGTGGATCAAGTTGTGTCAGACTTTCCCGAAGCTGCGAATTGACGAGCCTGGTAGTAAATGTTCAAAAATACGATAATGAAATTTCACCAACCTATCAGTATTACAGTTCCAGTTCGAAGTATAACAGCAGAGGTTTACAAGGACAACGGAAGTGCCGCTGTGAAAATATTGCGTTGTTTATAATACAAATACGTCGTCTAAACGAGTTGGAAACTTACAGTGAACAGTAACTGTTATGACGAAAAATCTTGACCATGGATTACCATCTGCTGTTAATGTGTTATAAAACTGCTTTCATAAAGTCTAGTATACACTTATCTTTTGTTTACTAAACCTATTAAGTCTACAAACTTCTTTAATCGCTATTAAAGGGTTTGGTTTTAAACTTTAGTGGATGAAATTTGGATACAAAGACGAAAGTGACAACAAAATACTGCAGTGAAAAATGCGCCTAGGTCAGTTGCCACAAAAGCATTTCACGTCGAAATAACGAATCATAAGTCATGGTTGCAAAATTTTAACACGAATTATCTACAGGAGAATGGAAAAGTTGGTAGAAGCTGACCTTGGGGAAGATCAGTTTGGATTCAGGAGGAACATAGGAACCCGGGAGCCAATACTCACTTTACGTCTTGTCTTAGAAGATAGATTAAGGAAAGGCAAACCTACATTTTTAGCTTTTGTGGATTTGGAGAAAGCATTTGACAATGTTGACTGGAATACACTCTTTCAAATTCTGAAGTCAGCAGGGGTAAAATATAGGGAGAGTTATTTGCAACTTGTATAAAAGCCAGACCGCAGTTATTAGACTCGAAGAGCATGAAAGGAAAGCATCAGTTGGGAAGGGAGTAAGACAGGGTTGTAGCCTTTCTCCGATGCTATTCAATTTGTACATCGAGCGGGCGGTGAAGGAAAGGAAGGAAAAATTTGGAACAGGGATTAAAGTTCAGGGGGAAGAAATAAAAACATTGCGTTTTGCTGATGACATTGTAATTCTTTCAGAGACAGCAAAGGACCTGGAAGAGCAGTTGAATGGAATGGACAGTGTGTTGAAGAGAGCGTATAAAATGAACATTAACAAGAGCAAAACAAAAATAATGGAATGCGGTCTTAGAAAATCAGGTGATGCTGAAGGAATTAGATTAGGTAACGTAACAATGAAGGTGGTAGATGAGTTTTGTTACTTGGGTAGTAAAATAACACGCGATGGTCGCAGTTCAGAGGATATAAAATGCAGAATGGCAATGGGAAGAAAAGCATTTTTGAAAAAGAGAAATTTGCTAACATCGAATATTAAAGTGTAAGGAAGTCTTTTCTGAAGGCATTTGTGTGGATTGTTGCCTTGTACGGGAGTGAAACATGGACGATAAGCAGTGCGGACAGGAAGAGAATAGAGGCCTTTGAAATGTGGTGCTACAGAAGAATGCTGAAGATTAGGTGGGTAGATCGCATAACTAATGAAGAGGTACTGAACAGAATTTGTGAGAAAAGGAATTTTTGGCATACCCTTACTAAAAGAAGGGATCGCTTGGTAGGACACATTCTTAGACATCGAGGAATCGTAAATTTAGCATTGGAGGGAAGTGTGTGGGGTAAAAATCGCAGAGGGAGACCAAGAGACACGTATAGTAAGCAGATTCAAGTGGATGTGGGTTGCCGTTCTTATGAGGAGATGAAGAGGCTTGCTCAGGATAGAGTAGGTTGAAGAGCTGCATCAAACCAGTCTCCGGACTGAAGACCATAACATAGTAACTTTCATTGTTTCCACGGTGAAATAGGTACATATTTGTTTAAAAAGACACAGACATATATAAGTGAAAAAATTCTGGCTGTCGATACTGCTGCCATACTTTGCACTTTGTCTACCACGCTCTATCAACTATTATCAACAAAAAATGAAAATATTTTTAAAGAAAGTGTAGACACTGAAAAGTGTAGTTTCATCAACCACATGATTGACAGAAGAAGAGAGATCTCAGAAACACACTAACACCAGGTAGAAAAAGGACTATTATTTTATTTTTTGTACTTCAAGGGAATTGCAGGATAGGTCGTCTGAAGCGTCACTCTTGGGGCAGCTAAGTGCAATTAGTCAGGAATTTTGTTTGAGTATAGACGGACTGAGATCAAACAAGACAAAGCATTTGGTGTTCTTACACGCAGTACTTAACGTTTTAGCACTTCGATTTGTGCACTTAAATGCTGAACACACTTTACGCATATTTCAGCAGCAAAATTGTATAGGAAATACACAATATATACAATATATAAATGCAACACTTCAAGCTCAACAACAAGAACAACATACGATTGACAGACTACTCTCAAGTGCACTGACCATATGCTTTGATTCAGACTGATTTACTTTTCTTTTATGATCGAGGGTAGGATAATTATTTCAGTGTACATTAACCTAAATAACTGACAGTTAAAACATTACAGATGATTAATTTTTCAGTTAGTAATTGCAAGCATGACGTTGAAAAAAGAAAATTTCCCCAAATAACAGTGTTCATTAATCAGTCGAGTCACTAGCTCATTTAAATTGCAAGATTTTTGTAATCATATAATTGCTAATTTTACAGTTACGTAGAAAAGAAACGAGAGCGTAATTCTTATTAAGTAATTAACAGACTGTGATAATTAAACTGCTCACTTAATGAGTACGATTTGCTTCCTGTGTTTTATTGTGTGTAAAAAGGAATAGGCATTACAGTGAGATGCATTTTAATAGCACGGCCCAAATAGCTTTACTGTTGATTGTTGCTTGTTAAGACGCAACAGTTGTAAAATTTATATATAATTTGATAGATGATTCAATTTTCAGAAAATGTTTGTGTGGTTTCATTTGGTCATAAATATCCATCACGTTTGTCTTTTGTCATTACCGGTATTCTCATTGTATACACAATCGATATATCTCTCTCCTTCAATATCTATCACTTCCAAGCATTCTTTTAAATTATCGGGAATTAATCTAACAACTTGGAAAGGAACTCCATTTTGGCTCTGCTTATTGGCTTCAATGTGAGATTGTTACAGGTCAGTTGGATATGAATCAAGCCGAGCGTACTGGGGCACCGTGCTGCGGTGCGCGCGGTCGATCGCCGTCGGGGGTTCGAGTCCCCCCTCGGGCATGGGTGCTTGTGTTGTCCTTAGGTTAGTTTACCTTAGTTTAAGTAGTTTGTAAGCCACGGACTAATGACCACGTAGTTGAGTCCGATAGATTTACAAACATTTCAACATTTGATATGAATCATTGATAACTGGAGTGACAGCAGATGTGGAATGACTACGCTTGACTTTGTTTGATTAGTAACTTTAACATTACATTTATATTCAAATAATTGAGGACCGCATACCATAAATTTACAACTGTACATAACTGAACATCTTTTTCGTTAATGACAAAACTGATAAAGCAAGAATGATTAGTGTAAGTAAGTACAACGTGAAATAAGAGTGGACGATTAATCTCTTCGTTGAAAAATTCATTTCAATTAACTAATCATTAAAGTGAGCTACTGACCGAAAAAAATTCGTTTGTTGAATGCCAGTTTTAATTAATCTACTACGAAACAAAAATTACAAGCCATTGTCAACAATATAAAAGGTTACCTTAGTCAATCCTCTGTCTAAAAAGTATTCTTAATGCAAAGATTATTCCTTTTCTGTCACATTTTATCAAATCTATTCCGGCACAGCTGTTAATTTTTTATATTACATGTTCACAAATGAATATCACTCCATTGAAATGAGCTACTCCTTACACTGGTACTGAACTGACAGATAGAATTCGCTTTACTGTTATTAGTAGGGCTGGGCAAATGATACTCGCGTTCGAACATGCTCGGGATTTCCCGATACAGCAGAGACCTCGATACAGTATCGAACTGTTCGAATACTCAGATAATAAATGACTCGCGCTGTATATCTGCAAACGGCACGAGGGAAATTTTGAAGTTATCGCTTTGTTCAGAACTAATTTCATGGGAAGTACATGTAAAATAAAAGAAGGGCGTAACTATAAAAATCTGTATATTTAAAAAATAATAACAAAATTATTACATATGTTCCATGTCTGGTATCACTGCAAAATATGATCCATTGATAAACAAAATATCTGCTACTATAACAAAACTACTGCATCACATCACTAAAAGCTAACATTCAAAGGGGAAAAAATGTGAATCCTTCATAAGTATAAATTACATTTAATGTGTTTACAAGAGATAGGTTGCAACTGACCATTCCAGTCCCTGTTCAAACGGTACAGTAACAGATAAAAATGTTACCACCTTTTAATCGCATTGAAAACAAGATTAAAAGAAATGAAATAGGAAAAACATTAGAAATTTAATGCCCAGTAACGGAAATAAGACATATAAAAATAAACTGCAATTGCCACCTTGGAATAAACGGTGCACGAACAGCTGTGTAGGCAGTAAAGTGATTGTGCGCCATGTAATTAAATGCAAAGTGCCTTGTCAACGTGCACAAAGTTATTGTGCTACATAGCGTCAGTGATGATGCGTGTTTATTCTATCTGTTCAAATAATTACTCTGTTGTTTATTCCAGTATGTCTCTTATCTTTGTAGGCCCTACTTGTGATACGTTAATTAAATGTTGCAGATTAAGTAAATACATGTTATCGCAACAGTAGTAACAACAGGCGTCTCTAGATCGCAGCACTACGATTTTAAATCGCGTTTGCTATCGTTTACTTGTAGCCTATATTCGTTACTGTTTTTACTTACGATCTGCACCATAGGAGCTACTACAGTCTGCATTTCACACTTAATAATCACCATAGGACATTAATAACACTATCTTCGTTATAAATTGTTTACTTCACAGCACAGAAAAGATTTATGAATATCATCGTTGTAAATTGTAGAGGTAGGACCTCCTGACATTGCTAGATAGCGTTGTGATCGAATGTTCGAACATTTTCCGAGATTTTGCGAAGTGTGACATAAATTGTTCGAACTGTTCGAGTCATGTTCAAACCCAGCTCTAGTTGTCAGTAACACCATCATCTCTTTCCGAGTACGCGCGCATGCGTAAGCCAAAATTAAAGTTTCTTCGCCGTCACAGATATTCAATTTTTGCGATTCCCAATCAAAAAATTAATCAACGTACACCTTTCTATGGGAGCATCCACTAATCTCTATTCTGTCTATATTTGCCAGTCATAGATGTTCACATTTAGTTTGTTGTCAAATTTAACTGTGGCTGTTACGATGTATTACAAGAAAACGAAAATAAAATACGTTTCGTAGGCTCCCACATCAGCCTATTCCATCGCCTATTGACAAGCAAGCAATTCTTTGTCACTTAATAAGTGATGGAAACTTCTTCGGCAAATTTAAACATGGAGAAGAATGCGAATTCGTGTATAAAACGTGAATGTGCAGGCACGCTTCAATTCTGTGCTCAGAAACCAGAATTATATAGCCATTTTCTATGGACGCCACTGAGAGCAACATTACAATCCCAGTCCAACACAAGCCCCCACATTTCCGTAAGCGGTGGACTGCGAACAGTGGACAAATTGAAGAGCGACTCGGAGGCCACTGTGGTGACAAACTTTCGGGCGAACTTTAATCGTGCATCAGACTCTTTTAGTTAGAGAGAGTATTCATTCGAGTTAAGTCTCGAAAACTATGTCTAATTGAAATATATAACTGCAAAATACCTTCAGACTCATTGAGTATACAGCAACAATCGGTCGCGTGTAAATTTATTACACATACGGTGTAGAAATTGGCCAACAGCGTTTCCTCTTCCTAACGAAACCGAACTATAATATGTAGTTTTTTAGCCTTCTAAGTGCAGCATATGAACGGAATTTATCGTCAGGCACGATGTTTTGGCACTTTCTCAGTATATTCTACGATGGTGAAACTTTTGTACAAACATTAATTCGGAAGTGTTTCACACTTTACGTCTTTGCTTTACTGCTGCATTCTCCAATATTTAGATATTTCCTAGCATCAAAAAAATGAAACGGCTTCCTGAAACAGCTAATGTTTATAATCGATTGTTGTTGTTGTGCTCTTCAGTCCGCAGACTGGTTAGATGCAGCTCTCCACGCTACCCTGTTCTGTGCAAGTCTCTTCATCTGAGAATACTTTTGGCAAGCTATATCCTCTTGAATCTGCTTACTATATTCGTCCCTCGGTCTCCCTCTACGATTCTTACCCCCACACGCTTCCTTCTAATGCTAAGTTGACAATTCCTTGATGTCTCAAAATGTGTCCAACCAATCTATCCCTTCTCTTAGTCAGGATATAACAGAAACTCCTTTTCTCCACGATTTGGTTAAACACCTCCTCATTAGTTACGTGATCTACCCATCCAATTTTCATCATTCGTCTGTAGCACCACATTTCAAAAGCTTCTATAATCTTTTATCTGAATTCCTGATCGTCCACGTTTCACTCCCATACAATGCTACACTTCAGACAAATGCTTTCTGAAAGGACTGCCTAACATTTAAACAAGTTTCGCTTCTTTAGAAACGCTTTTCTTCCCGTAGCCATTATGCATTTTATATCTTCTTTACTTCGGCCATCAGAAGTTATCTTGCTACCCAAATAACAAAATTCATCTACTACTTTTATTGACTCATCACCTAATCTAATTCCTTCAGCATCGCCTGATTTTCTGACATTGCATTCCATTACCTTCGTTTTACTCATCGATTGTGAAAGTGAAATATGCCATCAGATACATAACTGTAAAATAGTTTCTTATCTTGTGAATACAGCAACTGGCCACTACCAAATTCTTTTAAGAACATGAAGTATGCCATAACTTTTTCTTAACTAAAGCATCTAACATTAGCTTTAGGGTATTTAGCAAGAATATTAGCATTTTAATGCTGTAAGCCAATTACCTGAAAGTAGCGTGAACAACAATATTGTCATAGGGTCCAACATCACAAAGTGCATCCAGTGTGGGTATGTGTCGTTCATATAAGGAACTACACACAGTTCTGCAAACACCTTTTAGTTCTTATACCTATATGTAGTGCGCCTCGGTTGCACAGTGGTAGAGTGCCAGACTACAAATCCAAAGGTCCTGAGTTCGATCTCCGCTAGGTGCTAGGATTTTTATCTGTCACTTTCCACTTCTTTCCCCTCTGGCAGTATTGCTCATGTGAAACATACCGAGTAGCATGGAGGTCGGAGGAAGGCAACGGCATACCACCTCCAAACAGGGCCATGCCTAGTAAAGCACTGTGGGGTTCAAACCAATCTTCGGATTGTTGACTGCTTTACCTTACCTATATGTAAAGCAAGTTACCTTTAAATTCTGTGTTAGAAGTTGCTAATATTAATTTCTTAAACAATAATTGTAACAGCAGTAAGGCAACTAATCTCGTGACCCCAATAGCTATTTTACATAATCATAAGAGCTTACCAGTACTGTAAAAGCCAGTTATTTATTTCATTCAATCCTATATTGCCTTGACCGACAGTCTGTTAAGCAAGAGGAACTATCTCTGAACACAAGTAAATAGTGCTACTTGCATTCCCGAGAAATATAAATGGGAAGATCTTTTTATTCTTTTCTTAAATTTATTTATGCATTTAAACGCTGAACAGCTCTTCACCATCGTGCTTCATGTACACTGCAATAGTCAAACAGTACAGACGTGACTATCAATTGTCTACATACACCGCAGTAGCTATATAATACACGATTTACCTGGCAACAACACTCGTATTCATCTGACGCTTGCCACTACCATGGCGGCCGGTCGAAGGTTCAAATTATCCCGCGACAGCAGCGCCGTTAGGGAGTCTAGTTATTTTTACAAGGTTTTTGGTCTAACATACAGACAACATATATAGTCACGACGTTCCGACTGATTTCTGTTGTAAGTCACGACAGCGGCGCTCCAAACGACTCACAAGATACATTTCTGAATACGAGAGCGTATGAATATGATTAGTATCTTTTAAATATATTTTAAGATTCTTCTTACAACAGGGAATGTACGTAGTGTCATAAAAATCGGCAGTAACTAGAAAATTATTTCACATTTGTAATAATTACTTTTATTAAGAACCATGGGAAGGCATTAAACAGTACATATCAGGACAATTTATTTATCTTGAAATCAACAACTTTTTCATTCCTACTAAGAAGAAAAAATGACTAATAAACAGCAGAATACCCGACCTTTTGCAGAAGTCGGTTTTCTACTCAGAAACGTCAAGGTCTCTTCATTACAACTCCAGTAAAATCAGTAAGATATATAGGGAACTCATTCAATGGGGCGATCTATAATTTTTAAAATATAATTATAATTATTAAAATCATTATTAAATCAGTAAGACTTGAACGTAAGAAACATATATGGAATGAAATTTCTACATTACTTAATAACCAGATCAGCCACCACAGCTGTAGCTGGAGGTAAACTTTCACAAACGTGACTACATCGAAACCAAAGAAACAGTTTCTCAGGAAAGCAGAAACTAATCCACAATTGTTGTTACATCTGAAACACAAATGACAAGAATTTTCAAGAGAAATATTTTGTAAGCAAATGTAATTACACGCAAAAGTATATGCGTTTAAACGGATGAGGAGTGCAGTATAAAAGTATTCCAATCATAAGACTCCATACCGAACTGTTTCACGTCAAAGAAAGTGCCTGTCATGTAAGAACAGACCGTAACAGGAATTTATTTTTCTCGTATGTTTTTATTCTATTACTTTCGGCACAACAAGCTTCAGATAGATACATAATCGTAAATATTGGCCGGCCGCGGTGGCCGAGGTGACTGAGGCGCTCCAGTAACGGTCAGCACAGCCACTACGGTTCGGGGGTTCGAATCCCCCCTCGGGCATGGATATTTGTGCCGTCCTAGTTCGTAAGTAGTTCATAAGTAGTTTGTAAGTTTAGGGACTGATGACCCCGTAGTTTAGTCCCATAAGCTTAACAAACATTTGAACATTTTTTTTGTAAATATTGGCTCATGAATGAGTTATTGTTTATATCATTGAATCAATAAAATTCGGCTCTTTTTACATTTATTTAACGATTATTTATGTCTCCCGATATTCAACTAATGCCTGGAAGACAAAAATTACAGAAACTGTTTGGTTAATTACTAATAAATGCATTTATAAACAATCATTACTCTTACGGCGCCTTGCCCACCACTAGGAGCGCTAGTGTCGTAACAACTTTCACAGCAGTGAGTGTCACGACTGTTTGTTAGACTGTAGTACAGTCTTCTTGGATTCCAGGTGGCGAGTGCACTAACAGTACTTCTCACAGCAGCTGAAGATCACGCCCGTCAAAGAACTGTACCAAAAAAACTGAAAGAACTAATCGATTTGTGTCAGGATGCACACCATTTATCAAACAAAATCTAAAAGTTCTCGAAGAGAATCGTCTTCAGTGAATGAGAATTAGACGAAGCGAGGCTTTCGGCGTTTCCTGGCTACCGCCTCTTTTGTTTCAGAATGAGTCGCGCAGCGACCCGAGTGTTTACACGGCTATTTGAGAGTACGGCCGGCTCGCTAACCGGTTTCGCTCTTTCCCTCCATCGCACGCAGATGAAAACGAGGCGTGACTCATTTAGCCGCGTTAGGAAACAAGCTACCATTAGCGACCAGTTTATCATCCTCCATCTAAACACAAAAGCCCGTGCATTTACATACAACGACGCTGCTTCTCTCGTACGCCATTCTGTCACTATGTACTCTGACTCTCGGACGTACAACTCTCGTAAGACAAGTTTTGGGTACGTTTACGTCTCTCACTGCAAAGAAACAGTTGTGACATATATATATATATTTCTTCTATGGAAAGAAATATTTCTTCTATTTCTCGCTCGGTCGAATTATATATATATATATATATATATATATATATATATATATATATATATATATAATAATTCTATAAGTAATTATATAAGTAATTCTATTTCTAAATTAAATTTAGTAGGAATTTTTTCCATTTCTCGCTCTCTCTCTCTCGCGAGAAATAGAAAATATTCCTACTAAATTTAATTTTTTACATATATATATATATATATATATATATATATATAATTCGACCGAGCGAGAAAATATTCCATAGAAGAAATATATATATATATATATATATATATATATATATATATATATATATATATAATTCGACCGAGCGAGAGATAGAAGAAATATTTTAAGTAGGCTATGAAAATTTAGTAGGAATTTTTTGAACTACGCTATCATATTTAAGTAGGAACTTTCAAGTAGGCTGTGAAACTGTAGTAATATTTTTTTTTTTTTTTTTATTTTTTTTTTTATTTTTTTTATTTTTTTTTTTTTTTTGTAACTTAAGTAGAAACATAGTGTAAGTAACTAGGGTATGATAATTCGGGACTTCATATTTTATATTGTAACTGCTGTCTTCTTTTTACAGGTGTTTTTACTTCTGTGGTATTCCCTTACTCCAGTACGTAATGCCCTGCCTGACAAACGTAGAATTTGCCACAATTGGAAGTAATTTTTGTATATTTCACTCTTTTAACTCAGAGCACTGTGTACATAGAAGACTTTTTAAACTTCTTGATCTACGTTTTCTTGCCGAGTTCATAGAGACGTTTCCTAAACATGGAATTGTCCACCATTTAGTAGGGTCTTGAGATGGTAGGCAAAATAAAAACTTCTTATTGTGTCAAGTGCGGGAAGTGATTATGCGGCAACTGAATGACATTTATATTAAATCGTGGTATGACATCCAGACCAAACAGACCTTACGTATTGTAAGCCATGAAAGCCGTATCTGAATCGGATTCTATAATGCGTAAGATCCCTTACCTTTCTTACGTCATAATGACTGGATTACAAATCCGATTTTATTTTAGTACCCTTTCTACATCTACATACATATCAACCCAAATGTGCATCGAAGAGGGTACTCAGTTCCACTTATAGTTACTTGTTTTCCTGTTTTACTCCCATATAGAACAAGCGAAAAATGAATGCTTGTTTGCACCCGTAGGAGCCTTAATCTCTCTAATCTTATCTTTGTGGACTTTACGCGAAATGTAGGTTGTCGGCAGTACAATCATTCTGCAGCCCGCCTCAAATTCCAGCTCTCTAATTTTCTCCAGCAGTGTTCTCGAAAAGAACGTCACCCTCCCAACTGAATTATCGAAGCATGTAAGTAATATTCACGTATTGATCTAATCCATCAGTTACCAACCTAGTCGCCCGCCTCTGAATTGCATCTATGCCCTCCTTGAACTCAATCTGATGGGGATCCCAAACACAAGACGGGGTCGTACAAGCGTTTTATATACGGTTTCGTTTACAGACGGATCACACCTTCCCAAAATTCCACCAAAAAACCAACGACGACCATTCACATTCTCCACGACTGCTTAAATGCCCGTTTCAATTCATATCGCTGTGCAGCGTCACGCTTAGATATTGTATTGACAGGACTCTGTACAGCAGCACGGTGCTGATGCAATTTTCGAACATTGCGCAATTGTTTTCCCTACTCATCTGTATCACCTAACATTTTTCTACATTTAGCGCTAGTTGCCATTCCTCAGACCACCTAGAAATTTGGTCCAAGTCATTCTGCAATTTACTACAATGACGACACCTTGCTGTTCACCACACCGTCAGACAACAAGAGCAAATTTTAACTTAATCTGTCCGTCAGATCATTTATGTAGATAGAAAATAATACCGGTCCTGGGGCGCTCATCACGGTACCCTAGTTTCACATGAACATTCGCCATCAAGCACAACGTACTGGGTTCTATTACTTAAGTATTCTTTTAGTCACATATTTTGGTACGTATTCTATATGCTCGTACTTTCCTTAGCAGTCTTTACTGCGGTACCGTGTCAATCGCCTTTCGAAAATCGAGATGTATGCAGTCTGCCTGTTGCCCTTCATCCATAGCTCGCAAGGTGTCGTCAGAGAAAAGGGCAAGCTCTGTTTCGCACGATCGGTGCTCCCTAAAGCCGTACTGATGAATGGACGAAAGCTTTTCCGTCTCAAGGAAATTTGCTATATTAGAACTGAGAATATGTTCAAGAATTCTACAGCAAACTGATGTTAATGATATAGCTCTGTAACTTTGTGTATCCGTTCACGGGAGTTACCTGCTCCTTTTCCAGTCGCTTGGAACTTTTCGCTGGATCAAAGATTCGCGATAAAAGCAATTTAAGTACAAAGGACCAATGCCGCTGAGTACTCTTTATAAAACCGGATTGGTACCCCATCTGGATCTCGTGACTTGTTTGTTTTCAGCTCTCTCAACTGTTTCTCTGCACCAGCTATGCCTATTACTATGTCTGTCCTCCAGTTGGGAGTTTGCATGGTTTTAGTGTGTGAATTATTTCGTAAATGTTAAATTTAAATCTTATTCTTTCATTTTGCTGTCTTCTATCACCACCCCAGAATGATCAACGAGTGACTGGATCGAGGCCTTTGTTCCGCCTATCGATTTTACGTAGGACCAAAATATTTACGGGTTCTCGACAATATCTTTTGCTAAGGCTTTACGGTGGTAGTTACTGTATGATCCGCGCTTCGCAATAGCATGGCAGGAAGCACCGCCTTGGCCCACATTATTTCGCAATCTGATGATGCTTCATAAGAGTGAAATGTGTTAGTGTTACTGAAAATAGTTGTTATAGCGAGAGTACTTACAGTCCCTGGATATTCATAAACGGTTGCTGAACGAAACAGCCATAACAGAATGGAGCCATTACTAACATTTTACCTTAGTTTTAATAAATTTAAAGTGCATCCTTCTATATGGAGACTTCAGTTGAAGTAGTTTACTTACTTACCATTGTTGAAGCAGAAGTTCAATTGTTCAAATGTTTGTCAAGCTTATGAGACTCAACTGCGGGGTCATCAGTCCCTAAACTTACAAACTACTTGTGAACTACTTCATACTAAAGACAACACAAACATTAATATCCGAGGGAGGATTCGAACCGCAGACACGGGATGCCGTGCGATCCGTAACGTGGCGCTCCAGACCGCTTGGCTACTCTCGCGAGGCTGAAGGAGAAGAATTGAAATGACTTTTATAAAATATCTACATACTACTGACATTTACCCGACAAAGATATTACAACGGAATACATACTTATGGTGGTGTGCTGTCCGTCATTCATTAACGCTGATAATAATGTGTTAGGAAGTCTTTTCTGAAGGCATTTGTGTAATGTGTTGCATTGTACAGTTATTAAACGTAGAAGGTAAATAGTTCAGACGGCAAGAGCAAAGAAACATTTGAACTGTGGTGCTAGAGACAAACGCTGAAGATTAGATGGATTGATGGCGTAACTACTGAGGAGATGCTGCACAGAATTAGGCTGGAAAGAAATTTCAGGCACATCTTTAATAAAAGAAGAGATCGATCGGTAGGACAGATTCTGAGACATCAAGAAAGAGGCACTTTACCATTGAAGGGGAGTGTACAAAAATCGCAGTGTGAGACCAAGAGACGAATGCAGTAAGCAGGTTCAGATGTATGTGAGTTGCCGTACTTAGGACCAATGTAGAGGCTTGCTCATGATAGTGTGAAGAGCTCCATCAAAGTAGTCTCTGGAATAAAGACCGAAATAACATTTCAACGCGGCGACGGCGTTTGGTTTGTTACTTCAGGTGCGATAATAACGTTGAACCTCACGCGGCAATCGGAAATGTCGAGCGTGACAGACTGTGGACGACAGAGGGGCTACAGCCGTAGTGTACGACTTGAGGGTATTTGAGGCGGACGGGAGGCTAGCGCGGATGGTCGAGAGGAAGACCCGGGTTCGAATCCCGGTCCGGCAAAAATTTCCAGTCGTCGCCATTGAGTTGCTTCGATTTCCTAGTGCAGCTACAGCAATTCCTCTCCTACCGTTTCCTTCTCTCTTCCTCTCACTAAATGCACATAAACAACGGAAATCTCCGTAAACTGCAATTCATCAAGTAGAGAAAACTTCTCTCCCCCTTTCCTGTCAGCTTTATTCGATTGATCACAGTTATTCGAATGGAAATTACCAGACATTTGCCCACCCTATACGTTCCTCGCAACATCCCAATTTTCTTCGATTCGTGCCCGGATCAAGTGAGGCGGGTCGTTATTCGTGCGAAGAGAAACAGGGAAACAGCCCGAAACGAAATTGCGAGCTGCAGAGAGGAGGACAAGCGGCACACATACCCTCCGGCGGCTTCGGAGGGTGAGAGGTCGCAGGGGAAGAGACGGCAGGGGGGGGGGGGAGGGTGACATTCCCGCGGAGTAATCTAATATCGTTAGTTTGGCCTTCCGCCCGGCAGCACGAGTAATGGGATTACGCACGTATTGCGTGTTTGAAATACGGCGGGAAGAACTTCTGTTGGCGGTCGCAGAGGATCGCAGCGCGTTTAACGCAGACGGCGGTACCGGGAACGATCAAGTCCTCTGCGGAAAGCAATTCGTCCTTGACTAGCCCCGATAGCAATAAGAATCTTTCTCCGGCAGGTAATGTGATAAAATATATCTCTGTGTAGACTTCACAGCGTATCAGACCAAGAGTACAGCTATGATACTGTAGTGGCACGTATTGTGATGACAAAAAGACAACTATACAACTACAGAGAAGAAGATTTATTTATTTATTTATTTACCCTTGTTGCGGACCAGCTGCCTTTGGGTATATAGCTGGTCGTGATTACAAAAACTATGTGATACATTTATGCGACTATGATACATTATTTTCTTTATACATTTACAGTAATTAGATAAAAAAAATACAAAGAAAAGCGTAAAAACTTATCATAAGGAAAATGGAAAGGCAAGTTAAAAACATCAAATATTTTAAGAAGAGAATGATAGAAGATAGGAAAGATTGGTTTGAGTGACAGTCTGAAGAATAAGAGAGGATGTTCAGGGTGGGAGGCCTCGGAATTTACTTCGAGCCCTGCCATCCTGGAGTTTTCTCATTTTGAGACTCTTGTGATTGGCTGTATCTGTAGGTTACATTTCGCATGTGTTTATATCGTCCTCTGTGTCGGGGCTGTCATCTGTGGTGTAATTTGTACTGTTTGTGCTTTCAGTGTCAGATTCATCATAAGTGTTTTGTCTTCTGTTGTGGACGTTTCGTGTTGCATTACGTCTTACGATCTGTGTGTACTCGTCTTTTTTTCGTAGTGAGACTTCGTCCGTCAGCCTGTTCATTATGCCCCATCCGTTTTTATCTCGTATTAGTTCGTTTAGGTCTTTAGTCGTGTCAAACATAGTGTGAGTGTGTGTTTTGTAGAGCTGACAGTGTATGACAGTGTGTTCTGGGGTCCCAATTTCTCCACACGTACAGCATGGTTTGTCACTGAGACCAACACGTGTGAGGTGTGTGGGGTAGGGGCCGTGTCCCGTTAGGAAGTGGATCATACCCCGGCTGGGATTGAAATGACCCATTCGAAGACGTTCCCTTATATTCGGGAAAAAGTCATAGGCACGTCTTCCTTTCTCGCAGTTTTCCCATTCCCTTTGCCATGTGTCCATTCTCCATTTAATTAGTTGCCTCCGTTCTGTTATCTCTTGTCCAACAAGTTCGTGGACCTTGTCGTATTTCCCCGCCTTCAGCCAGTACATGGCAGCTCTTAGTCGTATGGTAAGGTCTATTGGTGGTATCCCCAGTACCACGCAGAGTGCTTCGTCTGAGGTAGTGTTGAAGGCTCCAGTTAGCCTTAATAGGACACTTCTTTGACCTTTCCTAACAGTGGCAATGTTGGTCTGTAGTGCCAGACGCTGTGCCCATGAACTGGCCGCGAAGCAGATTACTGACTCGAAGAGGGCTATGTGGTATGTACGTAGTCTGTACGTAGTCTGTACGTCTGTACGTCTGTACGTCTGTACGTTGTGGTGTTTAGCCTGGCAAGTTTTTGAGTCATCTTGGTGGCCCTGTCGGTCGTCAGTCGTATATATACATTAAAGGTCAAGCGTTCGTCCAAAAGACGAAGAAGACGACATGGGTGTCGGATGTTTCTAATTCTTAGGCTTATTTTAATGAAAGTCCAGCTCCAGTTGCATTTATTGGTGCTTTATTTAAGCCCACACTACCGGTTTCGGCCTCTTATGTTAGGCCATTTTCAAGTGTGACAAACCTGCATATAATGTGTAGCAATAAGTTTACAAAAATTACATGGTAACAGATAGAATGTTACATATATAAAAAGGTACTGTACAGAAGCAGAAAGAAACTTAAGTTATGCCGTAGAGAAAGCAACGTCAAATAATTAAAACAGTAGAACTCAGTGAATTAAAAACTTTTGGCTCCCAATGGCGACACGAGCAAATTGGGCGTGTCTTATTTAACATTCCAAATCATTATAATCTGCATGTTCTGATGTGTTCCGATATAAACATTACCTCATTGCAAGCATAAAATTCTAAACATTAGTTGATAAAATGTAAAGGTCAATAGTAAAATATTATAAATGTCAGTTAGGATAAAAACGGAACATGTAGCGATTAATGAGGCTATGTGAGAAGTTTGCGTGTCGTCAGTTTAAAATTTTGACACAGGAAGTATAACAATTTAGCTTAAGGCCAATTGTATTCGATTTAGTTTACATTAAAGTTAGTTGTAGTGTTTAAACTAGGTACAAAAGTTCTTAGGATGTAAAATGTAAAATGATTGCAACGAACGAGGCGTCCAAGCCAATAGTTGAGGAGTGGCCTCTAGCGAGCGAAATTTGAACCAGGAACGCTGGTGCGGGCTCCAGAGCAGTTTAGGTTTAAGGTACGTGAAGTTCAGACTTCTAAATGTAAACAGCCAAAACCGTTCGAATCAATTCGCAAAATTTCTCTAGAAAATCGACTTTGAAGTTTTTCATGCACATTGAAATATATGTAGAAGATTGCATCTGGAGTCCGGTGCAAAGCGACCACATTAAAATTATTTAAACATGGAGAAACAACTTTGCCGGCCGCGGTGGCCGAGGTGACTGAGGCGCTCCAGTCACGGTCAGCACGGCCACTACGGTCGGGGGTTCGAATCCCCCCTCGGGCATGGATATTTGTGCCGTCCTAGTTCGTAAGTAGTTCATAAGTAGTTTGTAAGTTAAGGGACTGATGACCCCGTAGTTAAGTCCCATAAGCTTAACAAACATTTGAACATTTTTTTAGAAACAACTTTGACCGCATTGAAACCTCTATTTGAATTACAACTCGATATTTGATTGACATTCACTATATACATTGCAAACACAAAGTAGAAAAAAAATGCTGTCCTTATATTATGTTAACATGGAAACCGCTAGTATTTTGGGGCCTACAGGGCATCGACCCTGGCACTGAAGATGGTCAGACACTGACTGAAATCGATTTGTAATTAAAGATTTCAATGCTGCCAAAGCAGTTTCTCCTTGTTTTAATACATTTATTTAGTGGTGGCATTTACTCCCATTGCGGGGCACTTCATTTGGTAACGTTGTAGATTGTCGATCAACTTAACATAGTTTCGATGGTTCGAATACTGATGTAATCCCTTTTCTCCTTTGTGTGCTTATGTGATCGAACAAGGACGTGAAGTTAGTGACATGATTGCATAAAGCTACATCCGATTTTTCATCACCAGCTGTCCACTCCAATCTTCGACGAAATGATCAGGTATGCGTAGTTCGCTAAATCAGAAACACTTTATTTGGACCATTTTCGTTGTTTTACATCACAGATGTGGTCTTACATACGCCAGAGTGATAAGCATCATTAAAACATGCAACACTTTGACTTTCGCATCGAGAAAATCGTACAAATGCTGTAATTTTACATTCGCAATTTTTCTTCTCTGTATCAACTAGAAAGCGAAGTCATTTACGTTCATGAATATTTCTCTGTTATCACAGAAATATTCATGAACGTAAATGAGTACTACGCCCACCATTTTTTGCCAGCTGTTTTAAAATAAATATTGCACCTGTTTTAACGAAGGCAGTATTGCTGCGTTCAGAAGAAAGTTTCTGGTATTGACCGAAGATCCCATATCATAATACACAGCTCAAAGCAATCTGGGGATCAAGTGAGGTCTCATACAGGATATACGTATGGTAGCGTATTTTATTCCGTTATGGGCTACAATTGTAATTTGTGTGTGATACAATTTTTTGCTGTGTCAACTCTTTAATTGAGGTTTACATGGCGTTTACTTAGAGCGACGCATCGTGCGGCTACCGTAATACTGAGGAAGTCCGTCTCGTTGCTATATAATATGGGGTGTTATCACCTTGGAGCCGCGGCGGAGTGGCCGAGCGCATTGAGGCGCTATGCTCCCATGCGCGAGGCCGTTCCCCATCGAGGGTTCGAATTCCCCTCGGGTATGGATGTTTGTGTTGTCTTCAGTATAAAGTAGTTGATAAGTAGTTTGTAAGTTTAGGGACTGATGATCCCGCAGTTAAGTCCATAAGCTTAACAAACGGTTCAACATTTGAACATTTGTTCACTTCGGACGGCCAGTACAGTTGCAGGCTTGTGTGGGAGGTGCTAGTTTGGTTACAGTGTCTGCCGAATGCATTCCAGACATTCTCAATCGGCCAACTCATTCAGGGGCAGAAACATAAAAAAACCTTAATTTGTCAAAATATAACTCTTCTTACAATAAAGTAAATAAAAATAAAATAAAATAAAAACAAATAAAAAATTATCTCAATACATTTCTACATTATTTTGCTTACTTTTGTAATTACAGTTAATTAAATTGTGATTACCTCTATTAACCACCTCCCATAATACTCACTACTCATTTATTTGTTGACAAATTTTGGAAGTTAAAATTTTATTAACACAAGCAATTCAGAACTACATTATTATTGCGACAGAAATATCTGAAAGCAGTTTTTGTCTTTTTGTAGACATTACATGATGAACACATCCACACTGTTCTAAGAGGAGCAGTGTGTGCTGCACACTGCACATCATCTTGATGTGGCCTGTTTTGGACAATCTGCAGTACATTCCCATCTGATTTGTTTTCCACATATGGTTTACGTTTGCTAAGGCATACTCTCTTTCGTTTCATACGTATACCACTGTGGAGGACAATTACATGTAATGTAGCCCATCGTACACTTTCTTTCGGATGTCTTTATTCGTAAATTCCTACATTTCATTTTCTTTTATTACACACGTATCAATAAAGTAGAAAATAAGCTTATGCCATCATTTTCTAGATTTTTGATCACCGTGACAATCTCCTTTAGATGATCAAAATTATCAACGAATTCGTGCTCCTTTTATATGAATCAAAGAAGGTCAATAATATACACAACTTGGTAATTTTCTAATACGCAAAAAGAAATTGAATCATAAGAAAATTCTTATCTTCAGTAGTTGGCATAAAGGCTTTCAATTTTGTGCGGCATACAGGTAGATGTGAAATCACGAGTCACTAAAAAATTCGTAAATATCTGTTCTGGTAACGGATTCCATATCTCTGTAAAAACAACTGTAGGGGCAGTTTTTCCGCAAATAAGGTAATGTTTCAACTCTGAATTTTTTTAGGATCATCCTGAACAATAGGTACACCTATAGATCCAAGAGAGATACCAGGGTAACGTGGGCTGTTTGGCAGTATATGTGCCATAGATGTTGTTGCTAAAGCCGATGTTGATATAGATCCATTTGGCATGGGCAGAGAAAATGATTCAGAGACTGAAGATCATCATGATATGGAGTATTAGCCATGGGTTATTATCAGACAAGTCACGATTACGTTTCGGTAAAGTAACATCTATTTCGTTGCTTCTCACTTGGGAACATGGCAATAAATTATTATCAAATATTACCTTCGTATGTAGGTTAAATGACAGAGTCTTCAGACAAAATTATTTCACTACCTTTGAAAGTACTCGAAAAGACGTTTTCGCATTTCGTCATCACTAAGACATCTCCTAGCCATACGGGATGTATGTTGTATTCGGGATGCGCGGTGGTTAGCAGTGCTAACCAAGAATAAAGTACACTAAAATGAATTAAATAATCTTTCTTCACATAAATGTTACCCTGAAGTTCACTAAAATGAACTAAAATTACATATGAAAATGCTAACTTGCAGATGAAAGCAGTGTATGTGTGCCAGATTTATTCTTCAAAACGTAGACCAACTGAACTGCACAGAAAACTACAAGGTAACAAACAAAATGTGCTACACCGACAATATGAAAGCATAATGCAAGCAATCAAATGTCATACCATCCAGAGAGGGATCCCTAAAGCCGGCCGCGGTGGCCGAGGAGACTGAGGCGCGTCAGTCACGGTCTGCACGGCCACTACGGTCGGGAGTTCGAATCCCCCCCTCGGGTATGGATATTTGTGACGTCCTTAGTGTTAGCTAGTTCATAAGTAGTTTGTAAGTTCAGGGTCTGATGACCCCGTAGTTTAGTCCCATACCCTATACAAACATTGGAACATTTTTCGATCCCTAAACTAACAGTGTGCCACGTAGTCAGAAGTGCTGCCCCATTTGGTAACAAGGAGTCGTAAAATAGATGGTGAACATCGATATCCACCGCCATTGAGAGAGGTCTCCTGTGAACAGGCTAGCCACTCCATTCGTTCAACACCCTCAGATTCAAGCATTGTCCAGTAAAGCAGTTCTTTGGTGACGAACGTTATGGTCTACCAGTGGAAACCCGTCTCCTTACGCATCAGCGTAGCGCACAAGAAAGGCAGAAGAATCTCGTCTCTATATCTCTGAGCAGTCAAAGCACCGTTATGAACAACATAGAGGTCCGTACGTCCGACGATATTGACTCCTGCCACATAATCCGTCCACCACCATGATATGGTGATGTTTCCTGCAAATAAGCAGTATTTTTCCGAGTTATCCGTTCTCTCCAGATGAGGAAACGCCGAGTGTCTTACTGAACACAACATCTTGAGTCATCCGTGAAAAAAACCCTCGCAATTCGTTACGACTCCAATCCCGATGTTCCTGTGCCCAGTCTTTGCAGGCTAAACGGTGTCCTGGTTTTAATTGGACACACACCATAGGCCTTTGTGTGTAGAGGCCACATTTCGGAGAACTGTTTGAGTTGATATATCGCCTCCTGGTGCTGCCTGCAGGGTGCGTTGCTGATGAGTTGCTCTCAGCCTCCTATCTCGACGGTCTGTTTACCGGAGACAACGGTCAGCGCTTTCTGTTATTAACCCGCGAACGACCTTGGCCTTGCCTTCTTTTCCTGATTACCGAAAGCTGGCTAAATCCAGAGATAAGTTCAGCCGAAATTTTTACGAAGGGGCAAATGGTGTTCAGGAAGGAGAGATTGAACAAAATAGGTGGCGGCGTATTTATTGCTGTCACAAGCGGTTTATCCAGTAACGAAATTGAAATAGAGTGTTCCTGTGAGTCGGTATGGGTAGAGGTTATACCTGACAACCAAAGTAAATTAATAATTGGTTCTTTTTACCGACACCCTAACTTAGACGATTGCAGATTTTTTCACAGAAAGCTTGGATCAAATTTCGAAATGAACCCAAAGCATACAATTTTAATTGGTGGCGACTTTAACTTGCCCTTGTTATGCTGGCAAAAGGACATATTTAATACTGTAGGCAAGCATAAAACATAGTCCGAAATTGTATTGAACGCATTTTTCGAAAATTATCTCGAGCAATTAGTTCATGAACCCACTTGAATGGTAAATGATTGTGAAAATATACTTGACCTCTTGTCAACAAATAATCCGGAGGTAATGAAGAGCATCAAAACAGATACAGAGACTCAATATTGGAGTTCCGAAATCCACCAGATCTAAAAGAAAAGAATATTTATTCAAAAAAGGATATAAAAATGCGATTAATGCTTTTCTGAGAGAGACTCTCCAGTCTTTCGAAACTAACACTGTAGGTGTCGATCAGATGTGACTTACATTCAAAGGTATAATATCGACAACCATAGACAGATTTATACCAAACAACAAAATAGGGGGCTGACCCGCCGTGGTACAAACAACAGATTAGATCACTTTTGCAAAAGCAAAGAAAAAAGCATGCCAAATTTAAACGGACACAATATCTCTGACAATACTGACAAGACTGACGCTATGGGGGCGGTGACTAGGTAGGAGGTTTGTTCCGAGTTTGACATTCTGTCTGGGCCCAGTTTCAGCTATCCAGGATGTTTGGAAATAGGGTCCACCGCGCACAATCCATTGGGCGTAGCTATTCCGGGCGCAGCCTCGGCGCTGCCGACACGGCGGCAGTCAGAGGCAGCAGGGTTGGTGTACTGCGTCCGCCGCCCCCGCCTGCCGGTGACAGCGTGGGCGGCACTGCAAGTGAGCGCGTGCCGCAAAATGCAATTAGCCGCCGGCGCCGACACGTGGCCGGCGATGGGCGGCGGTGGGCGGTGGGCGGTGGGCGGCGGTGGCCGGCGCGAGGCGAGTTTTGCCGACCTCTGGCCACCGCGTCACAGGCGACCGCCGCAGCCGGCTCTGCACAGTGCCAGCAAAAATCACTGGTGACTGACAAGTAGCGGCTCCCCACGATAAACACACTAGCTGACTGCGATTTTTAGTCACAAGAAGCGACTAAAGTTAGCATTTTATATTGAATGCTGTATGTCTGTAAGTTGTAATGATACTGCTGGCCCTCTCATCTCAATGTTATCGTACGATACCGTCTGCGTCGAAACCGGAATCGTATGGTCTAATAGTGATGTATGTTGCGTGTGAAGTTAGTTACAAACGAAATAGCCAACCTAGGAATCAGTGTAGGACAGTGTGTCGGTGATACTGTGATTAGTTAACAAGTTGTAGTAGTACATTTAGTAATTCATGTGACAATCATATTTCGAATACATAGTGGCAGAGATATTCCTTAATATATTTCTGTAGTGCTGTGAACTATGGAGCTTAAGACTCTTTGTCAGAGATTGTTTTATGTTGGTTATCTCGTTGTGGTTTACGAAGACATGTTGTGGCATGTTCTAAAACTGAATGTACGTTTGGTTAAGCAAAAACTATTATTATTATTTACGAAGCAACAATAAAAGAATATTAACCTGAAATTAATGAGAATCTGCGAAGTCAATTTTTTTATATAAAGTATACAAACAACTTCAAACGACCACTTCAAGAATTTGATGAAGGTGAGATATAATCCAGTGTTCTGGATACTCTTATTTACTAATCAGATTGAAGCAAGTTACAGAAGACCTCGTCAGCAGTGTCTGTGTGGCGCTGAATGAAGAGATCCACGAACCTGCATTATACACGGCGACGAATATCTTTCAAAAATTGTTTACAAGTCATCCTATAAATTTTCTTTCTTCTTTCAGCCTATAACAGAAGTGCAGACTACTGGCAAAAAACAAACTGGTTCTATTAATGTGTCTGTGTACATTACGACAACACATTACACACATTACAATTAGAACAGTACTATTATAAAGTGATACATTTAATTAATTAAGAGATTCGTTTAGGTGCTTTCCAGACAGTTCTATAAACAATAGTTTCGTCATTGTAAGTTATTCCAAGAACTACACAGACGAATTGTAGAAACTTTTGTAAAACAAAAAGACATGAAAATAAATAGCATTGTATATATGTTAGGCTATAAACAAGTTGTGTCGACCAGCTAATTGTGTTAATTAATGTAATAGTCAAAATTTAAATATTGTGATTCTTTGTAAATATTGACTGGCGTGAGATTTTGAACCTATTTTGAGAATTGCCAAGATATTTGATAGTTCAATATATGTTAGGAACATGTATGTTGTAGTCATTAAAAAATTAATTGACATTTAACATTGCTCTTTGTTGTCAAACAAAAAGGACCGCGATTAAGACTTGAAAAGATATGCGCCATCTAATATTATTATATGCATAGTTTTCATTTTATATTGTGATTATTTTTGTCTACATGAAATATTTTACTTGTGTTTTTGGTAATTGTAAATTAGTATATTCAGTTGTTATGAACAATGCACAATGTAATGCCATTATTGTCAATGTTATATATTTGCCTCACCGCCTTGCGGGGGGTGTTCGAGTTTTGGCGTTCGTTACGGGCTCTGCAATCTATGGCAGTCTTTGTCTTAAAATGGAAGTACTATCAGCTAAGTTCTGTTGCATTGTGTACGTTATGAAGTTCTAATGTTTTGGTGGAATAAGAAGCAGTTTGATTGGAAGTTAAATAATAAGTGAAAAATTGTATCTATGAGTATTTATTTCTACCACGACGCCCCAGGTGAATAATTTTGCAGCGAGCAGAACCCCCATACATCATAATGTTGAAAAAATGAGTATCGTATTTGATATATTTGGAAGTGGTAGAATGACTGAACTGTAATTTCTTAATAACCTAGTAACGTTTTAAAGTCAAAGTTAATATACAGGGTGAGTCTAAATTCGCGGACTCGGTCTTCGTAAGTCAAGTTTAGGCACGTTGAAACTTACGCTATCTCACTGCAATATTAGAAGATTAAAAAGATGCAATCAGTCTGCATACACAAATAATGAATACGTGCAAGAAATATTATTTTGTTATAAAAAGGGAAGTGATACTTTCGCTTCACACCAACTCACATTCTTTCACTTCATATCGTCCAAGTCACTCACTTGCTTCAATGTACATAATTAGCATTAACTTACAATCACAGCGTCAAGAATAATCACAAACAAAATTAAACCAATCAAACTCAATAAAAAATCAGTATTAAAGAAAATTTGCAATCAGCAAATTCGACACGAGTAACATAAACTATAAAAATGAAGAATTTGCATATTACTGCGAAGTCGTGTAATGAGGCAGTTTTCTAAAAAAGGGATGCAGCACTACCCTCAGGAAAGGATTAATTATAAAAATCAAATTTCGTCCTGCGCATATTACCGGCAGTAAATGGACGTCGAAGATTGAGGTGTGTGTGTATCCCATACGTCAGTGTGTTTCAGAATTACACTATTGCACCAACAAAATTGTAGGGGATGTATTGAAATATGCAGTTTTCTCACATCACGTCGATCATTTGGAAACAAAATACTATAACACTTTTCATACCACAAATCTTTGTGATCAATAATAAATAATAAGTACTAATACTTAGGCTGGGGCTAAGCCATGTCTCCACCACATCCTTTCTTCCAGGAGTGCTAGTACTGCAAGTTACGCAGGAGAACTTTCTGCGAAGTTTGGAAAGTAGGAGGCGAGTTACTGGCAGAATTGAAGTTGTGCGGGCGCACCCTGAGTCGTGTCGGGATAGCTCAGTGGTATTCCGCAGGCGGCGGCCGTGAGCTGCGGACGTCGGAGCGGCCGTGTGGTGTTTACGTCGTCGCTGCGGGCAGCCGATCGCGGTGTGGTGATTGTACGCTTTCAGCGTTTCTTGTTGTGTACGAAGTAACAGTTGTAGAATGACATAATGGAACAGACAACGACAGTAGAGAAATTGAGACAAGAAACTTTGAAGATAGTTTTTGACCCGAAATATGCTAGACCAAAATCTTTCGAAGTTGAAGCATTTATAGAAAATAACTTTAAGATCAAGGTGGACGAATTGGTTGGAATTAACTTGTCGATCATTATCCCGACAGTTTACTTGAAGTTATCAACTGCTGACAAATGCGATGAAATTGTGAGATCTTGTGGTGGGGTAGCCAGATTTAAACACTCAGATGGACATATAGGGGATGTCACGGTTTCGCGTGCAGGCATGGGGACACGGACGGTCCGTATTTTTGAGCTCCCCTTTGAAGTAACAGAAGATGAGATTAATGAGAAACTGCGGGAATATGGCACGATTATCAGCAATGTTGTAGAGAAGTGGTCTACTTTGCACAAATTTCCCGTTCTAAATGGTGTTAGACAGATTAAAATTGACATGTTGAAACATATTCCCTCTTATCTCACGATATGTGGATACAGGCCCATAATTATTTACAATGGACAACCGAGAACTTGCTCAGGTTGTGGCTCGACTACCCACGTCCGTGCACAGTGTGTGCAGAGGCGTGTGACGCAACTACCGACTGGTGAGCGAGAGCAGCCTAGTCACATGACCACGTTACCCGTGACGTACGCCGCCGCAGCCCGCGGAGACGTTGCCCCAGACACATGCATAGAAATGGCGGCAACTGAGTTTACAGAACGTCCAGCTGAAAACGTCCCTATGGAGACTAGTAGCACAGAAGCTATGGGTCCAGCTACTTCTCAAGAAGCAGGAACGAGTGCCCATGCAGAAGATGACCAAATTAAGACGGCAGAAGAAGGCACGTGTCAGTCACACGAAGAAGAGGGCCAGTGCAAAGATGACACTGTTGAGACGTCTGAGGATGGCGACCTGCAGTCCCCCATGACTTCACCCAAGTCCCGGAGGAAGCGTCGCAAAGCTCGTCAGGGAGCAGAACAACTTGCGCCGCTACTGCGCGATAAAGCGAAGCGGATAGGCCAAGAAATGGCGAACACAGCTCAAGGAGCGCTTCCGGACAACCGAACTACAACAACAAAGAAGTCACGAACTGAGGTCACTGAACCAGATCGAGGAAAACACACCCCTGAAAGCAGTGCCAAGACAACTGACAAAGGCACAGCAAGTCAGAAGGACCCTCCAGGTATATCACAGACGGACGTGGGGGAAGTTAAGTGCACTCGCGATTGGGCGGATGATGTTGAGGAGCACAGCCAAGATGCAGAGATGACTGAGATAACAGGACAGACAGCACCCGAACACCGACATGAAGTGACCACCGATCGACAAAATACCGTAGAAGACGCTAATATGGCAGGTGACGATGCAGATTTCTTTTAAATGGAGACATATCCACCTTTCCTGGTAGGCAGTATAACTACTTCAATGGTACAGTCAACATGACGTCCTTGCAGGCGTACAGAATTGCGACCCTGAATATTAATAAAATTAGCAGCACTTTCAAACTGAAGAATCTCCAAGATTTTCTGTACGCCGCCGATGTTGACATCCGTTTGCTGCAAGAAGTAACGGACATCTGTTTGGACAACATCGCTGGCTACAACGCCATTATTAATCCTGGTAATGGCAATGACCTCGGTACGGCGATTATGGCAAAGGAAGGTACTCACAAAAGTGGAGAAACTGCCAAACAGTAGAGGCATAGCTGCCACAATAAATAATACTAGGCTGATTAACGTATATGCCCCTCAGGAACTGGGAACAAGCGCCGCAGAGCCGAATTTTTCAAGGAGGACATAGTACCACTTTTTACTCACCGATCTGAACAAACAATATTCGCTGGCGACTTCAATTGCATACTAAGCCCCAAAGATCAGACGCCCAATTTTAATAAATCTCTGGAGCTGGAGACCATCGTGAGAGACTTACATCTGCTTGATACTTGGGAACTGAAACACGGTGATAAGCCTGGTTACACATATATCAACAGTCACTCTGCAGGTCGTATAGACAGGATCTATGCAACGACCAATTTAAAGGAACACATTTTACAGTCCGAACTATGGCCAACTATGTTCTCTGATCATATCGCGTACATATGCACGGTAAACTTAGAAAGACAGGGAACCTACAGAGCTAGAGGCCAGTGGATGTTTAACGTAGCACACCTATCGGACCCTGGATGTCGTGCAGCATTCTATACAACTTGGACAGAATGTGAACGAAAGTTCCCCCGTTACAGTACGGCACTGCACTGGTGGCTACAATGCGCAAAACCCGTAATAAGGAGGACATTGAAAAACTACTCTCGCGAAAAAGCCGCCTGGCGGAAGCAGACGACAGAATTTTACTTTCAGTACCTGCGAGACTTGTACGTTCAGGACGCCACAGTCATAAATAATTACGGGCAGATCCAAAGAATGAAGGCGAAACTGTTACTTCTGAAGAGACAACATCTCGAAGGCTGTCAAATACGAACGCGATTACAACACACAACAAATAAAGAGACTACATCGACGTACCATGTTCTCCAAGAAAATAAAAGACAGAGACGGAAAATTCTGACAGAATTTAAAACTCAAACGGGAGACTCTTGACAGACCAAGCTGCAATACGAGAAGAGATCCACAAACATTTCAGAGAATTACTTGCCATTACACCAACAGACAAAACAGCACAGCAAGCCATTACTGCTAGGACGCAAAGAAGACTAACTCCAGAAGAAGCAGGCGAGCTTGAAGCAGAGATAACAGACGACGAAGTCGAAGATGCTATCTCAAGGAGCCCGAAGAATAAATCACCTGGTCCAGATGGGCTTCCCGCGGAGTTGTATCAAGTCTTTCGAGAACGAGTAACGCCTAAACTGACACTCGTATGTAACGAAATAATGCACACAAAAAATGATTTTCCGAAAGAATTCTGTGAAGGCACTGTGGTCTTGGTCCCCAAAACACCAGGAGGCAAAACCATAGCGAATCTTCGACCTATAACACTTCTCAATAGTGATTATAAGATCTTCGCCCGTATTATGATGCAAAGGTTCAAGTCCGTTATTCGTACAGTGACAGGAGCTTATCAAAAAAGTGTGGGGAAAGATAGGACAATCTATCAAACCTTAACCGACTACAGAGACATCATAGCAATATCGGAAGCTTGCAACATCAGATGTGCATTGATGTCGCTTGATTTTGAAAAGGCTTTCGATAAAGTAAATCATTCGTATCTTTTCCGGACTATGAAAGCCATGCACTTTCCACAGACAGTGATAGATACTGTGAAAACCATACTCACGAATAGCACATCATGAATAAGTGTAAACGGCCAACTCAGCAGCCCGATAAATGTTCAGACCTCGGTACGACAGGGGTGCCCAATGTCTATGACGCTTTTCGCACTGACGCTTGAACCTCTTATGACTTGCCTGACAGAAGAACTTCGTGGACTACACATCCATGGGCAGAAGATATCATGCCAAGCTTACGCGGATGATATTGGAGTCCTTGTGACTGATGCAAGCGACATGGACAAAGTACTTGACACTGTGGCGACTTACGAAGTTGCGTCAGGAGCTAAATTAAACAGCAATAAGTCTGGTGTTATGAATCTTGGTCGAGATACAGAGATCAGACCCGCTGCACCAATAAAAATAGTGGAACGAATAAAATGCCTCGGAATCGAATATACTCGTAGTATTCACCGCACGGCCGCTCTTAATTACAGGACATTACTTGCAAAATTTCGAGCAGGCATACAACAACACAGCTTACGCAATTTAAACGCCATTCAAAAAGTGCAGCTAGTCAACACGTATATTACATCCAAAATCAACTATGTTGCTCAAGTGCTGCCCTTGCCCAGAACTATAGCACGCAAAATACTAGCAACGCTTGATTATTTTGTTAGTAGAGGTCAGATATTTAAGGTTGCATATGACACCTTGACCCTACCGACACACAAAGGCGGTTTAAAACTGACAGATATATACCTGAAAGCGCAAGCACTATATGTTAGTAAAACATATAAACAGTGTAAACGATCACCAACGACCTTAGTATATCATCTTTTGAACGAAATCACACCGGTTAGCAGGGCTCCACCAATAGACGTGCACCACATCTCACACGAGCTGTACCACCTCAAACACTTCCTAGTGGAGTACAGCTACATACGTCATAGAACCCCGGAGAAAGGCATGTACACAGTAAAGAAGATCTACAACGCTTTGATGGAAGGCAAACAGAGTAATCAAATAGAAACAAAGTTTAAACATAGCAACTGGAACAATATATGGGCAAACATATCTGACACCCACTTATCATCCAATGTGAGGTCGACGTGGTACTTGGCCGTCAATAGAAAAATACCCACCAACTCAAAATTGCACAAAATACATCTGGCAGCCGACCCAAACTGTGCCCACTGCAACCTAATTGACACCGAAGAACATCGTTTTGTGTGTGAGGATGCGAAAGATGTGTAGCTTCTATTCAGGAAGACACTGGCACTTATTCTCCGCACATCACCAAATACAATAACACCGGCACAAGTACTTAATCCTGATGACGTACCGTTCCCTAATACTAGACGAAGAGCAGTCAACTGGGTCAAAGGCCAGACTGTTCATTACATTTTAACAAACAAGACAAAGAATAAAGAAGATTATTGGATGTACCTGCTGATAGAACATCAGAAGCTTGAACGTCACAGAAAATATAAAGAGAAGTTCGCAAATTATCTAAAACGAACAGTAATATAGACCAACGGGAGAGAAAAATTAAACGATACAGTTTCATTTGGGTATTTTTTTTTATTCTTCTTTTATTTCATTTTACGCCAAGAAGATGGCTATTTATTTTTATATTGATTTAATTTTGGTTTTCATATCGATGCAAAAACACGTCGTAGAAAAAGAAAAATTTGCAGCTTGAGATGCACCGCAAACCATATCCGAGCATCTCTGCCGCACAAGACGGAAAGAAGAGTGCATCATAACAACATACTTAATGAAAATGGGAACAGAAGCAAGAGATTAAGTACATTACTATACTTGAGAGAAATAAATTTCTCTTTTTTTCTGTTGAAAATAAAAGGCCAGTGAAGCCGACGCCGAAGAAGGCGACCTTTGGCGAGCGCAAAAAAAAAAAAAAAAAAAAAAAAAAGGGGGGGGGATAGCGTCACGGACTGCGGAGCAGAAGGTCCCCGGTTCAATCCAGCCCACCGGCAAAAATTTATTTCTTTGTAATTTACAATTCCATAAAAAAATAAAAAATAAAAAAAAGTGGTAGAGCACTTGCCCGCGAAAGGCAAAGGTCCCAGATTCGAGTCTCGGTTCCGGCACACAATTTTAATCTGCCAGGAAGATTCACTATATACAGGGTGTTTCACTAAGTGTGTTTGCCTCTGTATCTTATAAAATAATAGGTGACGGGAAATTTTAATGCGGTAGATCAACGCAAGAAATGTTACACTTTCTTCGGAGCTATTAACAGTTTATTGTATCATTTTCCAAAGAGTTACAGCACAAAGATATAATTTTTAAAATGGAACAATAGTTTTTTTTCTATCGTGCATTGGATTCGTTGAAACCATCTGCGTCGAAATCAGTTTAAACTACATTCCTATCACTGTTAGTTTGGGAGCTACAACCCTTCAAAGTTTCAGGGGCAGATACCACAAACGCTGCGCATAATGCAATGCGCCTTCTTAATGTGGTGCGGCCGAGTTGTAACGTCGCCGGTGTCACGGAGCGAGAAGCTTCCTCGATGCGCTGTTAGACTGCCGACTGTCGCCGCACACAGCCGTATACTCGACAGTTGGAGCCACGCAAACAACCGGGCTCAATATACCACAGTTACTGACATCGGATGACGATGGCATACACGAACAACAGCGCATCGAGGAAGCTTCTCGCCCCGTGACACCGGCGACGTTACAACTCGGCCGCACCACATTAAGAAGGTGCATTGCATTATGCGCAGCGTTTGTGGTATCTGCCCCTGAAACTTTGAAGGGTTGTAGCTCCCAAACTAACAGGGATAGAAATGTAATTTAAATTTATTTGGACGCAGCTGGTTTCAACGATTCCAAAGCACGTTAGAAAAGACTATTGTTTCATTTAAAAAATTATATCTTTGTGCTGTAACTCTTTAGAAAATGATACAATAAATTATGTTCATAGCTCCGCAGAAAGTGTAACATTTCCTGTGTTGACCTACAGCATTAAAATTTCCGGTCACCTATTATCTTATAAGTTACAGAGGCAAACACACTTAGTAAAACACCCTGTATATGAGTTAACTTTTTATTCCCTTCACCCGTACGAATTAGTGAGCTGTTTAGAAATTAGTTAATACCTCCTAAGACATGATCTGAACTATTTCTCAATAGTGAAGTCTTTTCAAACCCTTCGCCCAAAATACGAAATTTGACCCAAAATAAACCCGGATCCGCTCTTAAAACGAGGTACAGTCTCTAGTGCTATGAAAGACCTGCTACTTGCATAGACTTAGGTGTTAATATCTTTTTCCATATTACAGGAACGTCTCCCCGAGGGGATCCAAGCAATAAGATTGATGTAATGTAATGGTGACGACGTGAAGATGCATGACACAGGTGAGTATATGAATCGCCATCTAGCTTAGAACCACTGCTTCAGAGCAGAATTTGTTCAGTTTTCATAATAACACATTATCCTTAAAAATTTTATGGAAACAATTCCGAAATATTTATGCACATCCCACATAGAAACACAGCCCTGTAGTAGACTACCACAGGGCTTCGTTTCTGCTTCTAATATATATGTAACATAATTCTAATTTTAAATTACATATTTTGTCATGATTTTGCTGAGTCAAACGAATACGTTAAATGATATATTTGTCAGCTAATGAAACGCCGCCCGACGTTGCGAAATAATTAATGAACTCGCCAGTAAATTTACAAATGTCATATGTGCTTCATTACCGGGGCCTACAATTAATGAAATGTATGGGTTTATATCACCGGGAAACTGAGTACCAACACCCCTAGCAAAGTCTTCCTCTGTAGCAGATCGGTCAACACGGCTTACTTCTACGTGGAGGACCTGGATTCGAACTCCGGTGCTATATTGGGATCAGTCTAGAGAGGCTAACTAAGGTGCTGCTAGACCGACTAATAACGCTTACAAGGTCAAGAAACTTGACAGTTGGGTTAAAGTCTAGTATATGAGTCCGCGATTAGCGCTCGGCGTGTAGACGTTGGTGCGATGAATGAGGGAAGTGAAGGCAGCCAATAAGGAGTCGCGTTCACGTGGCCAATAAGAAACATCTTTAGTGTTAATGGTTTGTAAACAAATAATAGTAATAGACAAAGGGATGGTATCACATACCTGCTCCTGCTAGACGTGAATTTTACAGGTTTTCTCGTCACAAATTTTCGCCTAAAAACTTACTGCACTTTCAGTCTCAACGTAACACTGCCCTCGGAATTCGCGATAAATTTGTGGAAATTAAAAAATGCTGTTCCTGCTCTATGGTTGACAGGTTCTCGATGTACCCTTGTCTGGTCAATAAATCAGCTATCCTCCTAAAGCACTGCCGACGAAAACTACATCGATATTTAACAAACCTTATAATCTTTAATCACGAGATCACTGAAATTCATAACGAAATCTTCTGTTTCGGGCTTACAGCAATATCAAAACTGGCGCCAAATTCAATAGTAACGAAACAAACAATCCTATTGGCCGCGCGAACTCGACTCCTGATTGGCTGCCTTCGCACCGTTGCCAACGTCTACATACAAAGCACCAGTCCGGGACTCATAAACTAGACTTTAACCGACAGTTGTAACGCTGTAAATACGTGACGCATGAAAGACATGTGGCGAGACCGCATCATCTCTCCACACTAGTGCTCAGACAAGGAGAGCTGTGCAAATAATACTTTATTTCCGATCGTAGATTATAATTACAAATTAAACTCCGAGTAAACTTATAGCAAACCCAAACTGATCCATTAATCAATTAATAATCCGTGGCCGCTGTGGAGTAGCCGAGCGGGCTAAGGCGCCTCGCTGCGGAGCGCGCAATTTCTCACCGTCGGAGGTTCGAGTCCTCACTATGGAATAGATGTGTGTTGTCCTTAGGTTACTTTAACTTAGTTTAAGCAGTTTGTAAGCCTAGGAACTAATAACCAACGCTGTTAAGTCCCATAGATTTACAAACATTTGAATATCTGAATAATCAATCAAACTTCACTGAATCATTAACACTACTAATATTAACACTATTAATATTCTGTTTACATAGAGGAGCATCAGCTGGAGAGGGGCAGGGTCGAGTGGCCGAGCGCTCTAAGGCACCTTGCTGCAGATCGCGCTGTTGTTCGGCTTCGGAGGTTCGACTCCTCCCTCAGGCATGATTGTATATCTTGTCCTTATGTTAGTTTAAGTATTAATTTTGACAACATTGTCATAGGAGAAAAACAGCGATCTATTTGGTATGATCAATATACAAAAAACAGTCTTGATCGCAGAAATTAACAGTTTCAATTAACCGGTTTCAACCTGATGTAGGTCATCTTCGGAATTACAAAAAGCCTGCAAGGATTAATGGAAATAATTACAAAAACGCCTAAGTATGACTTTCGATGTAACATAAAATATATACAGAGTAATGTTATGGCCTTTACCCATGTGGCCAGTGCTGCACTCGACTGGGCTGGGCTGTCCTGGGCTGTTCTGCTGCCAGCAGGTAACTGTTTACTAGTGGCCATAAGGCCTCTGGTTAAATAGTGTACGATTATGGCGCCAAGACAGCAGCAGCCACTGGGAAAAGGCTTACAAAAAGTACGTTCTGAGTAATGTATAAATTAATACATCGTTTGATAATTAAAATATATAAATAGAATTAAGAAATATAATAAAAGCAGAGGGACAATATAAAGAAACTGTGTATTAAAAATGCATAACGAATATAATCAGCAAGTGAGATATAATCAATGGTATTAGTCTGCAAACGGAAGGCTATTGTAATCAATATATATGCTAATGTGGCTAAAACATATGCAGTCCTAATCTTATTGTATTACAATACTGCATAATTATAAATTAAGTCATATTTTTCATGGTGCAATGCCATCTAGTGGGTCATTAGATATGACGCAGTTACCATGGTAAAGGGAGGACCAAAGATGGTAGCAATTGGTGAAGCCGTTGTCATGCCAACACAGAAGTTAAAATGGTGGTTTGGTAGTCAAAGAAGTGTGTAGAAGGACGCCGAATATCGTCATGGTTACGCAAATGCATCCATATCAAGAGAGAAGGTCGATAAGACATATTTTTTCGAGTGCATAGCATCCGAAAAGCGCTAAAATACGAAAAATGACAGTGATGTATATTAGAGGGTACTGTAGAAAGAAAATAAAAGTTAACATATCTTTGTCCCTTGGTAAAATACTAATAAAACGTTATACAACTTGTCTTAAACTGAATAAAAAGAACCATAATAGGTCCAGTTAATGGTAGTAGGAACTACTAGTGTGAGAATAAAGTACTACGGATACCGAGATAGATTTTATAGTAGTAGAAACTACTAGTATTATAATAAAATACAAAAATTGCCTAAAACAGAAGATAATATGGCGGCTCTGAAGAGAGTCATAAAGGGACAGCACTTGTAGTCCCTGTAGTAAGAATTGTTACCATTATAATAAAATATAAAGAACAATAAGATAGATTTTATAATAGTTCAAACTACTAGTATTACAATAAAATACAAAAATTGCCAGAACAGAAGGTAATATAACAGCTCCGAAGAGAGTCGTAAACCGATGTCGTCTGTTGTCAAGATATAACATTTAGAAGACTGATGTACAGGGGACTTTTTGGTTTACGATAAGGCTCGTCCACACACAGCCAATATCGTCAATCATTTCTCTTCAAGAAGGGAGTGGTGCAACTTGAACAACCACCATACTCGCCGCAGCTCAATCCTCCAGACTTCTTCCTATTTCCTCTACCGTTTGTTTTCTTCAAGCATTTGACAGCTCTCACGAAAACAATCTATACATCTTATAAAATTGGCTGTATGTGTGTATGTATGTTCCACATCTCATCCTAAACTACTGGACTGATTTCAACCAAAACTTAGTACACATGTTCCTTACTATCAGGAGACAATCGCTGTCGGGTAAGAAGCACCTACAACACTTACGTCAGAAGATATGACGTCATAAAAAATGACATTCTTGAGAAACGGCTACATCATGCGATATTCTACATTTGCTCCTAAACTAATACACCGATTTCAACCAAATTTGGTATACATATTATTTATGGTCATTAATCATTTTCTATGGCGGCAAAAACCACGTACGATTGATTCATAGCTCATACGATATCACGTCATAATCAATGAAAACTTTCTGATCTTGCGGCGCGCGAAAGCGTGATTTTATTCGTCAACTATTTGAAAATGAGACCACTTAGCGTCTCGCAGTAAACTTTGAACATAATTTCAAAACATTTTCCCGCTGACAACCCCAACGAAATGATGTTAATTGTGTATAATACGGCATTTGGCATGACGTCACCAATTATTATTTTTACACTGTAAACTGTATTCGCGAGACATTTCACAGACAGTACTCATACGTACCAATGAATGTTCCATTGATATTATATAACAGTTCAACCTACAGTTCATGAGATATGAAGCTATAAACTATTTGGTTCATGAAAAGCCGCATCATCACCCTTGAAATTTCGATCTATTACGTCTTTACTGCTAACACCATTCACGACAAATTTTGCAGGAATTAGACATCTATACCACTGAATGGGCCTTCAAATTTATATCATAGTATGACACATATTTTTGGAGATATGACGTGGTGAACAATGGAATTTCCGTATAACTGCTACATCATGCGCTATTTTTCCGCGTTCCTCCTAAAATAAAGAACCGGTTTCAACTGAACTTGGTTTACATATTGCTTACTATCAGACAAAAATCGATGTGAGGTCAAAACCTACCTACGACACATAGCTCAGGAGACTTAGGGGGAAAAAAAGCTTCAGATTGATGTCAACCAAAAATGTTCGGGCCTTTGCTAAAAAATTATAATGACAAAGAAATTGTCAAAGGCGTTGACAACTATTTAAGTACACAAATTGCTTAATTCACGTCATCACCATTGTAGATGGTGGAAATCAATATAATGGAGGTGAAGATAACACAGAGTCAGCTAAACAAGTCACACCGAACAAATGTTGCAACCTGGACTGAAAATACCACTATTTAAGGCGAAGATTGCTATATTTATATTGTGGACGAAGCTGCAAAATAATTGCATAACCATTTTGTAATCGCCGAAAGCTACACAAAAATGCAGAAGAAATAAGCTTATACTTAGTAAAATCGTTAACCATTTCACAGACGTGTGACATAACCGCAGTATTGCATCGTAACAAGTTCTTGGTGCCCCTGTAGACTGGCTGGTACTCGATTGAGCGGATCTTCTCACAAGTGTGCCTCCTCACAAGTGTGCCAACCTCCGGTCATGCAAGTGTTGCCACAACTGCCTAATAAGCGTGAGACCCGGGTTCAAGTCTCGGCCATGACAAAAATTTTCACATGTACAAGTTGTATGATTACAGCACCTGCCAGGAGCTGAGGAAAAAAAAAAAAAATATAAATCTAAATTTACTAAAGATCAATTTCCTCTGACATTTTTGTAAATTCTTCCAACAATGTATTTATATCTTTGACTTTCTACGGGACAAACTGTCCTGCCATTCCCCATATGGCGACGTCCCTGTGTTGTTCCACACTACCTCTCCTATCCATGTGCTGAACTGGCGTAATGTGAAAGTGCAGAATGGAAAATGTTCAAATGTTTGTATAGCTTATGAGACTTGACTACGGGGTCATCAGTCCCTAAACTTACAAACTACTTATGAACTAGGTAACACTAAGGACGGCACAAATATCCATGACCGAGGGGGGATTCGAGCCCCCGACGGTAGTGGCCGTGCAGACCGTGACTGACGCACCGGCCGGCCGCGGTGGCCGAGGGGACTGAGGAGCTCCAGTCACGGTCTGCACGGCCACTACGGTCGGAGGTTCGAATCCCCCCTCGGGCATGGATATTTGTGCCGTCCTTAGTAAAAAATGTTGAAATGTGTGTTAAGCTTATGAGACTTAACTACGGGGTCATCAGTCCCTAAACTTACAAACAACTTATGAACTACTTACGAACTAGGACGACACAAATATCCATGCCCGAGGGGGGATTCGAACCCCCGACCGTAGTGGCCGTGCCGACCGTGACTGGAGCGCCTCAGTCACCTCGGCCACCGCGGCCGGCCGTCCTTAGTATAAGGTAGTATAAGGTAGTAGATAAGTAGTTTGTAAGTTTAGGGACATGACCCCGTAGTTAAGTCTCATAAGCTTAACAAACATTTAACATTTAACTGACTCGCCTCAATCCCCTCGGCCACCACGGCCGGCTGCAGAATGATCGACATAGCTTTACAGAAGTATATTACTCCACTTTTTTGTGCTTCAATGAAGATAAAAACCGTCTCTTTAAACATGTAAAGAAAGAGAACGAGGAATTAATCGTGTTATACATTGCAAACCAATACGTAAAATCCATTGAGAGCCATTAGCTCTCGTGTAGCACACTGGTGCTATTGTAAGACTATAATCCCAAACTGGAGCACTCATTGGATGTTATTCTACAAAACAGTTCCCTCGTAAACTCTAAAAGCGCTCGCTCTCGGCACAGTTTTGCATATAAACAGTGAGCGGATAATTGGGTTTCCCGAATACCCGCATGGTGAAATATTTATTTTATCAGATCGGAGGCGCGACCGTCCCGCTGATCGTAGGCTCAGTCCGGCGAGTAAATAGGGCGTTTTTACGTCCCTATGTTGGCTGCGTTCCCGGCGCCTTCACAAGTGGGACACTTTGACTCGGGCGCACTGCGGCTGCCGCCACGCTCGCTTAGTTTTTATGTGACACCCACGAAAAATGCGATGGCCCCCTTAGTTATCATATTCTTCAGCAACTAATGCTCCGTAGCAACTCACACGAGTCGCCCTTTCCAGGCAGAAACCCATTCTCGGCATACTGGTTGCAAGATGAGCGAGACTTTTTAATGGTCACTATATCTCTTCTTCCTTTTTTTTTATTTTTCAAAACAAAAGCGAGACTTTAGTTATACAAGGCCATTTATACTTTGTTACCTCCTAACGAGATGTTAACATTGCATTTTATTAGAAAATTACACGTGAGTAATAAAGATAAAGGTTGGATCGTCCAGTCTTTACGTTACCTGCTGACTTGATACGAAAGCCGCACGTTTGTACGACGTAAATAACGAGTGACTGCACTCACTACATGTCAGGCTGTAAACTTGAGAGCTTTATATACAGCAAAGAGATTTTGCACGCAATCATTTTTAGTCACTTAACCATGTCAACCATGTGCCAGTGGTTAACTAGAAATGTACCTCCTTCGAAATAAATGTTATGTACACTGATCTTAAGATGATTACTTGCTCACTCACTACGTTTACATGCAAAATGTTCCGGAAGACGAAAACCAATTTTGGTAAACCGTTTTTAGCTGTCGTGTTTACATGCTATGGCCTGAATCGGATTCCTTAACCCATTTAAAATGGCGGCTGCAAAACAGCTGATTCAGTTCCTGATTTAGTCAGTTCAATCGCTATTTTTCTGTACTTAAATACACATATTTATGCTCACTCCAATACTTATACTTTTATTTCATGTTAGAAAATGTCCCTGCGTCCATATGTGCCAAAAATTCTTAACAAGAAAACACAATCTGACAAGCCAAGAACGCTTCAAAACCGGTTGCGTTTACATGGGCACGAAAATCGATTGTGGAACTGGAAAACCGCTTCACAGAAGTGTATTTCCAGAACCGATTTTGGAGTGTTTACATGACCAACCAAATCCGGTTGTGGGAGCCCATGTAAACGGGGTGACTGATAGCAAGAAAATTAAGTAGATTTAACGGGGATGATGCTGACATCCTTCCAGAAGGATGGTATACCCTTTTTTTTTTTTTTTTTTTTTTTTTTTGTAAGCATTTAAACTAAAATGTTTCCTTTCGGTACAAAACACTTTCTCCAATATCGAACTGGCATTTGATTGTCGATTCCTGACATGCAAATACTAACAAACATTGTATTAACACGTTATTCTATGTTAGTCACCTTTGATCATAGAGATTCAGAAACAAGGTATGAGTTAACTCGTGTTTTTTGGTGTGTAAGTACTTACTCAACAATTTTTTATTATTCAGAACCATATGGATTGCTTTACAATTAAAATGTCATCTCTAATACGTAATATTAATGCTTTCCTTTTTTCTTCGTTCGAGAAGGATGGCCAATTATGCCCAGACTAAGGGTGCAATTCGTGCAAAATCAATGTTACAACATTTGAACGATCTATTACAGATGTAATAAAGTATCTTTTAAACCAAAGTAACCGAAAAAAAGAAAATCAGTAACATCTGGGTTAAATAAATTGCGGTCTACGCTATTACTTTCTCTTGGGAGTTTTTTTCGTGCACCATTTCCCTGACTCTCTCTCCCATGTATCATAATACAAAACGAGCTGCCCTTCTCCAAACGTTTTCTATGTCCTTCGTCAATCCCACCTCATGAGGATCTCATAGACCAGAACAGGATGAACAAGTGTAGTGTAGACCGTTTCTCTAGTAGAACTGTTGTATCTGCTAAGTACTCTACCAATAACACGCAGCCTACTCCACAATATTGTCTGTGCTACCTTCCCAATTTAAGTTGTCCGTAATTTTAATTTCTAGGTATTTTGTATTGACTGAATTATCGTGTAAATGAAATGTAACGAATGTTCAAATGTTTGTAAAGCTTAAAGGACTTAACTGCGCGGTCATCTGTCCCTAAACTTACAAACTACTTGTGAACTACCTTATAGTAAAGACGACACAGACATCCATGTCCGAGAGGGGATTCGAACCGCCGACGAGGAACGGCCTCGCGCATCGTAGCATAGCGCCTCAATGCGCTCAGCCGCTCCGCTGCGGCTGAAATGTAACGGATCTCTTTTAGCGGCCATATGGAGAACTTTTTACATTATTTGGGTCAACTGCCAACTGTCGTACCATTCAGATATAGTATCTAAATCGTTTTGCAGTTGCTATTTATCTCCTGGTGTCTTTACGAACCGATAAACAACATCGTCCGCGAACAGAGTAGGAGAGCAGCACAAATTGTCTCGTAAATCGTTTATAAATCCAAGGAAGAGTAGGGCCCTTAAACACTTCACTGCGAACGCAATATATTTCTTTCTTCACAGAAAGACACCTCATTTTTGGCATTTCATTTTGATCCTTCACCTGACGAATCATTGGCCGCTTCCTCTTGATTGAGAGGGAGCAGCAGGCCGAAGAGAAATCTTGTGTTAAGAAACGTTTTCATTTCTCATTAAGTTCTTTGGACATCGGGTGAATACTGATCTTGCGTAGGGTTCCTTCAGCAATTCAGGGCGATAAAAGCCACCTTCCGTCAAGTGATAACAAATGCCGACAGATTACGTGAGTCACTCGACCGTAGGTCGACGTCTGGAATCGAAATTCGCTCAGTGGCACCCAAAGACGTAGGAGGAATTCTTTTTTTTTTTCTTTTTTTTTCTGTTCAGCTTCCCTTTATGTCTGTATCTCAAGGATCACTTCTGATTCCGCTTTATTTTTTCGCAATTTTGAAGGAAACATTCGGGTGGCAGTTGGTTCAAATCCACCTCCGGCCATTCAGATTTAGGTTTTCCGAGATTTTCCTAAATCATTCCAGGCACATGTCTGAATAGGTCCTTTCAAAGGGCATGGGCGATTTCCTTCCCCATTGTAATGGGACAGTTTCGTGGGGACACTTGCAAGTCTGCACTTCTGTGGTAAATTGCTACTGAGTCGTCGTAGTTCAGGGGTTAGTCAATATATAGCGGCACCTCTGATCTGTCAAACGAGCGTCTGGTCGCTCGCTTTGTCTATAGACACGTAACTGGAAAATCCAGGTTATTATGAAGTGATTGGCAAACGGTGGGAGAAGTCCTGTCTGGCCTTGGAGAAATGTGTAATAAACCACTTAAAAATTAGTAATTATTGATCCATATAAGATACAAAAGAGGACGTAGACTCATTTGAAACATAAAGACTAGAAGTATGCGCTGATATAAACGCGCCTCCTGTTACTTTAATGGGTTTTAATTATAATAAATTAAAAATCATTATAAAATAATTTTGCAAAAGATATATCTTGAAAACGGCTTAACCAAGGTGTCAAATCATAGATGTGAGTACTATTAAGATGTATATTTAATTTTTTTTTTGCGCTGATTCACTAAATTTGAATTAGAGGTAAGTAACATGGTTTCCAGGTATAAAAGCTGGATTTTAAATAAATAAACAATAATAACTGTAGTATTAGCTGCAGTTCTGTAAATTAGACTTAAGTAAATAATTAATATAACCACAGGATCAATAGTACAGTGAATAACCTATGTTTAAATACTGAAAAAGCAAATGTAGAAAACTTTAATTTTTTTATAATGCAAAAACTACGATATGTTCAAAATTTTTATGCCATATTCTGTTTCAGCGGAAAATATCCGTTAAATATTATCATCACCTGTATTTATTTCATTTGTATTTTATGTAAAAGAGGTAATTTTGTGAAAATAAGATACTGATTTGACTTCAGAGTAAGCCAGCGAGGGTACTGAAGGCGGCCGTTTTGGCTTGTTACGTGTCGTTACGATTGGCGATTGTGGCTCGCTTGAGGTCTTGTAAAATTACGGCGAAGTGTTTTAGTGCGGAACTTAGAAATATTTTTTCTGTGGTGCTTCGAGAACCTTGATTTTATTCTGCGTCTGTGGCACTTAGAAAAGGTCTTCAGTGGTGCTTCGTGAACTCTAACTATATTCAATAGCAGTGGAACTTAGAGTTTCTCAGGATTGTTGCTAGACTTTAATTTTTATTTAGCGAGTGTTTGACTTAGAAACTATTCAGTAAATGTTCCACTTTTTGTTGTGGCAGCCTTAAGGAACTCGGCATTGCTCTGAAGTCAGGCGTAACAAATATTCACTGACTGATATTAGGTGGAATAAACATCAATTTAGTTAAAAATGAATGTGTATTACGTTTTGTTCCTGCCTGCATTTATTTAAAGCTAGACATTTTGGGGACATTACAGCAGGTGTGGCTGGCCCCTAGAGACGACGCAGCCAGTTTATAAGATAGCCGCATCTCACGGAGCCCCAAGCAAATAAAGGCTGTGTGTGGATTTGTGTTGTTTCACTTTTTCGTGCCGAGGGATCGATGAAACTGAAGGAGATAGCTGGTAAAATTGTGTCACCCCGCGCAGAATAGTGTGTTTTTCCTAGTTTGAGTTTGAAAAGTCCGTGTGTAAGCTCGCATCATCCTTATCCAAACAATCCGAGCGTAAGCTCCGCCTCATATGACCACGCTGTCGTTGGGGCGTAAAACTCTGATCTTCCTTCCTTCCCTCTTGGAGGAAACACTGCACAAAATATTAACCCCATAATCTTTTACAAGTGCGCCTCGGTTGCACAGTGGTAGAGTTCCAGACTACAATTCCAAAGGTCGCGTGTTCGATCCCCGCCAGGTCCTAGGATTTTTATCTGTCACTTTCCACATCTTTCACCTCTGACAGTATTGCTATGTGAAAAATACCGAGTAGCACCGTGGTCCGGAACCCACGTTAAACTGTAGGTCCCCCTATAACTGGCTGGGTAAGTCAGTTCGAAGGTCGGAGGAAGGCAACGGCATACCACCTCCAAACAGGACCATGCCTAGTAAAGCACTGTGGTGTTCAAACCAATCTTCGGATTGTTGACTGCTTTACCTTTTTTAATCTTCTACACATGTAACATGAACATTTTGACATGTAATGAGTACCACAGGTGGCATACAACAATTTTCGGCAACCACCGTTATGGAAATGGCGAATTTTGGACTATTACATATTTCACGGGCAGACAGTCCGGCAAAGTGTACAACTATATTTGAAAACAATGTTTAAAATCAGTGATCAGAATGACTGAATTCACTTAAACGTCAATCAAGAACTTGACTGACTTTTAAGTGACAGTGTACAATGCCTGGGCGAAGTATGTACTGCTAGTCATTTAAGACATTGACGTTCCATTCTGTACAATGCCGGATTTCACATCAGCAAACAAAACTAAACACAGGATGCGAACACAATAAAACAAATGGCATTGGAGATTGGTAATGATACCCATATAATAGACGGACTAAACCAACAAATATGCAAAAAGAAAAATAATGAACAGGTCACACACCCACTTAACTACACACAATACAGAACACAACACACTGACTATAACCACATACCAGACACAACAGCACAACACACAAAAGGAAACAAATGGCACATACTCACCTACAACAACAAAATAGTTCACAGGATAGGCAACATATTAAAGAAACAAGGACGCCAAATAGGCTACAGGACGTACAAAGTACTGAAGAAACTCAAAACACAGACCGGACCAACAGACAAATTCAACGGATCAGGCATATATGAACTCACATGCAATACATGTCAGTCAGTATACATTAGACAAACTTGTAGGAATTTCAAAACCAGATATTCAGATCATCTCAGAGCACTAAAAAGTCACAGTTCCCATAGCACATTTGCAGACCACCTAATAGCTCACAACCATTACCCAACCAAATTAGAAACAGACCTAAAGATATTAAAATGAAGCCACAACCTATACCACTATCACATACAAAAAACAATAGCAGAAGGAAAACCAGTCATGAATGAATACACTACACTATGCAAAAATACATTATTTGACCCATTAAATGAATTGTACAGAAAGGATGACACAGACAGCTAAAACACACACACATATACAAACACACACAAACACAGAGACAAAACAAACATCATTCAAATCCACCACCATTCCACTGGAGAACAACTGAAATCAACTCACGCATACGCATTATAACAAAGTAAACACAGGCGAATTTTTAAAGTGGGACGTGATTGTGATAGAAAAAGCTCCGCAAAAAATACGTGTATTACAAGTGTGGTATGTACAAAAATGCGGAAGAGCAAGTGTATGCCAAAAGGAACTGTAAGTAATAGATAGCAGACGATAGAAATATCCCCACATAATAAATTTACGTTTTCACACCATAAGTAGCGTTTTAAAAACTTCACAAGTTTTAAAAGAGATAATTTTGGTTGCAGATGACAACGCTACCGCTACATAGCTATGTAGAAAGGCTCCCACATGACTACAGAATGTAAGTTAAGGTAAAAAAAGAAATAAGACTGACGACTTTTAGGCCTAAATTTACAAATAGTACAGTAGTAAAATGAATGTATTTTGTTTTTCACAGCATTAAATAAATTGAAAACCCACTGATGATGGCACAAGGGTGCTGAAACTAGTTTGGGTGTATAACAAAACAGTGTTTTGCATATCAGGCGGACCTCATACATAGAAATTATATACATGCCTGGAAGGCAAACAATCATTTCTGTATTGATGTATAAACATGTCCGAACCCTTGTGAGAATGTGGGTCACAAATCGCAAGGACGTAGGGAAATGAACAAGGGACACCTCACCGGTAGCGTGAATCATTTCGCAATTTCGGTCAGATGAGAAGAATGGGAAACCGAGGTTCCAGTTCCCAGCCTAACACACATTTTAAGGTGCATCTGCTGATTCCTGAAATAATACCGTTCAAGAGAGAAGTTCATGGCTTGTAGAAAATAAACTGATGCTTAATCACGCTAAAACTCAGTATTTACTGTTTCTTATACACAGTTCAACGAAAGCTGACATTTTGATTACACATAATCGGCATATGATACGTGAGATTGAGCAGTTCAAATTTCCTGGTGTTCGAATAGACAGTAAGATGTCCTGGAAAGACCATGTTTGATTTACCACTATAACAGTAACTGAAATAAGTGATTTTTCAACACGAAAAGTAGCCTACTGTGCTTACTTTAATTTCGTTTATTGTTAACAAAAGCTTATCCCCACGCGTAAAGAGCTTTCACTTAGTGCATGCTAGACAGAAATCGAGTCTACATTTGGATCCCGTCTCCTTGGCTCTACTGCAGAAATACGGGTAGTATATTGTGGCATCCTTTTTCAGTAAGCTTCCACAAGATTTCAAATATCATAGTACTAACCCACGCGCTTTCAAACCTAAATTCAAAAGTTACCTCAAGTCTCAGTCCTGTTGTTTTGTCCAGGGACACCAGAAAACATTAAAAATTAAGCTAATTCCTTTCTTTCGTTATTAATTCTTTTTACTTAGGATTAAGACTGTCATGAACACGTGTTTGCTTCATATGGACCACTTTAGGTTACGGTAGTAACACTAAAAGTGGGCCTTTGCGATCGTCTTTTGACAGCTCGAAATTTAAATGAAAATAATGGCTTAACCATTCATCTGACATGAAATTTGAATAAACGAATTTGTAGAGGAGAAAATTCTCTACAACTTTGCTCTCTTACGATTCTTTCATATCTCGTATCGTTTCAGAGATATTTGCAAAAATAACGGCGATTTTGGGATGTCTGTCTGTCCGTAACGTGTTCCCTGTTTTTTTAAGACGAACCGTTCAACCGATCGGCACCAAATTTTACAGACATAATTGTAGGCCGAAAGAGACCAGAACCTCCCTTTTTCAAATTTTTCGGTCAAAAAATACGGTAGTAATACCAAAAAAAGCCGTTTGTAATGTAATTTTAATTGCATATAAACCGTTCATCTGACACTAAAATTTAATAACCGAATTTGTAGAGGAGAAAATTCTCTACAACTTTGTTCCCTTATGTTTTTTTTCATATCTCGTATCGTTTGAGAGATATTTGCAATAAATAAATAAATAAAAATATAAAATAAAAATAAAAATAAAAAAAAAACAAAAAACAAACGGAGCTTTGACATTCTCCATTGAATTAACGAAAACCAGCCGTTCGCAGATGGCACGTGACATTCCTTGGCCAGACGTCTCCGTGACATACGCCATCTTGCGTTGCGTATTTGATGATTTTCTTATTGTAACTTGTACGTTTTCAGTTCAAAGCAATGGCGGACTGAAGAATTAACAAAAAAACGTCGTTATTCGTACGATAAATGATAGTCTAGTGTCAACAAATGTCATATTAGCATCAGTTAACAATGGCCATCGATAGTACAAGATTTAAGACCACAACTCCTAATTCTTAGCTGTAGCGTAGTGGCTACTGAAGCTGAAGGTCAATAGTTCGGAACCCGCAACTATAATTTTTTTTCCAAAAGGGTTTCAGAAACTCTTATTAATTAATTTTTTATTATTTAAATTATTATTTTTGTCCAAAATGTTTGCAAAAACTTATAAAACTACAAAGCTAAAGTTGGCCCTAAAACACGTCAGTGCGATATTTTTTCCATAACCAGTTTTGTCTTAAAATTTCATGTACTGACTTGTCCCATGACCATGGATTCTTAGTCATCAATTAAGTCCTGCGTAACAGAAAATCATTATATTATTAATATTATTATTATTACTTGTTCTTGTCACGGCCACAATAATACTGGGGATAGGGAATCGTTCGGCTCGCTAAAAAAGTGAGATATCTGCTTTCAGGTCTCTGGTGATTACTTTTGATTACAGTCGTCATTATACCCACAGAATCGATTCATACCTTTTCATTTAAAAACCCGTCATAGTTCCTCAGTACCAAAGCAGATGAAGTGTCCCAGTCCACCGAGAATCAAAGCTGGGATCCCACCATCGTCAATTACAGAGTAACTTGTAATTTGTGGCTGTTTGCTGATGATGCTGTGGTGTATGGGAGGGTGTCGTCTTTAACTGACTGTAATAGCATACATGATGACTTAGACAAAATTTCTAGTTGGTGCGAAGAATGGCAGCTAGCTCTCAATGTAGAAAAATGGAAGGTGATGCGCATGAGTAGGAAAAAACAATCCCATAATGTTCGAATAAAGCATTAGTAGTGAACTTCTTGAGGCAGTAGCGTCGTTCAAATATCTAGGCGTAACATTGCAGAGCGATATGAAATAGAACGAAGGGCAGTTGTAAGGCGGACAGCCGACTTCGGTTTATTGGGAGAATTTTGGGAAGATGTACTTCACCTGTAAAGGAGACCTCGTTTAAAACGTTTGTACGATCACGTTTTGAGTATTGCTCAAGTGTTTGGAACCCGCAGCAGATCAGTTTAAGACAAAGACGCAGGTTATTGGCGAGAACCTAGATTTGTCAATGGTAGGTTCGACAAATGCGCGAGTGTCACGGAAGCTCAACTGGGGATCGCTGGAGGCAATACGACGTTATTTTCGTGAATTTCTGTTGAGGAAATTTAGAGGGCCGGAATTTGAAGCTGAGTGTAGTACGATCTTGCTGCCACCTACTTACATTTCGCGTAGTGATCATAATGGCAAGATAAGAGAAATTAGGGCTAGTACGGAGGCATATAGGCATTCTTTTTTCCTCTTTCTATTTAGGAGTTGAATAGGAAAGGAAATGCCTAAAAGTGGTACAGTGTACCCTCCGCCACGCACCTTACGGTGAATTGCGGAGTATGTATGTAGATGTAGATACTGGGAATAGGGAATCGTTCGCCGCGGTGGAGTAGCCGAGCGGTCTAAAGCGTCTCGCTGCGGAGCGCGCGGTTGCTCGCCGTGGAGGTTCGAGTCCTCCCTGGGGCATGGGTGTGTGTGTTTGTCCTTAGGTTAGTTTACCTAGGTTTAAGTAGTTTGTAAGCTACGGACTGATGACCACGCAGTTTGGTCCGATAGATTTACAAACATTTGAACATTTGGGAATCGTTCAGCTCTTTAAACCGTGAGATATCTGTGCTCAGGTCTCTGGTGATTACTTTTGATTAAAGACGTCATTACACCCACAGTGTCGATTCATACCTTTTCGCTTGAACACCCTTCATAGTTCCCCAGTCCCAAAGCAGATGAAGTGTCCCAGTCCACCGGGAATCGAAGCTGGGATCCCACATCGTCCGTTACTCGCTGCGGCCTGCCCTACTACCATTCACACACGTTCTCCAATGGTCAAGCCACCCTCTTCAATATGGCATTTAAAGCTGTGCTTGTGATGTTTCCTTCACGCGTCATAATCTGTATGTCCGCCCCTTCATCCCCCGTCAACCGTGCTTCCCCCCACCTGAGCTATAACACGGCTGGAGAGCCACCCCTGATTCACCTGCCGCCTATAATCGCCGCCCCTGCGGTCGCCGCCACCCTTAAAATCACACCCCCAGCGTGGCGCGGCGCCCTCGTTGGCACGCAGTCGGCAGCGTCGCGTTTCCGCCTTATCTGGGTGCGCGACGTGGCGGCACGCGTATTTGCCGTGTTTATTACTTCCATAAACACGGGGTCGTTCCCCCGCTGCTTTACGATTCCCGCTTTCTGCACACCCGTAAATTGCGCACCCCCAGCCTGCGCTCCCTTCTAATAAAGTACGGCCCGCAGAAAGGGTAAGCCGACACGCCACCGCCGTCCTTTCGCGCACCCCTTTGGTTCCGCAAACACCCACCCCCTAGTAGTGCCGGGTGGCGCATTGTAAACGCGTAGGCTTTGCACGCACATATGCATAGCCACAAAGACCGCCTTCCGCAGAACCCGAAACAGTGTGAGAGGGAATTATACTGGTCAAAACAATTAAGGCATCTGTTGAAATATCTACGTTCTGAAGTACTGTCATCGGTTCTACGAAGTGAACAACATTATTGCACCGAACGTAGTGGGACAAGGACCTACACCTCATAACAAGCCGCTTTATAAGCTCAGGTAAGTGTTAACTTCGGTTATTTGTTGATTAAATGTTCTGCAATCGTGTTATTAATTTATATACATTACTGGCCATTAAAATTGCTACACCCAGAAGAAATGCAGATGAAAAACGGATATTCATTGGACTATTATATTATACTAAAATTGACATGTGAGTACATTTTCACGCAATTTCGGTGCATAGTTCCTGAGAAATCAGTACCGAGAACAACCACCTCTGGCAGTAATAACGGCCTTGACACGCCTGGGCATTGAGTCACAGCTAGGATAGAGTGTACAGGTACAGCTTCAACTCGATACCACAGTTCATCAAGAGTAGTGATTGGCGTTTTGTGACGAGCCAGTTGCTCGGCCACCACTGACCAGACATTTTCAATTGGTGAGAGTTCTGTAGAATGTGCTGGCCAGGGCAGCAGTCGAACATTTTCCGTATCCAGAAAGGCCCGTACAGGACCTGCAATATGCGGTCGTGCATTATCCTGCTGAATTGTAGGGTTCGCAGGTATCGAATGAAGGGTCGTAACACATCTGAAACGTAACGGCCACTGTTCAAAGTGCCATCGATGCGAGCAAGAGGTGACCGAGGCGTGTAACCAATGGCACCCCATACCACTACGCAGGGTGTAACGCCACTATGCCGATGACGAGTACACGCTTCCAATGTGCGAAAACGCGATGTCGCCAAACACGGATGCGACCATCATGATGCTGTAAACAGAACCTAGATTCATCCGAAAAAATGACGTTTTGACATTCGTGCCCCCAGGTTCGTCGTTGCGTACACCATCGCAGACGCTCCTGTATGTGATGCAGCGTCAATGGTAACCGCAGCCGATAGAGAGTCCATGCTGCTGCAAACGTCGTCGAACTGTTCCGTATTGCCCGCCTGAACCCACCGATTCCATAGTCTGCTAACAGTCATTGGATCGCGACCAACGCGAGCAGCTATGTCGCGATACGACACATCGCAGTGGCGATAGGCTAAAATCCCTTTATCAAAGTCGGAAACGTGATGGTACGCATTTCTCCTCCGTACACGAGGCATCACAACAATGTTTTACCAGGCAACGCCGGTCAGCTGCTGTTTGTGTATGAGAAATCGGTTGGTAAGTTTCCTAATGTCAGCACGTTGTAGGTGTCACCACCGGCTCCAATCTTGTGTGAGTGCTCTGGAAAGCTAATCATTTGCATATCACAGCATCTTCTTCCTGTCGGTTAAAGTTCGCGTCTCTAGCACGTCATCTTCGTGGTGTAGCAATTTCAATGGTCAAGAGTGTAAATTATGCATTTAAAAGCTTGTATTTGTCGCTTCTGTCTTATGACTCTTCGAGAGCGTCATTACGCGATCAGCAGAGTCCTCTACGCCGGAACCAAATATATGTTTGCTGACCATCAACCGTCGCGAGTCGACGACCATGCGGCGTAAGGAGAAACTACAGTCAGCTGTTGCGTCGTGAACGAAGAAGACATATAGTTGAAAAAAATAATATAACTTCTCTTTGTAATAAGTTGTTGTTGTTGTGGTCTTCAGTCCGGAGACTGGTTTGATGCAGCTCTCCACCCTACTGTATCCTGAGCAAGTCTTTTCATCTCCTCATAAGAACGGCAACCCACGTCCACTTGAATCTGCTTACTATACGTGTCTCTCGGTCTCCCTCTGCGATTTTTACCCCACACACTTCCCTCCAATGCTAAATTTACGATTCCTCGATGTCTAAGAATGAGTCCTATCAAGCGATCCCTTCTTTTGGTCAGGGTATGCCAAATATTCCTTTTCTCACCAATTCTGTTCAGTACCTCTTCATTAGTTATGCGATCTACCCACCTAATCTTCAGCATTCTTCTGTAGCACCACATTTCAAAAGCCTCTATTCTCTTCCTGTCCGCACTGCTTATCGTCCATGTTTCACTCCCGTACAAGGCAACACTCCACACAAATGCCTTCAGAAATGACTTCCTTACACTTAAATTAATATTCGATGTCAGTAAATTTCTCTTTTTTTTTAAAAAATACTTTTCTTCCCATTGTCATTCTGCATTTTTTATCCTCTGTACTGCGACAATCGCATGTTATTTTACTACCCAAGTAACAAAACTCATCTACCACCTTCATTGTTTCGTTACCTAATCTAATTCCTTCAGCGTCACCTGATTTTCTAAGACCGCATTCCATTATTTTTGTTTTGCTCTTGTTAATGTTCATTTTATACGCTCTCTTCAACACACTGTCCATTCCATTCAACTGCTCTTCCAGTGCCTTTGCTGTCTCTGACAGAATTACAATGTCATCGGCAAAACGCAATGTTTTTATTTCTTCCCCCTATACTTCAATCCCTATTCCAAATTTTTCCTTGCTTTCCTTCACCGCCTGCTCGATGTACAAATTGAACAACATCGGAGAAAGGCTACAACCCTGTCTTACTCCCTTCCTGACTGATGCTTCCTTTTCATGCCCTTCGAGTCTAATAAGTGCGGTCTGGCTTTTGTACAAGTTGTAAATAACTCTCCTTACCCTGTATTTTACCCCAGCTGACTTCAGTGTTTGAAAGAGTGTAAACGCTTTCTCCAAATCTACAAAAGCTAAAAATGTAGGTTTGCCTTTCCTTAATCTATCTTCTAAGATAAGACGTAAAGTGAGTATTGCCTTCCTAGTTCCTACGTTCCTCCTGAATCCAAACTGATCTTCCCCGAGGTCAGCTTCTACCAACTTTTCCATTCTCCTGTAGATAATTCGTGTTAAAATTTTGCAACCATGACTCATCAAACTGATGATTCTGTAATTTTCACACCTGTCTGCACCTGATTTCTTTGGAATGGGGATTATTACATTTTTCTTAAAGTCTGAGGGTATTTCGCCTGTCTCATACATCCTACACACCAGTTCAAATAGTTTTGTCATGGCTGGCTCTCCCAGAGACTTCAGTAGCTCTGAGGGTATGTCATCTACTCCTGGGGCCTTGTTCTGACCTAGGTCTTTCAGGGCACTGTCAAATTCATCTCCCAGTATAGAATCTCCTATTTCATCTTGATCTACGCCCTCTTCCCTTCCTACAACATCGTCTATCAGTTCATTTCCTTTGTAGAGCTGCTCTATGTACTCTTTCCACCTTTCAGCTTTCCCTTCTTTGCTGAGAACTGGTTTCCCATCTGAGTTCTTGATATTCGTAGAGTTGCTTTTCTTATCCCCAAATGTCTCTTTTATTTTCCTGTAGGCGGTATTTACTTTTCCCCTTGCTATACATTCTTCTACAGATTTGCATTTGGCTTCTAGCCACTCCTACTTAGCCATTTTGCACTTCCTGTCAATCTCATTTCTTAGTCGTCTGTACTCCATTTTGCCTGTTTCATTTACTGCATTTTTATATTTTCTCCTTTCATCAATTAAATTTAGTATTTCCTGTGATATTCAAGGATTTTTTGTAGGTCTTGCCTTTCTACCTATTTTGTCCTCTGCTGCCTTCACTATTTCATCTCTCAATGCTACCCATTCCTCTTCTACTGTTTTATTTCCCCCTGTTTCTGTCAATTGTTGCCTAAATCTCCCTCTGAAATTCTCCAGAACTTGACGTTCTTTCAATTTATCTAGGTCCCACCTCCTTATTTTCCTACCTTTCTGCAGTTTTTTCAGTTTCAGCCTACAGTTCATAACTAACAAGTTATGGTCAGAGTCTATATCTGCCCCTGGGTATGTCCTGCAGTTTATAACCTGGTTCCGGTACCTATGTCTTACCATTATAAAATCTATCTGATACCTTCCTGTGTCTCCTGGTCTCTTCCATGTATACAACCTTCTTTTGTGATTCTTAAACCACGTGTTTGTTACGATTAAATCATGTTCCGTGCAAAATTCTACCAGGCGATTTCCTCTTTCATTCCTCCTGCCCAGTCCGTATTCACCTACTATTTTTCCTTCTCTTCCTTTTCCTACTACCGAATTCCAGTCTCCCATCACAATTAAGTTTTCCTCTCCCTTAATTGTCTGAATAATTTCCTTTAGCTCCTCATATATTTCTTCGATCTCCTCGTCATCGGCAGAGCTAGTTGGCATATAAACCTGTACTACTGTTGTCGGTGTTGGCTTCGTATCTATCTTGACAATGATAATGCGATCACTGTGCTGCTCATAGTAGTTTACCCGCATTCCTATTTTCTTATTCATTATCAGTCCTACTCCTGTGATACCCCCAACTGATTTTGTATTTATAATCCTGTACTCCCCTGACCAGAAATCCTGTTCATCCTGCCACCGAACTTCACTAATCCCCACTATATCTAACTTCAACCGATCCATTTCCCTTTTTAAATTTTCTAATTTTCCTACCCGATTAAGGGATCTAACATTCCACGCTCCGATCCGTAGAATGCCAGTATTGTCCTTCCTGATGACAACATCCTCCTGAGTAGTCCCCGCCCGGAGATCCGAATGGGGGACTATTTTACCTCCGGAATATTTTACCCGAGAGGATGCCATCATCATATGTTCATACAGTAGAGCTGCATGTCCTCGGGAAAAGTAACGGCTGTAGTTTCCCCTTGCTTTCAGCCGTTCGCAGTAAGTGTGTGGGAAAGCCACATTAGCTGATGTTACAAGGCCAGCTCAGTCAATCATCCAGACTGTTGCCCCTGTAACTAGTGAAAAGGCTGCTGCCCCTCTTCAGGAACCACACGTTTGTCTGGCCTCTCCACAGATACCCCACGGCTGTGGTTGCACCTACGGTACGGCTATCTGTATCGTTGAGGCACCCAAGCCACCCCACCTCGGCAATGTCTGTGGTTCATGGGGGTGGGTAATAAGTTATGGGATTAAAAATTTATTAAACATGAATTAGTTGTCAATGTCATGTCAAGCTATATGGATCGTTTGTATTAATAAATGTGCACGCTTGAGGAATTGTATTGATGAATGTGTAGCTAGTTAGATTGAACTGATTTTGATTTATTTCAGTGATTGAAATGATTAGAATTTTTCTGTAACATTAATTGACTTTAGTAGAACTTTACTTTGGTGCGGACTTTAATAGAAATTGATAGTTACAAGAGTTCATTTAGATATTATCGTTGGTGTTTGATAACAAGAAGGCTAACCAACTTTAGAAAATCTTACAACAACTCATGGAATTTTATTTTTCTGATAGATATCTATGAGGGGAAATACTTTATGAAATTTGTTTGTGACACCCGGATCTTGTGCAAATTAACCTGTTCTTTAAAGGAACTTTAATTTCTCTTTGTCTGTTAGAACATCTTAGAGAAGAAGAACTTAATGAGTTTTTTGTTTGTTAGTGGGCGGCAAAAATCGGAAGCGAAGTCTACCAACGGTTAATCGAAGCTTACGTTTATAGGCCTGCAATAAACAATTTTGTGCTGTTGTAGTGAAAACTTTAATCTACTTTAAAGGAAAGATAGTTGACAGTTTTCAGCCAGCCTCATATTGAATGAAAATCAGTGCTTTTCCGGCGTCCCACTACACGAGATAGTGGTAACAAATAGTTGTTGCAAAGGGATTGGTATTGACTTCTGTTCACTCTAGCAAACGAATTACACAAGCTTTGGTTTCATATAGTGTAATGAACAGGCAGTTCAGGGCAACAACGTGACTTACCCGAAGTTATGGCATGGAGAGCCATAGGAAAATTGAAAGCGGGACAGACACAAAGGGAGGTCGCTGTAGCCATTTGAGTGTCCCATAGTGTAACTTCCAGGGCCGGGAAGGTATATGAATCAACGGGAACCGTTAAAAGAAGGCAAGGCCAGGTCGACCACGGGTAACATCAGCTAAAGATTACCGTTATCTACGGTTAACAGAACGTCGAGACAGGAAGTTGAATGTAACACAGCCCTCCAGGCAGCAACAGGACGCGCAATATCAACACAAACAGTCCACAATTACCTTCGGATATGTGGCCTTTACGCAAGGAGGTCTTTGGTATATGTCCAATTCAAACCACTACACCGTTTAGCACACAGAAGGAACATCAGCATTGGAGTCGTAACGACTGGCACAGGGTTCACAGATGAGTCAAGATTTTCAGCGGTAAATCGTCGTTTCCTCTTCTGTAGAGAACATCGAACTCGGAAATATCCTTCTTACGTGCTGGAAACATCACCTTATCTTGGTGATGGAAGAATGTGTAGGAGTCATTATTGGTGGACGTACAGACCTTAGCGTCACGGAGAATGGCGCTTTGACTGCTCAGATCAGCACTTCACACAGCAGCTGCAGAGCTGGATGTTGCACTCATTTAAGAATGGCCGAACCCGCTGATTAATAACGTCATGCTGTCCATGCCATGCAGGTGTGCAACTGTACTGGCCGACCGAGGTGATCACACACCATATTAGAGGGCAACGAGTAATTCTTTTTCACTATTATTGTAGCCCAATGGTGCCTCGCTGTAAGTAAACATCGTGTATACCGCAAGCACTGCATCAAACATACATCCACAATTTAATTCCTACAGCCCAGGCACAAGTTTAATAACATTTCAGGTAGAGCAGGGGGGCGTAAATCCATTGCTAGTTTTGAGACTGGCTTGTGACTCGATGATTGAGGAGACAGGCAGCTCCTTCTATGCAAAATCCTACACAAGGGGCCTCATAGCTTATGAGAAGCTTTGATCCATAATTTTATAAATACAATAACACAGTCAGATCAGTCTAATAAACTGTTGCATGGTCTAACGCAGGCCAGTGCCAGAAATCACACCACTTGCTAGTACACACAGTACCCGTAAGCACACGATTTCATTTAATAGGAAATGCAGCAAACAGTAGGAAAGATGCTGCATGCAAACTAAAGAAAAATAAATATGCATGCGTTAATAAGAACTAATTTAATCCCTCCCCCTTTCACACCATCTGTCAGCAGAATGGTGTACTACAATGGTAAAGAATGAAGATGGCAGAGCCAATGAAAACTGCTCTAGCATGATATCAGTAGTTTAAATTACTTTGCGTATTAATTTCTGAACTTTATACATATTTCATTTTGAGATCTTCCATAAATAAATATTCTGTCACTTGTGTGACCGTTGACATGTTGTTTGACATCCATAACTGCATTCCATAGCTATTTATTGGACAAAAAATAGTTCAAATGTTTGTTAAGCTTATGGGACTTAATTGCGGGGTCATCAGTCACTAAACTTACAAACTACTTATACACTAACCTATACTAAAGACAGCACAAACATCCATGCCCGAGGAGGGATTCGAACCCCCCACAGGGAACGGCTTCGTGCTCTCTGCATAGCGCTTCAATGCGCTCGGCCACTCTGATGCGGCATTATTGAACAATTTTTATTATTGAAACCAAGTACGAAAAACATTTATTTTGCTCAAATATACTATAAATAGGGTCTCATAGAAATTAAAAAAGTGCAAGAATACGCTTTACTCCAATTTTAAAGTAATTCAGGACTGAAGGGGTTAAAGTGAAAGAGCCTACCTTTACCAGATTATAAATCAAGGTGCAGAGACATATTTTGTCTCAAAATATATCAAATATATTGAATGAGAGTCGTTGAATTAAAATTTGAGTCAGGGCCAGGATTCGAACTTGGAATCTCATGATTACTAGGCAAGTGCTTTAACGCCTTAGCCACTGCAGTCTAATGGATACGGATATTGTGTGGACTGTCTGAAAGCACATATCTTTACGTCACAGTGGCTTAGTGGTTATAATGCTTGTCTAGTAAGGAGGAGGTTCTGGATTCAAATCCTGGCTGCAATACAATTTTTTATCTTAATGCCTCTCCTTCAATTTAACATCTTTGATAAATACATTGAGACAAAATATGTCTCTGGACCTTGATTTATTATCTGAGTAAATAGCTTTTCGAAGGAGTCTACAACCGCTCTCAAGAGAACCGTTGATGGTCAGCTCTTCCATATTTCGAGTTACAGCAGATATCTTGAAGTAGACAGTTTCAAAAAGCAGGCCATGTATTTCTTCAGTGTTCAAGCCATCTCCATAGCTAATTTCATCGAAATCGGTTAAGCGATTTAGTCATGAAAGTGTAACAAAGAGCTTCTTTCGCATTTATAATATTACGAGGCGCGTCCAGAAAGTAAGTTCCGTTTCAATTTATCTCCGCTGCAGCGCTGCGATTGCAGTTCCGCACATGCGCTGTAGACATGTGTTTCAAGGAGAAGAACGTGCGCCATTTGGAGATCGCTATCAGTTACGTACGCTTTGTTCTGCTTGTTTGAAATGTTGGCGTTGATGGAAAACCCCGCCGCCTGTGAATCAGGTCGGTGATTCGGTTTCTGAATGCGAGGAAAGTGAAAACAAGTGAAATTTATCGGCAAATTTGCGATGTTTACTGACCAAATGCGATGAGTGATTCGATGGTGAGAAGATGGGTCCGACAGTTCAAGGGCGGGCGTGGTGACGTGCACGATGAAGAACGAAGTAGGCGTCCAACTTTGGTTACAGAAGATTGATGACAACAACTGTTCTTACATCTCAAGTCTTTCCTTGGCGGTCATCACTTCACCAATGACGACGAGCTGAAAGAAACTGTTTCCAACTGGTTGAAGACACAGGCGGCAGATTTCTATGAAGAAGGTATAAAAAAACCAGGTGCCACGCTATGACAAATGCCTGCAAAATTTCGGCAGTTATGTGGAAAAGTAGTTTAAGAGCTGTAAAATTTTGTGCAATAAAAATTTCTTCTGTATCTGGCCGGCCGCGGTGGGCGAGCTGTCTGCGGCGGGTCAGTCACGGTCTGCACGGTCACTACGGTCGGGGGATTGAGTCCTCCCTCGGGCATGGATATTTGTGCCTTCCTTAGTATTAGCTAGTTCATAAGTAGTTTGTAAGTTTAGGGACTTATGACCCCGTTGTTAAGTCCCATAATCTCTACAAACATTTGAACATTTCTGTATCTGTATACAATTTCATTTTATTACCAAACGGAACTTACTTTTTGGACGCGCCTCGTATTATGCATAATTGTCACAATGTATGTGTGCAAACCTTTTTATGCGCGCTCTCAGTGCCATTTCACTGTAGCCCTTACAATACTGCCGAGCAAAAGAAAGAAATGCAGCTACAGTTACACGATGGGGTATCATCAGAGAAAGGTAACGTGAATCAGAAGCAATTCTCCGCTTGCTCGGTTCTCGGGACAATTCGGCATTCTGCTGGTGTTCCCGTTATTACGGGGAAAACTCGCCGCCCTCTCCTGCTGCAGATATGAAGTAGTGGCTGCTCGCCGGGGGCGGTTAGACGCATTTAGGACGCGTATCGATTCCCGGAGCTCTCGGGAGCAAACACTTTGCGCTGGCCGTGTTTCTGCCGCCGCGCGGCCCACGGCGGGTAATGCTCTCAAGCTGCGTGGTGAGGCGGAAACAAGCCAGAAAAGAGAACAAACAGCTAACTCGATTCCGCGGAGATACCAGACGCCAGGGCTTCTCTGGAAATACGCCGCTCATAAAAAAGAACGCAGTTTTGCTCACTGTTGCGCTACAGACTCTTTGCTACATTTTCCGGAGTTCTAATAATTATAAACGTATTTACTAAACCCTTGAGCCATGAAAAAACTATTTCACGTTTTATGAAGTGCCGATGTATTCATTTATTCCAATTTCGTGTTAGTCTATGTGATTTCTCTCTCTGTGTTGATCTCCTCCTCACTCTGTCCATCTCTCTTCGCCATCTAACTTCGCCTTCTCTAATTCCTCCTCCGTCTATTCAGCCCCTCCTTCTAATTAACCCTTTATTCGGCAATGTTGCTCTCAAGCAACATCAAAATTGCGTGTGGTTTTCTGAAACATGTTTCAAGTTTCATCCTTGGAAGGGCAACAGTGCTTCAAACTAACATTTATGCTCTCCAATAAAGTGATATTTCGTTGTCTTTTGCGAAAAGTTTAGCAATACCCGGGTTCGAATCCCGGCAGGGTACACATTTTCAGCTTTGCCCAGTCGCAGTTGAAGTCATATATTCTGTGAATATGAAAAAAATAACAACTGCAGGATCAGAAGTGACGTCTGTTCTTTCGAAATACACGCCATATATATAGGAAAAAATTCCTAACAGGAAAAAAATATGTAAAAAAATAGATGAAGTCTACTTACCAGTCGAAGGTGCACAGGCAGTGATAGTAACAAATAAACCAACACACACACACACACACACACACACACACACACATATATATATATATATATATATATATATATATATATATATATACACACACACAAACGCTGGCTTTCGCAGCCTAGCTGCTTCGTCAGGCAGAAGGAGAGGGAAGAGGAAAAGATGATGATACCACCCCCATGAACCACAGACATTGCCGAGGTGGGGTGGCTTGCGTGCCTCAACGATGCAGATAGCCGTACCGTAGGTGCAACCACAGCGGAGGGGTATCTGTGGAGAGGCCAGACAAACGTGTGGTTCCTGAAGAGGGGCAGCAGCCTTTTCAGTAGTTACAGGGGCAACAGTCTGGATGATTGACTGAGCTGGCCTTGTAACATCAGCTAATGTGGCTTTGCCACACAGTTAATGCGAACGGCTGAAAGCAAGGGGAAACTACAGCCGTTACCTTTCCCGAGGACATGCAGCTCTACTGTATGAACATATGATGATGGCATCCTCTCGGGTAAAATATTCCGGAGGTAAAATAGTCCCACATTCGGATCTCCGGGCGGGGACTACTCAAGAGGATGTCGTCATCAGGAAAGACAATACTGGCATTCTACGGATCGGAGCGTGGAATGTAAGATCCCTTAATCGGGTAGGAAAATTAGAAAATTTAAAAAGGGAAATGGACAGGTTGAAGTTAGATATAGTGGGAATTAGTGAAGTTCGGTGGCAGGATGAACAGGTTTTCTGGTCAGGTGAGTGCGGGATTATAAATACAAAATCAGTTGGGGGTATCACAGAAGTAGGACTGATAATGAATAAGAAAATAGGAATGTGGGTAAACTACTATGAGCAGCACAATGATCGCAATATCATTGTCAAGATTGTTCCGAAGCCAACACCGACAACAGTAGTACAGGTTTATATGCCAACTAGCTCTGCCGATGATGAGGAGATCGAAGAAATATATGAGGAGCTAAAGGAAATTATTCAGAAAGTTAAGGGAGAGGAAAACTTAATTGTGATGGGAGACTGGAATTCGGTAGTAGGAAAAGGAAGAGAAGGAAAAATAGTAGGTGAATATGGACTGGGCAGAAGGAATGAAAGAGGAAGTCGCCTGGTAGAATTTTGCACGGAACATGATTTAATCGTAACAAACACATGGTTTAAGAATCACAAAAGAAGGTTGTATACGTGGAAGAGGCCAGGAGACACCGGAAGGTATCAGATAGATTTTATAATGGTAAGACATAGATTCCGTAACCAGGTTTTAAACTGAAAACATACCTAGGGGCAGATATAGACTCTGACCATAACTTATTAGTCATGAACTGTAGGATGAAACTGAAAAAACTGCAGAAAGGTAGGAAAATAAGTAGATGGGACCTAGATAAATTGAAGGAACGTGAAGTTCTGGAGAAATTCAGAGGGAGATTTAGGCATCAATTGACAGAAACAGGGGGAAATAAAACAGTAGAAGAGGAATGGGTAGCATTGAGAGATGAAATAGTGAAGGCAGCAGAGGACAAAATAGGTAGAAAGGCAAGACCTACAAAAAATCCTTGGATATCACAGGAAGTACTAAATTTAATTGATGAAAGGAGAAAATATAAAAATGCAGTAAATGAAACAGGCAAAATAGAGTACAGACGACTAAGAAATGAGAGTGACAGAAAGTGCAAAATGGCTAAGCAGGAGTGGCTAGAAGCCAAATGCAGATCTGTAGAAGAATGTATAAATAGGGGAAAAACAGATACAGCCTACAGGAAAATAAAAGAAACATTTGGAGATAAGAAAAACAGCTCTATGAATATTAAGGACTCTGATGGAAAACCAGTCCTCAGCAAAGAAGGAAAAGCTGAAAGGTGGAAAGTGTACATAGAGCAGCTCTACAAAGGAAATGAACTTAGAGACAATGTTGTAGGAAGGGAAGAAGAAGTAGATGAAGATGAAATAGGAGATACTATGCTGAGAGATGAATATGGCTTTACTGAAATCACTCCACTCCATCTTCTCATGGCGCTGGTAAAAATCAGTCACGGTTGCATAAATGAGATGTTTTACTTATTTACACATGCCCCGTTTCGCCTCTTCTGGACATCATCAGACGTTGAAGGGGAAATTTACAAACTTGTTTAAAAGAGAGGAGTTAAGTAAAAATATGTAATATCTTCCCTAAGCAAGAAATACTAGAAATAGGAAATGTCCAGACTGATAAGGCTACAGGCCACATGACCACACACACGTTTTGGCGTGGGGGAGAGGGGGGGTCATATGGCCTGCTGGTTTATCAGCCTGCTCCTTTCCTATTTCTAGTATTTCTTGCTTAGAGAAGATTCTACATATTTTTAGGTAACCTCTGTCTTTTAGACAAGTTTGTAAAATACCCCTTCAAAGTCTGATGATGCCCAGAAGAGGCGAAACGCGTCTTGTGTAAATAAGTGAAAGATCGCTTTTCTGCAACCAAGGCTAATTTTTACCTAAAGACTATGCTTTTATGGATATACTGTTAACGAGTACGCAACAGACGGTGCCTAAGTGGTTGCATCGTAGAGTGATATTCGGGTTTTACGGGATCGAATTTATTTAAATGCTTCATTTTTCTCCCTTATCAAGAGTTGTTTCATCGTTGTGGTATAAGTCCTAAAAGATAATTAGAAGGAACTACCACACCGTAACCACTGCATTGCTTAAGAGTATTATCAGTTTTCAGAGTATTCTGTGCTACTGTTTGGGGACAGAAATATTTCAGATTACTGTTTTCTAATATGCAGGGCTTGCTGAATATTGAAATGTGCAGTAATAATTGTAAAGAAATTATAAAAAATAATTTATGTTCATTTGCAATTTCTTTAGTGGTCCTTTTCTTAACATTTCCATAACGCTGTTTCCAAATCTTGCAGTCACGAACTGTTCCAATGTTGTGCGAATTAAAATAAACAGAAACTTCTTTCAATGCCTGTTACCTTCTGTGCCGTAGTAACTTTATCCGTTTTATTCCTTCCTAATGTGTCCTTATATCGCCCCAAAATGATTTCTAGAAGTAAATCTTTTTCGTGTTGGGAGAAGTTACAGTGTAGCTGTTTTTCATGTTTACTTTTTCCATTTTTACAACATGGAAGCTTCGATAACAAATGTTGTGTATCGATTAATATCTGCCGTCGAGGAGCAATAATCACGTAGATAGCCGATTTTAGCGGTGTGGCCAAATATCGTCCGTGCTGATTCAGATCAATGTTGAACACCGTCTGCGGGTCTAGGTTTAGCGATATACCGTAGAGCCGAGACCTGAACGTTGTTCAAATTCCAAATTAACGTCATTTTGATCTGCAGTCAGCGGTGTTTACACAAACGGCCCGTAAACTGTTAAATATACATTACAATGTGATATTAGTATGTACATATGGATTAAAAACGTTGAGGACTGTATAAACAGAGCATGCATTGTGTTTAAACATGTTACATAGAACAGAATAACGAATAAACACATGGATTTTTATAGATATAAGGTATATATTCCACCCATGTGAAGCCGGGGGGGGGGGGGGAGAATAGGATCGTTAGCTCAAAATTAATCTTCTTACATTACGAATAATGTCTTCAGGAAAACTATCCTCGATTTTACTTAGTTATAAAATGAGAACTTGAAACATGTCTGTACAAATTCAATAATACTGTTTCGCCTGCTTTGTTTATGTAAAACGTAATATGAACTTCTTTGAGTAACTACATCTATGGTTTACTCTGTTGTGTAACATCTCTGTATGTGAGTAGTAGATGAACAGAAAGAGAGTGTCGGTGTGTAGCTCTGGTATTGATTGGACGTGCTTTGGGTAGCTGCTTTTGTACGAGCTGATGGAATGATTTTGAAATCTGATTTTCACAGACACAGTTCTGTCTTTATAAGATTTTGTATCATTCATATATGTATCAGTCTGAGAAGATTTTGTTGTTCTTCAATCATAAGGTAATGTAATCATTATTGTTAATAATAATTGAGAACGTTGAACTTCTTTACCTGTTTTACATTTGTAATTAGAAAGCTAACCCTCTTCCTGTAATTAAAAATTATTGGCTATTAAAATCAAAGCATAATATTGACTAAGCTGAGTTTGATTAACATATGTCTTTATTGGTGTGACATTTAATAATAATAGAGATTGTTCTGCAGTACTACACAGATGAACAAGATAGTAAGTTTCTGCAATCAGTCAGTTAACGAAATAAATTCTTGCAGTTGCATTATTAGAAAGTGGTTTGTGTTTTTACAGATTTCTCTCGCAGTCAAATTTATACTGTAGTCAGTGAGCCTTATCCAGACTACGTATTGTTCTTGCTGTTCAAAAATATCCGTTGCGCTTTCAATCAGTTAAAAACCACTGTTTCCTAATTAACTGTGCAGGTATTAATATTAGGGCCATAACTAAACAGAATTATAGTTCTAATGAATAAAAAAAATGTGTTCAACTAATCTTTAATCAGCTTGATTGGAAAGATAGTTATTGTGAGTGTTAACTACCAGCTGATGACAATATTATTAATGCTGCATTTAACACCAGATTAGTTTTGAATGAGTAGCTTTTGAAACAGACCTCCTTTAGCTGGCTCACTATTTCCAAATCCTTGTAGCGACCCTGTTTTTCCAATCAATAGAACAGCCTTAACTTTATTCCACCAACCAATATATCAGTTTTAAACTTCGAGAAAAATTAAGTCATTTTTTCTAAACGCCCAACAACTCAAAACAGTTTCATGTGATACGTGTTCATTATAGGCATTCAATATCCTCCACACCAGTCACACGACAGAAATCTCGGCGATAATCGAGCTCATGAGCTCATTCCACACTCGGGAAAGCATATTCGGCGTGATTGTGTTTACAGCTTCTGTGATTCTGTCCTGCAGAATTTCCATGGTTGTAGGTAGGGGAGCTAGATTTAGTAATATGTCTTTGATGTACTACCACTAGAAAAAAAAAATACAAACAGTAAGGTGCGGTGACCTAGGAGGCAAGTGAAGAACCACCTGGTCATTGAGTCCAGCTTCTGTGATTCTGTCCTGCAGAATTTCCATGGTTGCAGGTAGGGGAGCTAGATTTAGTAATATGTCTTTGATGTACTACCACTAGAAAAAAAAATACAAACAGTAAGGTGCGGTGACCTAGGAGGCAAGTGAAGAACCACCTGGTCATTGAATCCAGGGAAACTAAAACTTGTATTTGTCGTGACTCCATTGAGAAAATTGAGGACATCGTGATGCCAGTGCGGTCATAGTCCATCTTGTTGGAGAAGGTAGTAACCTAGTTCAGTACGTAGGGGTATTAATCAGTTCCGTAACATATTTAACCATTTGTCACCAGATACAATTTCAAATACAGAGAAAAAATTGGACATAAACCCTCTGTTCTGATATGGTACAAAAATATTACAGTTAGAGGAATCATATTGTACCTCCAGCAGGTAGATGGGATTTTCATCGCTAAAGATGATCTTATAATGAATATTGTCTTTATTTTCCAGTGACTGCTAGAGATCCGATCAGAACTTCCGTCGCCTTCGATGGTCTTGGGGAAACTACCGGTGAACAATTTCGTAGGCATATTCTCCGACTTGAATCTCAAATGTTCAAATGTTTGTTAAGCTTATGGGACTTAACTACGGGGTCATCAGTCCCTAAACTTACAAACTACCTATGAACTACTTACGAACTAGGACGGCACAAATATCCATGCCCGAGGGGGGATTCGAACCCCCGACCGTAGTGGCCGTGCTGACCGTGACTGGAGCGCCTCAGTCACCTCGGCCACCGCGGCCGGCGCTTGAATCTCGTGGAACATTTATAGTACGTAGTTGAGAGGTCAGTTCGTGAGCAAAATCCCGCATCGGCAGCACATTCGCAATTATAAATAGTTATAGAAATCGGTTCTTGGGCCGCTGATGCTTCTTAGTTAATTATATGCCTTCTAGTATAAGAGGAAATTCAACAATATTTTTTCTGCTGATGACACCAGTTTGTTAATGAAGGACATTGTTTGAAATATCGAGACAGTATCAAATAATTCAGTTTATAACTTAAGCTCGTGGCTTGTAGTACATAAATTTTTGCTACATCACAGTAGAAACCACTTTTTTTCAGTTCCTAACACAATGACATTTTGATTACACAGAATAGGCATATGGAAAGTGAGGTCGAACAGCTCAATTTTCTAGGCATTCAGATAGATAGTAATCTGTCGCAGAGAGCCCACGTTGACTAATGTGTTAAAACGCAAAAAGCTTCATTTTTTTTACCATTAATACAGATTTTAAAACAACTGATAGTTAAACACGAAATGTAGTCTACTTTGCTTATTTTCATTTGCTGTTGATGTATGCGGTTAACCGCATACATCAACAGCAAATGAAAATAAGCAAAGTAGACTACACACACACACACACACACACACACACATATATATATATATATATATATATATATATATATATATATATATATATATATATATATATATATATAAACTTCTCTGAATCAGAAAGGGTTTTAATGGTACACAAAACGGTGATCCAGCAGTATGTAGTGTAAGCTCGCGAACCTCTTGTGAGTGGCCTTAGAATTTTGTCATTTTTCTTTCAGTACCTATCTGCATTTTGATCACAGCTCCTTGACTCTTGTTTACAAACGTATCCATGTTCTGCCGCATCCATTTTCGGTAAGCTGCTAAAGGAGTTCAAAATTCCTACTTCTTCCCCACTCACTTTAAAGTATAAACTGAAGAGTTACCTCATGGCTTACTCTACATTGTGAGCGATAGAGAGAGAGACAGAAAGACAGGTTGGCTTCATGGCTCAATATACCTCTAGGGGAAATCCAACGATTGTGTGAGTCTATGCTGTGCCAAGTTGGACGAGACGAAGTTGGACACGATATCAGGAGCTTTGTTAAAGAACTTAGTATGTTAATGAGCTTATAAGACATTATTTCTTATTGGGAAGAAAATAGCAGTCAAGTTCGCAAAAAAGTTTTTACACTTTTATTTTATAAGGTTACTGGTTTCGATCTATGTTAAGATCAGACCGATTTGTCTCACATTGATGCCTAGAAAAATTGGTATGAGGAAGACATTATCATAGATCGAAACCGGTTACCTTATTATAAAATCAAGTGTAAACAGTTTTTTGCGTACTTGACATATTTTCATATTGAAATTAGTATGGCTTTTGTTTTTCTCACCATTAGGTTTACGTAATTGTTCAGCGTTACTACGATCTTCTTGTATACATATAAGCTTGCACTTGTCACCATTTCCAGTATTTGACATTAATAGTGTGTCTTTTCGACTTCTGAAGGACAGTCATTCTATTAATAGTGGATCATCTAGAGCAGCGGCCGGCAATAGCGGACCGCGGACCACGTCCGGACCACACAAAGCCGAAAACTGGACCGTCAAAAATATTTTCAAAGTGTAAGTTACATAAAAATTATTAAAAAAACACATTTTTTTCTATAGATAACACCGACCTGCAAGGAAATTGGGAATTAATATGCGATTTGGTTCAAAGTGTATCATCATTCCGTCGCAAGCTGGTTCTTTGAAAGAGACGTTTTAGGTAAGAATTTCTTCTTTTGTAACAATTTTTGAATATAAAAATGCTTCTAAAGTAGACTTTTCCGTAAGTTTCAGACATTTCCATATTACCAAATTTCTTGGTAGATCTGAAGAAGGTATTTGCAGTAAGATTCAAATATTTTTTACGAATAGAAAAGTTGTCATGACTTTTAAAGTCACCTTTTGAGTTTCTCCTGTAGCAGAATAGACGGCTCTGGCTGCGAAGTTGTTTCACCTTTCAAAGCCTTTACACCAAATGGAGATAATAGACATGTAGGAAGATAATTCCTTGCAAACATAAAACTGTATCCACTGAAGAATTTGGAGCCAACATGTGCCGAAAAAATTGCAAAACATTAGCGTTCTACCTGGCTGCTAAGTTTGGCTGCATATATATTTGTGTAATTTAATTTTCAAAAATGATTTTCTGGAGGAATAATTACCGCTCAAGACTAACGGTCAAACACTTTGATGACATTATTCGCATAAGCAGCTCCGCATGTGAACATAACTTTAAAAACCTGCTCAAGACCGCAAAAGTAATTTTCCCATAGGATTTTTTAATATATATACGCACATTTGATTATATTTCTTACTTTGTTAGAGAAAATTAAAATAAAAAGGTATGTATAATGCATGACCTGTTTCTGGACTTCAATAAAAGTTTGTTCTACATCTACATACATACTCCGCAATTGACCGTAAGGTGCGTGGCGGAGGCTAAACTGTACCACTACTAGGCATTTCCTTTCCTATTCCACTCCCAAATTGAACGAGGAAAAAAAGAATCAAATGTTCAAATGTTTGTAAAGCTTATGGGACTTAACTACGGGGTCATCAGTCCCTAAACTTACAAACTACTTATGAACTACTTACGACCTAGGACGGCACAAATATCCATGCCCGAGGGGGGATTCGAACCCCCGACCGTAGTGGCCGTGTAGACCGTGACTGAAGCGCTTCAGTCCCCTCGGCCACCGCGGCCGGCAAAAAAAAAAAAGAATGCCTATATGCCTCCGTACGAGCCCTAATTTCTCTTATCTTGTCTTTGTTATCTTTACGCGAAATGTAAGAAGCGGCAGCAAGATCGTACTACACTCAGCTTCAAATTCCGGCCCTCTAAATTTACTCAACAGAAATTCACGAAAAGAACGTCGTATTTCTTCCAGCGATCCCCAATTGAGTTGCCGGAGCATTTCCGTGACACTCGCGCATTGGGCGAACCTACCGGTAACAAATCTAGCTGCTCGCCTCTGAACCGCCTCTATGTCTTCCTTCAAACCGATCTGCTGCGAGTCCCAAATACTTGAGCAATACTCAAGACGTGGTCGTACAAGCGTTTTATACGCGGTCTCCTTTACAGGTGAAGTACATCTTCCCAAAATTCTCCCAATAAACCGAAGTCGGCTGTCCGCCTTACTCACAACTGTCCTTACATACTCTTTCCATTTCATATCGCTCTGCAATGTTACGCCTAGATATTTGAACGACGCGACAGCATCAAGAAGCTCACTGCTAATGCTGTATTCGAACATTATGGGATTGTTTTTTTCTACTCATGCGCATCACCTTACATTTTTCCACATTGAGAGCTAGCTGCCAATCTTCGCACCAACTAAAAATTTTGTCTAAGTCACCCTGTATGCTATTACAGTTAGTTACAGACGACACCCTCCCATACACCACAGCATCATCAGCAAACAGCCACATATTACAACTTACTCTGCCCATCAGATCATTTATATAGATAGAAAATAATAGCGGTCCTATCACACTCCCCTGGGGCACGCCTACGATACACTCGCCTCTGATGAACACTCGCCGTCGAGAACAACGTCCTGCGTTCTATTACTTAGGAAGTCTTCCAGCCAGTCACAAATCTGTGAACCTATTCCATAAGCTCGTATCTTAGTTAGCAGTCTGCAGTGTGGCACCGCGTCGAACACCTTTGTTTATCCATTTATTTCATATTTTTGTGAATTAAAATAAGAATAAATAGCCGATAATATAAGTTTTTCTGGATTGTTTGTACATTATTATTTTACATCTATTGTATGTTATTTTGTGAGTGAAAATTAAAATAAAAAAATAATAAGGAACGTACGGTTTTAAATCTGGACCTCTATAAAAATTTTCAAATGTATCCGGACCCATCTAAAATTACTTGCCGATTACTGATTTAGAGGTTTTGTTTACCTGTATTTCTATACAGATTCATCGAGTCATAATTTCTTTCGCTTCATCATTATGTGTTCTTTTGATATGATTGAAGTATAACTGTGTAGGAATGACAGTGACATTATTCCTGGTGGGAAAAGAATTTTTTAATACATAGTAAGGGGCGATGTGTTTTTGTTCACAATTATCATCTGTTTGTAGACGCTATTAACAGAGAAGGACATGAAACGTTTAATTAGAAAGCAATTACTGGATTTTACAATTTTCCGTGTTCGTAAAACAGCGTATGTGTTATACTCCCCTGTTCAAACACATCTGGGATTCATAGAGACTCATTTAAAAGAATTAAATGCAGCTCGGATGCTTGTTTCAGTATTAGTAGTAGAATGCTTTTAATGCCCAGCTAAAACGTTAAATTACAGCATATGCTGAACAATGTTGACATACCTCTCGCTTATAAAATGGCGACTGGGCAAAAGAATCAAGCAGCAATTATTTATGAATTCGTGCTGTTTAACCTAATACTCAGAAATATAGTGGTAAAATTTTCTCTTGCCCAAATGGCATTCTTTTATATTAACAGATTAAATTAATATCTTAGTTCTTCAATTAATGGTCAGGTTGTTACATTTTCAGTGCTTGATTACAACGGCTTGTACAATCAGTCACGCCACTTACGTAATTAACTCATACAAATTTCTTTGGTTCTTCTTTCCACTAGTTACAGACATCACACAGTGCTAGCCGTGTAATGAAAAATGTTCGAAAATGCCGGAAGTAGAATAGCGATTTTCTGTCATTGTGGTCGGTTCCTAATGAATTAGGATCATGTGGTCAAACATTTTTGGTCTGGTTCGGACCAGTGCTAAATTGTATGGCCGTTAGCTACTCATTCACTGTAGCCATGTAACAATACACATGGAGAGTCAAAAGTCGCAGTACACCTTCAAAAAAAAAAAAAAAAAATAAAATAAAAAAAAAAAAAAAATAAAAAAATAAAAAAATAAAAAGGAATCTGCAGGAACTAGGAAATCGGAATATTTCAGTGAAGTGTACATGAGTTGGTCTATCTTTTACGTTTTTTCTGGTCATTGGCGCCATCTTGATTCTAAGTCATTTTTAATGGAAAAGGTGTCGTGTGATATAGCAAACAACATAAGAATTTTGTGGCAATTTAACTGTTACAAACAGATTGTACATAGCTGTTATGCTTCAAAACTTACCCTACATTTTGTTTGAAAATGCTGAACAGTCATATAATGTGTTGTCCCCCGTTGGTCAACAAACATTCGGAAGTGCTAAATCCATTTGTGGTGCACTCACTGTAGTATTTCCAAAAAAAAAAAAAGAAAAAAAAAAAAAAAAAAAAAAAAAAAAAAAAAAAAAACTAGAACACACTATTCTTCAATACGTTGCTCGAGACGGTGTCTGTTGCTTATTTTCTTTGCATATACGAATTGCTTTAAATGGTGCCACAGATCGAAATCAAGTGTTCTAACTGGGTGATCTGCATGACTATTCCACAGAACCACGTCGACCAGGAAATTGACTATATGACCACTACGAACAACTGCTCAGTAGTATGATGGAGCCCCATCCTGGTGAAAGTAAGAGAGGAAGCTACCATCTTCATTCCGAACATCACTTCCTTCAGCATTCGCAGGTACTTCTGAATACTTAGCTTTTGGTCAATGAATATGGGTCCAAGAGCACGGGTACCCCATATTCCACAGCACATTGTAACCTTTAGGTCACGAACTACCTTTTCAAGGTTCCAATCAGTGTGTATTCTGGTCACTGAACAAGACATTTTGTACAAAAGAGGAATCTTGTTGTAACTTTCCTACAATAACTACTAGGTCGAATGAGTTTACTGGGTTGTTTAAATGTTCAGATGAAACTTCCTGGTAGATTAAAATTGTGTGCCGGAACCGGGACTCGAACCTGGGACCTTTGCCTTTAGCGGGCAAGCGCTCTACCGATTGAGCTATCCCGACACGACTCACGATACCGCCACACAACTTTACTTCCACCAGTACCTCGCCTCCTACTTTACAAACTTCACAGAAGCTTACCTGCGAACCTTGCAAGACTAGCACTCTTGGAACAAAAGGATATGGTGAAGACATGGCTTAGCCACAGCCTAAGGGATGTTTTCAGAATGAAATTATTCACTCTGCAGCGGAGTAAAATTGTGAAGCGGCAACGTGATTCGTGTCGGGATAGATCAGTCGGTAGAGCGCTTGCCCGCGAAAGGCAAAGGTCCCAGGTTCGAATTCCCGTTCAGGCATACAAATTTAATCTACCAGGAAGTTTCATATCAGCGCACACTCTGCTGTAGAGTGAAAAGTTTCATTCTGGACATATCCCTTAGGCTGAGGCTAAGCCATGTCGTCACCATATCCTTTCTTCCAGGAGTGCTAGTCTTGCATGTTTCGCAGGAGAGCTTCTGTGTAGTTTGGAAAGTAGGAAAGTACTGGCGGAAGTAAAGTTGTGAGGCGGCATCGTGATTCGTGTCGGGATAGCTCAGTCGGTAGAGCGCTTGCCTGCGAAAGGCAAAGGTCCCAGGTTGGAGTCCCGGTTCCGGCACACAATTTTAATCTGCCAGGAAGTTTCATCTGAACATTTAAACAACCCAGTAAACTCATTCGACCTAGTAGTTATTGTAGGAAAGTTGCAAGATTCCTCTTTTGTACAAAATGTCTTCTTCAGTGACCAGAATACACACTGATTGGAAGCTTGAAAAGCTGGTTCGTGACCTAAAGGTTACAATGTGCTGTGGAATATGGGGTACCCGTGCCCTTGGACCCATATTCATTGACCAAAAGCTAAGTATTCAGAAGTACCTGCGAATGCTGAAGGAAGTGATGTTCGGAATGAAGATGGTAGCTTCCTCTCTTACTTTCACCAGGATGGGGCTCCATCATACTACTGAGCAGTTGTTCGTTAGTGGTCACACAAGCACGCAAGAGAGAGAGGACTCGAATCTCCGGTGGGATCGACTGCGCAGTCACTGACATAGCGCCTAAAACCGCAGAACCAATCCCGCAGCGATTACTGGAATGAAGTAATCAGAAAATGCTGATGTTATTTGATGTACCACACGACAGAAGCCACATGAAAGGAAGGACCCAAAAGCGTTTAGAACACCTTCTAGCTGCTGCTAAGCAAAATAGACAATTTTTTCACCTTGTTTCTGTCGTTCCATTCTTGTGGTTTGTGTCGTCATTATAACGCCGTGATAGCGTTTTCAACTATGGAATCCAATGCGGGCAGCAATAATGCGCTGTATCTCTCATGAAACTTTGTACCTGCCGAACTAAAGCACCCTGTGAAGTACTACAACGTCTTTGTACTATTACTATGACAGGAAATAGCAAACCCAGTCGTACAACTGTGGCGATATCCCATAAGCAAGCAATTTGGTTAGAAGTCGCTTGTGAGGTACAGCGTCAAATGCCTATCGTAAATATGTAAATATTGAATCGATTTGAGCTCCGTTGAAGTTATCACCCATTAGTTTGTGTGTTTCACAAGAACAATGCTTTCTGTGTACGTGTTGACTATGGGTCAATCGGTCGTTCTCTTTGTTTGAACAAAGTACATGTTCTAAAATTCTGCTCAACCGATGTCAATGATATAGACCAGAAATTTTAAGGATCACTTCTATTCCGTTTCTTGAATATTGGCGTGACCAGTGCAACTTTCCAGGCTCATGATACGGAATTTTCGCTGAGCGAACGATTGTATATGATAGCTAGGTACGGAACTACTGCATCAGCATACTCTGTAAGGAACCTCACTGATATACATTCTGGACAGGAGTCTTGCATTTGTCAAGTGATTTAAGCTGTTTTGATACTCCAGGGATATCAACTTCTAAATTGCTATGCTGGCTGTTATTCTGGATTCGACATCTGCAGTATTTGCTTCGTCTTTTTCGTAAAGCTGTGTTCAGCAATTCTGCTTTAGCAAAGCTGTCATCAATAGTATAATTTCTATTGCGTAGTGAAGGTATCGATTGTGATTTGCCGCTAGTATACTTTACATACGACCAGAATATAAACTCGAATCAAAAAATGGACTTCGGCTGATCGAATTCTTGTAGAAAATAAACATCCAACAACCGGTTTTTGAAGTTTTGCTGGTTGTAATATAAAAGTAACGGTTGATGGGTGTAGGAAGTAGTATAATATATTCATGTAGCGATTGCACCGTTATGTGCTTCTTTCTACATCTACATGGGATGCTCTGAAAATCACATTTAAGTGCCTGGCAGAGGGTTCGGCGATCTACCTTTTGTACTATTTTTCTCCCATTCCATTCTCGAATAGCGCGCGAGAAGAAAGAACACTTGAATCTCTCCGTTCAAGCTCTGATTTCTTTTAATTTATTCTGACGATAATTTCTACCTATGTAAGTGAGAGTCAATAATATATATTCACATTCGGAGGAGAAACTTGGCGATTTGAGTTTCGTAAGTTCAAAATTGTTCAAATGTTTGTTAAGCTTAAGGGACTTAACTACGGGGTCATCAGTCCCTAAACTTACAAACTACTTATGAACTACCTACAACTAAGGACGGCACAAATATCCATGCCCGAGGGGTATTCGAACCCCCGACCGTAGTGACCGTGCAGACCGCGACTGAAGCGCCTCAGTCCCCTGGGCCACCGCGGCCGGCGTTTCCTAAGTAACCCATGCCGCAGCGATAAGCGCCGTTGTTTTAATGATTCCCATCCTAGATCCTGTATCATTTCCGTAACGCTGTCTCCCCTGTATCCTAACAATACGAAACGAGCTGTCCTCCGACAGACCGACCTGATAAGGATTCCACACTGAGCAGCAATACCCCAAAAAAGGACGGACAAGCGTAGTGTATGCAGTTTCTTTAGCAGTTCTGTTGCATCTTTTAAGGGTTCTGCCATTAAAACTCAGTCTCTGGTTCGCCTTTCCCACGACATTATCTACGTGTTCTTTCCAGTTTAAGTCTGAAGTAATAGTAATTCCTAGGTATTCTGTGGAGTTTACGGCCTTCACTTTTGATTGATTTATCTTGTAAACAAAGTTTTACGGATTTCTTTTCGTATCCATGTGGACGACTTCACATTTCTCGTTATTTAGAGTCAATTGCCAATTTTTACACCATAGTAATATCTTATTCAGATTGTTCTGCAGTTGGTTTTGCTCTTCAGATGACTTTACTAGACGGTAAATGACGGCGTCATCTGCAAACAACCTAAGAGAGCTACTTAGTTTTTCTCCAAAATCGTTTATGTAAATAAGGAACAGCAGAGGACCAATATCACTACCCTGTAGAACGCCGGATTTCACCTCTGTTTTAGTCGATAATTTGCCATCGATTAATACAAACTGTGTCCTCTCTGACAGGAAATCCCCTATCCAGTCGCAAATTTGGGGCGATATACCATAACCACGCAATTTGATTAAAAGCCGTTTGTGAGGTACACTGACCATCCACCACTACAGCACTGTGTTGGGCCGTCCACGTTACCAGTAGCTCATCTTTTAATTGACTCCTCGGTCACACTCTGACATGACCCGGTACAAAAGTTGTTAATAACAATGTTCGGCTAAGAATGTGTTGGTTCCGGCGAGGAGGTCGCAAAGGGTTCAAACTGGAAGCATAGCAGCAGTTTACATCGGTACGACACGTTTCTTGCAACATGTGGTCGTTCACTACAGAGTGTAATATGCCTGAAACACGAGAGGGGGTGGGGTGCGGTCTGCACGTTGCACGACTTCCGTCGTCCTCGGCCATATTCCGCCCTCCATTAGGTAGGAAACAGGCGCCCTCAGGAAGCAGTTGGCGTGCCGGCCGTCACCCCTGCTAGAGCAGCAATAGTGTCCGGGGCACTGCAGTCCCCACTCCTCACTAATTCCCAAGTCCGCGGCAGACACGCCCCTTCCGTGTGGGGCTGCGACCAGCTCCTCCTGCAGCTAAACCCTCCGATTTTGCAGTCTCGTTCAAGTCGCTCTAAGTACCGGGTGACCAAAAGTCAGTATAAATTTGAAAACTTAATAAATCACGGAATAATGTAGATAGAGAGGTAAAAATTGACACACATGCTTGCAATGACATGGGGTTTTATTAGAACCGAAAAAAAAAACAATGTTCAAAAAATGTCCGACAGATGGCGGTGAATAGTAAAACGTCAGTGACTGCGCATGAAAATCACGTATAAAAGGAGCTGTAATGAGAGAGCGACTCAGATGCACCAGCAGTCGCAACATGTTGACGTTACCTGAAAAGGTACTTTTAGTGAAGCTGTAGTATCAGAATGGGAAATGTGCTAGTTCAGCGTTACGATCCTGTCGCCATTAGTCCAGTCAAATAAGCCGAAAAAAGGCGTCAACCTCGGAATGAGAGGTAACAAGCTGAATATTTGCATGAGCCTTTATTTTGGCATTCTAAATGATGTGTCAAAAGTCTCATAAAATCTCGTATCCGCGTCTTAAGATATTAAAGGTCAAAGGTCAAGAAAATCAGTTTTTCGCAAATATCTCGCTTCCTATGCGTTAAATGGTATTTGCATCTCCGATAAAAGTTGTAGAGCATGAAATTCTCTACAATTTTTGTTTTAAATATTTCTTTGTGCAATTCATCGTTTTTTAGATAGAGCGCGGAGAGCGCACAGGTCACAGCGCTCAGATATATAAGACGTAATACGAGGTCAGCTGCGAATCACAGTCAATGATAGGTTGTTTAAAGTTAATAAATCATTGCAACAATTACAATAACAAACCTTCATTCATTATAAATTATGTTCAATATTTTATAATATTATTCATAAATCAAAAAGTTTTGTTTAATAATATTTACTTATTTCATGAAATTATAAAGTTATGAAGCCAAATACTTCAAGTATATTTTAATTATAATCTAATATATCTTAATTATGTTTCATGTAGAAAAGAATAAAATTAACTATAATTAAGAATTATATTTGAAGCAAAAATATATTAAATAAAAAAAACGAGGAAATACGTTTTGTGTAAATCTTTATTTAGTAGTCATGTATGATTCATTTATTACAATTAGAAGTTCATACGTGAGGAGGATTTTTATTCACTTTTATTATTAATCATACATAGGTCTCAATTGTCATCTTCTTGATCATCATCGTCGTCTTCATCCGGTCGCTCAAAAAGGTCCATTTCATTACCATCATGCTCGTAATCGACGATCGTCGTCTTTAAACCTTCCAAGATTTCGGGGTCATATGCACTTTCTTCATCGATATCGTTCTGGTGTTATGACGCATTGAGGCAAGCCTGCCCATTGCACTGCCCACAAGCTGAAGAACATTGCATCCCCGATTTCCTGCACCCGCAGCGCGAACCACAACTATTTTTGCAGTTGCAAAATATTGTATTCAGGAGCTCGTCTGGTGCAGGTGGTAATATTGTTAGTATTGGCTCCAAATGTTCATTCTACAGCACCCAACCCCATTCCTGGGGTTCTATATAGTTTCCTCACCACGTTTGTACTTGGTAGTAAGCACGATTGATATGTTGATGAGCTGCTGTACTAGTTGGTGGCAGATTTGATAGTTGCACAGGTTTAGTAAGTTTTGTCGATTTAACAAATTGCGTGTATCGAAGATGATCTATATTGTCTTTAGATTTTGGAGCGTTATATATTGCCAACAAAATACGTACTCCATTTTCAAGTAACGTTTGCGCAAGGCAATTTTCTTGTTCAAATACTTGAGCTAGCTGGTCCAAATCTGGAAGTTTCTCCAATATTTTAACAAAAGTTTTTTTGCCTTTTTAAACAACGCAGATGTCGTGTCACAGCCACTCAATGAGTGCAAAAGTGAAATGTGATTGTTACAACGGGGATAATGTTCAAAACTTTTGGAGGAGTATATTTGTGTTTTAACATTGCCTTTACCAACTTTTTTAAAGAAAATTTCTTGTTGATGCTGTTGAGTACGTCCAATTAAAATGACAAGCAAATCAATATCTTGTCCTACGATGACGGCAGTCCTTTGGTGCTCTGATTCTTCAATACCTGTTTCGATTACACAAACATCGGCATCATCTCTGGCTTGTTTTGTAGTGATATTAACAGTTTTTAATTTCTCAACAAGCAAGTCAGTTAGCTTTTTTTTATTAGATCGATTTGATAAAACTTTCTCTTGGCTGATTAGCACAATCGTTGTTTCTTCAAAGCGAACTTCATACGATTCTGAAAGTTCTTCTTAGTTGTTCCATTGCTTTAGTATTTCTACGGTAGTCAGAGTATCCGTCAATATAACCACCATTCTTGAGCCATAAGTAAGTATTATTAAATTGGGTATTAATTCTAAAATAATGAAAATTTATTTACAATTATAATTGTTTTATTCAACGTACCATTGACTGTGATTCGCAGCTGACCTCGTATTATGTCTTATATGTCTGAGCGCTGTGACCTGTACGCTCTCCGCGCTCTATCTAAAAAACGATGAATTGCACAAAAAATGTTTAAAACAAAAATTATAGCGAATTTCATGATCTACAACTTTTATCGGAGATGCAAATACCATGTAACGTATAGGAAGCGAGATATTTGCAAAAAACCGATTTTCGTGACCTTTGAACCTTTAATAACTTAAGACGCAGACACGAGATTTTATGAGACTTTTGACACATCATTTAGAATGACAAAGTAAAGGCTCATGCAAATATTCAGCTTGTTACCTGTCATTCCGAGGTGAAACCCTAATTTGACTGGACTACATAGGAAGGGGATTCGAACGGGTAAAGGTCCGCTGACAAATGCAGCTGTGGCGAGAATGATTTCGAAGTTCGAAGCCATGGGTTGTTTAGACGATAGAACCAGTAGTGGCCGACCCGAGCACGAGGCGTAATGCTGCTGAGACAGTTCAGGAAGAAATGGATACTGTAGCGGGTTCGTCTATGTACGTCTATACACTACTGTTTGGGAAGATGACAATTGGTTGAGTAACGTGTTGTGGACCGACGAAGCTCATATCATGCTCCGAGGGTCTGTCAACGCCCACAACTGCAGAATTTGGGCCACCGAAAGTTTTAGAAATGCCGTGGAAACTCAAACTGCACGACGAGAAAGTCACGGTATGGGTTGGATTTACCACATCTACCGTCATCGGACCTTTTTTCTTCGAGGATCAGCTGCGTGATTCTGGTTTTGTAACTGCTACCGTGACGGGTGAGAGGTGTGCCTATATGTTACAGAATCGTTTCATCCCAGCCTGACTGATAAACACCTGCTGGAACGTACGATTTTTATGCAGGATGGCACTCCACCCCATATTGCTAGACGCGTGAAAGATCTCTTGGGCACGTCGTTTGGTGATGAACGTGTGCTGAGCCGCCACTTTCGTCATGCTTGGCCTCCCAGGTCCCCAGACCTCAGTCCGTACGATTATTGCCTTTGAGGTTACCTAAGGGCACAAGTGTATCGTGATCGACCGACATCTCCAGGGATGATGAAAGACAACATCCGACACCAATGCCTCACCATATCTCCGGACATGTTTTACAGTGCTGTTCACAACATTATTCCTCGACTACAGCTATTGTTGAGGAAAGATGGTGAAAACATTGAGCATTTCCTGAAAAGAACATCTTTACTTTGTCTTAATTTATTATGGTGATTATTGCTTTTCTGATCAGATAAAGCGCCATCTGTCAGACATTTTTGAACTTTTTTTCCAGTAAAACCCCATGTTATACCAAGCATATGTGTCAACTTTTACCTCTCTATCTATATTATTCCATGATTTATTTAGTTTTTGAAATTTATACTGCCTTTTTGCTCACCCGGTAAATCGATGTCACGGTCAAGCAACTAATAACGAATCGTCTCCGAGCCAGCAAGGAACTTGGCTTCATTATACCAAATTACCCGGTTTGAATTTTCATTTGAGAAGTGGTTCGTGAATGCACACTCATGGTTCAAAAGATTAAGACTAAATACAGTGTGTCCGCAAAGTCTCTCCGCAGTGTCGAGCTAAGCGTGTGTCGGCTTGCGGGGCGCGTAACGTTGGCAACACTGTAAGGTAGCGGTAGAGTTTCACTGCTACTGGCTGCAGTTATGTTGCGAGATGGGATTCAACATTATTACAGTTAAGCAATGAAATTAATTAGTTATATTAATTACAAGAAAATACACTGTACTAACCATTATCACAGTAGGTGCTGGAAATGATTTCCTCTTTCTTGAATGCATACTTCATCACCTTTACATTCATTTTCGAATACCTTTACCAATGTTACACGTGTAATAAAATGCAGACATTCAGTTATCGCTGACATAAGTGCATCTTTTGTCTTCGGGTTATGTTTTAGCAGCATTCCAAAGGAAATAGTCGGGAGGAGACCAATCCGGTGATCGAGGGTGACAGAGACCTATTGTAATTATTCTGTCTTCAAAGATTTCATCTAAAAGTCATAGGGTTTGGTGTGCTGAATGAGCAGTAGCGTTGTCTTGCTGTAAAAATGAATGATTGATCTCATCTTCATTCAGCAGCGCCAATAAATGGACAAACTATCTAGGAACAATAGATTTCGGAGGTGACGGTAGTTTCGAAAAATATCGGCCCTGTAATTAGCGCTCGTGTTGGCAACCCACACCCCGATTTTCTCTTCGAGCAGTGGCGTTTCTCTTAAGGCATGCGGATTTTCGGATGACGAAATATGTGAATTTTCAGAATTAATGCAAGCAGATAGGTGGCAGCAAGTCTCATCAGTGAAAAATGTTCGATCTAAAACATGAACTCCATGTCTTTTAAAAAGAAACACGCTGAAACCATACACAACATGCGATTCTTATCGTATGGTCCATACAATGTAATTGTTGCACTGCAGTAATTTTGTACAGGTACAGCCCCAGTCTCTGGTTACAGCCTTATGTGCAGTCGTACGAGAGACTTGCGCCTCTCGTGATAATTTCCTTACTGTGTTTGTTGGACTCAAAAACATGATGTCCGAAATGTCGTCGACCTTCCGATCTGTTTAAAACCGTCGGCCTACCAATTCGTTGTGCATCGTGAACTGAACCTGTTGTCCGGAATTTGGGAATTAAATCTCGTACAGTGTCACGACGTGGACACTTCTACGTAGGAAAACGCAATATAAATTGTCGTCTCACATGCTCCGCGTAATTTCCTCAAGCCCGGAAAACCTCTTCCACTAAAAAGGCTCTCTCTGCAACAGTAAGCATTCTCACTACAATCAGCCGCATACAAGAACAAGACAGTAACACAAGTTACAGCAGTAGCGCACTCGCAGCACTACCCCCACCCTACTACCACTGCAGGTCCACGGAACACGTGCAGGTGCGCTTTGTCTGTGCTGCCAACCTAACACACCCCGCAACGTGGGACACTTATTCCTAAATACTACTCATCTGTAATGAACTGCCAATTCAATTTAAAAACTTGTAATTTCCGATAAAATTAACCGACAGTTTTACTATGAATCAAGTGCAAGGACAAACTTTGAAATATTGTGGCATCAATTGCTTCTCTAACAGTCAACTTTATGTCGCTTCCTCTAGAGTACGAAATATATTCCGTATAATAAAATGAAAAATGTTGTTTATAGAGAAATATTACAATAACCAGTTGAAATTTATTATCAAGATAATATCTAATAAAGTTTATCCTTTTATTCCAACTGCAACAAAACCTTACAGCAAGTTCGGAAGCGAAGCCGGGTCTTTTAGGTAGTTGAAAATAATATTGAAATGAGTGGCAACTTGTGGGAAGAATGGCAGATATAAGTTATAAAACGCAGGAACTACCTATAGCATGTAGTTGTTGCTCTCGCTGGCAGATGTAGGTTCTGCTTATAAAAAAGGGCCTGTAAATTAAGCAAAAGTCACGGTCGGGCGCAGAGGATACCGCGCTTCCGGGTGCGGTTTCTTTAGGGAAAGGCTTGCCCACTGTTGGTCGAGCTGATCTCTACGAGTTAACGAGAGTAACTCGGGCGTCCGATCTTGGATTGACTCGCGCTCCCCCGTTGCCCCAGACTACAAATGGGTTATCGGGAGAGCACGCGTGCACTCACGACAATCAAGGATCGGACGCCCGAGTTACTATCGTAATCTCGTAGAGATCAGCTCCTTTTCCTAAAGGAACCGCGGGACATAACAATATTGACACGAAAATATTCAGACTCATAAAATTAACGGAAAGGCTACAGGTTACGTGTGATAATGTCACATACGAAAGCGGATTACAAAAGTAATTACTAATTTGAACACAATAATGGCGACATAAAACCAAACTCGCAAAATGGATCACATCTACGCATTAATAAAGGGAGAATTACTGAGTCTCGGTAGGCAGGGTGAATTAAAAATAAAATAAAATAATAATAATAATAAAAAATTAATAAAAAATAGGGGAAATGTAGAATTTTCAATTACTTAATTAGAAAAATGTTCAAATGTTTGTAAATCTAAGATTAGATGGATAGATCACATAACAAATGAGGAGGGACTTAGCAGAACTGGGGCGAAAAACCGGGTTTCCGGCATATCCTGACTAAGAGACGGTATAGGTTGGTAGGAGACTACACATTCTGTGACATCAAGCAGTAGTCAGCAATAGAAGGAAGTAGAGGAAGACCGAGGGACGAATAGAGTAAGCAAATACAGAAGGACGTAGGTTGCCATTCTTATCCTCATATGAAGAGGCTTGCACAGGACAGGGTAGCGTGGAGATTTGCATCAAACCAGTCTGCGGACTGAAGACCACAACAACAACTAAGAGACTTAACTTATGGGGTCATTTGCTCTTAGGATTACAAACTATTGAAACCAATTTAAACTAACTTACACTAAGAACAAAACACACACACACACACACACACACACACACACACACACACACATGCTCGAGGGAGGACTTGATCCTTCGACGGCGTGCAACCGCGCCCTTCGCAGCAAGGCGCCTTTTAGCTCTCGGCCACAACGCCGCAGCTTGTGGGCATGCGACTCTGACATTCTCAATACAGATGAAATCCGGAGCTTAGCCGTCTTGCTTCCTCGCTCTAGAAGAACAAAGTCGAGAGAGTGACAAAAATTCCGATTCTCTCTAGTTAGAGACAGATGAATGAGTAGTATATAATTATCACTGACCAAAGGGGAACAGAGAAATAATGAGAGGTTCCGTTGTTACTTTATGAATCGCCGAAGAGAATGTAATGTTTCACGTTGAGGTACTTTATCACTTGCTACATTTTCGCCGTTGATGTAAAAATTCAGCATCCAGACGGTGTTATTACTTCTAACAACACCATTCGCAACACCTTCGCATACACATACGCCTACACAAACCCCTGCAGTTACCTGAAAAATTAACTGTATGAGACATAGTTCACGAGGAGGCATAAAATGTTAGTAAGTAGTTATCAATAAGAAACAAAAACGTTCGAGTCCTGTACATCTAATTTCACATACTTACAGACAATGGACAAAATACTGTGAACACCTAACATAGGCAAAATGTTCAGTCGTCAGTAAGGGCTGGTCCATTTTCGACATTGACAACAGTTGCAATTTTCGAGGAACAAATTCGTTGCCTTTTGTAGTTTCCCACAAAATATTATTACTCCAAAACATCTACCAATTACTTCAAGCATGTTGGAGCTATAAATCTGGTCCTCAATCGCTGTTCTAATCTCAATAGCTAGTCAATTATATTGAGACATGACGATTTATCCCGTGCGGCAGTAAAAAAAATTCGATGTATTTGAGGCAAATTTTAATTCCGCATTTGGCGTTCTCTATCACGTGAAGGGATCTTTTGGATAGTTGAAGTATGTTCCTAGCAATGCTGCCATTCATTCGTCCGTGCATTGTAAGGGTTCCTATAATTCAGATGATACCTATGCGATTTAATATTTTTGCAACCGTGATTGGTTTCACATGTATCATGATACCTCTGACAGATTCTCTAAGACGTGCTCTTGCTTTACTACCCATTGGGCTCTTCGGCTTCCTTTCCAAACATTTACATTATCAAGTAAGTCGACTTATGAATTTTGCTGATGTGCATACCCTGGAACGACGACTTCTTCAGTAAAATCAACATTAATTTTATTTTATTTTCGAATTTGAAAGTTCTTACAATGACTGCTTTAGTTAATACGTACATATGACTAACTAATGTTATGGTTCCGGTTTTGTCTGCAAAATGAAGAGCATTGCATAACTATATCGTTAGAGCTTCGGAGTCATATTATCGGGGAATGAAGCTAAAAATTGGCTGAAGTTAAAGGTAAAATTTGTTTCGAAAATGAAGTTGAACACTTAGCGCAAATTGAGTGAAAAGGCACTCAAGTGCTGCAAAATTAGAATTCCGTTTTGATTATACGTTCTTTGTCATGGAGAACAGTAATCTATGACCAGTGATCTTTGTGTTCCGACGTGAAATAATACTGCAGAGAGATATGCTGCAAACAGAAGAGTGCCATTAATCCGAAGTGGGAATTATAAAAGCGACTATTGCACGATTTATGAATGCGGCTAACCGAACGTCCAAGCTTGAATAAGTTAACGTGTACAATGAATAAAAGCTCACATTCACGTAACAGTCAATGAATTAATTGAACTCCTTTTAACACTGTGTTACAGTCTCACGATAAATTTTAAATCTGTGGTATTTCTCTCGGTATTAACTGTAATTGATACTGAATAAAAGAAAAAAGTGTTTCTACAACCGTTTCCGCTTAGTGGTTAATGCATTACAAACTGTTGCTAAAATTTTATCGTGCAGACGATTAACAGAATGCTTTCTGTACGGTCGCTTTAACAATGCAGTTAAAAAGTTCATTTAATTGATGACGAGTAAGAACGTAGCCGATAAACTCTTTCCGACTCATTTATGTTACGACCATTGACAAAGGGAGCATTTTAATGAATACGCACAAGTTTATTGATTTACTGTGTCCGCGTAGTCACGTGCCTTAGGCGGCACTTTCGTGATTCAGAGAGGCGCCCTCCAGTCCTGGATTGAATTAGCGTGATGGATAGACGACGAAGTGAATTGACCACTTAAGATTTAATTGGCTTTATTTCGTTTCCTTTCCATGGAGTTTCCTCTGTCGGAAATATTCCTGCACGCATTCACTGGCCTACGTTCTTTTATCTCATTTCCTAGTTCGTCCCCTTCTCTTAGGCCGTCCTTCATCTTTAAATCCCTTCAGATTTTCTACTTTGCTTCCAAATGCACTTCTTTTACTATTTGACATTCTGGGTGGTTCGACTTTTCTAATTCCTTCCTAACTTTCTAAATCCACGTCATAGTTGTTTTCCTCTTACAAAATGTTCAAATGTTTGTAGCATTTATGGGACTTAAGTACGGGGTCATCAGTCCCTAAGCTTACAAACTACTTATGAACTAGCTAAGACTAAGGACGGCACAAATATACATGCCCGAGGGGGGATTCGAACCCCCGACCGCAGTGGCAGTGCAGACCGTGACTGGATCAAATATTTGTCCTGTTAATCTGTATTTGACCATCCCGTATAGATGTCAGATAAATGTCTCTTTCTCCGCAGTCTACAAAATTCTTTGCGCGTATTGGTAGACATGCCTCTTAATTCGCAATTTCCATCCGTTTTGTCTGAACTGCACCTATGATTTTTCTAAGAATTCTTCTTTCCAAGCCTGCTACAGTTCATCGAGATGCATTCACTGGCGTAGCAACATATGTTGTTTCCATTTTTTGAAATATATATCCGACAGCTGCTTTTACTAACCCATTCTGTTGTATAAGTCTCACCTACATATTCAAATCTCTCCAATCCGTACTATCTCTGTTTCGGTCTATGTTTGTCATTTTTCATAATTTGTTCTTTTCAATCGATATCCTGAGTTCTCTTTGACTGTCGATATTTACTAACAGGTTATTGCATACCGTTGCTTTTCATACAGTACGGAAAAGCCATTTGCAAACGCCAGACAGTTAATTTTGACACTAACCGACCGTGTTGCGATGCAGCTTGGGTTTATTCCTCGTCTCTGCGGATCCAAATTCCCAAGTTTCACATTTTCTTTAAGGCGCAATTGGTGATAGGCCAATAGGCAATATCCTTGTCTCACACCTGTCTTGTTTGCGAACGGATAGAGAGCTCTTTCATGAACTTTACCCTGGAGATTGTGTTAGAGTCAATTTGCTTACATTTTCTAGTTTTGTTTTTATTGCAAATTCCTTTATGATATTGTCAAAAGTTTATCTGTTCAATGCTTTTTTATTTACTAAGCATTTTTTTATGTTACTCTTCGACAGAATGTTTATTTACCATACTAGCTATACCCTGGGGTGACAAAGGTTATGTGGATGCCGATGCAGAAATGCTGATGGTGACAGTATAGTGTACGTAAAAATAAATAAATAATAAAAATTTACAATACCTTGCAAATTATTTCAAAAAACTCTTGAACTGTAAAGAACCCGAGGAAACCATTGTTTAAAAAACCCAACAACCAGACGCCGTTCTCAGAACGACCTAATAAAGAAGAAATCAGGGGAATAATAACAGGACTGAAGAACAATAACACATCAGGTGAATATTCAGTAATTGCAGAGATATTGAAGTACGCCGAAGAACACTTACTAGCTCAGCTAAAAGCACTGTTAGAGGAGATTTGGCAGACAGAGAGCATCTCAACGGACTGGAAGGCATCATTAATTTACCCGCTGCGCAAAAAAGGAGACTGAACAAACGTTAACAATTAGAGAAAAAAAAATCTTATGATTTTCGTAACCTCAGTGCACGTACAGAAGTACAGTAAACAAACAGTTCTGCTGTTAAAGCTGCCTGTATCCAAAAATTTGTACGTAATTACCGGATACCACAGTTAAACAGTGAACATTGCCGCGGGCGTGTGGCCGAGCGCATTGAGGCGCTATGCTGCGATGCGCGAGGCCGTTCTCCGTCGGGGGTTCTAATCCCCCCTCGGGCATGGATGCTTGTGCTGTCTTTAGTATAAGGTAGTTCATTAGTAGTTTGTAAGTTTAGGGACTGATGACCCCGCAGTTGAGTCCCACGAGATACACAAATATTTGAACATTTTTTTGAACAGTTACATCGCAGATAACAAGGACAGAAAAAGCAAGAAACCAGTAATCTAACATATAAAAATTGATGTTTGTTTTTTCGTACGTATTTTATGCACGAACATACCGTACATCCGATTGGGATAAAACTTTGTCACCTCAATGCTTGCACTCGAGCTAAGGTTATAGACATACTGAAATTATTTTCGTATGATGCATGGCGGAGGGTGCTTTACAAGTAACTCATTTCTTACGCCGGCCGCAGTGGCCGATCGGTCTGCGGCGTTCCAGTCACGGTCTGCACGGCCGCTGCGGTCCGGGGTTCGAATCCCCCCTCGGGCATGGATGTTTGTGCCGTCTTTAGTATAATCTAGTTCATAAGTAGTTTGTAAGTTTAGGGACTGATGACCAAGTAGTTAAGTCCAATAAGCTCTACAAACATTTCTTACGCCTTCACGCTTAAATGGCAGGACGGATAGGAATAAAATTTGGAACAGAGGTAGCTTATACCCTGAATAATACATGGTCTACATTTCGTAAACCACCGTACGGTGTTTGACGGAAGGTATCTTAGAATGAGGTAATACGTTTATAACTCTTCATGCCGATACGGCTGGACGGAATTTTACCTTTCGTTAGCCTCCTTAGGTTCTTGGCAGAGGATACGTTACAAGCAACATCTAAATTGTTTGACTGGTCACGATGAGAGGCAGCACATAAATGTATGTTTCCAGGAAGAATATTTTTATAAACTGCCATCCAATGCATTTAGCCTGACGCAGGGAAGCTTGCGACTTTGACACCGTTTGATCAATCACCATGAAACTTGGCGCATATATGTATGTTTTCATATGTAGGAGGGAGACGAGTAGGTGGACGAGGAGACGGACAGAAAGGAAAGGGAGGAGACCGGCAGAGATAACGGGGAGAGGAAGAGAATAGAGAGGGTAACAAACAGGTGAAAGGAGAGAAACAGAGGGAGGGAGAGGAGGAAATGGACAAAGATAGGGACAGGAGGAGACGAGGGGGAGGAGCAGGCGAACAGAAAGAAGCGAAAGGAGGAGGTGGAGTAATGGAAGATCGGAAATCTCAGTTATCTTTGTTCGTTTCTCCATAATTTATACGCTGTCATAACGTCCATCTGATTGCGATAAAATTTCGTGATGAAACAAGCTAACACTTTGAAATTTAAAACGTTATTTGCACAGTTATGTCTTCTGCTGCAGCAACGCGCCGGGTAACAGCTAATTTCTATATAATATATTTGGTAGTTGCGTTCATCTACACCTACATACATACTCCGCAATCCACCGTAAGGTGTGTGGCGGAGGGTACACTTGTACCAGTACTAGGCATTTCCTTTCCTATTCCACTCCCAAAGAGAACGAAGGGAAAAAGAATGCCTATATGTCTCCGTACGAGCCCTAATTTCTCTTATCTTGTCATTGTAATCACTACGCGAAATATAAGTAGGCGGCAGCAAGATCGTACTACACTCAGCATCAATTACGGCCCTCGTAATTACCTCAACAGAAATTCACGAAAAGAACGGCGTCTTCCATCCAGCGATCACCAATTGAGTTGCCGGAGTATTTCCGTAACACTCGCGTATTGGTCGAACCTACTAGTAACAAACCTAGCTGCTCGCTTCTGAACTGCTTCTATGTCTTCTTCTAAACTGATGTGCTGCGGGTACCAAACACTGGAGCAATACGCAAGACGTTGTCGTACAAGCGTTTTATACGCGGTCTCCTTTACAGGTGAAGTGCATCTTCCCAAAATTCTCCCAAAAATGCGAAGTCGGCTGTCCGCCTTGCTCACAACTGTCCTTACATGTTCGTTCCATTTCATATCGCTCTGCAATGTTACACCTAGATATTTGAACGACGCGACAGCATCAAGAAGCTCACTAATAATGCTGTATTCGAACATTGTTTTTCCTACTTATGCGCATCACCTAACATTTTTCTACATTGAGAGCTAGCTGCCATTCTTCGCACCAACTAGAAATTTAGTCTAAGTCATCCTGTATGCTATTACACTCAGTTAAAGACGACGCCCTCCCATACACCACAGCATCATCAGCAAACAGCTGCAAATTACCACTTACTCTGTCAATCAGATCATTTATATAGATAGAAAATGATTTTATGTGAATCATACACTCTGTGGCGTCATTGTATAAAATGGAAATGGCCTGTCTATTCCGTTTTGTGCAAAAACCATATTACGATTTGACCTATTTTAAATGTGTGATTAATATCTGTAATTGAAAGCCGTATGCTCTTACATAGCATCTACGAAAGGTCAAAAGTCTTTCGTAGCTCCAAGAAAGGCGTTTTGTTGGTAATGTGACATACTATGTTATTTTAAATCGTGTTCTCGGAAGATTCAATATCGTTGTAAAACTGTCATGTCAAAACTCCTTCGTACCTCCAAGAAAGGCGTTTTGTTTGTAAAGGGACGTACTATCTTGTTTTTAATCGTATTCTCAGAAGATTCATTAGCTTTGTAAAAATGTCAGATATTGCTTCGAACTTCGTAATGCATCACTGACGTTTACTTTCGAAACCAATGAAAAATACTGAGGACGGAAGTTTCTGAGACATCGAAAGATAAACAACCGTCTCTACCGATTCGGCGTAATCTAGACATAATGGCAGAGGTCAAACGATTTTCTCTGTCTTGTTTGTTTTTGTGAAAGAAAAGCGGAGTGCAGGAAAACAATCCACTACTCGAAAGAGAATACGTTGTGTTTACAGTATTTGATGATTTACGAAAAGTACTGCGTGAGTAAAGGGTCGTTCATTGTTATACGAGGGCGAAGCATTTTTATCTGCGAATAAAAGAACCACGAAAAATATAATACTTAATATACTAAGCAACAATAACAATAGGAACAGTCTTAAAATATCCTGTTTATAATATTTTATAAAATTTATTTTAATTCGGATACGAGGTACACAAAACTGGTTGTAATAGATATAGGCCCTAAATTATATTCAGTTTGCGAAAGTGTTATCTCCCATCTTTTCAGCAAGAATTCATACGACAGAAATTTTCAATTATTTATCTTCAAGCAGTGTAAGTAATACAGAACAAGTAGACAACTAGTATTACCTGATGTTAATTGACTGATAATTGACAGTATTACCTTGTAGTTTTGTCACACAGATTTAAAATCCGAAGGCCAGGCATGCGACATCTGCAATAAACGTCACTCTCTGTGTGGGAATTACATAATGGAATGTACGAGCACTCTTCGGTAGTAGACGATATGTGGCTTATGCAAGTTTGCGTCGGTTCAGAATACGTGCACGGTTAGCGCAATGGTTAAAGCGACCGCTCGAGAAATGCTAGAAATCTCGGATCGAATCCTGTTTACCACGAATTATGTTTACACAGTTCATGCCGATTCATACTCGCTATTGCGAATGCATTTGTTGTATTCTTGGCAGCTGCAGTAGCTGTAGTGTGTGTTCACTTCAGGGATGTATGCATGTCTAGACGATATTTGGATCAGTTGCACCGTTGACCATGGACACTGCATATCATCTAGTCGGACACATGGTAAGTTACTATGGTTTCAAACCGGAATTTTCAATGTGGCGCATTTACCATAAAGTGGACTTTTGGAGTTGGGAATTTGATCAGGATATCATTCTCAGCGTACCTTTTAAGTTTCAGCTTTTTCCCGTTTTTTGGGGGTTATATATTTTATCATTATTATTATTATTATTATTATTATTATTGTTGTTGTTGTCTAATACCACCACCATGAACCACAGACATTGCCGCGGTGGGGTGGCTTGTGTGCCTCAGCGATGCAGATAGCCGTACCGTAGGTGCAACCACAGCGGAGGAGTATCTGTGGAGAGGCCAGACAAACGTGTGGTTCCTGAAGAGGGGCAGCAGCCTTTTCAGAAGTTGCAGGGGCAATAGTCTGGATGCTTGACTGAGCTGGCCTGATAACATCAGCTAATGTGGCTTTACCACACAGTTACTGCGAACGGCTAAAAGTAAGGGGAAACTACAGCCGTTACTTTTCCCGAGGGCATTCAGCTCTACTGTATGAATATATGATGATGGCATCCTCTCGGGTAAAATATTCCAGGGGTAAAATAGTCCCCCATTCAGATCTCCAGGAAGGGACCACTCAGGAGGATGTGGTCATCAGGAAAGACAACACTGGCATTCTACGGATCGGAGCGTGCAATCTCAGATACCTGAATTGAGGAGGTAAGTTAGATATAGTGGGGATTAGTGAAGATCGGTGGAAACAGGAACAGGATTTACAGTCATCTGAGTACAGGATTACAAATACAAAATCAGTTGGGGGTAATACAGGAGTTGGTCTAATTATGAATAAGAAAACAGGAATGCTATGCACAGTGATCGCATTATTGTGGTCAAAATAGACACGAAGCCAACACCGACCTCAGTAGTACAGGTTTATATGCCAATTATCTCTGCCGATGGTGAGAAGATCGAAGCAATGTATGAGGAGGTAACGGAAATTATTAAGACAGTTAAAGGAGAGGAAAACTTAATTGTGATGGGAGACTGGAATTCGGTAGAAGGAAAAGGAAGGGAACGAAAAATAGTAGTTGAATATGGAGTGGGCAAAAGTAATGAAAGAGGAAGCCGCCTAGTAGAATTTTACACATAATACCAAATACCTAGGAGTTACAATTACGAACAACTTTGACTGGAGAGAACACATAGAAAATATTGTGGGGAAGGCGAACCAAAGGTTACGTTTCATCGGCAGAACGCTTCGAAGATGCACCAGCTCCACCAAAGAGACTGGCTACATCATACTTGTGCGTCCTCTCCTGGAGTACTGTTGCCCCTTGTGGGACCCTAACCAGGTGGGACTGACGGAAGACATTGAGAAAGTTCAGAGAAGGGCAGCTCACGTTACGGGTGGAAGGGAGGGGGTAGGCGTCACGGAAATGTTGCGCGAATTGTGGTGGAAATCATTAAAAGAAAGACGTTATTCATTGCGGCGTGATCTGTTTGCTAAGTTTCAATCACCGACTTTTAGTTCTGAATGTGAAAATTTTTTGCTAGCACCCACCTACATAAAGAGACATGACCATCCCAATAAAATAAGAGAAATCAGATCGAAAACGGGAACGATTTAGGTGTTCTTTCTTCCCGCGCGCTATTAGAGAATGGAACGGTAGAGAAAAGTTATGAAAGTGGTTATAAACCCTCTGCCAGGCACTTGAATGTGATTTGCAGAGTATCTATGTAGATGTAGATGTAGATAATTTGATCATAACACCTGAACACGAGGAAGAGACCAGGAGACACTGGAAGGTACAAGACAGATTTTATTATAGTAAATCATAGATTCCGGAACCAGATTATATACCGGAAAACACCCAGGGGCAGATATAGACTCTGACCATATCTTATTGGTCATGAACTGCAGGCTGAAACTGAAAAAAACTGAAAAAAAGTAGTAAAATGAAGAGATGGAACCTGAATAAATTGAAAGAACCTGAAGTTCTTGAGAATTTCAGAGGGAGCCTGAGACAACAATTGACAGAAACAGAAGGAAATAAAACAGTGGAAGAGGAATGGATAGCATTAAGAGATGAAATAGTGAACGCAGCAAAGGACAAATTAGGTAGCAAGGCAAGACCAACACAAAGTCCTTGGATAGCACACGAATTACTAAATTTAATTGATGAGAGGAGGAAATAAATGAAGTCTCTGGGAGAGTCAGCCATGACAAAACTATTTCACATGGTGCGTAAAATATATGAGACAGGGGAAATACCCCCATACTTTAAGAAAAACGTAATAATCCCCATTCCAAAGAAATCAGGCGCAGACAGGTGTGAAAATTATACAACCATTAGTTCTATAAGTCATGGCTGCAAAATTTTGACACGAATTATTTACAGAACGATGGCAAAATTAGTAGAAGCCGAACTCGGGGAAGATCAGGTTGGATTCGAGAGAAATGTAGGAACACGGGAGAAAATACTCGCTTTACAGCTTATCTTAGAAGATAGATTAAGGAAAGGCAAACCGACATTTCTAGCTTTTGTAGATTTGGAGAAAGCTTTTCATAATATTGATTGGAATACATTCTTTCAGATCTTGAAATCAGCAGGAGTAATTATAGGGAACGGAAAGTTATTTACAACTTGCACAAAAACAAGACAGCAGTTATCAGAGTTTGAAGGGTATGAAATGGATGCACGAGTTGGGAAAGGGGTAAGACAGGGTTGTAGCCTTTCTCCAATGTTATCCAATTTGTACATTGAGCAAGCTATAACGGAAAGCAAGGAGAAATTTGGAGACGGAATTAAAGTTCAGGGTGAAGAAGTAAAAACATTGCGATTTGCCGACGACATTATTATTCTGTCAGACACATGAAAGGACCTGGAGGAGCAGTTGAACGGAATGGACAGTGTGTTGACAGGTGCGTAAAAGACGAATATTAAATAGAGCAAAACAAGCGTAATGGAGTGCAGTTACAGAAGGAGAGGGGATGCTAGAGATATCAGATTAGGTAACGAAACGATAAAGGTGGTAGATGAGTTTTGTTACTTGTGCAGTAATATAACTTAAGATGGGCGCAGTACAGAGATATAAAACGCAGAGTGCCAATGGGTAGGAAAGCGTTTTTTGAAAAAGAGAAATTTGCTAACATCGAATATTAATTTAAGTGTAAGGAACTCATTTTTAAGGCATTTGTGTGGAGTGTTGCCTTGTACAGGAGTGAAACTTGGACGATAAACAGTGCGGACAGGAAGAGGATAAAGGCATTTGAAATGTGGTGTTACTGATGAATGCTGAAGATTAGGTAGGTGGATCGCGTAACTAATGACGAGGTAATAAACAGAATTGGGGAGAAAAGAAATTTCTGACATAGGTTGACTAAAAATGGATCGATTGGTAGGACACGTCCTTAGACAGCAAGGACTCGTGAATTTAGCATTGGAGGGAAGTGTGTGGGAAACAAATCGCGAACGCACTTCCACGGCTTGCGGAGGTGTGTTCAGCCGTTCGCAGTGAACGCGCTTGGAATTTGCATCGCGCGGCTTGTTGTTGTCAGTTATTGCCGTACCCCCACTTGCGTTTTTTCTTCCTGTGGTAGTCCCCATAGTAACCGTTCTCATTGTGGTTAAGCCATTGCCCGTTTTGCTGGGTTCGCTGGCACTTTCCCCAAGACTGCCGATTTGAACCACTATTCTGCTCCTTCTCCCGTACTTGGTCTGATTACCATTCCCCTTTCCCTGTTTGGCTGGAAAGTTATTCTGCGGGGGATCGTAATCAAAATCGAGATCTTCTAGGAGGGCTTGAAACTGATCCACATCGTCTTTACATCTCCCTGCTAAAAGAGCGTTGCGCAGACGTTGCAGCAGCTTACCCAAACAAATCCTAACAAGCTTAGGCATAGGATACGGGTTGGTCAAATAATAGTTCTTATTCAACCTATCTATGAAGAACTCGGCCGGACCAAAGTTCAACTGTCCGAAGGGGGCATCGTTTGGATGTTATGGCGCACACGGTCCTGCTGGCTCTCGGACCAGTAGGAAGCTAAAAAGTATTGTCGGAAGCTCTCGTAGCTTTCGCCACACCGAGGGAACGACCTCATTCGCGTCAAGAGTTCACCTTCCAGATGTCCGTGCACAAACTGTATTTTATGTTCGTTGGGCCAGTTAGGTAGGAGGGAGTAATCAAATTGATCTACCCACGCCTGCGGAAGTATTCCACTGGGCACGTTCCGGAAGGGTTCAAACTTACGCACGGTTAGAAAGTGATCGAAGCCCGGTGCCTCTTCAACGGCTCCCAGAGAGGTCTCTTGTCACCTCTTTCATCCAAGATTAGGTTGGCATCACACTAAGAACACGGCCACCTCGCCATCTTGCCAAGTAAGCTTGTCTCTGGCCACCCAGCAGACGCCAGCGCAGACGACAAACGAAGTTATGCGTTCTTAATTAAATTAAACGAGGCCCTAAACCGCGAGTCGGCGACTGTAAGCCATTGCGCGGCAGTCAGTCAATATTAAAATCAACCTTCCACATTCACATGAACATACAAGTTCTATCAAATGGAAGGAAACATATATAAACATGGGGCATTGATCATTAATAAACAGAATAAAAATAATTAACATACTAATAGACAATATTAATGGTGTATAAACACTTTAGGTTAATGATAACTCAAAAATGGAACACGACCTCACTTCCAGTGGACGTGTTTAACGGTGATCGATTGATCAATACCAAAACGCAGACCTTCAAATAACCTGTCATGAAGTGTAGGAAGCAGATGAAGGGAGCTGGTTATGGAACGGCTAGAGGGATATGCAATTCGATTTAATTTTTTCATTTCATGCTGCAGTTTGTTAGTAAAAGTTCAAACTAACTCCTTGAAGGCTGCTTTACTTTCACAATATGTTTGCTTGTTATTAGAGTTTGCTGTGTCGCCGTCAGGGCAGAAAGTTCATACAGTAAGTATTCGAAATATTTACAGACTTTTTCAGTTCATGTTCAGGACTAAGTTAGGTAAAAAAAACTTTATAACTTAAGTCTAGCTCGTAGAGCATTCATATAGCTTTCAAATGATGCTGTCAAAATAACGTTTTTGCCCCACAGGTGAAGCTAAACAGACATCTATACGATTTTAAAGTTAAAAAAGACTATTCCAAAATTTTTACAAAAGAAAAAAACTTATGCAAATGCATATTTTTAACTAGTAAAGAAACATTTATCAACACGAAATACGAAATTAACTCTAGACGAGATAAAATTTAAGAACAAATGAAATTGCAAATTGTACAAGACGCGTAGTCTCATCCTTTACAGTTCTGACATAGAATCCACCTATCTCTGTCCTTTGAGCAAAAATTTAATTAATTGCATCATATGCAAGCCTCTTAATCTTTACTGAAGCTATCATCTTCTTCATCCTCATGAACTTTCATTTTTTTCTTTGACCTTGAAATTTTCACTTTTTGTTTGGAGCTTAGATCGAAAAGAAAACTTTGCCATTGGACACCTTTTGTCCGTATTGTCTATGTACAATGGTGGATTCTTTTAGCTATCGTTACATATTATTTAATTTTTCTTTCTTTAGTTTCTTTATTTAATTTTTTTAATTTTTTACACCTGTGCCCCCAATTCTGATTTGTAAGCTCATGATGTGAATATGGCTGTTTTTCCTTTACATCTCCAATTTTACTTGTGAACTAGCTCATTTTCTTGTAGGGGCAGCAGGTGCTATTCGAGATGCACTTGTTTCCAATGCTATTTTGTGTAGACTTGGCTCTGATCTCATTTCTGGCGATGTTGTTGATGCACATACGGAAGGCTGGCTCCTGTCTTTATTTTGTGCTTCATAACTTGATGACCAGGAATATGTCGCATTTTATTTTTGTAATGGAACCCGAACTAAGTACTTTTTATACTGTGGGACAAAACTTGCGTACGTAGGATTTGTCTCACTATCGGTTGTCAACGAGAGGCCAGGTGGACATCTGCCCAAATCTCACAGCACAGCTAAACCTTCGGCAGCATATAGATTCGTCTACATCTACATCTACATAGATTCTCTGCAAATCACATTAAAGTGCCTGGCAGAGGGTTCATTAACCACTTTCATAACTTTTCTCTACCGTTCCATTCTCTAATAGCACGCGGGAAGAAAGAACACCTAAATCGTTCCGTTTTCGATCTGATTTCTCTTATTTTATTGGGATGGTCATGTCTCCCTAAGTTGGTGGGTGCTAGCAAAATATTTTCACATTCAGAACTAAAAGTCTGTGATTCAAACTTAGCAAACAGATCACGCCGCAATGAATAACGTCTTTCTTAATTATTTCCACCCCAATTCGTGCAACATTTCCGTGACGCTTCCCCCGTAACGTGAACTGCCCTTCTCTGAACTTTCTCAAAGTCTTCCGTCAGTCCCACCTGGTTAGGGTCCCACAAGGGCAAGAATACTCCAGGAGAGGACGCACAAGTGTGATGTAGGCAGTCTCTTTGGTGGAGCAGGTGCATGTTCGAAGCGTTCTGCCGATGAAACGTAACCTTTGGTTCGCCTTCCCCACAATATTTTCTGTGTGTTCTCTCCAGTCAAAGTTGTTCGTAATTGTAAATCCTAGGTATTTGGTAGAATCTACGACCTTAAGGTTTGACTGATTTATCGCGTAATTGAAGTTCAGCGGATTTCTTTTAGTGGTCATGTGTATTACTTCACACTTTTCTATATTTAGTGTCAATTGCCAATTTTCGCACCATGCAGAAATTTTGTCTAAATCGCTTTGCAGTTGCTTTTGATCCTCAATTGACTTCACTAACCGATAAACGACAGCATCATCCGCGAACAGTCTGAGGGAGCTATTCAGATTGTCTCCTAAATCGTTTATAAACACGAGGAAGAGTAATGGACCTACAACGCTTCCCTGTGGAACGCCAGATATCACTTCTGTTTTACTCGATGACTTACCGTCAATTATAACGAACTGTGTTCTTTCTGATAGGAAATCGTCTACATCTACAGATTAGAAGTCTCATCGGTGTACCATGGAGACTTAGTCGAATCTCGGGCCGTGGTGTCTGCGCCGCTGTCTATCTAGCCGGGAGGGGCTGAGCCACCGACAGACCGTCTCGGCGGCGAAGCGTTTGACGACGTTTCGAGCTCCCAAGGTTTATCCCGGCCGCTGTGGCTTGTCGCAGATGTGGAAAATTTATAGGGCGCGCTCGCTGTGAGGAAGCGCTTTAGTGCTTGGCGTCGTATCAACTAGGAGCAGCCGGTCTTTGTGATAAATTGAACGCGAAATCCCGCGCCCGGCCGGCGGAGGTCCTTCTGAGAATGCTCGTAAAAACATTTACTACGCCTGCGGAACGCCGCGGCTCTCTTTTATGAGAAACACTGACGATGTAAATCTTTTTATAGGGAGACACTCCGAAACGCGTCGTCGTGACGTGCACTTCGGACCGTAATCTGTGACAGCTTATAAGACACAGCCGAGTGATCAGCGAGGTGCAGAGAGTTAAGGTAGTTACGTAAGCTACAGGCAGAGTTAGTTATGGACTGACGATCGGTAACAGTCGGTGAACTCTCGGTGGATAATGAAACATGCACCCTTCAGAAGGCCGAAGTTACAACTGCGACTGCTCTGCAAAGCTCAGACTTTTTGAGGCACACAACGCCCATGGAGTGTCAACAATGGCTGTGCTGTCCAGTTTCTATAACAGTGAGAGATTGCAGAATAAAGTTAATAATATAACTCCAGTGACAGATTCCAGTTTCTTCCACAATTTTGAATACAATGATACTAAACTCAGAGCAAACGGCCGGCCGCGGTGGCCGAGGGGACTAAGGCGCTCCAGTCACGGTCTGCACTGCCACTACGGTCGGGGGTTCGAATCCCCCCTCGGGCATGGATACTTGTGCCGTCCTAGCTCGTAAGTAGTTCGTAAGTAGTTTGTAAGTTTAGGGACTGACGACCCCGTAGTTAAGTCCCATAGAATATACAAACATTTGAACTTTTTTTAAATTTTTTTATTTTTATTTATTTATTTATTTTTTTTTTTTAGAGCAAACGGATCTTTCATTAACAGTAGCGGCGAAATTTCTTGCTGTGTAACACTCGTTTGGTTTCTTTATTTAAAGATATTGTATAGCTAAGTCTTCTTTTGTAAATCCTTCAATGTTATATATTGTGTTTACCAAAGTACCAGATGTAACCGTCTTAAATTAACCGTCAAACATGTAATATTACTATGTACTGGGAAATTACAAATAAATAATAATAATAATATATAATAACAGTGGACTTCTATGTCTACATAGATGCTCTGGAAATCACATTTAAGTGTAAATGTTGAAATGTTTGTTAAGCTTAAGGGACTTAACTGGGGGGTAATCAGTCCCTAAACTTACAAACTACTTATGAACTAGCTTATACTAAAGACGACACAAACATTCATGCCCGAGGAGGGATTCGAACCCTCGACCGTAGCGGCCGTGCAGACTGTGACTGACGCGCTGCAGTGCCGGCCGCGGTTGACGGGGGGACTGAGGCGCTCCAGTCACGGTCTGCACGGCCACTACGGTCGGGGGTTCGAATCCCCCCTCGGGCATGGATATTTGTGCCGTCCTTAGTAGTAGGTAGTTCATAAGTAGTTTGTAAGTTTAGGGCCTGATGACCCCGTAGTTAAGTCCCATAAGCTTTACAAACATTTGAACGCGCCGCAGTCCCCTCGGCCACCGCGGCCGACACATTTAAGTACCTAGCAGAGGGTTCATTAACCACTTTCATAACCTTTCTCTACCGTTCCATTCTCTAATAGCGCGCGGGAAGAAAGAACACCTAAATCGTTCCATTTTAGATCTTATTTCTCTTATTTTATTGGAGTGGTCATGTCTCCCTATGTAGGTGGGTGCTAGCCAAATATTTTCACATTCAGAAGTAAAAGTCGGTAATTTAAATTTCGCAAATAGATCTCGATGCAACGAATAACGTCGTTCTTTTAATGATTTCCACCTCAAATCGTGTCTGCACGAATTATTTCTACATGGGATACTCTGCAAATCACATTTAAGTGCCTGGCATAGGCATTTAAACAGAAATACTAAAATGAGCTCTAACATGGAAATTAAGCGTTTCCGGACACTTGTCCACATAACATATTTTCTTTCTTTGTGTGTGAGAAATGTTTCCTGAAAGTTTGGCCGTACCTTTTTGTAACACCCTGTAGAACAGACGTGCTTTGGTTTGGCTGCTGAGGCAGCAAGTGTTGTACGAGTTTGTGGAATAATTTTGTAATTTGATTTTATGGAACATACACGATTGTGTCTTTATAAGATTTTGTATCACTCATATATGTATCAGTCTGAGAAGATTTTGTTGTTCTACAATCATAAGGTAATGTAATTATTATTGCTAATAATAATTGAGAAAGTTAAACTTCTTTACTTGTTTCACTTTTGTAGTTAGAAAGCTAACCCACTTCCTTTCATTGAAAGTTATTTATTATTAAAGTCAAAGCATAGTATTAACTAAGCTGAGTTTGATTAACAGATTTTTTTATTGGTGTGGCGTATTAATGATAGTAGTGATTGTTGTGCAGTACCGTACGCAAGTGAACACGATACTAAGTTTCTGAAATCAGTCAGTTAGCGGGATAAATTCTCGCAGCTGCTTTATTAGAAAGTGATTTGTGCTTTTTCAGATTTCTCTCGCAATTAAATTTATAGTGTAGTCAGTGAGCCTTATGCAGACTACGCATTGACCTTGCTTTGTTCAAAATATCCGTTGCAATTTCAGTCAGTTTAAATGCACTATTTCTTAATTAATTGTGCAGGTATTAATATTAGGGCCATAACTAAACAGAATTATAGTGTTAATCTATATCTGTTGTTGTTGTGGTCTTCAGTCCGGAGACTGGTTTGATGCATCTCTCCCCAATACCCTATCCTGAGCAAGCCTCTTCATCTCCACATAAGAACGGCAACCTACATCTGTCTGAATCTGCTTACTGTATCCATCTCTTGGTCTTCCTCTGCGATTTTTTCCCCACACTCTTCCCCCCAACGCTAAATTCACAATTCCTTGATGTCTAAGAATGTGTCCTACCAATCTATCCCTTCTTTAGTCAAGTTATGCCAGAAATTACTTTTCTCCCCAATTCTGTTCAGTACCTCCTCATTAGTTACGCGATCCACCCACCTAATCTTCAGCATTCTTCTGTAGCACCATATTTCAAAAGCCTCTATCCTCTTCCTGTCCGCACTGTTTATCGTCCATGTCTCACTCCCATACAAGGCAACACTCCACACATATGCCTTCAGAAAGGACTTCCTTACGCTTAAATCAATATTTGAGGTTAACAAATTTCTCTTTTTCAAGAACGCTTTTCTACCCATTGCCATTCTGCATTTTATATCCTCTGTACTGCGACCATCATTTGTTATTTTACTGCCCGAGTAACAAAACTCATCTACCTCCTTTATTGCTTCGTTACCTAATCTAATTCCTTCAGCATCACCTGATTTTCTTAGACTGCACTCCATTACCCTAGTTTTGCTCTTGTTAATGTTAATCTTATAAGCACCTTTCAGCACGCTGTCCATTCCGTTCAATTGCTCTTCCAGGTCGTTTGCTGTATCTGACAGAATTACTATGTCGCCGGCAAAACGCAAGGTTTTTATTTCTTCACCCTGAACTTTAATGCCTTCTCCATATTTCTCCTTGCTTTCCTTTATAGCTTGCTCAATATACAAATTGAATAACAATGGAGAAAGACTACAACCCTGTCTTACTCCCTTTCCAACTACTGCATCCCTTTCATGCCCTTCAACTCTGTCTGTCTGGTTTTTGTACAAGTTGTAAATAACCTTACGCTCCCTATATTTTACTCCTGCTTGCTTCAGAACTTGAAAGAGTTTCTTCCAATCAACATTGTCAAAAGCTTTCTCCAAATCTACAAAAGCTAGAAATGTAGGTTTGCCTTTTCTTAATCTATCTTCTAGGATAAGCCGTAGAGTGAGTATTGCCTCCCGTGTTCCTACATTTCTCCTGAACCCAAACTGATCTTCCCCGAGGTCGGCTTCTACCAGCTTTTCCATCCTTCTGTATATAATTCGTGTTAATATTTTGCAACCATGACTTATTAAACTGATGGTTCTGTAGTTTTCACACCTGTCTGCGCCTGCTTTCTTTGGAATGGGGATTATAACATTTTTCTTAAAGTCTGGGGGTACTTCACCTGTCTCATACATCTTACACACCAGGTGAAACAATTTTGTCATGGCTGGTTCTCCCAGAGACTTCAGTAGCTCTGAAGGAATATCATCTACTCCAGGGGCCTTGTTTCGGCTTAGGTCTTTCAGGGCTCTGTCAAATTCTTCTCTCAGTACAGTGTCTCCTATTTCATCTTCATCTAAATCCTCTTCCCTTCCTACAATATTGTCTCGAAGTTCATTTCCTTTGTAGAGTCCCTCTATATACTTTTTCCACCTTTCAGCTGTCCCTTCTTTGCTGAGAACTGGTTTTCCATCAGTGTCCTTGATATTCATAGAGCTGTTTTTCTTATCTCCAAATGTTTCTTTTATTTTTCTGTAGGCTGTATCTATTTTTCCCCTATTTATACATTCTTCTACAACCTTGCATTTGCCTTCTAGCCACTCCTGCTTAGCCATTTTGCGCTTCCTGTCAATCTCCTCTTCTACTGTTTTATTTTCCCTTGTTTCTGTCAATTATTGCCTAAAGCTCCCTCTGAAATTCTTAAGAACCTCAGGTTCCTTCAATTTATCCAGGTCCCATCTCCTTATTTTCTTACCTTTTTGTAGTTTTCTTTAGTTTCAGCCTACAGTTCAGAACCAACAAGTTATGGCCAGAGTCTATGTCTGCCCCTGGGTATGTCTTACACTGTAAAACCTGGTTCCGAAATCTATGTCTTACCATTATAAAATCTATCTGGTATCTCCCGGTGTCTCCTGGTCTCTTCCACGTATACAACCTTCTTTTGTGATTCTTGAACCAGGTGTTTGTTATAACTAAATTATGTTCTGTGCAACATTCTACCAGGCGGCTTCCTCTTTCGTTCCTTTTGCCCAGACCATATTCACCAACTACCTTCCCTTCCCTTCCTTGTCCTACTACCGAATTCCAGTCTCCCATAACAATTAAGTTTTCCTCTCCCTTAATTGTCTGAATAATTTCCTTTAGCTCCTCATATATTTCTTCGATTTCCTCATCATCGGCAGAGCTAGTTGGCATATAAACCTGTACTACTGTTGTCGGTGTTGGTTTCGTACCTATCTTGACAATGATAGTGCGATCACTGTGCTGGTCATAGTAGTTTACCCGCATTCCTATTTCCTTATTTATTATCAATTCTACTCCTGTGATACCACCAATTGATTTTGTATTTATAATCCTGTACTCACCTGACCAGAAATCCTGTTCATCCTGCCACCGAACTTCACTAATCTCCACTATATCTAACTTCAACCTATGCATTTCCCTTTTTAAATTTTCTAATTTTCCTACTCTATTAAGGGATCTAACATTCCACGCTCCGACCCGTAGAATGCCAGTATTGTCTTTCCTGATGATCACATCCTCCTGAGTTGTCCCCGCCCGGAGATCCGAATGGGGGACTATTTTACCTCCGGAATATTTTACCCGAGAGGATGCCATCATCATATGTTCACACAGTAGAGCTGCATGTCCTCGGGAAAGGTAACGGCTGTAGTTTCCCCTTGCTTTCAGCCGTTCGCTGTAGCTGTGTGGCAGAGCCACATTAGCTGATGTTACAACGCCAGCTCACTCAATCAGCCAGACTGTAACTGCCCTTGTAACTACTGAAAAGGCTGCTGCTGCCCCTCTTCAGGAACCACACGTTTGTCTGGCCTCTCCACAGATACCCCTCCGCTGTGGTTGCACCTACGGTACGGCTATCTGTATCGTTGAGGCACGCAAGCCACCCCACCTCGTCAATGTCTGTGGTTCATGGGAGTGGAATCTATATCTATAAATGTGAATGTGTGTACGCTTATCAAGTCCGAACGACAAGACGCAGAGGCCTATTTTTTTTTAAGTTGCGAATTTATTCCTGAGGAAGGTTTTAGGCACGGTTTTATAGCGATCTCATAGATATTTAGTAATTTGAAGAATGTAACGCGAAGTGCGGAACAATAATTACACTTTGAAAATTATATTTACTCTTTGAAAATCGTTTTATTTGTTGCATTGTTGCTTGAGGGTTGATAATGATAAAAGGGTGGAGTATATTTGGATGGAAGGTTGCCGGTGAACATAAAATTCTATGTGTGTGTGTGTGTGTGTTAATATTTCGCTCTGCAGCGAAAACTACAGAACGCAAACGAATGGTATGTGCGTAATTGCTGTACGAAGTCTCCTGTTGTACACCATAGCAGTTCCACGCCGATAGCTATAAGGGGGTGGAAGATTTGGTGGTTGTAAGTAATCAAATTATAAAAAACATTCGGACTGAAGGCCAGCAATAAATAAATAAATCAGTAAAAAAGAAATTTCTCTTAATGTATCTCTTTAAAAAAATCGCTGAAATCCATTTACAGCCTTGTGTTTTCATATGGTCAATTATATGTCGCTTGCTCAAGGGTGGGCAACCCAAAAAATCTTTACATTTATATACTACAAATAACGTAGTTTTCCAGAATGCCCTAAAATGAAATTAAAATGAATTTGTACATTACTCTCACCATACGTGTTGAGATATTGCAACACAGGCTATAAGGTATAATGTATGTATTAAGGTAAAAAAGCAGTCAACAATCCGAAGATTGGTTTGAACACCACAGTGCTTTACTAAGCATGGTCCTGTTTGGAGGTGGTATGCCGTTCCCTTCCTTCGACCTTCGAACTGACTTACCCAGCTTGTTATAGGGGGACCTACAGTTTAACGTGGATTCCGAACCACGGTGCTACTCGGTATTTTTCACATGAGCAATATTGCCAGAGGTGATAGAAGTTGGAAATGACAGATAAAAATCCTAGGACCTGGCGGGGATCGAACCCGCGACCTTTGGATTTGTAGTCTAGCACTCTACGACAGTGAACCGAGTATTATTTATTGTAAATCATTAAGCACTTCACATAATTTTATTTTTTTATTTGAATGTTGATTAAAAATGTTTGTTTCTAAATACCTATTGTATTTCATTTCATCCTTGATACGAGTCTCATGGGACACTACTGAAAGGTACTTATTTATCATAATCTACCAACACGCGAGCGGAGCCGCGTATTTAAGCTAGTGAATAATAAATGTGTTCCGCTAATCTTTAATGAGCTTCATAGAAAAATTAGTTATCGTGTTAACTACCAGGTGATGACAATTATTGGTGGTGCATTTAACATCAGATCAGTTTTGAACGAGTAGCTTTGAAACAGACCACCTTTAGCTGACTCACAATTGCCAAAACCCTGTAGCGACCCTGTTTTTCCTATCAGTAGACCAGCCTTACCTTATTCCACCAAACAACATACAGGGTGTCCAGAAAACACTCCCCGATTTCAAAATTAAATATCTCGAAAACAAAAGTCGATAGAGGAATGCAGTAAACGGTATGTTTATTGTGAAATCTGTAAGAAGTTTATACAGCAGTTTGAAATAATAGTTACATAAGCTGCTACCAGATGACACTGTAATCGCCATACGTAATGCCTAGTATAAATAGTGATCCGAAGCCCAGAGCGATCAGTTCAACTATTGAAACGTGAAAGGAGGTTAGCGTACCGAAGGAAGAGATTTACTCCATTGAACAACGCCTTTTTCTGGTGCTATAGTACCACAGGTTAGAAGGGAGTCCTACGGCAACAAGGCGAAGTTTTCAAGCACGATTTAATGTTCCAAAAGAACCCGATGCGAAAACCATTCGTACGCTCTTCGCAAAATTTCAAAGAACAGGCAGCGTAACTGATGATCTAGTGGGGCATGTTGGCCGCAAGCAAACCGCAGTTACGCCTGAAAATATCCCCACAGTTTCTGGAATTATTAAGAAATCCAATGTCATCCGTCGGTAGAATTACATCTGAGACTGGTTTGAAGCGTTTCAGCACGCAGAAAATACTGAGAAAGAGCCTACACAAGTTTCCATTCAAAATTCAAACGCAACAGGCCACACACGTACGAGCCTTGCAACAAAGGGTTGCCTTTGCTAATCAGATGCTCACGATGATTGATAGTGAAGGATTTGATGTTGGCTGCATCTGGTTTACAGATGAAGCACACTTACACCTGAATGGATACGTGAATAAGCAGATATGGCGATTTTGGGGGGGGGGGGGCCTTTTTTTCATTCGAGAAACGGTCACTGGTGCGCCATACGTTGCAATTTTGGAACAATTTGTCGCCACACAGCATGCGTTAGAGGATCGACCAGGTACTGAATGGTTTATGCAAGATGGAGTCCGACCACATCGAATCGAACAAGTGTTTCGCTTTCTTGAGGAATACTTCGGGAATCGAGTCATTGCTTTGGAGTATCCCAAATTTACTGGTGCAGACGTGGATTGGCCTCCACATTCGACGGATTTGACTGCCTGTGACTTTTTTGTGGGACACAGTGAAAGACATGATCTACCAGAAGCATTCCGCCATGCTGGACGAGCTTGAATCGGCGATCTCTGTGGCATGTGAATCCATTTCGGTTGAGACACTACGAAATGTGATGGCGAATTTCATTCTTCGTTTGCGCCACCTCTGTAGTGCCAATGGTAAACATTTTGGAAACATTGCGGTGTGATTGTTTGCAAAGAGTGTTTTCATACGATTATTTCACTTGTTGTTATGGTCTTCAGCCCGGAGACTGGTTTGATGCAGCTCTCCACCCTACTCTATCCTGAGCAAGCCTTTTCATCTCCTCATAAGAACGGCAACCCACATCCACTTGAATCTCCTTACTATACGTGTCTCTTTGTCTCCCTCTGCGATTTTTACCCCACACACTTCCCTCCAATGCTAAATTTACGATTCCCCGATGTCTAAGAATGTGTCCTACCAAGCGATTCCTTCTTTTAGTCAGTGTATGCCAAAAATTCCTTTTCTCGCCAGTTCTGTTCAGTACCTCTTCATTAGTTATGCGATATACCCAGTTAATCTTCAGCATTCTTCTGTAGCAGCACATTTCAACAGCCTCTATTCTCTTCCTGTCCGCACTGTTTATCGTCCATGTTTCACTCCCGTACAAGGCAACACTCCACACAAATGCCTTCAGAAAATACTTCCTTACCTTTAAATTAATATTCGATGTTAGCAAATTTCTCTTTTTCAAAAATGCTTTTCTTCCCATTGCCATTCTGCATTTTATTTCCTCTGTACTGCGACCATCGCATGTTATTTTACTACCCAAGTAACAAAACCTTCATTGTTTCGTTACCTAATCTAATTCCTTCAGCATCGCCTGTTTTTCTAAGACCGCATTCCATTATTTTTGTTTTTCTCGTGTTAATGTTCATTTTATACGCTCTCTTCAACACACTGTCCATTCCATTCAACTGCTCTTCCAAGTCCTCTGCTGTCTCTAACAGAATTACAATGTCATCAGCAAAACGCTATGTTTTTATTTCTTCCCCCTGAACTTTAATCCCTATTCCAAATTTTTCCTTGCTTTCCTTCACCGCCTGCACGATGTACAAATTTAGGGAGTAATGACCCCGTAGTTAAGTCCCATAGACTATACAAACATTTGATGTACTAATTGAATAAGATTAGAGAAAGGCTACAACCCTGTCTTACTCCCTTCCCAACTGATGCTTCCCTTTCATGCCCTTCGAGTCTAATAACTGCGGTCTGGCTTTTGTACAAGTTGTAAATAACTCTCCTTTCCCTGTATTTTACCCCTGCTGACTTCAGAATTTGAACCAACCATGACTTATCAAACTAATGGTTCTGTAATTTTCACACCTGTCTGCGCCTGATTTCTTTGGAATGGGGATTATTACATTTTTCTTAAAGTCTGAGGGCATTTCGCCTGTCTCATACATCCTACACACCAGTTCAAATAGTCTTGTCATGGCTGGCTCTCCCAGAGACTTTAGTAGCCCTGAGGGTATGTCATCTACTCCAGTGCATGGTTCCGACCTAGGTCTTTCAAGGCTCTTTATGTATGCTGATATGAGCTGTACAGCGTACAGCGCCATCTGTTAGCACCTTTTGTTTACTGCATTTTTCTTAACGTCTGAGGGCATTTCGCCTGTCTCATACATCCTACACACCAGTTCAAATAGTCTTGTCATGGCTGGCTCTCCCACAGACTTTAGTAGCTCTGAGGGTATGTCATCTACTCCTGGGGCCTTGTTCCGACCTAGGTCTTTCAAGGTTCTTTATGTATGCTGATATGAGCTGTACAGCGTACAGCGCCATCTGTTAGCAGCTTTTGTTTACTGCATTTTTCTTAACGTCTGAGGGCATTTCGCCTGTCTCATACATCCTACACACCAGTTCAAATAGTCTTGTCATGACTGGCTCTCCCACAGACTTTAGTAGCTCTGAGGGTATGTCATCTACTCCTGGGGCCTTGTTCCGACCTAGGTCTTTCAAGGCTTTATGTATGCTGATATGAGCTGTACAGCGTACAGCGCCATCTGTTAGCAGCTTTTGTTTACTGCATTTTTTTAACGTCTGAGGGCATTTCGCCTGTCTCATACATCCTACACACTAGTTCAAATAGTCTTGTCATGGCTGGCTCTCCCACAGACTTTAGTAGCTCTGAGGGTATGTCATCTACTCCTGGGGCCTTGTTCCGACCTAGGTCTTTCAAGGCTTTATGTATGCTGATATGAGCTGTACAGCGTACAGCGCCATCTGTTAGCAGCTTTTGTTTACTGCATTTTTCTTAACGTCTGAGGGCATTTCGCCTGTCTCATACATCCTACACATCAGTTCAAATAGTCTTGTCATGGCTAGCTCTCCCAGAGACTTTAGTAGCTCTGAGGGTATGTCATCTACTCCCGGGGGCCTTGTTCCGACCTAGGTGTTTGAAGGCTCTTTATGTATGCTGATATGAGCTGTACCGCGTACAGCTCCATCTGTTAGCAGATTTTTTTACTGCATTCCTCTGTCGATCTTTGTTTTCGAGATATTTAATTTTGAAATCAGGGAGCCCTTTTCTGGACACCCTGTACTTGTTTTAAAGTGAACCACTGGAAACAGTAGGGAGACTTTGGAAGCGCCGGCGCAGCGACTGGGGAGTGTTGAGGACGGCGCCTTTCAGCCCCCAGACCCCCCGGCAGCCAGCGGCAGATCTTGATTACCGCGGGTCCCCAGCCGTCTGTTCGCCCGCCGGCAGCCGCCCCTTCTTGTGTGGCGGGGGCGCTGCGGCCTCTGCCATAATGAATACCGCGGGACGCGGCTCATCTGATAAGGGCCTGACACGTCTGAAAAGGGCCACTGCACAAGTTCGCTAAATGGATACAGGAACAAGCAATATACAGTAAATCCCAAGAAACCTCGGATAACGGAAGAAAGATCTTACTTGGAGGCAGAGGGGCTGGCCAGTAATCATCTTGCTCGCTACAGCAGACAGTCACAGGGAAACACCGACGGAAGTAAATACAAAACCTAAATTGACGAAATTTGTTCATTAAACATGCGGCAAAAGGCAAAGAGGATGTACGTTACTCTCAACCTTACCTACAATCTTGTTTACGAGGTAACAAGGGGAAGGAAAAGTAGGGTTTAACGTCCTGTCGATGATCGACCGTGTCAAGATACCAAGATACCATCTCTTCATTTGCCTGGGGCGATTTAGGGAAGAAACAGAACACTTAAATGTGGATGGAAGGAGGGGAGTACGAACCACCGTAACCACTGCGCCTCGCCCTAGGTAACAAGTAGATTGTAAGCAAGCTACAATGCAAAGACGATACGATAGCCAACGTCAGTTTATTTAACTACATACAAGTTTCGTTTTTATGTGCACTGGATGTGTTCCAACTGTGTAAAGTGTTGCTCATAATTTCACTAGGAAGCATTCCGAGGGTTGAGCCTGTCTGTGCTTCAGTTCATGTTAACTGGAATAACTCACTGGTCCATACTGTTGCATACTTCTTGAATAATTTTATTTATTGGTTCTCTAAGAATCTACCAACGGGAGCATTTATGAGGGACAGTTTTTGTTTATTCCATTGAGCATTTAACACTCATAAGTAATCGTAGTTTGCATTTCTCGAAGCTATAAAGTGGAGAGATGGAAAACCACAAGTATATGGAAGTTTAGAAAGACAGAAAAAGAAGCAAAGAAATATAAGGAGGCATATGTGACATGAGTTACATGACTAATACTAAACATCAAGAGGAAACTTAATAAGTAAGATAACAAATAAAACCAGAAAATATAATAAAAAATATGTTGTTGTTGTGGTCTTCAGTCCGGAGACTGGTTTGATTCAGCTCTCCACAATACCCTGTCCTGAGCAAGCCTCTTCATCTCCACATAAGAACGGCAACCTACATCTGTCTGAATCTGCTTACTGTATCCATTTCTTGGTCTTCCTCTGCGGTTTTTACCCCACGCACTTCCCTCCAACGCTAAAATCACAATTCCTTGATGTCTAAGAATGTGTCCTACCAATCTATCCCTTCTTTTAGTCAAGGTATGCCAGAAATTTCTTTCTCCCCAATTCTGTTCAGTACCTCCTTATTAGTTACGCGATCCACCCACCTAATCTTCAGCATTCTTCAGTAGCACCACATTTCAAAAGCCTCAATCCTCTTCCTGTCCGCACTGTTTATCGTCCATGTCCCATTTCCATACAAGGCAACACTCCATACAAATGCTTTCAGAAAGGACTTCCTAAGGCTTAAATCAGTATTAGATGTTAACAAATTTCTCTTTTTCAAGAACGCTTTTCTACTCATTGCCATTCTGCATTTTATATCCTCTGTACTGCGATCATCATTTGTTATTTTACTGCCCAAGTAACAAAACTGATCTACCTCCTTTCTTGCTTCGTTACCCAATCTAATTCCTTCAGCATCACCTGATTTTCTTACACTGCACTCCATTACCCTAGTTTTGCTCTTGTTAATCTTCATCTTATATGCACCTTTCAGCACACTGTCCATTCCGTTCAATTGCTCTTCCAGGTCCTTTGCTGTATCTGACAGAATTACTCTGTCGTCGGCAAATCGCAATGTTTTTAATTCTTCACCCTGAACTTTAATTCCTTCTCCAAATTTCTCCTTGCTTTCCTTTATAGCTTACTCAATGTACTAATTGAATAACAATGGAGAAAGGCTACAACCCTGTTTGTTTTTGTACAAGTTGTAAATTACCTTACGCTCACTATATTTTACTCCAGCTTGCTTCAGAACTTGAAAGAGTCTATTCCAATCAACATTGTCAAAAGCCTTCTCCAAATCTACAAAAGCTAGAAATGTAGGATTGCCTTTTCTTAATCTTTGTTCTAGGATAAGCCGTAAAGTGAGTAATCCCTCCCGTGTTCCTACATTTCTCCTGAACCCAAACTGATCTTCCCCGAGGTCGGCTTCTACCAGCTTTTCCATCCTTCAGTATATAATTCGTGTTGATATTTTACAACCATGACTTATTAAACTGATGGTTCTGTAATTTTCACATCTGTCTGCACCTGCTTTCTTTGGGATGGGGATTATAACATATTTCTTAACGTCTGAGGGTACTTCACCCGTCTCATACATCTTACACATCAGGTGAAACAATTTAGTCATGGCTGGTTCTCCCAGAGACTTCAGTAGCTCTGAGGGAATATCATCTACTCCAGGGGCCTTGTTTCGACTTAGGTCTTTCAGGGCTCTGTCAAATTCTTCTCTCAGTACAGTATCCCCTATTTCATCTCCATCTACATCCTCTTCCCTTCCTACAATATTGTCTCGAAGTTCATTTCCTTTGTAGAGCCCCTCTATATAGTCTTTCCATATTTCAGCTTTCCCTTCTTTGCTGAGAACTGGTTTTCCATCGGTGTCCTTGATATTCATAGAGCTGTTTTTCTTATCTCCAAATGTTTCTTTTATTTTCCTTTGGGCTGTATCTATTTTTCCCTTATTTATACATTCTTCTACATCCTTGCATTTGCCTTCTAGCCACTCCTACTTAGCAATTTTGCACTTCCTGTCAATCTCATTTCTTAGTCGTCTGTACTCCATTTTGCCTGTTTCATTTACTGCATTTTTATATTTTCTCCTTTCATCGATTAAATTTAGTATCTCCTGAGATATCCAAGGATTTTTTGTAGGTCTTGCCTTCCTACCTATTTTTTCCTCTGCTATCTTCACTATTTCATCTCTCAATTTTACCCATTCCTCCTCTACTGTTTTATTTTGCCCTGTTTCTGTCAATTGTTGCGTAAAGCTCCCTCTGAAATTCTCCTTCTTTTCCTACCTTTTTGTAGTTTCTTCAGTTTCAGCCTACAGTTCATAACCAACAAGTTATGGTCAGAGTCTATATCTGCCCCTGGGTATGTCTTACACTTTAAAACCTGGTTCCGAAATCTATGTCTTACTATTATAAAATCTATCTGGTATCTCCTGGTGTCTTCTGGTCTCTTTCACGTATACAACCTTCTTCTGTGATTCTTAAACCAGGTTTTTGTTACAACTAAATTATGTTCTGTGCAAAATTCTACCAGGCAGCTTCCTCTTTCATTCCTTTTGCCCATGCCATATTAACCTACTATCTTTCCTTCTCTTCCTTGTCCTACTACCGAATTCCAGTCTCTCATAACAATTAAGTTTTCCTCTCCCTTAATTGTCTGAATAATTTCCTTTAGCTCCTCATATATTTCTTCGATTTCCTCATCATCGGCTGAGCTAGTTGGCATATAAACCTGTACTTCTGTTGTCGGTGTTGGCTTCGTATCTATCTTGACAATGATAATGCGATCGCTGTGCTGGTCATAGTAGTTTACCCGCATTCCTATTTTCTTATTCATTATCAATCCTACTCCTATGATACCTCCAACTGATTTTGTATTTATAATCCTGTTCTCACCTGACCAGAAATCCTGTTCATCCTACCACCGAACTTCACTAATCCCCACTATATCTAACTTCAACCTATCCATTTCCCTTTTTAAATTTTCTAATTTTCCTACTCGATTAAGGGATCTAACATTCTACGCTCCGACCCGTAGAATGCCAGTATTGTCTTTCCTGATGATCACATCCTCCTGAGTTGTCCCCGCCCGGAGATCCGAATGGGGGACTATTTTACCTCCGGAATATTTTACCCGAGAGGATGCCATCATAATATGTCCATACAGTAGACCTGCATGTCCTCGGGAAAAGTAACGGCTGTAGTTTCCCCTTGCTTTCAGCCGTTCGCAGTAACTGCATGGCAAAGCTATGTTTAAGACCAGACTGTTGCCCCTGTAACTACTGAAAAGGCTGCTGCCCCTCTTCAGGAACCAAACGTTTGTCTGGCCTCTCCACAGATATCCCTCCGCTGTGGTTGCACCTACGGTACGGCTATCTGTATCGTTGAGGCACGCAAGCCACCCCACCTCGGCAATGGCTGTGGTTCATGGGAGTATATGAAAAATATATAAGTAAGTAAAAGACTAAATATTAAAGGGGGGAGCAGAGACAACAGGAGTGGTCAAAACTTAACGTGACATGAGTTCGTGGAGGTGGCGGAATGAGAGGATGTCTTTTTGAGTGCAAGTTCCTCTTCATATCAGAGGGGTGTAGTGCTAGGTGGTGAGATGCAAATAAAACGTGTGTTATAATAGGAGTCTATATCCTGAAGCAATACAGGAGGATATCCACCGCTACTGGGTATTGGGAATCCTCCAAAGAGGCGGTTCGCATTGCCTGGTGATACGCTAACCCAGTTCGTAGTTTCTTATAGAAATCTGTGCAGTGAACACGTATCAGTGTGCTTCAGCGGGAGGTGATGGAACGGCCGAGCGCTCTAAGGCTCCTTGCTGTGGAGCGCGCTATTGTTCCCCGTCGAAGGTTCGAATCCTCCATCGGTCATGTGTGTGTGTGAGTGTGTGTGTGTGTGTTGTTCTCGGGTTATTTAAGCAGTTTCCAACCATAGTGACAAAACCACATCGATTAAGTCTCATAGATTTACAAACATTTGAATATTTCAACGTGCCTACAATCTTGTGTAAAGGTATTTGGCCACTATTGGGATTGTGGTGTAGCAGGGGTCGTTTACATGGGAAACGATTTCACAGGGACATCACGGAGGTTCGGAGGGTGAAATAAGGTTGGTGTGGAGAGGATATTGAGGAGGAACGACCCCGTTCCAGACTTGACTGCAGAAAATCACACCCAAGATAGGTTAATCTGATGAGACTTTCTGACCGGGATGGAAATGACAAAGGGAATGTCTCTATACAGCCCCAACGTAGATCATGTGCGAGAAGAAATTGTCGCCTGAAGGACAGAATCAACATACGGATGTCTCAATATATATTCTTTTTCGAAATTAAATGTGAAAACATAGAAATGTGATTGCTCGGTTAAACGTAGAGAGGAGAGTTACTGCATTGAAAAAGATCATTGAAGGCGTCAATCACGTGAATATCTACTTGCTGAATGTGATGGAAGACCAAATGGGAGTAAGTATGGTAGATTTAAGAAATGCAATATTACAATTAGAACTGTGGAAGCCAAATAATGCAGGAGGCATAATTACGTTATATAGATTGTTTGGCGTCTATTCTTTCGGATTCTAATCTATATCCATTTCTAGTTGATGATGGCGTAAGATTAATCTACTACACCCCAGAAGAGGCGATGATATTTCCTTGTGGCATTTATGGCCGTTACAGATGAAGCAGTTACATTCGACCTTGTAAGGAAATCTCGAAATGGCGAGTATAAGGAGGCTTGGACAATGGGGACGCTACGACCGTATTGTGCTACTTATGGGAATTCGAGACGGACGAGAAGCGAGCACAGGTAGAGTGGTAAGTGACCTTTTGCCCGAAGCAGAAGGCCCGGGTTCGAATCCCGGTCCGACCCACATTTTCACTGGTCACCACTGAGTAATTTCCATGCCCTAGTGCAGCTAAAGTTTTGCTTCTTCCTCCCTCATCTTTCTTCCTTCCTGTCCTTTATAAAAATTTGCAATACCGTAACGGTGAAGATTTTTCCAACAATTAAAAAGATTATAGTTGTTATAATTTTCTGTTTCGATGCTCGAAAATTGCTATGATTACTTCTTACGCCAGTCAGACGGAACTTGACCCGACTTCTACTGTATTTGAGAAAGTCCGACATAATTTCATCTACCCTAGCAACTTTATTGCACTGCAATCTGTTGACCATTCTCTCCATTTCCTGAAAAGTGATCCAGTTTTCATTATTTATATCCCATTGTACATGTAAATCTGAAACATTACAGAAAATTTCAGTTATATTGAGCAACTCTTGAAATATTCCCTCCGTCTTTCCAAATCATCCTCAGGGATTCGCTAGCAACTCCCATGATCTTTCGAAAACACTTATCAATATTATTCTCCCTGCCTGTCGAAGAGACTGTCAATTGCAGCGGGAGGAGGTTGAAAAATCTAATCGGCAAAAATAGTTCTTTCAAAAGATTGAACTTGCAGCTCGAAGACAGTGATGTGGAAGTTCATGTTCACCTTAAAAATCTTCCTTCCTTTTCTCTCACTCGTATTACTACGTGACAGTACATACATGTCCCTATTTGTAGTAGGGAAGCAGTGTATTCTGCCACGTCAGGGTAGAACAGTAACGTATCTGATATATTACAAACTTAGTGTCTCTTGTTCTTGATGTCCCTCTGAAGGTTCAGCAGACAGGTCGAAGAACTGTTGTAGAAGTGAGGTTAAAATAACTGATTGTGGTGGCGTAGTGAGACTGATAACCAACATACCTTTTGGAATTCCAGTGACTTTGAATTTTATTCAAACGTTCGATGCTAATAAAAAGCCACAAAACGACAATTTTCACAAAAAACTTCTCAATAAACAATATAACACTCTAATTAATATACACCGATAAAATAAACTGTTAACGGTAGAAGCGCGTGTGATAGACACAGATGTGGTTACTCACACCAGGCTGTCAGGAACTGACCAAGATTTTTTTCTGCTTGCACCACAATTTTGCGCCAACCACTAGACGTTACGTTTGTTGTTTGTTTCCAGTTTTAAGCACTATAAAAAGAATGACAAATTACGTTATAGCTTATCATATACACGTTAATTATCTAACTGAAAATTACTATGTTTCTTTTAGTTTATTAAATAGTAATAAATGAATCGTGAGAGAATGGTGCCCTAGAAGAGGTGGCATCGGCCAATCAGAATGAGTATCATGTTGCATGTATTCAAAAATCAAATGTTTGTAGAACTTATGGTGACTTAACTACGGGGTTATCAGTCCCTAAACTTACAAACTACTTATGAACTACTTACGAACTAGGACGGCACAAATATCCATGCCCGAGGGGGGATTCGATCCCCCGACCGTAGTGGCCGTGCAGACCGTGACTGAAGCGCCTCAGTCCCCTCGGCCACCGCGGCCGGCATGTATCATGTACATCAGCGAAGTTTCCCACGGGATAACCATGTCTTGCACAATTTGTTATATTTCTTATCCAAGTCATCCTCTTGCTGCTCCGTAGAAACCTAAATTGAAATCATATATACTATTAACATTTTTCCGCGAGACTCCAAATTAACGAACTTCCGGCGTGGCACAATGGAACATCCATAATTCAATACTTAGTTCGAAAGATAGATCGACGTGGAATGACGTTGTAAATGTAGTCATCGCTAGAAAAGATGTACAATATTAAATTACGAGCCACGCCGTACTGCACTCAGTGCCAGCTGCTGGACACGTTAGCGCACGCATTTGTCTGTCGAGATCAGACTGAAATCTGGACGTGGACTAGAAAAAGACTAGCTCTTATGACTCGCACCACCGCACTGAACATTACTATACATGACATACTGCGTCCTGATTGGAATTATTACCCTGAAGCCAAGCATCATAGTTACACTTGGCTTCTTGGACTGTTTATTTATTATGCGATTAACCGGAAAGCTCCTACCTTACAAGATTCCATACTCTATATTAACGACCAGCATTACGTTCTACAAAGCGTTTCAAATACAGGAATTTGTTCCAAAACTTTTTAAAGGTTTCACTTACGTATTGAATATCATTTTCATTTGTTTGAATTATAAGCTTAATTTTTCTTCTTGCTACACGAAGAGTGGGTAGTTCTTATTCATTCCATAGAGCATCATTTTAGTTTTGTATTATGATTTTGCCGGCCGCGGTGGCCGAGGAGACTGAGGCGCTTCAGTCACGGTCGGCACGGCCACTACGGTCGGGGGTTCGAATCCCCCCTCGAGCATGGATATTTGTGCCGTCTTTAGTATAAGGTAGTTCATAAGTAGTTTGTAAGTTTAGGGACTGATGACCCCGTAGTTAAGTCCCATAAGCTCTACAAACATTTGAAAATTTTATTATGATTTGAAGGGAAGATGCAACTGATTTGATCTGCAGTACAACAGAAGTACCTACAGCAGAAGAATGTTTTGTTTAAGGCACTTGAAGGAAAAAAACCGGCAAAATTTTCTTTCTTTCTAATAAAAAAAAAAAAAAAAAAAAAAAAAAAAAAAAAAAAAAAAAAACAGATAGCATCACCGATCGCGGTGGTGAAGGTCGTCGGTTCAATCCCGTCAACCGGCAAAAACTTATTTACTTGCAATTATCATTTGCAGAATATTCTACATGTTTCTTATGTTCACTTGTAATTTCTACATGTTTCTTATGTTAACCATTCTTCTAATTTCTGGTACATTCTGTCTGTGTATAAATAACAGAGCACTTTGCCCGAGAGGCAGTTAGTGCTGCGTGTTTGTTACGTTCGCAATAAACCTGCATTGAGTATAAGTTCTGTGTTCAGCTGTCAACCCTTCTTCGAAGTCAGGCCTGCTTCCATTCCGACGCGACAATATTGGCTGAAAGCCAACAATCCCGCGTAATTACATTCAAATGGAAAGTTGTTGTTGTGGTCTTCAGTCCGGAGACTGGTTTGATGCAGCTCTCCACAATACCCTATCCTGAGCAAGCCTCTTCATCTCCACATAAGAACGGCAACCTACATCTGTCTGAATCTGCTTACTGTATCCATCTCTTGGTCTTACTCTGCGGTTTTTACCCAACACACTTCCCTCCAATGCTAAATTCACAATTCCTTGATGTCTAAGAATGTGTCCTACCAATCTATCCCTTCTTTTAGTCAAGGTATGCCAGAAATTTCTTTTCTCCCCAATTCTGTTCAGTACCTCCTCATTAGTTACGCGATCCACCCACCTAATCTTCAGCATTCTTCTGTATCATCATATTTCAAAAGCCTCTATCCTCTTCCTGTCCGCACTGTTTATGGTCCATGTCTCACTCCCATACAAGGCAACACTCCATACAAATGCCTTCAGAAAGGACTTCCTTAGGCTTAAATCAATATTCGACGTTAACAAATTTCTCTTTTTCGAGAACGCTTTTCTACCCATTGCCATTCTGCATTTTATATCCTCTGTACTGCGACCATCATTTGTTATTTTACTGCCCAAGTAACAAATCTCATCTACCTCATTTATTGCTTCGTTTCCCAATCTAATTCCTGCAGCATCGCCTGATTTTCTTACGCTGCACTGCATTACCCTAGTTTTGCTCTTGTTAATGTTAATGGAAAGTACAGTTCTCTAAAATCGGATGACTGTTACACCCAGCAGGCATCTGTGGTGACATACCCGAGTGCCTGCCAGTGAGGTGGCAGCTGGCGGTATGCGGCAGATGGCAGGAGGCTCCGACGCCAGCGTCGCTGCCAACAGGTGCGCTGCTCGCGGCACGTAACGACTTCCTGCCTGGCCTAACTTTCTTGTTTACAGGCGGCCGGCGCGCGCGCTTCCTCCAAGGCACGTGCTCCTCTTTTTTGTTGCCGTGTGACGTCACACCCGCCCAGGAGGCTCAACCAGCAGTCTGAGCCAAGCTCAACACCGCCACGCACGCACGTCGGCTGCCATCCTCGTCTGCGAAAGCTTTTAATACCGCACTTTAATTTCTTCTTGTCTTCTTCTTTAGTCTGTCTCAATCCACTGCTAGTTATGACTCTTCCATTTGTTTCCATTGTCTTTTATTTTGAGCCGCCTGGTACCATCGTGTTGCCGCCACCAACTTCACGTAATCAAGCCATCATTTGGGGTCTTCCAATTCTTATTTAGTCCCATGGTCTCCAGTACACAATTCTGTGTGTCTTTTTGAGCTGTATATCCAGCTCATTGCCACTCCAGTCTTTCAATTATTTCTAGGACGCCTACTATCCTTGTGCTCCTCCTAATGCTCTCGGATCTGATCTTGTCCCGGGTACTGACTCCCAGCAACCGCCACTCCATAGTTCTTTGAGTGAGCTGGTTTCAGTGCACTTGCCTTTGTCAGTCATAGTTTTCAGACCGTGGTAATACGCATGTATTACACACCTTAGCCTTGATGTTTTGACAGCCAATTTTAACCTGGAGAGCGGACGCCACCTCATATTACCCTTAGAAGGGTTGGCTTTTCTTTATCCTTGCCTTCACTCTAATCCTGCCAAGGGACCTAACAAGGTATGTCATCTGGATTTGGTGAACCAAGTTTTTTTTAACGAAGTGTTACTCCCCCTCCTATCCCATCCAGGGTCTTTTTTTTCCGAGATGACCTTTGGATCCTCGATGGGGTACGGACATTTTCAATGATAATAATTACAGTTTGATATGCAAATTACGAGATTATGTCGTAAGTTTAATAACATAATTAAGGCTGATGCGTACTAGTGAACAAACATTTGTTTTTCTAAGCAAGGCAAGGCTCCCGCATGGCGGGGACCGGTGACAAAAACACAGATGGGGGGAAAGCTCCTCACCCCATCTCCATAGCCCCGGGCAGTCTTCGGGCAGATAGCCACTGACTTCTTGGGGAAATACGGACACTTTAAAATCCTTTTAAATACTACACAATGCCATCCTCAACAAATTATGTTTACTTGGAACTTTTAGTGGACGGAAAGCGAATTCCAGACTGGCGCCGTCATGTCTGAAAGGAGATACCTAAATGAGATGTTAGCTGAGACTATTGGCCGGCGAGCCATACGGCGTTTCAAGACACTGTATCCGATTGGTAGGAGAGCCACTGGTGGGGAAGCGTCTGCGTTATCTGAAGATATACACAAGCGGAAAGAGAGAAATTGAGGTAGGCTCGCTCTCTTGCCCACGATGCCTATGTGTGACACCGCTAGCAGTGGGACACTGTCACAGTGATTTTTGTGCGGAGAGGCGTTAAAGACTCCTGTACTGTACTGCACTGTAAGGTAGTGCTGCAGACTTGGGGGTTTTCCACCTAAATTTAGGGGGACTGTGCTGTCTTGGAGGGAATTTGGAGTGTTTTGTACTTCAGGGGGAATTTTCGGGGGACGTGTGCTTTGAGGGGAATTTTTAGGGGCTTCTCAGACATGAATAATTCATACCTATCAAAATTTGTTTAGCCCTACGTTACAATGAAATACTTCATTGTTGTGTTTTCGTTGGCACTGCCCTTCTTTAAAGGCGCTTCTGCAACGTCTACTGTACTGTACTATTGTTGTATTGGTGATTGTGGACTGAAGTTGAATACCCTGGAAGTGTATGTGCGAGTATTCAAGTGACTATGGCATCAAGAGAGAAAAAATATTCCCAAAGTTACACAAGGCGTGGGAAGGTTGAAAAGTACGTGTATTCCCAGTTTGTTAGATTTTATTAGCATAGCTAAACAGGGACGTTTATATAGCCTAACTTCTCCCTGCAGCCTATATACTACGACTCATATCTTAGAAAGTCATGCAGAAACTACTGCTTTTTCTTTTACTGATCACTAAAGAGTAGAATATTAGTAATTAGGTTTTCGTTAAGTGACATTTAGAACGAATACATTAATACGTCATGCAGAGCTTTATTGAAATGTGTTACTAACGAAAATTAATAGTGTAGGAAAGACATATATATATATATATATATATATATATATATATATATAGTTGTGGCCTGAGCACCATTTAGGTTTTTTTTTTTTTTTTTTTTTTTTAGGGGGGAATTCACATACGATTTAGGGGACAATTGAGCTTCAGGGTTAGCAAAACTTCTGTAAGGAGCACCTCTGTCATGGGGCGGATCTTAGTCGAGTGGAGAGAACCTGGTAAAGATTACGCGCTGTTCATAGTGTTGACCGAGATATTTCATATACGGTTTGAACATACACAGAGTGCATTAGTAAACGCTTGCAAGCGCATTTTTGAGTGGCAACGTGGTAGGTTAGTCTGAGACTGACGTACCAAGTCAATGTATAGCCAGACTTACATTTATAGGTCGTTCTTGACTCCATCAAGACACAGGGAAAGTGCAATCGGCTGTAGTCGACCAAAACAGACAATATTTAGTTTCGATTTCAGTGAAGACGCAGCTAGCAGCTTTCGACGCAGTTAATGATATTGTGTGCAATCGCTTTAGGCGAACTCCACCCATCGGTTTAGTTGTTTCCATATGTGCACACCAAACTTATTAATTTTTGCCGAAATTGAATTTCTTTCAAAAGCCTTCCAAAATGTCTGAAAAATGAAAGAAATTTTAAAAATAAATATCCGACCGGTCTGTGTTTTTGCCCACTTTTGCAAATATTTCAGACTAAAACTAATAATAACAAAAATATAAATAATATAAATGGCAAATAATATAATTATTTTTATGTGTATGTATTTTTCTATTACGTTATTAAATATAGTTTCTTATTATTTCTATGTATTTAATTTTATATTATTTATATCTTTAGCTTATTTTCTTTGAGATATTTGCAAAAATCATAAATCGACAATAAAATTTAAAGTGTGTCCTAGAACACGCCAGTGCGTATTATTTATATGTTATTTGCGAAGATAGCTTTGATAAGAAGTAGTTTCAATTCCATTACTAGTTTCAGCAGACGTGCCTCATTTCCTCATAAGAAGCGCAACCCACATCTATTTAAACCTGATACTGTATTCGTCTCTTGGTCTCCCTCTGCGATTTTTACCACACACACACTTCCCTCCTATTTGTATTATCAAGATATAGGGGTGAAATATCACGGAGATGATGCACGATTTGCGGTAGAAATGATTAAAAGAAAAGCGTTATACGGTAAAGCGTGATTTACTTGTGAAATTTCTTTCACCGACTTCCTGTACCGAATGTCAACGTATTTTGTTAGGTTAGCACCAACCCACAAATTATACATTATATAATATATTATATATTATATTATATATTATATTATAATCGCAATAAAAGAAATCAGATCGATAACGGAAATATTTAGGTGTTCCTTATTCCCGCGCGCTATCAGAGAATGGAACGGTAGAAAAATAACATAAAATCGGTTCGACGGAAACGTCTGCCGTGCACCTCATTGTGAATTACAGAGCATTTATGTAAGTGTAGAAGTAAATGAAGTCCCGTCGGCTTACGAAGATATCAGTATGTCTGTTCATCTGTAAGAAGATCCTACCAATAGAGAAAGTACCACGGCTGAGTGAATGGTGAATACGAGACTTTTATACATAGTACCAGAACTTCATTTTGCGCATGTCTCGTCTCATACTTCATTTTGCGTATGTCACGTTTCATACTGTGATCTATTTGCGACAACGAAGAAGAATAAAAATTGTCTTCCGTACTCATTTTACTGACAGCAATCTAAATTGTATTGTTCAAAATGTTATGGGACTTAACTACAGGGTCATCAGTCCCTAAACTTACAAACTACTTATGAACTACTTACGAACTAGGACGGCACAAATATCCATGCCCGAGGGGGGATTTGAACCCCCGACCGTTGTGGCCGTGCAGACCGTGACTGAAGCGCCTCAGTCCCCTCGGCCACCGCGGCCAGCCTGTATTGTTACCTTGCCGTCGAAGCATTCCTTAGGTAATCGCAGTACGTTCGGAAACAGTAAATATTTTTAACAAGTGATGATTATAAATATTATTTATTCTGTATTCTTAGACTCTTGCCTCACCACATCCTCTGAAATTGCGGCATATTCTGCAAACGATGAGTAAATATTTGTGACAAATAAGAATATACACTACTGGAAAATGAAAAAAGAACATCACGAATTCGTCGACCCAACAGAGTGAAACTTTACAGACACATTCTTGACGTTGTATACAACACACGATCACACAGACAGAGCCGTACGCACGTGAGTACAGACCTGAGCGTTCGCAATGTTGGCGTTAGTGCCGTGTATAGGCCTACCCTCCTTTTGTAGCAATGAAATCTGTAATTCTGTCATGGAATCGATCGTAGAGGTTCCGAATGTGGTTATGTGTAATGGCCTGCCATGCAATTTCCACCTGGTGACTCACTTGGGCTAGATTTTGTGCCGCTTATGCAGACCGCCAAACATGACGTTTCATGCGGTCCCAGACATGCTCAATGAGAGAGAGATCTGGCGGTCGTGCTAGCCAGGGTAGTTGAAGTACACCTTGAAGAGCACATTGCTTGGTACCGGATAATGTGGATTTGCATTGTCCTGTTGGAAAAAGCAAATCACCTTGTTGTCGCATGTGTGGTAGCAAGACGGGTTAAATGATGGTTTCAGTGTGCCGTGCACTGTTCAGTGTTCTCTAGACGATCACTATGATGCACGATCATGTGTGCCGTTAGTGAGTGCTCTGCTCACGCACCAACATCGTTCAGCCCGCCTCCAATGGTGTCATGGTTGGAGCTTATGAAGGGACGAATGCAGACATGTCGTCTTCAGTGAGGAAAGTTCCCACTGCCTCGGCACCAATGATGGTGGTACACTTGTGCCGAGCAGGGGAGCGCGAAAATCTGGAGTGTACGCGACAGAGGCAAACGGGGCCGACATCTGACATCATGGTGGGGGAGCCATATTCTACACTGGCCGTTCTCCCCTGGTGTTCTTCGTGGGAAAATTGAACAGTACACGATACATTGAAACCCTCATTCAACCGTCTTGCCACCGTTCATGCACGAACAAGGCGATGTGCTTCTCCAACAGGACAATGCACTTCCACACGTATCCCATGGGACCCAACGTGCTCTTCTAGGTGTACGTCAACTTCCCTGCCCATCATTATCCCCAGATCTGTCCTTCATTGAACATCTGGGACAGGATTGAACGTCATCTTGGCGCGGTCTACAGGACCGGCACGAGATCTGCTTCAACTGAGGCATCAGATGGAAATTGCATAGCAGGTCATACAGTAAGACTTCATTCGGCACCTTTACGACCGCCTTCATGAAAAAGTTGCACCCCGCAGTGCTGCAGAATGAGGGGATACACGATACTAGCGTCGACATTGTGCATGCTCTGGTGACCATACTAAAGTTCGTATGGTTCTCACTGCGTGATCGTGTGTTGTATACATCCTTGAGATTGTGTGAATAAAATTTCGCTCTTCTGGGTCGACGAATTCATGGTGTTCTTTTTTAATTTTCCAGGAGTGTAAGTGTCACTCCCAGCATCTGTTTCACACGGGAAGCTAAGAGAAGATATATTATACAATAATGCCTCCCAGGTCTCTAACAAGCTATCATTAAGCATGAAATACGGTACTACGCGCCTTTCACCACCAGGCCATACTCAACATCACTGCCCGACAGTTTAATTTAATTTAGAATTTGTGACATCTTTTACAGGCAATGAGTCATTGCTTGACAGTCAATTGAAAGAAATCCTACCAAGGCTGATGTGGTTTTGATAAATCCCCTGTCCATAAAAGCTATGAGCTACAGCTATTTGAGGCAGGAAGCAGCCTGCAGTGTATCCTGCGCCATCTAGAGTCTGAGTACGAAATGAAGCGTGCACATTGACTATCAAATTCGTGTCTATTGTGACCATAAGGCAATGACGTAATGCCAGTCGCCCATGCGCAGAAGCGTTAAAGCATCAAGGGACGTGCTCGTGACACTGATGCCAAGTTTCACATAGTCTAGATGAACGACGATGTAGCACAGCGTGGTAAATATAAATGCCGTTTATTTAAGATTATGTCTAACAGCATTCAAACAAAAATAATTTAGAAAATGTGAGAAGTCAATAAGTCAGAAATTTGGGTGTTCGCGTGCTCTTGCGTGTGTGAGAGAAATTAAAGCGAAAATCCAAGCCGCAAACTGATCGTACTTCAGTCTGTCAGCCTTTTAAGTCATGTAAAGCGATTTTAAACTCTAACGTATAAAAGACTAATGCAGTTAGTTGAGCTATATGATTCTTCAATTTGGAATGCCCAGAAAAATATCTACCTAACCTTCCCGCTTTTGAGCGGAATATCTAAAGGAAGATAAGATCACTGGAGAATGGAGGATCAGCCTTAATAGAGCTGAATAAAATCTACAACAGAGCAAACATTATAGGCCTAAGCGTCGGCAGGACATGTTGTCCGAATGGAGAAACAATGGTGACCTTTGAAAATCATGGATTTCACTCCCTGTGAAAGAAGACCACTACGAAGAGAAAGAAATGGAGAGATCAAATACAGTTTGGCATAGAGGGGGAAAGACGACAGAACGCACTAAACAGAGTTCAGTGGAACAGAAATCTAACTGCGCGCGGTTTTCTGGCCTTGATCGCGTAAAGTAAGGTAAGTAAAGTAGTATTCTGTTAGAAAAATGGGAGCACTGTAGCTGCATTTTTACCTCACCACCGACATTTGGATTCCTCATATCAGGTGGCACGTTATTAACATACCTGGTTACTTATCACGGTGTGAATTACTGTCTAATTTATGTGAGCGTGCATTTCACTCCACAAATTACTCATGAAAAATGTAGACTTTTTCCTAACATCGTGGAACACAATATACCGTTCATTGGTGCATAGATATTCCGTGATCAATAAGAGAATGCAATCGTAATATCTCTGTCTACGTAAAAAAAAAAAAAAAAAAAAAAAAAAAAAAAAAAAAAAAAAAAAAAAAAACTCGGATGCCACATGTCCTGTGACTTGTTATTTACGATCCTGCAGGTGTATAATGATCTCGTTAAAAACCTAGGCTGCAGAAGGGCAGGAATTATCCCATTGGTCCATGGCGTGCGCAAGGGAACTGGAGATGGAAGGGATTTGGGGGGGGGGGGGTAGACCTGAGACGCATTGTTCAGGAAATGTATTGCAGAACTAAATATCCCTTAAATTATCAACTGCAGGAAAATAGCAGTTTCGGAAGTCCCCTTGCTATCATATTGAGGGATTTTTATATTTTCACTTTTAATAGAATTTTTTAAATGTTGTTTTATTTATTTCTTTTTACACTTCCCTTGCGCATTATGCCATTACACTAATTTCCTTAAATGAAAAAAAAAAGAAAAGAAAAAAAATGCAACAAGAAAACTTTCCTTCTATGTTCTGTATATCATCTCCATATTATTACTACTTTTTAACAGCTTGAAAATTATACTAAACATTTCTAAAAAGCAGGGTCGTTTCTGGAACTAATCAGAAAGGTCAGTGAGGACGAGAGAATGAAAACGATATAGGTTTGAAAGAACTACATCAATTGATCAGAATGAGAAATAAAATACTCATCGGAAACAGAATGAAATTAAAGGGACAGCCGCTATCTGCTTCCGTTAAATCGCATGCAATTTGTGGGAATATAGCTACAAGCCTTGCAGCGCAGAAAAACGGCGAACGGCACAGACAAATAGGTAATCAATCCGAATCACTAATCGGTGTAACAATACGCTACTGGGATACTAACTGATGGGGAAATGAGGCACACGTACATTCTCTCTCAGGAAATAACAGCTACCGAGCTTGATTAATAAATACCTTACTGTCGGCTGCTACCGTTAAATATAGAGTTTTTACTGCTGCTATACGCAGCAGTTCGCAACTGCCGTCACGGTGTAATTACCGTCACAAATGTCATGAGAGATATCCACCGGCATTACGCAGAGCAAAATTAAAACGATGCAGAAATACAAGAGCGTAAATTAGTGTTTTCTTCATGTCCTGAATATAACGAATACTCCGACAATTAGTTGATTAAATAATGATGTTCTACTAATTACCGAGCGTTAAGAGCACACCAGGTTATAAATTATTCTCTACAAGCAGACATCAACTAATACTGTATAACAAGTGGAAGATTATTTCTCTTAAACATAACACAAGATCAAAACGGAACCATGTGACAGACCATGTTATAATTTGAGAGGCAGATCTATGTTTGTCACACGGACTATATAAAAATTAAATTATCATGTAGGGTTTTGATTTTGACGTGAGATCATCTTTCGTAGAATCAAAACACTGTCAGAGATAAGAAATTCTGATTTAATCCCTGATTATGGCGTATTATATTCAATAATGAAAACTGTAGGAATATCCCTACCTTCTAAGGTATTTTCATACCTTTTAAGTAAACTCTTGTTAGATAGCTAATTACATTTTCTAGAGATTGTTTGAAAGATGATTTTATTGAAATGATATGACTGTAATCAGTTTACTAGATATTTATAGACGATGTGTGATTGTTAGTATTGATATCAATTAACATTATTTCAAGTCTACTTATGAAAAAACACTTATGAACTACGTCTTTTTTTGGCTTTTACAACTACCAGCTTTTAAAAGGAATTCATCTGTGAAATGGAGACATCGAGGGGAACTAGATGTATATATGTAATTAAAATCTTACTTTGCTTTCCGTTACACATTCTATGATATGGCGTAAGTAATCAAAAATTTTTGTTCTTGCATACTGGATTCCTTTTGTAGGCAACGACACCTTTAATAATGGGAGTAAAGATAAATTTGTTCTGAAATTGCGATGGAATTTTTTTGAGCACATTTCCTTGGCAAGTATATGTTTTATGATGGTAGACTTAACATTTTCAACTCGTTGGAGAGATACTTACAAGATCATTACGGATGAACAACACATGTCGCTTTTAAGCAAACCAATACTTTCTTTCTAAGTGATTAGTTACCCCAGCCAGTTGCTCTATAAGATGTTACAGAGTGGAAATGTGACAAAGGATTGATTCATATGTTTCCATGTCTAACAAATACACGGAAAGCAGAATCACATTGACTTAATTGCCTGTAAAGCAATCTTTGCATTTCGTTTATCGAGTATGACTAAAACCAGTTGACAATAAAGGCATCAATTTCTTAACAAGTGTTTCTCGAAGTGTTAAACATCATCTGCACAAGGCAAGGCTTACGTAAAATAAAAAACATAATAAGAAGCAGGCTATCAAAGCCTAAGGAAATATTTATTGTTAAAACAAGTGTACAATGATTAGACGTTGGACTTCATTTAAGAAAGAAATACGTGTAAATGTGGACCTAGAGTCCAGTGGGGCAATGAACCATGTGGATAAAACCAAACATGAGAGTTAATAAGTTTGGATATGAAGTTACAGAAAAATTATGGAAAGTTATAAGTGATAATTTGATAGTCTGTATTCATTCAGTAAGGAAATAAATATTGGAAAAGACTAAATGGATTACGGGACAGATAATGCTTCCATTTTTCTCATTAACGTACAGAATGTGGGATAAATAATAGATTACCTTATTGTAAACAAGTGCAGTATTTTCATTGTTAAAGCTAGAGAGTAAAAAGTGCAGTAGTACCGTATTTACTTTACTTCATTATTTCTACTTTGGTTTTATCAATATTTATCGAACAGTGGCGAGCCTTTTGGGGGTAGGGGTGACCTATGGCGCTATTAGTCCCTCCGTCCTCCCCAGGACTGCATTAACTTCTTAAACTTTTCCAATAATAATAATAATAATCAATAATTTCGCCAACCTTAGTCCTGAGAGATTTTAAGTTGCCTGTCAAAAGCCGGACAAAGGAGGAGTGATAAAACCAGGGGTTTAAAAACCATGATTCAGCTGGCCTGGCTGATAGTACCACGTAAGGATCCCTTGCTAAGATTACAGAGAAAACCTCACCGACAGTGAAGACGAAAATGATGAGTTCGTTGCGGCGGAGCTGATGAAAGAGTACAAGTGGGCCACTGTACGAAATAAAAGCTTGATTCTGGTAGGAGGTACCCAGATAAGAGTTTACTGTTATAAAAAAAGCTTAATTTTAGCAGTAAAATTAGCAAAAGGTCCGTGTATACTACCGGCTACTCCCTGCTGCAAAACCTTGTTCCCTGGCCCAAACTGAGAACTGACTTTGTTCAAATTACTCTAACAACTGGAAGATAACGATACAGTGGCCAATATACGTAGCATCTCACACGAAATTACGCACAGGCATTAATACACAAGCCACCACAATTAAAGTTATTTCATAAAGGTGACTAAGGAAAACATTTATGGCGCAACGGAACTTAAACATAAAAAAATTGCATCTGAGCTTGTTCTCAGCACTGGTGAAGAACAATATTAAATAAAAGGGGGAAGGCGTTCGAAAACTACAACTTATAGCAAGTCAAAATTACACAGAACTTAACTTGTTTATTCAGGTCGAACGCAAGCAAAATGGGGAACCAATTTTGTTAATACAATAAAAAAGCATCCCATTTACATGATCTAATACTGGCGATACCCAGCATTGTTTTTAATATAAATTACACAGAACTTAACGGTACTGGGGGTAGGATTTACAACACTCACTTGCTCACACACACGCAATGCAACAGCGAAACTCGCCAAAATCAGCGTGCTGAAACGAGGCAGAAGCAGGCGCCGCTATCGTAGGGGAAATTTAGCAAACCCGGAGGTACCACATAACACAATATACATTAAAACTACGAAAATGGCTCAGGTATGTCGTGCCTGATTAGAGATGTTGCGTGAGTATAGAAAAGTTAAGTTGCATTTAGATTAGACCGCGAGGAAACACACTAACGGCGGCACACGGTTACGTTACATGATCGCACTCCACTGATGGTGAAATGGTTAAAAATCGGACACATCACACAAAATCACGGCGGATTCTAAAGTTGCAATCTACGAATAAACTATCTAGGCACTGGTTTATGAGAAGTGGCGTGAATTCAGGTGACTAGCTGCAAACCCCTGATATCGGAGTTCGGACACACGTGGTTCCGAAAACCGATAAAGATGTATAAATTGAATTTCCGAAAAATAAAGAAAATTAACTACGGCATGCAACCCCTAGAAATGTGTAGATTTTCATGAGGAAGCTACTGAAATCCGGTAACATGCGATTGGGAGCGTTCACAGAGACGGAAGAAGTCCAGTCTCAAAACCTGGAAAAGTGAAATAATTACAATGTCGGAAGAATAAAAATAAAAACTACGGCGTGCAAGCCATAGAAATGTTTATAATTACATAAAGAATCGAATGAAATGCAGCTACACGTGATAGGAGCGATTGCAGAGACGGATGAAGTCCAGTCTCAAAAAACCAGAAAAGTGAAATAATTACAAAGACGGAAAACAGAGAATAAAAACTACGGCATGTCCGTTCAGTGCAAGAATAAAATCTACACACTTATCAACTACCATGCACCCATAAATGAAGAAAACAGAAGAAATCCGGAAAAGGTAAATCAATTTTGGTATCTTTTAGAACCTGAAATCTCCAATATACCTAAATACAATGTTAAAAATATTTCTCGGCAACTTCAACGCCCATGTTGGAACGGAAGAAAGGAAAAGCAATTTTAAAATATTGTGGATGAATATCCAACACATTTTATAACAAACAAAAATGGTGGAAGACTTACCAATATGTTTTAAACGTTACAATTAAACTAATGTCCACAAATTTTCAGAAACTACCAAGAAAAGTCAATACTTGGGTATTTTCAAACCAATTCTAGGAGTACATCAAGTGGACCACATTCCAAAACGAATGTCTACGAAATTAGATCCAGATAGTTATCCCTCTACAATAAAAATATGATTTCCCCCATATAAAACAAAACGAGAAATTCCTAAAACACACAGATACAACTGCACTAGAGCCAATATTACAATGGAAAATATTGCGAAATTTAGTCAGAAAAATGACTCAACTAAAAGAGACGATTGGCGTGAGATGTTAAAAAAAAAATAATCCAGAAAGTCAAAAGGACCTTCCAAAAATCTTAGCTTATAGAAATGAAAACTTCACCAAAAATAATACTAGTTATTTCCACTAAACTTTTAAACATCAAGCACCCAGCATTTATTTCAAAGATGAAAATGGAAAAACTGTATTAAATAACCAGGGAAATTGTGAAATGTTAGCGAAGTTTTTTGAAAAGCTCTTAAACTGTCCAATTCCAAACATCAAATTAGTATCCCCAACACTAGCAGAGAACCTTCAGAATAATTTCCCGCAAACAGAAGAAGAAATTCCCGAAGCCACAAAAACACTAATAAAACAACAAAGTACGTGGTGAAGCAAGGCGTCTACATTTACTTTTTGAATTCATCTGTAGGACAGAAAAGATACCAGAAGAATGGAAAATAGCATTAATAAATCTGTTACATAACAAAGGAGACAAATAAAATGTCAATATTTACAGAGGCGTGTTCCAGTGGCATACAATCAGTCATTCGCCACAGACCAGCAAACTTACAACAGTACCATTCTATTGATTTTAAGAAAGCGTTTGATTCAGTGGACAGAGACACAACAGATAACAACATAAGAGAATTTGGTATTAAAGCTAAATTAGGAAACATAATTCGTGAAACATTTATGGAAGAACTATCTCAACCATTTGAAATATAACTGGTGTTAGGAAAGGAGATGGATTATCACCTTTACTGTTTAACTGTGTTTAAATAAATTGTAAGGCTATGGAATAGTTACACTCAACCAGTAATTCTGGGAAGGAGAAAAAATGGAATCAAGGTAAACTGCCTGGCCTTTTCGGACGATTTTGCAATTCTTACAGAAAATCAGACTGAAGCAGCAACTCAAATAGATCTGATGGAAAACATAGCAAATAGTATTGGTCTCAAAATTTCAGCGGAAAAAACTAAATTCATGACAAACATGAAAGACACACCAAAATACATAGAAACACAATTAGGTAAAATAGAGCGAGTTATTCAATTTAAATAACTTGGAGAAGTTACACTGCAAAATGTACTAGGAAAATTTGGAATAGATGTACGAGTTGGTAAAATGCAAAGAGCATATCGCTCGACAAAAAATATCTACCATTAAAATGCATATTAGGAAAACTAAACTGAAACACTATACCACTGTAGTAAGACCGGAATGTTTATATGCAAGGGAATGCCTGACTATGAACAGAATAGAGGTTCTTGAAATACGGTTTATTAGAATCATAATGGGTGCGATACAAATTGCAGATGGTTGGAAAATGAGACGTCACAATGAGTTTTATGAAAATAAAGAGAAAACATCGCAAGTAATGCCAAGTGAAGATTAATCTTCTGTGGGCATGTCTTTCGAATGAATGACAACACGCTGGCTAATGATTTCCTTCATTTGTGGAAAAATAAATCAACAGTACCATGGATCACGGAAGTAAGAAAAGAACTAGAAAGAAACAACATCAAAGAATCTAAAATAACAGACAGGAAGGCTTTTGAGAATAAATTACTAAATTTAGAAGGCTTTCAAGGCAGAAAAAAAAAATAAATAAGAAAACAGGAATAACATGAACAGCAGGAAGATGTAGGGTTATTGGAAGAATAGGAAACAGCGGTTGCTCGCCGTGGAGGTTCGAGTCCTTCCTGGGGCATGGGTGTGTTTGTTTGTCCTTAGGTTAGTTTACCTAGGTTGAAATAATTTGTAAATGTTCAAATATTTGTAGAACTTATAGGACTTAACTACGGGGTCATCAGTCCCTAAGCTTACAAACTACTTATGAACTAGCTAAGACTTAGGACGGCACAAATATCCATGCCCGAGGGGGGATTCGAACCCCCGACCGTAGTGACCGTGACTGAAGCGCCTCGGTCCCCTCGGCCACCGCGGCCGGCAGTAGTTTGTAAGCTACGGACTGATGAGCACGCAGTTTGGTCCGATAGATTTACAGACATTTCAACATTTGAACAAAGTGACATAAAAATATCTTGCTTTCGTCCTACTACTTCTTCAAAAGATGTTCAAATGTTTCTAAAGCTATGGGACCAATCTGCAGTGGTCATTAGTCCATAGACGTACAAACTGTATGCTTCGGTCAACATACGAAACAATGCCCGTGGGAGGACTCCAACTTCCGAAAGGGGGGGGGGGGGTAATCGCGCACACAGCAGCAAGGCGCCTTAAAGGGCACGGCCATTTCCGCGCTGCTACTTTTTCACCTAATGTCTAATGTACTCTAACCAATATTGGTGTCTGAAATAAATACAAACGATTCTTCCTCACCTTATCGTCTGAAAGGAGGATTGTACCATTTTACAACGCTTTCAGACCAGCCACAGTTTTTAGATCGCACCTACTCAAAGAATAGATTTTTAGTCTCCACTACGAATGACTCGAAGTACCTGTCTGTGAACTCACACCACTCAGATTAGCCACAACAGAAGGATCGCTATTATCGAACACCTGCGCCCGACAGGTCGACAATTCTTTACTATGGTTGTACCCTCTTTTATGTAACCTTCGAAATTTGCAAAGCTTGTCCTAAAGCGGGTGTGTCACCTGACCTAAGATCCGCACCAGATAATAAAGGGAGGGGTGGGGGGACTACTAGTACGTTCTACAACAAGAAATACAATGGACGAACTGGCAAGAGGCGAAGCGTGTTGGGGCCTTTTCGGCAGGTTAGGCCCACACAATAGCGGCATCCCACAGGCGGTGGGGGAACTGGAGGAACGTCCGGGGTCTGCCGGAAGGCGGAGGCCGCCGACGGAATGCGGACCTGCGCAGAAGAACGCGATGGGGCTCCACCTGCGGTCCGCACTGCCGGACACTTTGCAGGCGTTTATTTATAGGCGCCCGTCACCGGGACAACGACTTAGGCCAGTACACTGAACGAGAGCCAATGTCTACAGCAGGCTCCACGTTCAAAACTGAATCTAGATAAATCGCTAATGAGGAAAAGTCCTCAAACTCGTTCCTTCGACTCTGTCCATATTTGGCACGTCGCTTACGTATAGCATAAAACACGCTTCCCTCTCCCAATCCCGTCCGTATAAAGTTCATCTACATCTACGTGAATATTCTTTAATTCACATTGGCAGAGTGTTCATCGAACCACTTTTATCATGGAACTTCCTGGCAGATTAAAATTGTGTACCGGAAACGGGACTCGAACCTGGGACCTTTGCCTTTCGCGGGTAAGCGCACTACATCCCTTCGGCTGTGGCTAAGCCATGTCTCCACCATACCCTTTCTCCCAGGAGTGCTAGTCTTGCATGGTTCGCAGGAGAGCTTCTGTGAAGTTTGGAAAGTAGGAGGCGAGGTACTGCCGGAAGTAAAGTTGTGAGGCGGCATCGTGATTCGTGTCGTGATAGCACAGTCGGTAGTGCGCTTGCCCGCGAAAAGCAAAGGTGCCAGGTTCGAGTCCCGGTTCTGGCACAAAATTTTAATTTGCCAGGAAGTTTCATATCAGCGCACGCTCCGCTGCAGAGTGAAAGTTTCATTCTGGCACTATTATGATGTTTTTCTATAATTATATTCTCTAATAGCTCGCGGGAAAAATGAACACCTAAATCTGTTTTCGATCTGATTTCTCTTATTTTGTTACGATGATCATGTCTTCCTATGTATGTGGGTGTTAACAATATACGTTCGCATTCTGAAGAGAACGTAGATAGTTCAAATGTTCAAATGTACATTAAGCTTAAGGGATTTAACTGCAGGGTCATCAGTCCCTAAAATTACAAACAGGGTGTCCAAAAAAGGACTCCCTGATTTCAAAATTAAACATCTCGAAAACAAAGATCGATAGACGAATGCAGTAAACGGTATGTTTATTGTGAAAGCTTTAAGAAGTTTATACAGCAGTTTGAAATAATAGTTACAAAAGCTGCTAACAGATGGTGCTGTAATGCCTAGAAGCCCAGAGCAATCAGTTCCACTATGAAACGTGAAAGGAGGTTAGCGTGCCGAAGAAAGAGATGAAAACCATGTTCTCCATTCAACAACGCTTTTTTTCTGGTGCTAGAGTACCACAGAAGAGAGTCCTACGGCAACAAGGCGAAGTTTTCAAGCACGATTTAATGTTCCAAAAGGACCCGATGCGAAAACCATTCGTACGCTTTTCGCAAAATTTCAACGAACAGGCAGCGTAACTGATGATCTAGTGGGGCATGTTGGCCGCAAGCAAACCGCAGTTACGCCTGAAAATATCGCCACAGTTTCTGGAATTATTCAGCGAAATCCAATGTCATCCGTCCGTAGAATTGCATCTGAGACTGGTTTGAAGCGTTCCAGCACGCAGAAAATACTGAGAAAGAGCCTACACATGTTTCCATTCAAAATTCAAACGCACCAGGCCATACCCGTACGAACTGTGCAACAAAGGGTCGCCTTTACTAATCAGATGCTCACAATGATTGATAGTGAAGGATTTGATGTTGGCTGCATCTGGTTTACAGATGAAGCACACTTCCACCTGAATGGATCCGTGAATAAGCAGAACTGGCGATTTTGGGGTTCCGAAAAGCCATATTGGTGTGAAGCGAAACCCCTGTATTCTCCTAAAGTTACTGTGTGGGCTGCAGTACGCAGCAGAGGCATTATTGTCCCTTTTTTCATTCGAGAAACAATCACTGGTGCACCTTACGTTGCAAATTTTGGAACAATTTGTTGCCACACAGCAAGCGTTAGAGGATCGACCAGGTACTGAATGGTTTATGCAAGATAAAGCCGGACCACATCGGACCGAACAAGTGTTTCGCTTTCTTGAGGAATACTTCGGGAATCGAGTCATTGCTTTGGAATATCCCAAATGTACTGGTGCACGCATGGATTGGCCTTCATATTCGCCGGATTTGACTCCCTGTGACTTTTTTTGTGGGGCACAGTGAAAGACATGGTCTACCCGAAGCATCCCGCCACGCTGGACGAGCTTGAACCGGCGATCTCTATGACATGGGAATCCATTTCAGTTGAGACACTACGAAATGTGATGGCGAATTTCATTCTTTGTTTGCGCCACCTCTGTAGTGCCAATGGTGAACATTTTGAAAACATTGTGATGTGATTGTTTGCAAAGAGTGTTTTCATACGATTATTTCACTTATGTTTGCTGATATGAGCTGTACAGCTTACAGTGCCATCTGTTAGCAGCTTTTGTAACTATTATTTCAAACTGCTGTATAAACGTCTCACAGCTTTCACAATAAACATACCGTTTACTGCATTCCTCTATTGATCATTGTTTTCGAGATATTTAATTTTGAAATCAGGGAGTCCTTTTCTGGACACCCTGTATATGAATCGCTAATGAGGACCTCCAACATGAAGGTCGAGATGTTTTAAGTATTTTAACTGGTTTTAAGCATTGATAATGACCACACAGTGGTCGAAATCTAGATTTGCAAATAAATAAACATATATATTTTTACGACTGATTGCTGAAAGAAATACCACAAATCAAATACAGTCGTGGAACACCAGTTCCAACATGGAATCAAGCCTGACAACGCCAGTGACATAGGCCTTTAATTTTGCGGACCACTCCTCTTGCCTTTCTTGATTATTGGAGTGACCTGTACAACTTTCCAGTCTTTGGGTGCGGAACATTCGCTGAGCGAGCTGTTGTATATAATATGTATGGGGCTATTGCATCAGCATACTCTAAATGAACCTAATTGGTATAAAGTCGAGACCGGGAGGCTAACCGTCGGGTAGTAATAGGGTGTAGTCCAATCATTCTGTGTCACCCTGATATTAAATTTGCGAAAAACATTACCCGAAAATAAAGTAAGCATCAATGAAATTAAATTTTTAATACAGTTTCTATTTCATGACATTCGATCCAAGATGAGTTTGTTGTTGTTGTTTTTGTCTTCAGTCCAAAGAGTGGGGGTTTGCATCTCTCCACGCCACCCTACCCTGCTGGAGCCTCTTCATGTCTGACTAAGAACGGCAACCTACAACACATTGTACCTGCTTGCTGCACTCATCCGTCGGTCTACCACTGCGACTTTTATCCCCACTTATCCCTCCATCTCTGACGGGCAATGATTCTCTCTTTAGTGCGGAGGCACTACTAGACGATTATTCTTACGGGACTCAGAATGAAGAAAAAAATAAAATAAAATAAAATAAATAAATAAAATAAAATAAAAAAATCGGAAGGCGAGCTAGAGTAGTCTGTGCAGTTGTGACGATCGCTGTGTTCCCAGCTGTGTAAGGGTTAGCGCAAGCAGGAGACCCGGGTTCGAATCCCGATTGTTCAAAAAAATGTTCAAATGTTTGTACAGTCTATGGGACTTAACTACGGGGTCGTCAGTCCCTAAACTTACAAACTACTTATGAACTACTTACAACTAAGGACGGCACAAATATCCATGCCCGAGGGGGGATTCGAACCCCCGACTGTAGTGGCCATGCAAACCGTGACTGGAGCGCCTCAGTCCCCTCGGCCACCGCGGCCGGCTCCCGATTGTGTACAGATTGTCAACTTTACCCAATCGCAATAAACGTCGTAAATTCCGTAAATATGAGCTGATACTGCAGGATCAAAATTGCTCTCTATTCTTTCGGACATGTCACAACTTTGTACAATTTCAGATTGTTTCTTTAATTTTGAACGACAATGTAGTTATTGCGCAGAGCATAGCAGTGATTACTAGATAGAGGATCTTTAGGTTATAACCTATTCTTTTCTTGAGTTCCTAGTTGCAAATAAACTTGTACTTAGCTGTTTCATGACTGATTAAAGCCGAAACCCAATTTTGCAGCCCCTAAAATATCCTACTTCAACGTTATGCCTATTTTTCCCTATTTCTGCTTTAAAATCGAAAAAGGCTTACATTTCTTTTATTCTGAAAGGACTTGCTTCGAAAATAGAAAGTAGAAGCAAGTCTGTACTTGCAGAGTTAACATTGCGTAAAAATTATGCTGACTCAATTTAGACGGACGCACTGCAAAGAATCCGCTAAGCTATTGCGGAGTCTTGTATATGGATTTCTGTAGATGAAACAGCGGGGCCACTACAAAAGTGATTGTTGGCAATTTAGATGCTGATCGCCATCCACAGATTGTTTTATTTGTTCAAAACAAACCCCCAAGATTATAGAACAAATACTGACACACTTAAACAACACTGACTTGAACTCGTTATATTCACATAACGTAAATGAAAATAAAGTGCTTCTGCCTTTGTAAGATGCAACACAAGCGAAACTTGGCTTCCATTACAGCCAACTATGGCGACAGTTATATCCGAATTATACAGCTCAGGTAGACCTATTACGAAATTATTGTTTTTCTGGAGGAAGTGAAAAAGAATATTATTGGAGCGCCAAATGAAGTGGGAGAAAAAGTACGGGAAAATGCAATAAGTTTACCAGAACATCACGGCGGAGGGCCTGTGACAAAAATTTATTTCAACAGAATGCTGCATTCCTGTCCAGAATTTAGTGAAAGAGAAGTACGCCCCGTTACATCCGTGGTTGTAAAACGTTCGTTCTCGGCATATCGTGGCTTTTCTCTAGAAAACGTACAAAAAGTTCCAGTCATTTACTGTGAAGCCATTTACGATCTTTAAGTTTGATACCATTGGTTTATGTAGCGTTTATTAAAACTTGTAGGCCTATTATATGTTTTTTAACATATGGCTTCTGATCTGTATCGTATTTTTACCTTCGAAAAATATAAAGGTTAACTGAATAAAACTTTCCTCGTAACACTACGTATTCTACTTTATGTTTCTTTCGTCTAATCAGTTTATTGAATTCTTTGCAGGACGTATTTTATTTGGCCTATATGAGGAAAGTGCCTATTTTGGGCGCCTAAAATGCCGATTTTACGATCTAAAAATCTGCGGTCTAGTGATTACTAGAGAATGAACTTCGAGGTAGATGTGGACGAGTTGTGGCAGTCAACAGTAATATTCAGATCCAGTTCTCAGGACATATTAGATGTTCTGTGACATCCAGGGCTCCGAATAAGTTCTACCAGAGCAAAAAATTCAAACGACCACTTTAGTTCCGAGTTATGAAGCTCATACAGACCTTCTGCTGGAAGACTAAATGTCTTTATGTTGTTTGTGAATGCATTTTCTGAAACTTTGTACTTTCGTGTTAGTATTGTTCGTCGTATATTGTTCATGACTAAAGAACCCTCAAACTACAGTTACCCAGGAAAGGAAATCATAGGCTACATATGTTTTTCGAAAACAGCTCGTAAATCACAATATGAACGCTGCAAGAGATGAAAAAGTGTATTAAAAGGGATTGACGTTGATCAGGTACGAAACAAGGTAAATCTGTTAGTCTGGAGATGTCAGAAAAATTAGATTCGTGCGGGACGGAAGTCCATTTCTCTCGGAGCAGCAACTGAATATCCGTAATTACATTCCGCCAGTAAATTGCTTTCCCCGTCGGAAATGAGCATATTACGTTAGCTTGGCTCCATTTCCTCGACATGAGGGAAAACGATTGAATGTGGTTTCGTGTTGTTATAATGAAACGTTCCGTTTCGTTCAATACAAATTCTTCCTTATAAGTTAATATTAAAATTATAATCGCAATAGGTTATTTGCTCCGAAAAACTGTTTTTATATTTTTTTGTTCATCAAACAAATTTGGTGCCCCACAGGAAAACAAGCAAGAAGGAACACAACTACACCAGAAGAGCAGTTGCTAAAGTTCACAATTCCGACTAACCTCGTCACAGGGCGAATACTACTAACGATAAATAAGACGGACAACACATAATAAATCTATATGAAATAAAAATTGAATTGTGTTCTTTGTAAACTGCATCAATGGAGAAATGTCTGTCAGATTTGGCTCGTTTTCATAATAATGTTCATAATAGTAGGGTCTTTTAGGGGAAGAAAAGTTGGAAAATTTGCCCCGAAAATTAGAAAATTCTGTAATAACTAAAAGCGCTAATTTAGTGCCGTTGTCACGTGACTGCTAAAACATACAGAGGCAGTGGGCCTACTATGGTGGGTAGCCAGGTCAAGGTCAAATTAAAGAATACCAGAACAAAATTAATTACTCGTAAACCTAAAGTCCTACTGGAAAACCAGTACCTGCAGTTTAAGTAGAATGTTGAGGCGAGTGAAGTGGTACAAATATACCTGCGGTTTCAACCTTAGTTTTGGTACTATTCAACTATATTTTTGTAACTAGTATAAATTTAAAAGTTCGTAATTATTGACCCAGTGGTCCGATGTTAATGTATAAAGTGGCAATTTATAGATATCGCACAGCTCTATCGGACTGTAATCCCAAATGTGTAGTACCTTTTACCAGTTACGTATTATACAATAAGAAATGATTTTTGAAACACTTTATTCGTTTAAGGCATAGGATTTTTGTAAATAAATAAAATAACGAGTGTACACACGTTCTATGAATACTACGATCCTATGTAGAGTAGATAAATTAACTGTTTATTTTTATTTAATAAACTTTCAACTTGCGACTAAATATGCACTTATTAACAAAACACTTTAATATAAGAGAAAACGAATTACAGCACTGAAATGCTGATAAAATTTCAAATTAAACTGATATGAAACTTGTATTAAACAAGTCCTATTTAAAATTTTTGTAAAACTGCGCAGTTCAAAGAATTCCTATAAAAATGGGGTCCGATATCTTAAGTCAGTCCTAGAGGCTGCGGCACGACTAACAGTTTCAAAGTTCCACTAAGATTCGCTTGTGGCCTTAGAAGAATTTTCGTGTATTTAAGTCCCATAAGCTTAACAAACATTTGGACAATTTTCGTGTCTTGCGATTAATATACGGGACTTGATAATTGTGTAGTCGCGTGGTACAAGTTAGTAAACTCTTTAGTTCAAGTGTGCGCGCTCGAATCTTAGATTAGTAATTTACCGAGAAATAATACGGACGTGTGTTAGTCGTATTTTGGTTCTGTAAATTTTGCATATTCCTTTTGAGAAACTTGCTCTTTAATAGCAAAGTCAATGTGTGACTTATATAGGATTTATTGGAATCTTTAAGGCAAATTATAGACAGGTCAATCAGGAAGGGCAATAACTAATAGACTGGCTAAGCAAGAAAGGACTAAAAACGAGAGATTCCATACTTGCAGAACATGCGTTCAATGAATGTCATACCTCTGGCATTAAATGTGATGTTCTCCACAGAGCGAAAAAAAGGCAAAACGCTAACATTGCTTGCAGTTCTGTTTATCAACAAACAAAAAGCTCAGAAGCCAAACCTATTTCTCAATGATCAAACCCAATTTCAGTATTCACCATTATGAAAGAAACAGCTAATAGGCAAAATCCTGCCACCGTGCTTGTAGAAATTGTACAATGTTTCTCAGCAACACGCCAATGTTTTACCTTCCTTGAGCTACTCTCATCATTCCTGTGAATATCAATAAAATTTAATATACGTTATATAATTTAATATGCTCCTTTGTTACATATTTACATATTCCAAACATATGTAATTGTCCCCTACCCATATTTCATTGTTTATATCCTCCTCAAATTTTAACACGAATTGTTTACAGGAGGATGGAAAAGCTGGTAGAGGCTGACGTCGGTGAAGATCAGTTTGGATTCAGGAGGAATGCAGGAACACGGGAGGCAATACTTTACGGCTTATCTTAAAAGATAGATTAAGGTAAGGTAAACCTACATTTCTAGCTTTTGTAGATTTGGAGAGAGCTTTTGACAATGTTGATTGGAATACACTCTTCCATATTCTGAAGCAATCAGGATTAAAATATAGGGAACGAAAGATTATTTACAACTTATACAAAAACCAGACTGCAGTTCTCAGATTTGAAGGGCAATTCAGTGATGCGGTGGTTGGGAAGGGAGTAAGACAGGGATGTAGCCTTTCTCCAATGTTATTCAATTTGTACATTGAGAAAGCTATAAAGGAAAGCAAGAAGAAATTTGGAGAAGGAATTGAAGTTCAGGGTGAAGAAATAAAAACATTACGTTTTGCCGACGACATTTTAATTCTGTCAGAGACAGCAGAGGACCTGGAAGAGCAGTTGAACGGAATGGACAGTGTGTTGAAAGGTGCGTATAAGATGAACATTAACAACAGCAAAACACGTGTAATGGAATGTAGTCTTCGAATATTAGGCGATGCTGAAAGAATTAGATTACGTAACGACACTATAAAGACGATAGATGAGTTTTGTTACTTGGGTAGTAAAATAACAAATGATGGTCGCAGTACAGAGGATATAAAATGCAGGATGGCAAGGGGTAGAAAAGCGTTTTTTGAAAAAGAGAAATTTATTAACATCGAATATTAATTTACGCGTACGGAAGTCCTTTCTGAAGGCATATGTGTGGAATGTTGTCTTGTGTGGGAGTGAAACTTGGAAAAGAAACAGTGAGGATAGGAAGAGGTATTTGAAATGTGGTGCTGCAGAAGAATGCTGAATATTAGGTGGGTGGATCACGTAACTAATGAGGAGGTACTGAACAGAATTGGAAAGAAAAGGAACTTCTGGCGTACCTTGACTCAAAAAAGGGATCGATTGGTAGGACACATTGTTAGACATCAAGGAATCGTGAATTTAGCATGGAGAGTAGTGTTTGAGGTAAAAACCGCGGAGGGAGACCAAGAGATGAATACAGTAAGCAGATTCAAACGAATGTAGGTTGCCGTTCTTATAGAGAGGGCGGAGAGCTGCATCAAACCAGTTTCCGCACTGAAGACCACAACAGCCGAGGGGACTGAGGCGCTCCAGTCACGGTCTGCACGGCCACTACGGTGGGGGGGTTCGAATCCCCCCTCTGGCATGGATATTTGTGCCGTCCTTAGTATTAGCTATTTCATAAGTAGTTTGTAAGTTTAGGGACTGATGACCCCGTAGTTAAGTCCCATAAGCTATACAAACATTTGAACATTTTTTTTTAAGACCACAACAATAACATATCCTCTTCATTCATCCTCCCATCGCCTAATGTTTTTCGTATACATAAGTTAATATACAACTGTTCTTATCGTTACACTCACTGGGCCATATGTTTGTTTCAGCTTATTTATTGAAATTTAATTTATAGCTTCTTCTTAGTTACTGTTTTGCTCTAATTGGTTGAGCGTCTCTGTTACTTATGAAATGTTTAAAGATTAAATATTCTCCGACTGGACATATATCTTTATAAAACACAGTAACTGATGGGATGTGGATAATCTGCAGTATTAAGTTTCAGAAGATGGCCTAAGAAGCCGAAAACTAGTTTGCAACAAAATAAATATAATTGTGGAACAAATATATAGTGTATCACAGTTATTTAACATATATATATATATATATATATATATATATATATATATATATATATATATATATATATATATTGCAGTGGCCATTTTTAGCAGCAGCTGAATTGTATTTCACTGTAACGTTTTTAAATTAAACGTCTTTTGCTATTGCGAATGAAGGGTTTTATTTTTATATTTTTAAATCACCCATAAGCGTTTCGCCTTTCTCTCAAGGCATCGTCAGTCGGTGTCCTGAAATATTTACATGTTTCTGTTTACACATATAGGTTAGGTTTGTTACATATGTACAAAACATTTCATTTATGATTTAAAACAGTTCGTTGGCGTACTTACAGCACTTGCTACTCCACCTTAGTCTCTTTCTGGCAACCAGGTCGAAATGTTACACTGTTTTTTGAAACACATTGCAGTTTTCTGGTTCCACTGTCACCTGCTGCCATACTATGTCTACTGCTGTTTGTTTTGTAGTGTTGCGAACCTTAGCTTATTTGAAATTCAACTGTTTCATTGAAAGTGTGTTGAAGTTATCTTTGTGTGTGTGTGTGTATGAGTGTTAGTAATTTTTTTTTTTTTTTTTTTGTATGTGTGTGGTGGTAGCTATTTGTGTGATGATGTCTAGTTCCTTTTCTTCGTTGAGTGGTACAAACAATGGATAGCAAAAGGCGTTTACTTTAAAAACCTTACAGTGATATAAGGTAAATCAGTCAACAATCCGAAAATTGGTTTGAACACCACAGTGCTTTACTAGGCATGGTCCTGTTTGGAGGTGGTATGCCATTGCCTTCCTCCGACCTTCGAGCTAACTTACCCAGCCAGTTATAGGGGGACCTACAGTTTAACGTGGGTTCCGAACCACGGTGCTACTCGGTATTTTTCACATGAGCAATACTGTCAGAGGTGAAAGAAGTGGAAAGTGACAGATAAAAATCCTAGGACCTGGTGGGGATCGAACCCGCGACCTTCGGATATGTAGTGCGGCACCCTACCACTGTGCAACCGAGCTGCATCACGCGGGGATACCTCTACAAATAACCACCACATTCGCAGATTGTTCAGCATTTATATACATTTTAAATGCTGAACAATCTACGAATGTGGTGGTTATTTGTAGAGGTATCCCCGCCTGTGGTGATTTATCGAAGTGTTTCTATAAAATGGATGTTTATGCATTATAAATAATTTTGGGCGTTGAAGCGAGGACTGTACAATTGGACTTAGATTTGAAACGATACCAAACACATACTTAGAAATCCAAGTGTATCAGCTTGCCCGTGTTGGCCTAGTTATGTAACCTGCACACTATTTTATGCATTTCACACAGCCCACTGGAGGCTCGAGCTACAATTTACTTACATACTTAAAGGTGAAAAGGTGAAGCAGTCAACAATCCGAAGATTGGTTTGCGTTACTAAGTATGGTCCTGTTTGGAGGTGGTATGCCGTTGCCTTCCTCCGACCATCGAACTGACTTACCCAGCCATTTATAGGGGGACCTACAGTTTAACGTAGGTTCCGATCCACGGACACACACACTTGTAAACTGAAATTTCATACTCACGATATAAATATTTGTGCAGCAGCAAAAAGGGAAGGTTCAGGTAAGCACACCCATAGGCAAATCTCGAAAGTGCAGTGTATATCATTCATATTAGTTGTATAAATAATAAGGGCAACAGGAGTTTGTTGCAATACTCGCACGTGCAACTGTAAATTTGAAATGTTTAAACTTTTATTTGCGGGCAAACTGTGTATCGTAAAAATTATTTTCACATATCTTATAGTGTAAACTTTAATGCGCAGATGAAGGCGAAAGCTGAATTTTAATTAAACGTTCCAGCAAAAAGTTGAATATGTGAACTGCTATTTGACATCAATTCGCGCACTTTTCGTACGTGGATGCTAAAATTTGGGAAAGGGACCTGGATTTCTGGTGATGGAGACCAGTTGTATTGCTTCACTCTTGGGTGGACACTGAAAGTTTAGGTCGAAGTTTTATAAGATTTGCGAAGACACTGCTGTTGTATTTTCATAAGAGTTTTAAATGTTTCACATCCAGTGAGATTTAGAAATAATTGGGTACAGAACTGACTTATATATATTTTTGGGCAGTGTTAAACTTCGACTCTGCCACAGTAGTCGAGAATTTGTTTTATTTTTACTTCGGTAATTCATAGCTTTGAACACAGTGATGTGTTTTCCAGATAACTTACTTGGTTTATATAGCGACTTGCATTCACTATAATAGTTCATATGTTTGTAAAGCTATTGGACCAAGCCGCGCGGGTGTAGTCAAGCGGTCACGTTACGGATCGCGCGGCCTCCCTCGTCGGAGGTTCGAATCCTCTCTCGGGCATGGATGTATGTGTTGTCCTTAAGTTATTAACTTAGTTTAAGTAGTTTATAAGACTAAAGACTGATGAGCAACTAGTTTGATCCTATAGAATTACAAACATTTGAACATTTTTTATGGAGCAAACTGAAGTGATGGACTTACAAACTACTTAACTAACGAATGCTAAGAACAACTCACACAAACACACACACACATACTCATGCTCTGGGAAGGAGTCGAATATCCGATGGGGAGCAGTCGTGCAGTACGCAGCAAAACGCCTTAGTGCGCTCGGCCATTCCCACGCGGTCCATTCACTACTTAGAACGCTCGAAGTATTATTAATGCAACTTGAGTTGGTCAACAGTTTATTGATAAGCACTAAAATGTTAATAAACCATTTTATTTGAAGGTATAAATCAGCTGTAATTGGGTACACGATTTATAGGAACATCTATATCCAAGATAGCTATCATTACACTGCTGACAAGTTGTTAGTACTTGCCTCTGTTGTGTGTATTTATCACAGTTTGTCACCTTCTACCTCTTGATGTACGAAGAAAGCTAAAAACCAGAGGTAAAATCCAATCACACAATCTATATATATATATAAAAGAATTGTTGTTCGTTAGTCTCGCTAAAACGCGAGAACGGCTAAACCGATTTGGCAATTTTAGTCTTGAAATATTCGTGTAAGTCCAGGGAAGGTTTAAACGGTGATAAAATATGGAAAAATTGTCCGGAAAAGAGGAAAATCGGGAAAACCTGAAACGGCATTTTCCAGTGAGCTATCAATACCGTTCATAGAATTGCAATATAATTTTGTACAATTCATGTTGCATCAAATAAAAATTTGGAAAAGTCGACCGGAAAGTAGGAAAATTTGGAAAAACCCCAAGGCAATTTTTTCTATGAATAAAAATCAATTGTCACAAGGTTGTAATAGCTTCAGTTGAGTACGGCTTGACAGGACAAGGTTTGTATGAAATAAAGTTTTCGGAAAATCTACCGGAAAACTGGAAAATTTGAGAAAAACGGAATGTGCATTTTTCAATATGTTATTGATTTAATTCAGCACTATAACTGCCTATTCGCACGACGGAGAGGTGTAATTCTTTATTTGTTTTGTTCATTATGGTCTTGGAAACGTTTTAAGTAAAAAAATTGGGACAGTTAAAAAGGAAAGTCGCAAATTCGAACCAGTTTCCTTTTTCAATGTATTTCTAAATGTACTCAACACTATAAGTTGAGAACCGTTCAACCGATTGCAATAAAATTTTGATTATTTGACGTTCATAGCAAGAGTAACGTTGTTACGAAATAAAAATTTGGAAAAATTTCCCAGCAAATTGGAAAATTTAGAAAAAATAAAAAGAGATTTTTCTATGAAATATCAATATTATTAATCTGATTGCGATTAAATTGGCACATTCTAGGGAGAGGAAGGTTTGAGTGAAGTAAAAGTGTGTAATAGTTGGCCAGAAAAATAGGAAAATTTGAGGAAAACTGAAAGAGCTTTTTTTCTTTAGGACAACAATATCATTAAAATGATTGCGATAAAGTTTTGCACATTTGACGTTGAAAGCAATTGCGAAGCATTGCCGGGTCGACTAGTTCTACATAAAGGGAAAACTGTCGTTTCAACTTCCTGAGGAAACTCTCATGATTTCCTGTTTGAAAACTATTTATAGACTTAAACCTTATACAATTTTGGATCACAATAAAGTAAGAGTATCGAGTTCCTGGGAATATGCCTCTAATATCGGATTCACAATCACCTACGTAAGCGGATGCTTATTTTCTAGCTTTTTTCCCACTCAGCGTAGAAAACGATTTACGCCTAAAAGTAACAAACTCCTGTTCGTATGTAGAATGTATCGTTAACATCCAGAGTACACAGTACCACAACTCTTTAGAGTCAATCATTTAAATTTCTTCCTTTAATAATGATCCCATCACCGTTTTCTTTTATATATAGTAACATTACCTATGACAAAAATGGGTTGTAGTATTATACAAAAGTTTTTACTACAAGCTAATTGGTGACTTAAAATATCTACTTCGTTAAGCAAACCACTGGACATCCTACTGGTGTTGGTTGTTGTTTGGTGTCAGTTGGTGTGTTGATGTGGTGTGCTCTTTCCTGATATGCTACACCTGCGGTGTTACAGGAGTGCCAGCGAGATAGACCTACTTAGAGTGGCCAGCTCACCGAGCGAAACCCAGTGAGCATGCCCCTGGCACTGGGCGGCCAATTACTTTTTTGTCATCACAGCCCCCCTCCCCACACTCCACCCACCCGCAAAAATTATCCCCATTTGTGTTATAACCTACGAAATTTATTAAAAAACCTACATCTACCTTACGTCTAAGTGCCACAATCGGTGTGTGCCACATCTAACCCCCGAATACAGGATGGTGGATTCTTCCATTTCTGGAGTTCAGTCCATCCCCCGGCGGCATGGCAGATGTGGCTGTCTCAATCGAGTGTTACGTCAAGATCGGTTCGTGGTTCAGAATGAAGTCCTATAGCACTTTGCTCGAGATATTGTTGGCTATTTGGTCTAGTATACGGAACGTGTCTGGGGTTCTGATGAGCTCATAAGTGTTGTTATTGGGCAGAGCCCTTCTCAGATCCGCAGCCACGCCGTCAAACGCAGGACATTCGTTGATATCATGTTCAGGCGTGCCTACCTCGGCACCACAGGCACAAGCTGGCGTAACCTGTCTCCTAAACCGACATAGATACCCATCACCGGTTATAAAACCATATCATTTTAATGTTGCATATAAGTTTTATTTGACTACTTGTGGCTGTGTAGACGCTGTAATGGTGATATTGCATTGCGGAAACTTTTGCATGAACTTTGTGAGTCCAATTACGAAAATGATTGGGAACCACTGGTTTGATGTAGACTTTTCGCACACAAGATACTACCGTTCGTATTTCAACAAATGTGACGTCACCTTTTATTTCTGAGACAAAAAATGTTGAGATGTTTGTAAATCTATCGGACCAAACTGCGTGGTCATCAGTCCGTAACTTACAAACTACTTAAACTAAGAACAACACACACACACCCATGCCATAGGAACAACTCGAAACCCCGACGGCGAGCAACCGCGCGCTCCGCAGCGAGGCGCCTTAGACCGCTCGGCTACTCCACCGCGGCTTTCTGCGAGATCTGAGACGAAACGAAACGAGCCCGCTCAGAGTTAAAGCGTCACTTCCACAGGACGTGGCGGTGAAATGAAAAAGCTACCACTTCGACGGCAGCTGTCACGCTCAGAGTTAGCTGGCGGCTCACGCGCAGTACCCACAAAAACAGATGACAGCAGAGGCAGTCGAGAGTAATTAGCCGCCTGATGGCTCTCTTGTTAAGCACTAACGCGTTAACACGAAGACGTCGGAACAGACCTCAAGCCACGCGCATGTATCCCAACTTTCCGCGAAATGGCGGAATCTGCATCAGCAACATGTACGTTACAATTGATTTGCTTCGAACATGTACAGTGGAAAATAGACGTTTCATTTTCGACTTCGTTCGAAATGGTATACCATGTTGGTTCCGAAATATTATAAAATGACGTATCTCAGACTTGTTGTGGTTTCTCAGTCCGCCGACTGGGTTGGTGCAGCTCTCTGTCCTACTCTACCCTGAGTAAACCTCTGCATCTCATCACCAGAAGGCGGTGGTGGCGCGTCCTGGTTCAGTGAACCCCCGTAAAAAAGGTCTTCGTGAAAACAAAGTAAATAAATAAATAAAATACGAGGCGCGTCCAGAAAGTAAGTTCCGTTTGGTTATATAAAACGAACGGGTACAAATACAGAAAAAGTACTGATTGTACAAAAGTCTACAACTGTTAAACTACTTTTCTACATAGCTTCCGAAATTTTGTAGGTAATTGTCATAGCATGGCACAAGGTTTTGTGTGCCTTTTTCATAGAATGTTGATGCCTGTGTATTCAACCATATGGTAACATGTTCTTTCAGCTCGTCATCATCATTGAAGTGTTGTCCACCAAGGACAGATTTTAGGTGTAAGAAGAGGATTACTGTCAAAAGATTTTTTTTTCTTCACGATAATGCCTGACCTCACACATCGAATGTGACCAAACAATTCTTACGGAAATTTCAATGGGACCTCCATACAGCTCGGACCTCTCTCCTAGCGACTTTCATCTCTTCTTACACCTAAAATCTGTCCTTGGTGGTCAACATTTCAACGATGATAAAGAGCTGTTACCACATGGTTTAATACACAGGCGGCAACCTTCTGTGAAGGATGCATGCAAAAACTTGTGGCAAGCTATGAAAAGTGCAATAAAATTTCTTCTGTATTTGTGTACAATTTCATTTTATTACCAAACGGAACTTACTTTCTGGACGCGCCTCGTAGAAAGTGTTCTTAAACTATCATTCTTCGTTTCGTTCTTCTATCAGATCAATTTATATGCATATTCGAAGTATTTTTATCGCATGAGAAACGTTTTACGTCGCGGAGACAGCACGTATACGAGTCGATTTTTTTAAAGCAGTTTTCATTCCCTCCCCTGAGGGGGAGGAGCAAGCCTTCTCAGATCTTACTCTTTGCTATTTATCGGCCTGTGGTTACATATTAATTTCATTTTTTAGATAATTATATATATTACAGTTGTTTGCAAAAGTGCTTAACAGGCATTTTAGAAAAGTTTTTTTAACATTTTAAGGAAAAAGTAAAATAATAATAATAATAATTTAGTGAACATAATTTTTCAGTTTTAATAGTTGCTTACATTAGTGAGTTAAGAATGTATCAGATCTCTGCTATTATGTACATTTATACATTTTAAGGTTTTTGTAAATAATCATCCACCATCAATCAGGTAGCATAAATTTATTTATTTATTTATCGTATAGCAGTGCACATCATACATACAACAAATACAAAAATGTGTAAAACATACAAGAATACAAAAGAGACTTAAAATAAGGTATATAAGATGCATGCAGCACACAAAGAATAAATTAACACAGTCAGATACAAACATCAAGGTCTATTGCGGCGTCTGTTGCAGTCAGGAAATCAGAAACGTTCCCATCGTACGCTCTCATCTCGCAGTCATATATTATGTGGCGTATGGTTTGTCTATAGACGCCGCAGTCGCAGTTGGGAGACGGAATTTTACCCCATCTGTAGAGAGTCTGCGCATCTCCCATGGTTCGTGCGAATTCTGTTCAGGGATGACCAGGCTTTACGGGACAGGTCGTATCCAGGCGGTCTCTGAGTGATGCAGAGGAGGGCTTGCCATTGCTCAGGACATGCCTGCCGCCATCTTTCCTTCCAGGACTCTATTAGGTTAATGTCCGTATTGTGTAATTCCTTAGCTGTTTTCATTGTAGGGTGTCTGGATCGCAGTCTATTTCTTTCTAGGTCAGGCGTGTCACGGTGTATTCGGGAGCCGAGGATTGTTAGTTATCTTCCTGTATTCCCGGAGGAGAGCATAGATGCGGCGCAGATCCGTAAGGTGGAATGTGGCTCAGGTAGCATACATTTTCTGTTATATATATATATATATATATATATATATATATATATATATATATATAAAGTAGGCAAAGGGGATGAATAATTGATGATAGTGTGAAACATATTTTCTAGAAATAACTTGTCATAACTTCGTTTGACCTGATGTTTTGTTTCCAGACTAGCTGGTTTGTGTGAGCTGTTTTGACCTCACTCGTCTTAACACGACCGCTTATTAAAGGCGGCAGAGGCGGCAGCGTTGCAATGCGCATGTGCAGCTGAGGTTCAAATTCTCTCCTGAACCCCCTGAAGGAAGCGTAAGGGCGCTCCCGCGGCGAGGGGAAACGCCGCTTTTAACATTGGCGTAGGTGCTGATAGAGACGCCAGCTCCTGGCTACACGAGCGGTTACACACGAATGGTCCCGAAGCAAGGACAATGCAGCTACTGCGCACCTTGCCTTGCGCATGCACAAATACTTCATGAAGGTAACATGCGCACCTTCAGATTTGTTTTATGGTGCATTGAAGATTCATGAAAACACGTCATATTTTGTAAACTATCTTATAACTATAGATTAATGACGCATCAACTCTAAAAGCCTTCAAAAGATCCGATCATGAATAATAATGAAATCACTACTTTCCATCTAGCAATACTAGCCATGTGGATGGCGGCTTCGCGCAGCGCTATCAAATGTGGTGTGTAGGAGACCGACTACAAGAATTTTTTTTTAATCCAATCTTCTTTTTAACAGATACAGGAACAACAATGACTATTGTATTGTTTCTTACCACATATCTTTGTACGTTTTAGCAAATGTGTCGTTAGCTTGAGGGTAAATGACATTTATACTCTTCGTTGTAACAAATATTTAACTGTTTTAAAAGATATGGTGAACAGAAGACTTTGCACATGCATAAGGTTATGAAAGGGTATTGCTTACAGTGTCACGTGTCCCGAAGGTAGCTTGTCTCTTCATCGTAACAGATTCATTTTGTTACAGTCTCTTAACAGTGTAATCAGTTACTGTGTTATAGTGTTCTTGTGCATATTCAAATGTTCTTGGTGTGTATCATCAAAGAAAAATGAACAACGTTCTTCATCTATTAGAAACAAATTACTCAGCTTTAAGCTTGGAACAAAAGTGTGAAATAAAAAATCTTGGTAGGCCGAAGCCTCAGTTCGGGTGACCCTCAAACAAGCCGAGATGAGACATTTTGAAAATCTTTTAACGAAAGTATGTCTAAAAGGGGGGGGGGGGGGGACCATGGTACTTTCTACAGGCGAAATTCGCAGAGGTGTGACAAATTGTCTCTTTGGATGCAGGGAGGGGGGGCCGCCGATACATCGACGCGCCGAGTGGTGCAAGGGGGGGGGGGGGGGGATGGCGCCACTACTAATATGCGGGACTCAAAGAAGTGAACCCCCAGTCATCTGAAGCTCCAGCCGCCACTCGTCATCAACATGCACGTTACACTGGTTGTGCCCCATACACGTATTCAGACGTTTTACTCTAGACTTTATCCGAAATGGTATACATGATGGTACGGAAATATTATAAATTGACGTATCTCAGACTTGTTGTTGTGGTTTTCAATCCGACGACTGAGTTGATACAGCTCTCTATCTTGAGTAAACCTCTTCCTCATAAGAAGTGCAACACATTTGTATTTCAACCAGCTTACCTTCCAATAGATTCCATCCTTTAGTCAACGTATACCAGAAATTCCTTTTATCCCCAATACTTTCAGTACCTCATCATTAGTTACACGATCAACCCAACTAATCTGCGGCATTCTTCTGTAGCACCAGATTTCAGATTTCAAACCTTCTATACTCTTCCTTTCCGAACTACACTGCTCAATTAGGGATAAGTTGTTGATGATTATTATATATATATATATATATATATATATATATAATGTATGATTTACATGGCGTTTAATCAGCAACCATGAGCAAACGTATTAGTGAGAAAGTCATTATCGTTGCCCTCAATATGGTATGTGATCACCTCGGAAGGCCGGTACAGTTGCACACCTGCGTGGAATGGAGAGTATGAGGTTATCAGCTCTTGAGAGATATTGTCCTTTCTTCCATGAGTGTAAGATTGCAACCGATTTGGAAGGTGGTGGTCTGGCTGCAATGTATCTTTTCAAGTGCATCGCAGACATACTGAATCGGGTTTAAGTCCGCTGAACAAGTTGGTCACTCCAATCGTTCAGTTCCCTCAGCTTCAAGCATATTGTCCTCCAGTGCACTTCTGTGGAGACGAGCGTTATCGTCCACCAGAAGGAACGCTCCTATTGCACCAGCGTAGGGGACAACGAAAGGTCGATGAATCTCGTCTCTATACCTCTGAGCAGTCGAAGAGCGATTCTGACCAACATAGAGATCCGTACGTCCGCCAATATTGACACCTGAACGCTCCATTCGTCCAGCACCATGATAGATTTTTCCTGCGCATAAGCAGGGTTGTTCCGAGTTCCGCGATTGTCCTTCTGAACACAAAATCTTGACTCATCTGTGAGTAGAATTCGACGCCATTCGTTACGACTTCAATTCTGATCTTCCTCCGCCCAGTTTCTGCGTGTTAAAGGGTGTCGTGGCTTTAATGGAACACAGAACACAGGTCTCCGTGCCCGAAGGCGATTTCGATCTGCTTGTGTTGATACTGGGCGTCCTGTGTAGGGTGCATTCAGCCTCCTGTCTCGACGAGCTGTTAACCGGAGATAGAGGTCATCGCTTGCTAATTTTACCCCTGGATGACCTTTGCCTTGCTGTTATCTGAAATGACGTATAGGTCTTGGAAATTACACTCTGGGACACTCCAATAGCCTATGTTTGTCCCGCATCCATCCTTCCTATGGCTCTGCACGCCATAGCTTCAGGTAAGTCACGTTGTTGTTGCATTGTACTACGTGATTAGTACCCTATTTGAACCTAACTGCTTATGTAATTCGTTTGGTAGAGTAAAAACAAGTGCGCACCAACCTCCTCTGCGGCAGCTTACCGTTATTACCATCTCGGATGCCGCAATGGAATACTTACTGTCTCCGCTCCATAGAACCGACAGATCAACGTCGAAAGATTTTCGTTCATTCTGTCGATGACAATACTTCAGAACCTAGGTATCTCAACTGATCCGTTAATTATTTTGAACGGTGTATTTATCATCTATATTTCAGAACCGGACAATGAAACACTCCAAACAAATGCCTTCAGAAACAGCTTTTACCCCTTAATATTCGGCTATAACAAATTCCTCTTTTTCAGAAGATCTTTTTTTCTCATTTTCATTCTACTGTTTATATCCTCCGCACTGCGATCATCTTACGTTATTTTAATACTTAAATAAGAAAACTAATCTATTACCTTTATTGTTTCGTTACATAACCTAATTCCTTCAGCATCGCCTGATTTTCTTAGGACTGCATTCCATTACCCTTGTATTTCTCTTGTTAACGTTCGTCCTATGTCCTTCTTTCAAGCCACTTTCCATTTCGTTCAGTTACTCTTCCAGGTCCTTTACTGTTTCTGACAGACAATGGCATCAGGAAAAGTATTTATTTTTTGACCCTGGAGTGTAACTCCTCCAAATTTCTGCTTGATTTTCTTTACAGTTTTCTCAATGTACTACAGAATGAATGGGGAAAGACTAGAACCATGTCTTACTCCCTTCCATACCGATGCTTCCCAATCGTATTTTTCAACTTATAACTGCTATCTGTGTTTTGTAGAAGTTCTAAAGAACTTTCCACTACCTATAATTTTACCCCTGCTGACTTCAGAATTTGAATGTTCTCCAACAACTTTGTAAAAACTTTCTTTTAATCTACAAAAGCTAGAGAAGTGGGTTTGTAGCTTTTCATTTTCTTAATTTTTCGTCTATGATTAGTCGTAAGATGCGTATTGCCTCACGTGTTCCTAAATCCAAATTGATCTTCTCCGAGGTCCGCTTCTACCAGCTTTCCATAATTCCTGTTGAAATATTGCAAACATGACCTAAGAGGCTTCTCTAATTTTCATACCTGTCTGCCTCTATTATTTTTGCAATAAGGATTAAACAATTTTTGTGAACTTTGAGGATATTTCGTATGCCTCACATATGTTACACACTAGGTGAAGTAGATTTGTTATAGCTGGCTCTCCCAGAGACATCAGTAGATCCAAAGGAATGTCGCTACTCCTGGAGCTTTATTTGGACTTTGGTCTGTCAAATTCTTCACTCAGCATAGTATATCCTAGTTAATCTTCATCTACTTCCTTTCCTTCCTATAAAATTGTCTCGGAGAGCGCCTCTATATATTCTTTCAACCTTTCAGCTATCCTCTCAGCAGTGAGAAAAACCATCTTATAACTCAGACTATATGGTACTAATCTTTCATTTTATGTTCTGAAGGATTATTTATATTCTATAAAATTTCAATATTTCTACTTAACCTAATTTTCTTTCTATTGCTTTTCCTTCTTTCTATCTCCTATTTATTAGTAATGAAATAGGATGAAGTAGACATACTATGCCTATTACAATTTCAATAAATCTATATGTTTACGGCCTACTATGGTTTTACAACACCACATTCATGATAATAACAATAAGAGTTAAATTAAACTGTGTCTCATTGTTTAGCAGCATAAATTCCATAGATATTTTTACGTTTAGTTTTACATTTCACTTCATTGGTTTTTCGTACTCGTTACTTTCTCATTATCTTTACAAGTCAATTTGAGCAGTTTTCAATTCCTTCCATATTCCGTTTTTATCAGTCATAAATATTCATTACTCACTGACAGGATGGATTGTTTCTTGTGTTATCAGTAAGCTTGGCACCTCTGGTTTCGCAGTAGCTTTAATGCCCCGTACCGTATGAATTACTTTCTTCTTTATTACGTTCCAAGTTTGTTGGAGTGCCATTTCCGGCAACGAGCTATATAAATATTCGTTTTTTGAGAAAAATACCTTTGCGTGATGGAATTTTCATGTTTATTTCCCAGGGAGAGAAAGCGAAATGAACAGACAAAAAGTTGGCTGCAAATTTTCCAGAAATAAGAGAACTTACATTAGGCAAACAAATCCTCTCCGTCACAAATGAATGAAAGCGCAACGTAACAAGTCACTAAAATTATTTTGGTCACGTTTCACAGGCTTTGTTTATCATCTGGTAGCAGTTTCGGGGAAGTTATGTGCGTTGTTCTTGAGGAAACCCACATCAACGACACAGATGTGGTCCTGCACTCATTCACTGTGTTTTATCCTGTAGAACTACATTTCACTGCCTACAAAACAAATCGTAGCTGAAAACTTGGATTTCGGTTTCACGCTATGTTATATTTAATGTTTACTGCAAACCGATAGCAATAGAAACAGACTGAAAATTTGAATTAAAATATTTATCTTATTAAATAAGTTAGCTGACAGGAAGAACAAATCATCCCATGAAGGCTTTCACGGCCGGCGTCTTCATCAGTAAACACTTCCGGGCTGAGTTGCCGTGGTCGATCTATAAAACTTCTTCTCCCTGACGTTTCGTTCTCGACTACGGAGAACATCTTCCGAGGTTGAGTCGTCGACTCAACCTCGGAAGATGTTCTCCGTAGTCGAGAACGAAACGTCAGGGAGAAGAAGTTTTATAGATCGACCACGGCAACCCAGCCCGGAAGTGTTTACTGATGAGGAAGAACAAAGTATGGCAGTAAATATATTCTATGTGATCATGAAGAAAGTTTTCGCAAATGTAAAGAGAGATGGTAACAAGAAGAGAAAATACAATAAATGTTTGGACATTGTGGCGTTTCCCCACAATTTTTCTATATATTATCATGGGTTTTCTAAATATTATTTCTGTATGGGCAGGCGTTGGGTACCAAAGCAAAGATACGGTAGGACGCGGTTTCTTGTGCAATGTTTTCATGTTCAGTCTCCTGTTTGCTTGGGCCAAGACCACATTTTATTCATTGTGACTGAGCTCACCGAAACCAGTTAAGGGACGAAAATAAACTTTTAGCTATGTTGGCTGAATGAAGTGTTTTATATAAACTGTTTATTGCTCTCCAGTTTTTTTTTTTTTTTTTTTTTGTTTTTTTTTTTTTTTGAAAAGGGCCATTTGATAGTAAAATTAGAACTGACGAACACAAGAATACTGCTTAGATCCAGTGGAATCTTAGGCTGTTACAATATTGTCTGTTTTGTGTGCAACCTTAGCATTCGTGTGTATTAGCGCAGAAAAATGTCCAAATGTCGGATAACAGCTCCCACAACACATTTCTGAATATACGTCTCGAAAAATCATCTCGCTCCTCCTCCCCCTGGTAACCAACCCTCCCTCCACTTCCACGTTCCCAGCATTAGCTTTTTAAAACGAATTCCTGTAAGTTCTTCTTTGCGACAGAGATAATCATCTCTTCCGCCGTCGTGGATTTGCAACCTTTCATTCCTGTGCGACAAAGAAAAACGCTGTCTGCACCTGGACAACAGTACGCTGCTTGAACCGGTTACGAAGAGGACGATCGTTATCGATGGAGCCAGAGGAGCGCAGATACGCCTGCAGAATGGCGGACTGGTCTTTGATGTGGTCTGAGCGTCTCTCTGCGGATAGCCGTGTTTGATAGTCAACAACCCGAGATCTTAACAAGAAGGCGAGCTTTATACTGTAACGGGGAATGCAGTTAATGCTAGATCTAATTTGCGTTTACAAGATTATCTACAAAGTGAATAGGAACTTTGAACTTTGCACTGGCGATACGAAAAGAATGAAATGTTACTGAATAGCAGACGAAAATCTCAAATTTCCTTAAAGCAAAAAACAAACACTAAACAGTTCTTTTAACGTTGTTTGCGAAACTAATAGAAACTTAATGTTTCTAGAGACTTGATCAGATACTTGTATGAAGCATTCGTAGAATGATTGTAAGGGAAAGATTAATTAGAAACGCTGTGCTGTGAGCGAGCTAAGATCTGAGATCTAGTAGTTGCTGGTCACGTTTGTCTTTTACGAAGGCTCAAGTTTGGCACTATTAAAGAGTGACGGGAAGCGCGAGACTTTCCAAGAGGTGAATTCGAGTATTATCTTTCTGTTGGTGTCGTGATTTATTCATATATTTTCATCGAAAATCTTCTTCTTCAGGAGCATTCAGCGGAATTATAAAATGCTGAGAAAAAAGACGGGTTCCTACAATCTACATTTACATCATTGGCCCACAAGTAAGTGGTGAAGGGTGCTTCTGGCACGACATCCCAGTTCCGTTTTCGAATGACATATCGGCAATGTCTGAAACTCTTCAAATAAACTCTAAATAGGTTTAATACGTTTACTATACTTATTGTCATTTTGCGAGGAAATGTAATAGTTGGAGAAGACAAATAAGAGAACGGAGGGTTCAAGGCTACGAGGGGCATATTGAAAGTCGTGAGAAACATTTTTGTTTTAGAATTATATTTATTTTCAGACAAATGAAGTTCATCGTCTTAGTCTACTGACTTTTATTCGCTTTTCTACATAGCCCCCATTTCTTTACACACAACTTTTCTGTCGTTCTATAATTCTGAAATTTCCCTTACGGTAGAAATCCGTTCCAGCAGTCCGAAGAAAATGATGCACAGTTTTCCAGATAACTTACAACGTCCCGCAGGTACCCAACTGTGCTTATCCTTCCCACAGTCACACGAGAAATCTGACAATTGGCACACACTTTTCTCTGTCCTGATTTGTGAATTATTTCTCGCACTGGGCTATGTTCTACTGGGAGTTTTGTATCGATTTCATGTATAGCGTCACGCCTGTCGTCTGGTGTAAGCACATCAACTCTTTTCTCGTTGCCATCTGTGGAGATAGTGCGTGGACGACCGCTAAGAGATTCATTTTGAAAGCTCGTGTTTCCATCTTAGAAATGTTTCACCCATTTGTTAACGCTGCTCGTGCCCATACAGGCTTCACCATACGCTCGTTGAAGTGAATGTCAGCAGCCGACTGTTGCTCTTTAACAAGGAATTCAATAGCTGCACACTGGCGAAACCGTACACTGTCACGTCATAGCGGCTAATCACGTCTGAACATGAAACACATAGTGTATAATTCGTAGATTACGATCGTCCATTTGTTTGCGTTATATTGTTGGAATATGAATTTTAACAATGAGTTGCTTACGCTTTCAGGATGCCCTTGTACTTCGAAAGTGTGGTGCAGGTGAGGAATTCGTCGTAAAATCTCTCATAACAGTTAAAAACGTGGACGTAATATTTTGCCCAACTGTTGTTTTCGTGTTGCCTACACCCAAATCTCTCCTTTCGAGCTCTGAAAATTTTGTTTTGATGCTTATTTCTCTTGATGTTGATGGGGGTTACCAATATATTTTCTCATTTGGAGCAGAAACTTCGTATATAGACCTCGCTACAACGAGAAACGCCGATTTTCACATTCGAAATAAATAAATAATTAAATAATAAAAAAAAGCAACTTTCGGTATTTCTCTTCAAAATGACATATTTTTGACATCTGTACAATGTTCGGTATTTCTGCAATAAATAATTGAAAGTGTTCCTGGGCTTAAGGGAGGACGTTGATGAAAAACACACACTATTTAAAAAATGCACCAATTGCAGTTTTGGAGATATGGTAATGAAGTTGTATACCACGCTTTGTATGAAAGTAACACATTTACAAATAAAATCCTTTGATTATATTTATTCAACTTTTTTAATGATATTTGGTTTCATTTTCAAAAAAATAATGTATGTTCCTTTTTCTCAGAAAGTATGCAAGGGAATTTTACAAAAATTTCTCTGTTTCATCTCTTTAAATCTTGTAAGCTTCTCTCATGAGGTTTCTTGGAATAGCCCAAATAGGAGAATTATTATAATTTTTTAATAAGAGTTCCTCAAGTACAATTTTAAATTCGTACAGATTTTCAAGCGCTTTGCCCCATATCTCAGCCTGTAATCAGAATTTCAAAATTTGCTGTTGAGACACCGTTATTAGGTTTACAGAAATATGTGTACAAAATTTCATAATTCTAGCCTTAATAGAATCTGAGGAAAAGGTACTTAAACTTAAAAATAAAAAACTTTTCAGGAAGCGCAATTTAAAGTTCATCCTAACTTTTTCCTCGTGTCAGTTCTTCAGAAGGCACCACATTTGTACTCTGAGTCATCTTTTCCTTCAAGGCTTCTCTTCTGGTTTCTTGTGTCTGTTTCCTTTCCTTTACCAGGTCTTCAACTGACTTTGCAATTGCAGAGACGTGCTGTGAATCTATTTTTTTTCAAGATGTCTTGAGTAAATTTTTTTTTTTTTTTATCTTGAAGCCCATTCTTTCTAATACCTACATCCCCCGACATCATTGAATACAAGAACTGCATGATAAGTTGCAATTCTGACAACTACAGCAGATGCAAACGTGGTTGTTGGGCATGGTTTCCATATGATCTATAACCTATATATTATCTCTACCACACGTCTTACAAACACAAGAAAATTTCTCTGCTGCAGTCAATAATTCAAAGTCATTTAATCCGTTACACCATGCGGATAAGATGCCTGTCATCTCGACTGCTAGTGATACGAGGCCGTTGGGATCCAGCACGGCGCGTCGTATTGCCCTTCTGAACCCACCGATGCCATATTCTGCAAACAGTCATTGGATCGCGACCAACGGGAGCAGCAATGTCGCGATACGATAAACCGCAATCGCGATAGTGTACAATCCGGCCTTGATCAAAGTCGGAAACGTGATGGTACGCATTTCTCCTCCTTACACGAGGCACCACAACAACGTTTCACCAAGCAACGCCTGGTGACTGTTGTTTATGAGAAATCGGTTGGAAGCTTTACTCGTGTCAGCACGTTGTAGGTGTCGCCAACCTTGCGTGAATGCTCTGAAAAGCTAATCATTTGCATATCACAGCATCTTCTCCCTCTCGATTAAATTTCTCGTCTGTAGCACGTCATCTTTGTTGTGTAGCAATTTTAACACCTTGACTGCGGGCCATGTAAACCATTCCATACCTTAGAATGCCAGACATTTTGCTTGCAGGAGTAAGCCGAGCTGCACTTGGTTTCCTTATCTTCCGCTGTCATAAACAAATTGTTTGCTCTTTAAAATAAGCAATAAGGTTCCCTGTCCTTATAAAACAATCTGTTGAAGAATCATCAAACTAGAAATAATTTGACGCAGTTCTTGTTTCACAAAGACTGGATCATCATCTGAATTGTCGATTTCGTCGTCCTCACTGTCATTATCAATAAAATGTTCCTCAAATTCATGTAAAATTTCGTCCAGCTTAAGAGAGCGTGAAGCCATGTCGGTTCATTTACCTACTGAGAGAGCGGGCACCACTTCCTACCTGTCCCGTTTCATACTTGGATGCGAGCAGTCGGCCGATTTAGAAGCTAAATTTGCAAGATCTATAGGCTGTTTTAGACACTAGATTTATCAAGTAAGGCATTTAAGGTGGATCTAGCCCGTCAATAAACTTAATTTCATGTTTAAAAGTACGAAAACAAAGATCTCGTCAAATGATGTAATTGGCATTCTACAGAAGTTTCGATATCCCCGCCGGCCGCAGTGGCCGAGGGGACTAAGGCGCTTCAGTCATGGTCTGCACGGCCACTACGGTCGGGGGTTCGAATCCCCCCTCGGGTATGTATATTTGTGCCGTCCTAGTTCGTAAGTAGCTCATAAGTAGACTGTACAAACATGTGAACATTTTTTTTTCTTCGATATCCCGTCAATTGACGTGATTGGCAGTCGAAGTGTCAATGGTCAGGAGTGTAAATTCAATAGCCTTTATTTTTAGAAATAAGCCCCCCCCCCCCCCCCATAACCAAATCCTAGCTGCAGCGCCGCTTAAAATACATTTTATGTTTTCCGTATTAAATTATTTACAATCCTTTTGGCTTGTCAACATTCAACGTGGTAGCCAACAGGATTAACAGCTCGTGTCATTAGCTCTGCACGGGAGTGCATGAGCTGTGAAACACAGCGACGTACTGCAAACGCAAGCATTCGATGCTGCTATAAAGCGTAGGGCGCAGAGCAAACACGCGTGGCGAGGCTCGCAGGGTGCATTCTGGAGCGCCGGCAGAGGCGTGACGGACGGATTGGCGACAGAGGCGGCGGCAAGGGAATCCCCGCGGGCAGCTGACGGACGGCGCGCCATTGTGGGCCGGATTGCCAGCGATCGCGACGCCGCGGCTCAGATAAATCTGCGGGGGCGGTGGGGGAGGGGTGGGGAGCGGGGAGAGGTGGGAGGAGGGGGCGGTCGAAGCGGCGCCGCCTGGCGCTGACAGCGGCCGCCGCCGGCGATAGCGTGGGCGGGCAGGTGCGCGGGGGCGGCGAGCCAGCTGCCGGCCAAGTGGCCAGGGGCCCTCACACGTGCACCACTTACCATACTGTCAAGCCTGCCATACATACCGCTGTCTCTTTTCGATTTATTTTTTATTTGTTATTACAACTCATGGACAAAATGTCCCCAAAGTTTCAATGATGAACCCGCATCAGAAGTGCCTGAAAATTACCGTATTTTCCCGAATATAAGACGCACCAGCGTATAAGACGCACCACACTTTTAAGACTTCTTCTTATACGACAAAAGTAAATAACACCCAATACTATAACACCCAATATCTATTGCAATAAGAAATTGCGTGCTTATGGAATATCTCCCCAATTGTGCGATTGGATTCACGATTTCCTATCAGAGAGAACCCAATTCGTTGTAATTGACGGTAAGTCATCGAGTAAAACAGAAGTGATATCTGGCGTTCCACAGGGAAGCGTTATAGGTCCCCTACTCTTCCTCGCCGGCCGCGGTGGCCGAGGGGACTGAGGCGGTACAGTCACGGTCTGCACGGCCACTACGGTCGGGGGTTTGAATTCCCCCTCGGGCATGGATATTTGTGCCGTCCTTAGTATAAGGTAGTTGATGAGTAGTTTGTAAATTTAGGGACTGATGACCCCGTAGTTAAGTCCCATAAGCTTAACAAACATTTGAACTTTTTTACTCTTCCTCGGGTTTATAAACGATTTAGGAGACAATCTGAATAGCTCCCTTAGACTGTTCGCGGATGATGCTGTCGTTTATCGGTTAGTGAAAGCAACAGAGGATCAAAAGCAACTGCAAAGCGACTTAGACAAAATTTCTGCATGGTGCGAAAATTGGCAATTGACACTAAAAAAAATTTTGGTATGTTTTTAATGTTTTTTAATGTTTTGCCTTTAAATTTTTTGATATCATACTTTATAAATAGTAGCTTATATTCAGTTATAACATTTATTTAACAGATCTGAAGATGGGCAGCTGTCCCGAAACCGGTAATGTTTTAGAAAATATAAGCGATTTGGAGACGGACATTCAAGAATTTTATTCATATAACGATCGCAATAACTCCCTGAAGACTAATATGTCTTGCTATGATAAAGAAAAGTGTGAAGTAATATACATGACCACTAAAAGAAATCCGCTGAACTTTAATTACGCTATAAATCAGTCAAACCTTAAGGTCGTAGATTCTAACAAATACCTAGGAGTTACAATTACGAACAACTTTGACTGGAGAGAACACATAGAAAATATTGTGGGGAAGGCGAACCAAAGGTTACGTTTCATCGTCAGAAAGCTTCGAAGATGCACCACCTCCACCAAAGAGACTGCCTACATCACACTTGTGCGTCCTCTCCTGGAGTACGGTTGCCCATTGTGGGACCCTCACCAGGTGGGACTGACGGAAGACATTGAGAAGATACAGAGAAGGGCAGCTCGTTTTGTTTTATCACGTTACGGGGGGGAAGCGTCACGGAAATGTTGCAACAATTGGGGTGGAAATCATTAAAAGAAAGACGTTATTCATTGCGGCGTGATCTGTTTGCGAAGTTTCAATCATCAACTTTTACTTCTGAATGTGAAAATATTTTGGTAGACATGACATGACATGACCATCCCAATAAAATAAGAGAAATCAGATCGAAAACCGAACGATTTAAGTGTTCTATCTTCCCGCGCACTATTACAGAATGGAACGGTAGAGAAAAGTTATGAAAGTGGTTAATGAACCCTCTGCCAGGCACTTGAATGTGATTTGCAGAGTATCTATGTAGATGTAGAATATTATTATAATACATTTGTATATGAACATAAAAAAATCTAAGGGAGTGCCTTCAAGTAGTGTCCATAAACTTCACGCAGTCAAGTTTCTTGACAGGTTGCGCTTATTCAAACGGATATTTCGCCTATCGTTGTTTACAGTGCACGCCGACAATGACGCGACGGTTGAGAAGAACTCTTTTTTTTCCTACAAAAATTGGCTCAAAAACTACGTTGGTCATCAGTCCCTAGTCTTTCAAACTAGTCTTTTAAACTAACCTAAGGACAACACACACATCCATGTCCGAGGGAAGATTCGAACCTCCGACGCTGGAGGCCTCGCGATCCGTAACATGGTTACTCCCGCGCGGCATCTCACATTTAATGCACAAATAGTTTCGATGTACTATGCCTACAGTCTCAAGTGCTCAGCATTGCTAAAATCAGAGTAACGAAGATTTATAAAAAGTTAAGACAGAAATACAAAATATAATACATTTATGACAATACATTACGAAATACAGTTGTTTTTTCGACCAAGTTGTACAAAACCCTGCGCTTTAGAGTGGTCAGTCTTATCCAACCTTATAATAACATTGTTCCAATTCAACTTGGCCAGACAGGCATATGCAGCTCCTTAGACAGAGGAAGCACTATCGAATTTGACGAAAATTGCTTAACATTTTTCCTAGATGGGAACAGTGTTAATACAAGGTTGAGTATGACTGATCACTCTAAAGCACTGGCTATTGTACATAACATTATAGTAATAATAAGTATAAACACGCGAAGACGGCGTTAGCTTAATTTACCTCATCGCAGATGCGGTCAAACGTTCGACCTTGCACGGGAACCCGTAACGGCGAGTGTAAGAGGGCATGGACGATAGGGGTGCTACATCGATACCGTGCGTTTTGTAGAAATTTGATTCCGGGTATTGCTGACATTTTCACTTGTAGTCATTATTTAATTTCAATTCCCAAATGCAGTCACTGTTACCTCTTTCCTTCGAATCCTTCTTTCTTCCTCTCGCTCATCACTAATTTGCTATTGTACAACTTGGTCCAAAAACAACTGTTGTCCACAGTGATACTTACAGGATCCTATTTCATAACGTTCCCCTGACCATTTTCATAAATGTAATATTCCCTAATTTATATTTCTGTCTTTTCATTGTGATTGGTTTTAGCAAAGCTGAACACCTGAGAATGATGGCATAGTACGTCGAAAGTAGTTGTGCATTAAATGTGAGGCCATTAAAGGATTTTTTAAGAAGCAACTGTGGCTTGCAGTACGTTTTATGTTTTCCGTATTAAATAATTTAACCAGGTGCACTCCTTAATGACATTCTGTCAGATTATAATGATTGCAAATGAATTTCGTAATCAGTAAGGTGACAATAATGTTCCCTTAACTTCCTTACAGATCAAAATTGTTTGCTAGACTGGGATTCGAACACAGTACCAGAGCCTTTCGCAGGGAAGGGGAATACAGACTGAGCTACCTGTGCACGCCTCACAGCTTGTCTTCTGGCAGTGCCTAACCTTCAACCTCCCAAAGGTCAGGGAAGTTCTCCTGCCAGCCTTGCTAGACTAGCACTCCAGGAAGAGAGGCTATAATAGAGACATGGCTTAACCACAGCCTAGCGATTTTTCAAGAATGAAATTTTCCTTTGCAGCGTGGTGCGCACCGATATGACAATTCCTGGCAGATTAATACCGTATACCAGCGCCCAGAGCCTTTGTCTCGTTCAGTAAAAACGAAGGTCCTGGATTCTAAAGCCGGTATGGTATTAATCTGGCAGGAAACTCCGTCTCAACGCACATTCCGCTGCAGAATGACCATCCCATTCTGTTACAATATTCTCATTTGTAGGGTGTACCTAATTTGTTACCTTCTTGGAAAAGAAAGATTTACTGAACGTACTCGTTTCAAACTTATATTATTTACAATACTCTTATAGGACTATTACGAGTTACGCTATTTCTTACATATCAAATATATTAAACTGGAGGAGATGCGTTGAATTAACAATGGAATGGTCTCGTCGGATGTCACGGACACATATTGCCGGAATAGGCAAAACATGCGTTAGCAGATCTAAACATTCTGTTGTTAATTTTCATAAAACAAATGCCCAGTTGTCATTATTGTTTATTTTGTCAAGTAGGCTCAACCACATTCCCTCCAGTCGCCGATCTTTTTATGGAAGACTTTGAAGATATTGCGTTGAAGGCGGTGTCCTTAAAACCTATCTGTTATTATAGGTTCGTTGACGACACTTTCATGGCATGGCCAGATGGGAGAGATGATAAACGTCGTCATCATCATCATCATCATCATCATCATCATCATCATTAGAGACTGATTATGCCTTTCAGCGTTCAGTCGGGAGCAAAGTACCTCTAATAAAATTCCTCCATGAACCCCTATTCAATGGTAATATTGATGCCTCATCTGATGTTATGCCTTTTACTTCAAAATCATTCTTCACCGAATCTAAGCACTTTCTTCTCGGTCTACCTCGATTCCACTTACCCTCCGCTGCCGAGCTCATAATTCTCTTAGGTAAACTTGCTTCTCCCATGCGTGTAACATGACCCCACCATGTCAGTCCGTTCGCTCTAACTGCTTCGTCTATGGTGTTCATTCCTAGTTTTTCTTTGATTTCCTCATTATGGACACTCTCCTACCATTGTTCCCGTCTATTAGTACCTGCAATCATTCTTGCTACATGAATCTAAAATCCTTACGACAACAATATGTTCGTCCGTCCGTTAAATATAATTTCTGTGCAAGTTTGATGCTTATTTCAAAATAAAGTTGTCGAATTATTCAGGTTGCAGCCAATCCTATCCAGCATGCTGTAAATAAGTGTTATGGAAGAGTTTTCAATTCTATGTTTCTTATATCGCGTACAGGATTTTTATTTCTTTTTTATTTTTATTTATTTATTGGTGGCTACCAGATTTATCTGTAATTCAGGAAATAAATCCATATTATCTTAATCATTTTTATCAGCACTGGATTACGAAGACAGAGTCAAATAGTTCACGTATTTGACGTAATACTGATGTAGTTCTAAAGATTTAACGTGTATATATACATTTATTTCAGGCATTGCTCGATGGCCTCCTACTGAACGCCACATTCATTGGGAAAGCTATCGGGTCGTACGTTATCCACTGCCGGTGTATCCAGTGACGATAAACTCAGTCTCGATATTAAATTATTCACCACATCCCTATTCAAAGCCAGATTTATTTTATTTTATAAGCGACAATTTTTCCCCCTCGCCGCGCGTGAGCAACACGTGATCCGGCAGAATCACTTTACGACAGATATTGCTCGTTATTATAATCCGGTTTTACGGCCGGGCTTAAATGTCGGCGCGACAGAGACACGCTTATATTTTATTGACAGGACCAGAAGTCGTAATGGCGGCTCAAATTACAGCTCCGGCGATGGAAACCATTTATTGTCCGTGGGTAAATATTACACGGCTATCGATCCGGCCGACCCTCTCTGTAATCTGTCGCGGCGCCCGTGGCTTTAAACGCCGACGGCCTCACACAAACACACTCGCTCACTCACTCACTCACACACACGCACACACACACGCAGCGGTGCCTGGGGGAGAGTTTTTTGTACTTGCCGCAGGACACAGGTAGGAGGGGCGTCAAATACACGCGGGAGGGTGCTTCGTGACGGCAGTGGAAGTCGCAGTTTAGCTTATTGAATTCCTGCCGAGTTAGGCCAGTTAGTGCCGTGAATGGGAGCTACAGGAATTAGATGCCCGCCGTCAACTGCTGCGTCTTCACGGTGAGAGTTGTTGAGCTACTAGCTGAAAACACGGCGTTGCCCGGGTATTTATTTATCTATATAAATAAATTGAAAGGAAAACAAGGTCAATTATCCAACAATCATTAACAGGAACAACCTCTAAAGTCTAATTCATGGGAGAAACATCAGAAGCATTTCACATACTTACTGGTGTCCGCAAAGGAGATGGACTCTCCCCCCTTTTGTTTAACTTGGTACTGGATAAAATTGTGAGGACATGGGAAAAAGAAATTAAGGGAATTCAACTTGGAATTAAAAAGGAGCAGTCGAGCGGTCTAAAGCGCCTCGCTGCGGAGCGTGCGGTTGCTCGCCGTGGAGGTTCTAGTCCTCCCTGGGGCATGGGTGTGTGTGTTGTCCTTAGGTTAGTTTACCTAGGTTTAAGTAGTTTGTAAGCTACAGACTGATGACCACGCAGTTTGGTCCGATAGATTTACAGAAAAAAAAAATGTTGCTGAGAATCAGGGTGAAGTGTCTGGCTTTCGCGGACAATCCTGCTATTCTAACAAACAACAAAGAAGAAGCGAGACTCGCACTGGAGAAGCTACATGAAATCTCACAGAAAACTGGGCAACAAATGTCTTATGAAAAGACTCAATACATGGAAAACAAACCTGCAGAGAGTCTCTCCATCACAACTCAGTATGGAAAAGTGGCACAAGTTTCCAGATATCTAGGAGAGATGATCCAACCATCAGGACTGGACTCAATAGCCAATCAAGAGCATATAAGCTAACTTGGAACCATTACAATAAAAAATCTATTTCTGTCAATGCAAAACTAAGGCATTACAACTCAGTACTCCTAACAGAGGCACTCTATGTTGCAGAAACTACAGTGATTCATGGTCATACGATCAGAGAGATTGAAAAACAGGAAAGAAAGTTTTTGAGGAAAATATATGGTTCAGTGTTTCGGTAAGGAATTTGGATAAAGCGGCCAACTAGAGAGATTTACAAATACATGGAAATAATAACGGACACCATCAGAAAGAGAAGGATGAAATGTTATGAACATATCAGCAGGATGAATGAAACCAGGCTCACAAGGCAAATATTTGAGATAGCAAACAAGAGCAAAAACAGGACGAAGTGGATCACTGAAACAGAAGAGGATATTAATGAACTGGGAATAACACAAGAAAACATAAACAATAGAGAACAGTTCAGGAACATTATAAAGATACATAAACTTAAACAAGAACACACGGAGGAAAAGTGGTAAGAAGAACGCAAGAGAGAAGACAGTGAACGCATGAAGAGAATTTGGGAAGAACGAAGGAAGAAGAAGAAGTCATAATTACTCAAGTTCAATCGTTCTCTTTAAAGGGAATAATCGAAAATAATAATAATAATAAAAATGAATCGCCGAATGTGTTGCTAAGCGTAAAACTCGTGAATGGCTTCACCGATATGGCTGATCTTTTGTTTGTTCTGTACGTAATTCTCAGGACAAGGTTTCTATGGCAGAAAATTTTTGGAAAATATACCTGTAAATATCAGAATTTGAGAAAAACTGAAAGTACGCTTCCACTTCGGAGCATTATCTAGATTCTCCAAAAATCAAACAAATTGACAAATGTGACAAACAAATTGAGCACAGATCGTGGTTTATTTTTTTTTTTTTTTCAACAATGCCACCATTGCAGCGTCGTAATATCGGTCGTCGTATGCGCAATGCAATCTTACCACGTGATCGTAGAGTCTATGAGACCGACGAAGATCGCACACAGCGCTAGGAGGCAATAGAGAAAGAAATTATCAAACGCGATCCGTTATGACTCTGGAACAACGGGTACAGTCGAGCTCGACTCGCTCTGTTGCAGTTTACGCACAAAAAAATTTGGATCGTCGACAAAACACGGCAACATGTGACGATTAGAACTGAACGTTTGGCGTTCACATACGTACGATCCAGTGGTCGATTACGCACCGGATGCATCAGTTAGCTTCGGAACAATGAACAATGTTCGTCAATAACCCGTTTCCAATTGATTTACCTATCCATTTTGACTTCTATTCCCAATCAAGGTCCCGATTGCAATAAGAATAAATAAGATCAGAGAGAGGGGGAGGAGAAGATAAGAATGGGAGTATGAAATGAACTTAAAAAGGGGGGATGATATAGACGCAGAGGGGGAGGAGATGAATATGGTGAGGGGTACGAGGGAGTGGTGTGAAGGTGATGGATAAAGAAGGAAGAGGAGAAGGCGAAATAGAGGAGGGAGGAAGGGAAGAAGAGAAGACGTTACGGTATATATGCCTTACCCATTATGTTACGAAATATCAACCAACCGCGACTTTGTAACGGTACACGGCTAGCAGTGAAAAAATTACTGAACAATGTGATCGAAACAACCATTCTAAAGGAAGAATATAAGGGAGGAGATCTGTTGATACTAACATTTTACCGTTTGAATTAAAACGACCACAATTTACAGTGCGGCTTGCTTTCGCTACGACCATAAATAAATCACAGGGTCAGTCGTTGAGTGTTTGCGGCGTCAATCTGGAAAACTCATGCTGCTCTCATGGACAGTTGTATGTTACCTGCTCTCGCGTCGGTAAACCGACAGCTTTATTTATTTACGCGCCAGGCAATCAAACAAAAAAGTATCGTGTACCATAAGGCATTATAATGAAAATACCACATTAGTACTACTACTACTACTACTACCAAAGTCCTGCAATGTACAAAATAGAAAACTTATATTTGTAAGTAATTGTTGTATATTATGGAGACACAAATCTATAAATAAAGTTATCACTCTGAAATATGTTTTATTACTTCGAAGAGCCAATAACTTTTGACGTAACAAAGTCTGTCGGAGAAGACCTATTAACATAAAAATTTCAATGTAGTGTTGTTTTAGAGAACAAATAGGGCACAACAACATCTGAACTTACAAAATACTTAAAACGTACTTATCCTAAGAATAACACACCACCCATGCCCGAGAGAGGACAGTAACCTCCGACGGCGAACAACTACGCGCACCGCACTTCGGCTATTTCGCCGCTGCTGTTTATTTATTTATTCAGGCCTTGAGTTAGTACTGCTCCTGTCCCTTCTCTCTCTCTCTCTCTCTCTCTCTCTCTCTCTCTCTCTCTCTGTCCATCTCGTCTTTCCTAAAAACATGTTATATTTATGGGAGAATATATAAGAAATAAGGCCATCTTGCATAAAGTACAAAATTATAAGTGCAGTATACAAACAAAGAAAGCTAGCAATCTAAATACAAATGCTATGTAACATTCATACATTCATTTAATTCAAAACTTCACTATAAACATTACTTTTGTTACTTCTCCAGCATCTACCATATGAATAAATTCTTTAGTTAGACCATCCCTGAGCGAGAGAAATAATGTTGTCCGTGTGAGAAATATGGAAACTCAAATAGACTGCCATGTGATTTATTAATCGTAATAGAAAATGCAAGTCTCACTGGAAACTGCTGCCTCTTGCAGTTAAAAGATAAACCTGACGAAAATAATGGGTTCTCGTTGGATGTAGTCTGTCACATTTTCTTCTTTACTTGTAACTCAGTAGAAGTCTATTGTTTTCAGCTGCAGCCGTGTGCGCTTCACAGTTCAAAGTTGTTTTGAATTTATCAACAGCACTGTAATTATTCATGAATTTCCTTAAGCAGTAGTGTCTTAGTATTAAATACGTAAATGCGTTGGAACATGGTGCATGACGTTAAAGGTTGTTACCCATCGCAGTATATATAATGTCATATTTATTGAATTATATGTTGTACAACTGTATGATTCTGCAGGTATATATTCATTTGTGTAAGTGCTATATGTCGGTAAAATCTGTTGCGAATGCCATTAGTAGTAAACAAGTAATAGATTAAAAACTGATGCTAGATGGGGCGATTTTCCATGAACGTTGTTGTTTACGTCCTTATATCTCATGAACTATGTGTCGTATTGTGATATAATTTCTAAGGTGCATTCATCTGTATGTGTGTACACTGTCTATAAAATTTCCTGCCAGTACAATTTCTAGTGTAAAAATTATAAATTGAACGTCATACCGAAATCAGTTTTAGGCTACTCCACAAACGGCGGAAAAGTAGTAAGCGACAAATTTTTCTTTTCATGATTTTCAGGTTGTTGTCAGCAAGAAAAAGTTTGTTGCAATTCGCTAAGTACTGTCATTCTCATACAGTGTATGAATGAAGTTTCGCCGCATCCTGTGGCAGTTTTTTAAAGACTCCTTCTGTTTATGACGTTATACCTCCTGAACCATGTGTGGTATGTGGTTCTTATCCCGGCTGCAATTGTTACCTCACGATAAAGGATACGTATACCAAATTTGGTTCAAATCGCTCCAGTGGTTTAGGAGAAAAGTGCAACATTGTCGTGTGATGCAGCAGTTTTTCACGTATGTCATTCTTCATGACGTCATATTCCTTGAACTATGGGCTGTACTTAATTCTTACACTTACGACGACGGTCCTCCTGGTTTGTAGGCCATTATTGAGAATTTTTATTAAAACTGGCAAAAAACTGTAGGTTTGTATGCAATACACAAAGAAGCACATAAACGAACACTCTGCTTTATATATAAAGATCTATATTTATAAAAATCTATGTGTGTACGTACATTCCCTATTGACTGGAGTAATTTTGCTAAAATCTTCAGGAAATATTCCAAAAAGTCCAGCGGTTGAACCTGTGAAGTTTGATAGTGATCGGATCGAGATATTTATTGATTAAAATAATTATTACGTCACATAAAATATGGAACAACAACTATTCTTTGAAAATGCTTTTTACTCTTTGTAAGAATGCCTAGCATACAAACACTATTTCAAAGTAATTATTTTATTATATTTTTGTTACTGAAGTTGGATTAGCACAATTTGTGAACGAAATTTTAAGAATGCATCACATTTTCATTTGTTTGAACGTGGAACGCTGTCAGAGTTATCTAACAAGATATTTATTTTGTTAAATATGACACCAAATGGTTTACTCATAAGCGATAGGCCATGCTATTTTGTTACGAGAAACAGACTGCTAGGTATGTAATTAATCAGTTATTAATTTTCCTGTCATGTCTACTTACTTATAACAGAACAGAAATTACGATTACGAAGTCAGAAAACGCATCTTGAATAGGCCAACCGGTTTGGGCAGAATGAACAACAGCAGTACAAAAAACAATACTTCCGTAACCGTTACTACAGCAATATGTATTTCGTGATAGAGACTGTTAATTCCTGGAATGTACAGTACTTTATTTGGAATAGACATCATAAGGCCTTATTAATAAACCCTATTTAAGAAAATACACTATTATTTTGCTATGTAGCTCTTTATAACTGTAACTATACACTCCACACAAACGTGTAAAACGCGCAGCTGAATCCACTTGTGTTTCATTTCTATGTCGGTAATGAAAAAACTCCCCTGACATCTCTCTCGTCGCTATATAAAATGCTTGAAGTGCCACAATTACGATTTTTGCCAAGGATGCGCTAGTCAGCGAAATATTTTTATTTGCATAAAATTTTTAGTTCATCTCGTATTGCTTCAGACTGTGTATGAAAGAATGTTTTTGCCTTCTAAGCAACGCAATTGACATTTTTATCATAAAACACAGTAAAACGTAACTTTCGTAGAAGTTACTCAACTCGAAGTATGTTAGAGAGCTCACTTCGTCAACAACGATAGTACTACATCACAGTTCGTTGAGTTTAGAAAAAAATAATAAAAGATCAAAAAAAGGTAGCAATTCTGAAATGATAAACACAGTGAGTTAAATACATTTATATAAAGAAGTTAATAAATTATCACTTGAGACTATGTGATCGTAGTAATTTCAATTTACACAGAAATTACGCGATGACTGTTTTACTAACATTTATGCGAAGCTAAAACTTACAGTGCAATTAAATTACAATGGCACCTTGACAGTAAGAAATTTCTAAGAAACCAGCACGGTATATCTCTCCTAATCTACAAACTTCTAGTAACTGAAGTTTCGTGTTGAAGTATTGTAGTATTTTATAAAATTTGTCATTTTAGTGTTAGCGCCGGAAATATAACACTGTAGGAAACGTTTACTGGGTCACAGTTGTTGGTTGAATTATGAACAGAAATTGTAATTTACGTTTCACTGTTCTGACTATTTTTATCTGAAACTATGATATACGAATGGTCTTGCATAATTTTACACTCGCAACTTTCCTAGTTCGTTATACTTGGCTGAATATACGAGTGTTTTCAGGGTGAAGCGATTCCTGACATGCCAGCAATTTAAAAAATGTTTCTCAAAAATTTCCTCGTGCACAAATTTTCGGCAGTAATGGACGTCGAAGACTTTGATGGGTGTGTGTTCCATATGTCAGTGTGCTTAAGAATTATACAATTACACCATCTAGAGGATGTAGAAGGCGTCTTGAGGAACAAAATGAGATAGAAACTTATTCCCGGAACGTTATCCAACGACGCTAAAGAGCGACGAAGTTGCTGTAGGGGATATCTAGAGGCAGGAGCTGGTGCCTGGAACTTGGACTCTCCGTAGCGTCGTTGAAGGAAGTTTCCGGGAATAAGTTTCTTTGCTTATTTTATTCTTCAACATTCTTTCTACATCCCCTGAAACTTTATTCGTTTAATTTTGTAATTCTGAAACACACTGACGTATGGAACACAGACCCATCTTAGTTTTCGACTTTTTAGTGCCGGAAACATGGGCAGGAACAAATTTTGTAAAACATGTCGTTTTGTTGCTGGCTTGACAGAATGACGGAAAGCATGTATATGTGTAAATTGGGGCATCATCAGAATTCTTAAGATAGGACTTACGTATTAAGATAAGAGGCTCCTTGCTAGAAGCCAGGCGACATGAAATTAACCTTTTATTTGGCACACACAGAAATCACGAGAAGAGAAAATATTTTGTTACTTAAATGTGTAGGGCCATGTGAACAGATTTATACGATTTTTTTCAAAATATAATTTCTCGTTTGTAAGTAACATTACCCAAAAACTTCGCATGATGGTACAGTGTCAATACTACAGTGTTGTTCATAGAACTGCATAAATTATTGTATCGTGGACTATTTCATGTGAAACGTGAGAAAATAAGTCGGTTTTGGTGCAGAGTTCAGAAAATTCCCCTGATTTCCACATTTTACAGTCAAGTATCCCTGATGACAAAACTTGCAAATTCCTTTTGGCCCGTAATCTGCCAAGGAGTTGCTCTTTAGTTCTTCTTTTGGACTTACTGTCCATGTTGTTGTGGTCTACTAGGCCTCCTCTTCCCAATAAATGTAAGTCCATATTCATTCTCCCATATAAGAACTCGACAACAATTGTCCATAATAAATCAACTTCAAGTCTTCCTGTTTCGCTTTTATAAGCAGTTTTCCATGTATCACAAAAAAATATCGTCACAAAATTAAAACAAACATGTACCTCGGTAACTTATGCTTGGAGTGTTCGCTAAAAATTCAGTTTATTGCTAAACTTTTCGCAAAAGGCAAAGAAACATCACTTTATTGGAGAGCTTAAATGTTAGTTTCAGTCACTGTTGCCCATCCAAGGATGAAACTTGAAACATGTTTCAGAAAATCACGGGAAATTTTGATGTTACTTGAGAGCAACATTGCCAAATAAAGGGTTAAAATAACTTCAGTGCATGAAATTCGTCAAGATCTCATACAGGGGTTTTCTGAACCAAAGTTGCTTTAAATAATTTGATGTCTGCTTTGTTACGGCATGAAGTCAAAGTGGAAGCTTTCTGATGGTTAGATAAAATGTTCAAATGTTTGTAAATCTATCGGACCAAACTGCGTGGTCATCAGTCCGTAGCTTACAAACTACTTAAACCTAGGTAAACTAACTTACGGACAAACACACACAGCCATGCCCCACGGAGGACTCGAACCTCCCCGGCGAGCAACCGCGCGCTCCGAAGCGAGACGCTACTCCGCCGCGGCCCATGGTTAGAATAAAAAAAAAAAAAAAATAAAATAAAATAAAATAAAATAAAAATAAAAAAAAGTGTTTTGGGATTATTTGAATTCTGCCATCAATTGTGCAATAGGGGGTGGCAAGTTGTATCAAAATACTTTATTAGAAGAGCATTTTCAAAGCTAAATCTATGAAATGTATGTTTAGAAGAGCAGACCATCCAGTCTACGCGTTCGAAGCAGTAGGAATTACTATTTGGCCACGATAACTTGACGATTTTGTTCGTGCTGCCACAAGCAGAAAAAATCGACTCCAGTTGAAAGTTATTCTCTTATTTAGATGAGCTGCCAACCTTACAATGGTCCTTGACGCGAAGAATTAATGTACACATTGTTAGGGTAACGGTTCCAGCACTGCAGCAAGCAGCCGATGCTGCCTTCCGTTCGTGCAAGACAAGCTCCCAGCAGCCACCGCGCGAATCGTCAAGTTATCGTGGCCAAATACTAAGCTAGTAAGTAAATAAAGAAATAAAGACCAGATAAACTATTTGCAATTTAGACGATTTTTAATTGCAAGTTGGTAAAAAGAGCTTCCATATTTGAGAAACATTTTATGCAAGAAATGTTCCTATGTTCCATGGTAAACTTAATAAACTCTCGCTGTACGTGCCTAGTTAATTGCTCCGGCAGTAAATGAGACGCCAGTTGGGAGCGGATTTGCGTGAGTTCGGCGAGGCACCTGGATCCGGCGTCCACGTTTCTCGCGGGCTGGAGGACGGGGGAGGTTTGCCCCCAGTAAATCGGGGCCATTGTGCCGCCCCCACAATGGCGGCGGCGATTGTTCGGCTCGCGGCTACATTTCCATCTTCCCCGGAATTAGTTCATCAGCGACACCTAAATGTGCCGCCCCTAATAGCCGCCCAAGTTCACCTCAGCCAGGTCGGCTGCCCGCGTCGGTTTATGTATATTCAGCGCGAAACGGAGCGCCGCTTCACTTCTCCATCTAGCTGGCACTTGCTCTTGAGCTTTTATTAGCTTTCCGTAGGAAATGGGAGGAACGTTGTATTAACATGATACGTGGGGCACTGTCCCTTTGAATTATTGATTGTTTGATTTTTCCAGGGAAGCCAAAACTGTCTTGGTCCAACCCGCCACTGCCCGCACCGAAACTAAGTTTATCTTGCGGTATCGCTCCCTGTATATCTAGTAAAGCCATCCAATGCCCTTGAACAGTGCAAGGAGTCCCTTTACCAGTTCTTTATTAGACACAATTTCTTCGGGTCTGGTTGTCCCAAATATTCTGTGCCTTCTATTCTCCAATGCCATGCATTCGAAGATTAGATGTGATACAGTTTCATCACCGCCATCACAGATCCTACATTTAGGGTCCTCTTCTGTTATTCCCATTGTACGTGGGTGTTTTTTGAAATTCCCATGGCCTGTCAGCAATCCAACCATGAGTTCAGACCTGTTCAGACCCAGGATTGCAGAGCTTCTTTTAAAACAAGGCTTTGGCATCATTACCTTGCCATGTTTTTGTTGATGGACTTTGGCCCAATATTCTACGTGCTGTATTCTGAGCCAGTTACGTAGCTCCAATTTGATCATTGCCTTGGTGATTGTCAGGACAGGTTCCGGTCCAATAAATGGAGTCTCTGCCCCATCCTGGCTAATCTGTGGCATGTTCGTTGGCATTGATCCCCGAGTGGCCAGGGACCCACAATAGATTTACTCTATTGCTTTCCCCTACCTCCACCAGAACCCTGTGACATTCTGCAACAATTTTAGACCTTGTTGCAGGAGCTGCCAGTGATCTCAAGGCTGCCTGGCTGTCTGAATAGATATAGATGCTACGATCTTTGTAGCACCTACGCAAATTCTTTTTGAAATATTACTTTTCTTGGGGCGGATAAGGAAATTTAAGATTGAAAATTGACATTAGCCAAGCAGAATTTTATTTTAATATTAAAGACCAATATTTATTCAATCATAGACTGTTTTGGAAAGTATTATTCCAACACTGGTAATGCAAACACGAAGGAAAGTACACTCCTGGCCATTAAAATTTCTGCACCACGAAATTTAACCGACAGGAAGAAGATGCTGTGATATGCAAATGATTAGTTTTGCAGAGCATTCACACAAGGTTGGCGCCGGTGCTGACACCTACAACGTGCTGACATGAGGAAAGTTTTCAACCGATTTCTCAAACACAAACAGCAGTTGACCGGCGTTGTCTGGTGAAACGTTGTTGTGATGCCTCGTGTAAGTAGGAGAAACGCGTACCGTCATGTTTCAGACTTTGATAAAGGTCGGACTGTAGCCTATCCAGATTACGGTTTATCGTATCGCGACATTGCTGCTTGCGTTGGTCGCGATCCATGACTGTTAGCAGAATATGGAATCACTGGGTTCTGGAGGGCAATACGGAACGCCGTGCTGGATCCCAACGGTCTCGTATCACTTGCAGTCGAGATGACAGAGATCTTATCCGCATGGCTGTAACGGATCGTGCAGCCACGTCTCGATCCCTGAGTCAACAGATGGGGACGTTTGCAAGACAGCGTCTGCACGAACAGTTCGACGATGATGGCAGCAGCATAGACTATCAGATCGCAGACTATGGCTGCGGTTACACTTGACGCTGAAACACAGACAGGAGCGCCTGCTGTGGTTTATGCAACGACGAACCTACGTGCACGAATGGCAAAACGTAATTTTTTTCGGATGATTGTATTCTGTTCTATTCTATCACGATGGTCACATCCGTGTTTGGCGACATCGCAGAGAACGCACATTGAAAGCGTGTATTTGGTCGGCATCGCCATACTGGCGTATCACCCGGAGTGATCGTATGGGGTGCATTGGTTACATGGTTCGGTCACCTCTTGTTCGCATCGATGGCACTTTGAACAGTGGCTATTACATTTCAGATTTGTTACGAAACGCAACTCTACCCTTCATTCGATCCCTGCGAAACCCTACATTTCAACAGGATAATTCACGACCGCATGTTGCAGGTCCTGTACGAGTCTTTCTGGATACGGAAAATGTTCGACTGCTGCCCTGGCCAGCACATTCTCCAGATCTCTCACAAATTGAAAACGTCTGGTCATTGATGGCCGAGCAACTGGCCAGACACCACTCTTGATGAACTGTGGTATCGTGATGAAGCTGCATGGACATCTGTACCTGTACACGCTATCCAAGCTCAGTTTGACTAACTGCCCAGTCGTATCAAGGCCGTTATTACGGCAAGAGGTGGTTTTTCTGGGTACTGATTTCTCGGGATCTTTGCATCCAAATTGCGTATAAATGTAATCACATGTCACTTCTAGTATAATATATTTGTCCAATTTTAATGGCCAGTAGTGTATGTTAAGTGCTGAAAAGAATGTCATTTAGCTGAAAATTTCAACCTGTAATTGACGGAAACTTGCTTCACCTCAATACTGCATATTTGTGAATTCGCCTCCGTGCAGGCTGATGCGAGAACGCAACGACGTGGTTGGAGTGTGCTGTCAACGGATTCTGTTACGCGTGGCTGGCAAACTTTTGAAATAAAAACGGGCACGAATCTACGGGCGCTCACGCTTGGCTATTGCCGAATGCAAACAAACATTACATGTTTAGTCACTGTGCACACCAACAATGCGCCTCTAATCTCGCACTTTCACCAATGGCGAAAATATTGAAAAATAATTGCGCACCCACGAACCATTAGTATATGGAAAAAGGAGAACCACAACTACTACTACTAAAAAAAAAAAAAAAAAAAAAAAAAAAAAAAAAAAAAAAAAAAACATGTTTTAATTGAAGTTGTCACGAAAAAACATTTATTGAATATTTATCTTTAAATTATAACAAAATCGTCGAATCACTCGATCAATACAGAATCGAGATATCAATTGTCTCCCTTTAATGTAATCAACGATTGTATGCAAATAATTCCATATCTTTGATACAAAAAAATTAATATCATCTTCATTTATATACATAAACATATTTGACTAATGACGTCACTGGTCAAAGCCGACGGGTTGTATCGTATACTAGACTTGACCCGCGTCGTCTATCATTGAAAACGGTAACATTCCAATTCCGTCCAGTGCCAGCTGTCACCAGTGCCACATCGTTACAGCGCTAAGTATCTGAATTTAATTTGTGTCAAATTTAATTTGCCAGTCTAGTTCATTTTCGGTAGTACTGTTTTAAGAGGTTTATTCCCGCGTACTTGCAGATTTCGTTTGTACTACTGTTTTAATAATTTATTCTATCGTATTTGATAAATACCGTTGTGTTTAGTCTTCGTCTTTGACCGGTGTATTTCAAAACAAGTCAGAGACCGTTATTAAAGCTCGTTATCAGTCAGTCCAGTGCCATCTGCCACGAGTGCCGCAGCGTTAACAGCGCTAAGCTGCCGGACTCAGTTTTGTTGATTCGACAGTGTAGTTACCACTGACAACAGTTAAGTCAGCAGCCAGCCGCCTTCATTAGAGTACTAGGCTCCTTTAAAGTTGTTAATTGCTGTTAATTGTATCGATAGGATGTGTGCCTGCTGTGTGCGGACGCAGGAGGAGTTGGCCGCGGTTCGCGAACAGCTGAGCGTGCTGTTGGCTACGGTCAGCCGTCTTCAGGCTGCTGTCTTGGGGTGCAGCGATGGTGGGGAGTCTGGTGCGTCGAGTGGGACACCTCAGGTGTCTCACGCTACGCTCTCTGTCCCTGCTACCGAGGCACCTTCAGGTGTACCGGACGTCGTCGAGCCGCCTTCTCCGCAAGGGGAGTGGAGGGTTGTACGGCGTTCGCGTCGCTCGAGGCGGAAGGCCAATGTGGAGGCTGGACGTCCGTCCGCGCCCGTTCGTCCTGTGAGTGAAGGTGTGGCCACTCCTTCAGCAGGGTCCGAGCAGGTGCACGGGGGGAGGGGATTATTAGTTATTGGGAGCTCCAATGTCAGGCGCGTGATGGAGCCCCTTAGGCAGATAGCGTCCAGATCTGGAAGGAATTCCAACGTGCACTCGGTGTGTTTGCCGGGGGGCCTCATCCGAGATGTGGAGGCGGCCTTGCCGGCGGCTATCGAGGGTGCGGGGTGCAGTCGACTGCAAGTCGTAGCTCACGTCGGCACCAATGACGCTTGTCGCTTGGGTTCTGAGTACATCCTCAGGTCCTACGAGCGGCTGGCGGAATTGGTGAAGGCTGCTGCCTTCGCACGCGGGGTGCAAGCAGAGCTGTCGATTTGCAGCATTGTTCCCAGGGTTGATCGGGGTCCTTTGGTTTGGAGCCGAGTGGAGGGTCTGAACCAGAGGCTTCGCCGACTCTGTGACAGTCATGGCTGCAGATTTCTGGATCTGCGTTATCGGGTGGGGAATTGTAGGGTGCCCCTAGATAGATCAGGGGTGCACTACACTAAGGAAGCGGCTACTCGGGTAGCAGAGTACTTGTGGAGTGCACATGGGGTTTTTTTAGGCTAGGCGCTAACTCTGATGAGCACTCGCCTGTCAGCATTCAAACAGCGAATTCAGGCCACGTTCGGAACAAAAATTCGAACATAAAAATATTAGCCGCGAACTTACAGAGTATTAGAAACAAAGTTCCCGAATTTGCAGCGCTGCATGGAAGTTATTGCGCTCAGATAGTTTTAGGCACCGAAAGCTGGCTAAATGATGATGTGGCAAGTTCAGAAATATTTAGCGAAGCGTGGAATGTATATCGGAAAGATAGATATGATACAACCGGAGGAGGAGTGTTCATCGCTGTGGACAAAGATATTGTTTCTACTGAGATCGAGGTTGAAAGTAATTGTGAAGTTATCTGGGCACGCATAACAGGTCTAAAAGAAGTAAAGTTAATAGTTGGGTGTTTTTACCGGCCCCCCAGTGCTGCTGTAGCAGTTTTAGAATCATTCAAGGAAAGTCTACACCAGGTAGTGCATAGGTATCCGGGCCATGCAATATTAGTCGGAGGTGACTTCAACCTTAAGAGTATAGATTGGGACCTCGCTAGTTACATTTCAGGCGGTACAGACAAACAGTCTTGCGAGCTACTTTTGGACACATTCTCCGAAAACTGTCTTGAGCAGTTAAACCGGCAACCCACGCGCAATGGAAATATTCTAGACCTTATAGCCACAAACAGGCCTGACCTTATTAACGATGTCTGTGTAGAGACAGGAATTAGTGATCATGATATCGTCATAGCGTCGATGGTGACCAAAGTTCATAAACCAGTCAAGAAGGCTAGGAGCGTGTTTTTGTTGGGAAAAGCCGACAAGCAAATGTTACGATCGCACTTAGAAAATGAATGGGCATCGTTTAATTCTGGGACTATGGATGTAGAGGACTTGTGGACTAAATTTAAATGCATTGTTAATGAAGGGTTAGAGAAATATGTGCCAGTAAAGACGATTAAGGATGGAAAAGATCCACCGTGGTATACTAATAATGTTAGAAAGCTGCTGAGAAAACAAAGGCTGTTGCACTCTCGATTCAAAAAAGAACACGCAAATGATGACAGGCAAAAGTTAGTAGAGATTCCTGCGTCTATAAAAAGATCGATGCGTGAAGCATACAATAATTATCACAGCCATACCTTAGCAAAAGATCTTTCCGAGAACCCGAAAAAATTCTGGTCTTATGTAAAATCGATAAGCGGGTCAAAGCCCACTGTCCAGTCACTAGTTGATCATTCCGGGGCAGTAATAGAAGAAAACAAACGGAAAGCTGAAGTTCTAAATTTAACCTTTAAGAAATCTTTCACGCAGGAGGACCGCACAAATATACCATCATTTGATCAACGTACTAATTCCGAAATGGGGGACATAGCAATAGGTATTTCCGGTGTAGAGAAGCAGCTGAGAGAGCTAAATACGAAAAAGTCTGCTGGTCCGGATGGAATACCAGTTCGGTTTTACAAAGACTATTCTGCGGCATTGGCCCCCTATTTAGCTTGCATTTATAGCGAATCTTTAATTCAGCGCAAAGTTCCTAGTGATTGGAAAAAGGCGCAGGTGACTCCCGTGTATAAGAAAGGAAAGAGAACTGACCCATACAATTACAGGCCAATATCGTTGACATCGGTTTCATGTAGAATTTTGGAGCATATTCTCAGTTCGAATATAGTAAATTTCCTTGAAACGGAAAAGCTTCTTTCCATGAATCAGCACGGGTTTAGGAAACATCGTTCATGTGAAACTCAGCTTGCCCTTTTCTCACATGACATCTTGCGAGTCATGGACGAAGGACAACAGGCGGATTGTGTTTTTCTCGACTTCAAAAAGGCGTTCGACACGGTGCCACACTGCAGACTGCTAACGAAGATACGAGCTTATGGAATAGGTTCACAGATTTGTGACTGGCTGGAAGACTTCCTAAGTAATAGAACGCAGTACGTTGTTCTCGACGGCGAGTGTTCATCAGAGACGAGTGTATCGTCAGGCGTGCCCCAGGGGAGTGTGATAGGACCGCTATTATTTTCTAACTATATAAATGATCTGATGGACAGAGTAAGTTGTAATTTGCGGCTGTTTGCTGATGATGCTGTGGTGTATGGGAGGGTGTCGTCTGTAACTGACTGTAATAGCATACAGGTTGACTTAGACAAAATTTCTAGTTGGTGCGAAGAATGGCAGCTAGCTCTCAATGTAGAAAAATGTAAGGTGATGCGCATGAGTAGAAAAAACAATCCTATAATGTTCGAATACAGCATCGGTAGTGAGCTTCTTGATGCGGTCGCGTCGTTCAAATATCTAGGCGTAACATTGCAGAGCGATATGAAATGGAACGAGCATGTAAGGACAGTTGTGAGTAAGGCGGACAGCCGACTTCGGTTTATTGGGAGAATTTTGGGAAGATGTACTTCACCTGTAAAGGAGACCGCGTATAAAACGCTTGTACGACCACGTCTTGAGTATTGCTCAAGTATTTGGGACCCGCAGCAGATCGGTTTGAAGGAAGACATAGAGGCGGTTCAGAGGCGAGCAGCTAGATTTGTTACCGGTAGGTTCGACCAATGCGCGAGTGTCACGGAAATGCTCCGGCAACTCAATTGGGGATCGCTGGAAGAAAGACGACGTTCTTTTCGTGACTTTCTGTTAAGTAAATTTAGAGGGCCGGAATTTGAAGCTGAGTGTAGTACGATCTTGCTGCCGCCTACTTACATTTCGCGTAAAGATCACAAAGACAAGATAAGAGAAATTAGGGCTCGTACGGAGGCATATAGGCATTCTTTCTTTCCTCGTTCAATTTGGGAGTGGAATAGGAAAGGAAATGCCTAGTAGTGGTACAGTGTACCCTCCGCCACGCACCTTACGGTGAATTGCGGAGTATGTATGTAGATGTAGATGAATATTCATAGAATATATGACATCAACTGCGATTGGGCAAAGCTGAAAATATGTACCCAGCCGGGATTCAAACCCGGGTCTCCTGCTTTCTAGGCAGTTGCGCAGACCCCTACACCACTGGGGACACAGTGATCACCGCACCTGCAAGGACTACCCATGAATGCCCCCCACCAGATACAAATTCCCAGCTTCGCCCTGCCCATAGTACTCAAACTCGTAGTTTAACTAATTCCCGTAAGAGTAAGGCCTTCAAACTTGCCCACCCCTCCCCACGGCCTAGAAAGCAGGAGACCCGGGTTCGAATCCCGGCTGGGTACACATTTTCAGCTTTGTCCAATCGCAGTTGATGTCATATATTCTATGAATATTAAATAATAACAGCTGCAGGATCAGAAGTGACGTCTGTTCTTTCGGAACAGACGCCACATGTATATATAACATTCCAATCGCCGGTAGTTCGCAGTACCACGCAGAAGAACGGCTGCTACAAGCTCCAACACGCATGTACCACATACTCTGACGTTGCTGAAGGGGACATCCTCATGCAATCCTGGAAGATGACGCCGCAGAAAGCTAAGCTACCACCGTCCATTAACGTTTTGGTGGAAGCATGTTGGCGGCTCGGAACCATACGTTCGTAATTATCTCGTAAAGGGCTCGTTAGCAGACCCATGTTTACTGTGACATTTTTGCTTCTGTTATCGTGTACTTTCAACCGTGTAAATTTGCGCCATCCTCTTTATACACCTGTATCTTCATGACGATGCAAAGCTAGTTCTTTCTGCTGACGGTACAAGTATAGTAATTACTCCCGACAGACAAGTTTTAACTAATAAAATCGTAAATAATGTCTTTCAGAAAATTATTACGTGGTTCTCAGAAAATGGACTCTTATTAAACTTGGATAAAACACAGTACATTCAATTCCATGTGGTAAATGGCATGACACGCTTAATAAATATAGTCTGTGAACAGTCGTCTGAACCTAAGGTAGAATATTGAAATTTTTAGGTGTGTGCATTGATGAGAAATGGGATTGGAAGCAACACATTGAGGATTTACTGAAACGTTTGAGTTCAGCAACTTACGCTATAAGGGTTACTACAAATTTTGGCTGCAGACATCTTACTAAATTAGCTTACTATGCCTATTTTCATTCACTACTTTCACGAGGCCCCATATTTTGGGGTAAACAGTCATTGAGCAACAAAGTATTTATTGCACAAAAGCGTGTAATTAGAATTCTGGAGCCCATCCAAGATCGTCTTCCAGACACTTATTTAATGATATATGAATCTTCACAGAAGCTTCCCAATATATATATATATATATATATATATATATATATATATATATATATATATATATATATATATATATATATAGTTACAAAAAGGTACGGCCAAACTTTCAGGACACATTCCTCACACACAAGAAAAGAAAAAAAATTATGTGGACATGTGTCCGTAAACGCTTAATTTCTATGTTAGAGCTCATTTTAGTATTTGGATTGTTGGATGAACCATTCGTAGAAGTGTACCCGGGAGGCCAATCAGCTGCTGATAGTGCCTGCACACGCTGTACATGGTACGGAAACAATTGGTTCCCCGGAGCACTCTCTCCATACAGTGACGTGCTCAACGTTACCTTCTACGGCAGCAACTTCTCTGACGCTGACATTAGGGTTATCGTCAACAGCACGAAGAATTGCTTCGTCCATTGCAGGTGTCCTCGTCGTTCTAGGTCTTCCCCAGACGCGAGTCATAGGCTGGAATGTTCCGTGCTCCCTAAGACGCGGATCAATTGCTTCGAACGTCTTCCTGTCGGGACACATTCGTTCTGGAATGTACCACGGCTATTGCCCCGTGCTAATCCATACATCAAATGGGCATTTGCAAACTACGCATTTGTAAAGATTGCACTGACTTCAAAACACGTTCGTGATGAACACTAACCAATTGATGCTACGTACTGTTGTGCTTGATGCTAGTACTGTAGACCAATGAGTCGCATGTCAACACAAGCACTAAAGTCAACATTACCTTCCTTCAATTGGGCCAACTGGCGGTGAATCGAGGAAGTACAGTACATACTATCACAACAATTGGGTATTTTGACAATTGTCTGCACGAATTATTTCAATCTACATTCAAAGAGAAATACTAAAATGAGCTCTAACATGGAAATTAATCGTTTCCGGACAAATGTTCGAGTCCTTCATCGGGCATATGTGTGTGTGTTGTTCTTTGGTTAGTTTACCTTAGTTTAAGTAGCTTGTAAGCCACGGACTGATGACCACGCAGTTTGGTCCGATAGATTTACAAAAAAACATGGAAACTAGTTCTTTTAGAAAAAAAATCGCACTGACGTGTTTTACGGCACACTTTAAATTTGTAGTTTTATAAGTTTTTGCAAACATTTTGGACCAAAATAATAATGTAAACAATAAAAAATTAATTAATAAGAGTGTCTGAAACCCTTTTAGGGGAAAAAATTGTTTGGGGTAGTGGTGGGTTCCGAACCACCGACACTTCAGCGTCAAAGTCCAACGCATTGCCCACTACACTACAGCTTACGGCTAGAAGCTTAGTATTGATGGCCATTGTTAACTGATACTAATATGGCATTTGTAGATACTAGATTATCATTTATCGTACGAAGAGCGAAGTGTTTTTGTTAATTCTTCAGTGCGCCGTTGCTTTGAAATGACAATGTGTAAGTTACAATAAGAAAATCATCAAACACGCAACGCAAGATGGCGTATGCCAATGAGAGTTCTGGGCGAGGCATCTGCGAACGGCTGATTTTCGTTAATTCAATGGAGGGTGTCAAAACTTCGTTATTTTTGCAAATATGTCTCAAACGATAGGAGATATGAAAAAAAGTAAGGGAACAAAGTTGTAGATAATTTTCTCCTCTGCAAATTCGTTTATTCAATTTTTGTATCAGATGAACGGTTTATTTGCAATTAAAATTGAATTACAAATAGCTTTTTTGGTATTACTAACGTATTTCTTGTCCGAAATATTTCATATTTCATATTTGGTGCCGATCGGTTGAACGGTTCGACCTAAAAACTGGGAACACGTTACAGCCAGACATCGTCAAATCGTCGTTATTTTTGCAAATATCTCTGCAACGGTGCAATATATGAAAAAAAAACATAATAAAGCGAAGTTGTAGAGAATTTTCCCCTCTACCAATTAGGCTATTCAATTTTCGTGTCAGATGAACGGTTCGATTGCAATTACAATTATATTACAAACGGCTTTTTTTGGTATTACTACCGTATTTTTTGTCCGAAAAATTTGAAAAAGGGATGTTTTGGTCTCTGGCGGCCTACAATTACGTTTGTAAAATTTGGTACTGATCGGTTGAACGGTTCGTCTTAGAAACAGGGAACACCTTACGAACAGACAGACAGGCAGACATCCGAAAATCGCCGTTATTTTTGCAAATATCTCTGAAACGATACGAAATATGGAAAAAAAAAAAAAAAATAAAAAAAAAAAAAAATAAAAAAAAAAATAAAAAAAAAAAAGCATAAGGGAGCAGAGTTGTAGAGAATTTTCTCCTCTACAAATTCGGTTATTCAATTTTCGTGTCAGATGAATAGTAAAGCCGTTATTTTCATTTAAATTTCGAGCTGTCAAAAGACGATCTCAAAGGCCCACTTTTAGTGTTACTACCGTATCCTAAAGTGGGCCAAAATTTATCATGTAATGTTATCTTTTAATAAACATCAATACGAAATCTCGTATTCATGATCTTGAAATAAGTATTAATCTAGTGTGCGTTGAATGTAAGTCCGAGGCCCAGGCGAGAATACGTCTGACATATACATTCGTGACACTCACTGCTGTGAAAGTTGTTACCAACTGACATGTTGCAACGACACTAGCGCTCCTAGCGGTGGGCAAGCCACCGTAACAGTAATGATAGTTTGTAATAACTTTAATGCGTAACTAACCAAATAGTTTCTGAAATTTTTACATTCCAAGCATTAATAAAATATAGAGAGACGTAAATAAACGTGAAATAAATATGAAAACATCCGAATTTCACTGATTCACTTATATAAACAACTAGCTTAAACCGGAGGCTCCGCTCGAGTCTTGGTTGATTATGATAGATAATGCGCGAAACGTCATATCGATTTCCTTAAAAGAGATGTATTAAAAGAAATTTCTGTTTTACTGCTTTATTTATTTATTCTTATATTCCCTTATTTGTATGCTTATCCTTACAGAGAAAGAGCTGAAGACATTGTAGCACGCATAGACCAAAGATATGGTCTGTGGCATCACGTTTCGCTGCCTCCTTGCTATAGAGTCGCAAAACGTCATCGCTGGCCTTCAATCCGAATTTGTTAATAATTTGACGACTTTCAACCACCATATCTTTTACCCCCTTATAGCTATCGGCATGGAACTGCTATGGTGTACAACGGGAGACTTCGGACAACAATTACACACAGACCATTCGTTTGCGTTTTGTAGTTTTCGTTGCAGAGCGAAATATTAACACACATATACGTATAATTTTATATACACCGATAACTTTTCATCCCAATATACTCCACCCTTTTATCATTATAATCCTCAAGCAACAATGCAACCAATAAAACCATTTTCAAAGAGTAAATATTGTTCCGCATTTCGTGTTATATTCTTCAAATTACTAAATATCTATCAGATTGCTATAAAACCGTGCCTAAAACCTTCCTCAGGTATAAATTAGTAACTGTACAAATATTTTAGTATCTGCGTCTTATATAGGCAGATAATAGGCAGTTTCTTTGAGGTGTAAACCTTGGTGTGGAGTGTAATGATTAGTACATTTCACACTTCGCTCGTCTTTCGTTTAAACGCATAAACTTTTGAGATTAATTACTTTTGTTTACAAAACGAATGGCTGTAAGTTTCATGTCGTTTGTGGTTCAGATGTACCGATAATTGCGGATTGGTTTCTGCTATGTTGGGGAACGGTGTTTTCTGCTTTAGATGTTTTACTGTCACGTTTGTGAGGATTTTCCTTCAGCCACATCTATTGTGGCTGATTTGGTACATAAAATAATGGAGACATTGTATTCCATATCAGTTTCTTACTTTCAATGGTTGGTGATCTGACTGGAATCGTAGTGACGAAACCTGTATGTTTCTGAGTAGAAAAGCGACCTCTTTCTGCAAATGGTCGGGTCTTCTGTAGTTTATTAGCCGTTTCTTGTTCTTAACAGAAAAGGAAAATCTTCATTAAAATGCCGTAGATTTCAAGAGAATCTTAAATATACTGTTCTGCCATGTGCCATTTCATACATTCCACTGGTTCTTAGGAAACCTAATAAAGACAAATGTGGAATTATTTTGTAGTTATTACCGATTATAATGTCACTACGTACATCCTCTGTTGTAAGAAGTATGCTAAAAATAAGTTAACCCTCCGGCAGGCGCGTCAACTTTCATGACGCCACTAGTCGCGATGTATCTCCTGGATACACGCGATGACTTTTGTGATTGTGTCTTTGTTTACAGCTTTTTTTTTTGTTTTAGTTTTAAATTGCAGTTACCTTTATTGTTACAGATTTGGCAAATTCATAAGTTAACATTAGGCTCATTATACTTTCAAATTAACAGAAATGTTTAACATACTGTAATGGAGAAGTACATGAAACTCTTTTACAAAGTGACTTCAATATATATACAATAAATTATTGAAATAATTATTGAACTAATAAGAGCATGTGTCTGTGTATGGATTGCTCTCTAGAGAAAGACATTGTTCATAAATTATTTTTGCGTGCTTTTGCGCCGGCCGCGGTGGCCGAGGGGACTGCGGGGCGTCAGTCACGTTCTGCACGGCCACTACGATTGGGGGTTCGAATCCCCCGTCGGGCATTGATGTCTGTGCCGTCCTTAGTGTTACCTAGTTCGTAAGTAGTTTGTAAGTTTAGGGACTAATGACGCCGCAGGTAAGTCCCATAAGCTATACAAACATTTGAACATTTTTCGTGTTTTTACAAACAAAGATGTGTACCGCATTTTTCACATGCATGCTTGCTGAGGCAAGTCTTTTTTGTCTCCCTGTAACATGACTGGCATGTTTTTCTTTTCTTACTTCCTGAGTGCAACGATAGTTCAGCGTTTCCTTACCCTTTTCCTTGAGATCTGTACTTTATATCATCTGGTAGTCATAATAAGAGCTCTTATTTTGAGATGACCTTGCAGTAGATTCAGAGCCAAAGTTTTGAGGGCCGGCCGCGGTGGCCGAGGGGCTGAGACGCACCAGTCACGGTCTGCACGGCCACTACGGTCGGGGGTTCGAATCCCCCCTCGGGCATGGATATTTGTGCCGTCTTTAGTATAAGGTAATTCGTAAGTAGTTTGTAAATTTAGGGGCTGATGACCCCGTAGTTAAGTCCCATAAGCTACACAAACATTTGAACATTTGAAAGTTTTGAGGAACTCGCGCCTATTTTAGTATTCATTATTGTTGCCCAAGAAAAATACTCTTGAGTTGATGCCTGCAATGTTTATTATTATTACAACTGAAAGCACTTTTAGTTGTCTTTTTTACTCGGAAAAATAGTAATGTTCATCACTTTCTTGCACTTCATTATTTTCCTCTTCATCAAAATCATGATCTGTGTCTGAGTCTACAGATTTTGTTTCGAGTACATCTTCGGTTCCCGAATCAATTTCTACAAGATCATCTTCAATTGATACCTCACCGTCGAAAAGAAGGCGATGTACTTCTTCGAAATGCTTAGGATATTCTAAATCATATCGTTTACTCATTTTCAAAGAGAGTACATCTAGCTACAACGAAACGTTGCTTCAACTAGAAGGCGACAACGCAGTTGCCAACTTGAGTCCGCTCCAAACAATGCTACGACTGCTGTCATTAGCGGCGACAATGCGTTACGCGAGTAGGCGCGCTGTATCTGACAGATATAGGGTTACCAGACGTCCTCTTTTACCCGGACATGTCCTCTTTTTTGGACCCTAAAAATGGTCCGGCCGGGTTTTTAACAAAATGGGGAAATGTCCTCTTTTTTGCGTTGTGCAACTGCTTCAAGTTGAAAGTGCCTAAATACAACTCTCTGAACTGTCACAATGATTAACTCTATAGAATTTAACTTTTCTTGAAACAATGTGATATTTAGGAAAATAAAATAATAATAATAAAACCACGTTTCTGTGTTGCAGCTGCTCTCAGGTCAAGCTGCTTCGGAATAATTGAAATAAATGGCGGAATACGAGCTTCGAGACGTCCAATTAAAAACATACGTCTGCAACAATGCAAGACAGTGCAGTTCACACAGTATAATATTAAACTTCCGCCTCGCCCCCCTTTTTCTCTCGTCGGAGTGTTGTGTGACCCAAAAATAAGACGTTCAGTATGTGGGACTCGGCAGTTCAGTGTGTTGTCTGTCAACCACACTTTAGACTTTAAGATCAAAAGCTAGTGCAGTGTTCGTTATAAATAAGTTAAAACCTTGTTCAAAACTTCATACAAATAAGGTCACACGCCACAGTAACCATTGCCGTTCCACCATTCGCCTATTTAGGATCAAGGAGACGTAACTACATAAACAGTGTATTGAAAAAAATCGATGTATATTGTCACGTCAGCCTGATCCGAAATGTGAGCATAGCTATAATAAGGAACGCTTAGATAACTTTTACTGTTACTTTATTCGTGACGATTTTCAAGTAAACAGTACTATGGTTTCCGTAAATGTTGCATCGCAAAAAAATTCAGGTGAAAACGGGACTGATCGGCAAGGTATCTTATAAGTATGAAAAAAAAAAAAAAAAAAAAAAAAAAAAAAATGTTCAGCATGTAAGACGATAATTGCAAGTGGTGAAGTGATGAAATATAAGGGCTTGACTGCTATGTAGTCCTGTAATTCGTTCTACGGGTCTCAACATTTCATGCTTATTAATTTGTAAGAAGATGAATAAATTGCGTAAGATGTATGACAAACAAGACGCTGATAATACAGTAACATACAGTAGAGACATCACTAGAACTTGAGTTGTCAATACGAGAGGGAGTGAGAGAGAGAGGGAGCGAAGGTTCTTTTATTAATCTAGAAATGTCCTCTTTTCTGAAGACGGACATCTGGTAACCCTAGACAGATACAGAAAATACACTGAGACATTTATGATCTTGACAGTATCGGGATAAGGCTGAAACTCCTGTGAAATAAGAAACGTATGACACAAGATGTCGTACTCAAGCAAGCCGTTATCTCTGTTCATTGAGGTAATATTAGAGAACAAATAGGTCATGTATCTCACAGATACATATGCGACTGTCGAAGGGTTAAACACTAATTAGTTACTGTATTCAAAAATGCAGGTTGCCAGCCGCTTGGAGCGCTGCTGTCGTGGTGTATAACAAAAATCAGTTGCAGTGTCGTGTACGTTAGACTGTGGTTTCACAGAGTCCATCGGAAGAAGTGAGGCAACGGAGGTGTGGAGATAATTGTGGCGTTTTAATGCGGCCCGCGGCCGCCAGACAGCGCTCCGAGCGGCGGACAGGAAACGGCGGCTGCGGCTGCGGTGTAAGCCCGGCCAGCGTTAATATTCATCAGGCGGCGGCAATTACACGCGGCGCCGCCAGGGGCGACACAGTCGCCACTCGACAGTCGCCAAATTGCGGGCAGCGCCACCGCCGGCCGCGACACACACCGAGCGGAATCGACACCGCCGCCTCGCCGCGGAACGCTCCGTTATTCGGTTCGCAGGCCTATGAGGGCGATGTTATACTACAGCAGTGTTTTTCAACCAGTGGGTCGCGACCCCCTGCAGGGTCACAAAGTCTGGCTCGGGGGATCGCGGATGCAAGAGGATGCAGTAGCAGCATATTCGATAGGAAATTTACGTTTCATAACGTTCAGCTATTATGGCAGATGTGCTACACTCAGGCTACGATTTCATGAAAGTCGCCTAGTTAGCAAGTCATCTGTAGGTGGAAAATTGGCTGTGTTGTGACACGTTTCGTGTGGTCTGCCGCGAACTAGTTCCTTCTTTCAGTTCGTCCGCTCCCAGTGACGGCTGAGCGGCGTGGTCTGCTCATGCAGGTGGAGGGAGAAGTTCCCCCACATAACTGCTTCATGCGCTTGCTGCTTGATCCGCAAACGATATCACGCAAACCAAAAGAAACAGTTTGTGGATAAGTTCTCGCGTTTAAGTTTAAAGTTATGTCTATATCTTGCCATTATGGACTTTATTAGTCTCACTGCGGAGCGCGCGGTTGCTCGCCGTCGGAGATTCGAGTCCTCCCTGGGGCATGGGTGTGTGTGTGTGTGTGTGTGTGTGTTTGTCCTTAGTTTACCTTAGTTTAAGTAGTTTGTAAGTTATGGACTGATGACCATGCAGTTTGGTCCGATAGATTTACAAACAAACAATTTATTAAGTCAGATATTGCAGAGTGCAGAATACTTCAAAGCAGAAATTTTGTAGCACTGAACTATGTAACCTAACCTCGCTAACCTCGAAATGGCTCTCATCAGCAGAAGGCAAACATGTGATTTTTAATTCTGTTCGCGACGTATCGCGTATATTTTAGTTTGCGACCTATCGCGCATATTTTAGTTTCGCGACCGATCGCGCATATTTTAGTTCGCGACCTATCGCGCATATCTTAGTTCCCGTCCGGTAGCTCTCCTTTTAGTTCGCAGCTCGGCCGCGAAGTACGTCGCTCTTTTTAGTTCGTCCGCTCGTTACGGCTTTTGCTACCGCTACTAAAACTACACCGAGCGAGGTGGCGCAGTGATAACACACTGGACTCTCATTCGGAAGGAAGATAAGTAACGATACACTGAATTTTTTAATTTATTTTTTTGTTTATCTTTGATCAGCGATACTTATCGCCTCCGGTTCCCTCTGACTCGCAATGAAACTAATTTAATTTCGTTAGTCATTTTTTACTTAAAAACAAACGAGAAGACGGAACCGAGATAGTAGTTTTACTCACTCTCTTGTTTTTGTTCGTTCTGTATGGACGTCTTCCATTTCTGTAAGTGTGATGCACGATGTTTTAAAAATATATTACTTAAATTTAAAATCATCCCCTCTGTTTGGCTTTTATTTAAATGAATCCCTCCACGCCAAATATTTAATCTCTTAAGGTTTTCAGCTCCTCTACGTCCGTAATAGTTTAATGTTCAGACGACATTACAATCGCTTAGCATTGTCTGCAAAATTTCAATCAATCAATCATCCTTATACTATACTTTGCTTGATTTTAGAACCTGCAGTCATTTCTTTTGTAATTTCACGAAGTCTGATCATTTTTTAAAAAATTTTTATCATTACCAGTAACTTCATGTTCCACCCACGGTCACACAACAATGAAAAGCGAAGTGAACAGTCTGAACATTGATCTCCTACGGAAAGTATCTCGAACATTCACTTATTAAATAAGACATAAAAGTTATCATTTACAGCTTCTACAATAGGAAGTGCAGGATCCAGCTAGATGCTTTCCGTAAGTTTTATAACGTGCTGTTGCTTGTATGGTGCCCAACTTTAATATGCAATCCGCAGTTTATTTGCTTTAATGTTCATTTTGTGCTGTACTTTAACTAACTTATTTCAAAATTCAAACATTCGGTACCATCAATTCTTTGTCCAAAAAATATAATCGCGGAATCTTCTTTTAACAATTATGGCATCATACGAAGCAAGGGCAACGTTATAGATGGTTCAAATCCAACTCCGGGCATCCTGATTTAGGTTTTCCGTGATTTCCCTAAATCACTCCAGGCAAATGCCGGGAAGGCTCCTTTCAAAGCTGCACGGCCGATTTCCTTCCACATCCTTCCCCAAAACTCCGAGCGTTAGCTCCGTCTCTAAAGACCAAGCTGTCGATGGGACGTTAAAACCCTAAGCTTCCTTCCTACTAAAACTACAGCTGAACTGCATCTCAGCTCGAAATGACGGCAACTAGCAGAAGGGAATCACGCGATTCTGCGCGCTCTCGCGTCCTCTGGCTGTTCCCCGTCAGTCATCGGAAAAGGAGCGGACGAACTAAGAGACGAGGGATTTGCGAACTAGTTCGCGTAGTTCGCCTGTGGGAGCGCTCTTCCGCTCTTCCGCTCTACTACTGGGCACTCAGCCAGGTGACGTGGCAAGAGTAGTGCCGCGCCGACGCGATCACGGATTTGACTGGTTAACAGGTGGGGGCACAGCCTACTGCCTCTTAATGGCTAACCAGTCAAATGCGCGATCACGTCGGCGCAGCACTAATCTTGCCACGTCACCTGGCTGAGTGCGAGGCCTACGAGAAAGACAGGCCTCAGGGCAGTCGTCATTCCATGTAAACAAGGTAGTTCCGAGCTGGCGCGATCGCTAGCCGATTGACTGGCCGTTGGGACACTGCTCACTGCGTCATAGCGGGCAGCCACTGAGCTAGGGACCGCGCCGGCTCGGAACGACCTCGCTTACATGGCATGATGTCAGCACTGGGCCCTGTCTTTCTCGTGGGCTTCGGCTGTTCCCAGGCCTGTCTTTCTCGCTGGCTACGTTGACTGCCGCGATGACGTCAGAGGCACGCCAGAGCCTGTGATATTCCTGGCCTATGGCCACTTCATATTTCTGGCCGCTGGCCGTTTCTTTGCTAACATTGTACGTGTCTTAAACGCGGAAGAAAGACAGAAGTGCAGCATATGTTGAAAGGTGGGGTGGGGAGCAGTAGCATATGGCACAGTAGGTGCTGGTTCCCGTGGGAAAGCCCGCCTATGTTACTGGTTCTCTCCTTGCATTGGCTGCTGCATTTCACGTCACGTGATTTCTTTTGAAATTAGTTTATTATATACTAAATATTAATTATTCAGAGCTGAGAATTTGTGATAAATATCTCACAAGGACAGGCTAGGTTTTGACAGTGTAAAAAGTTTAAGGTGCCTTCTCTTATTGTAACAAGAGAAGAGCGATTTTGCAGAAGGCGCGCGACGGCCATGTTTTGGCGCTAAACAGAGCGTCAGGTGCCCTCTACCTCTAGTCTCGAAACGCGCCGCAGTTTCAGTCTCGAGCTGACCGCTATACGCGCCGGACCGTGCCGGTAATGATTAAAGTTTTGTATAATTGTGATAACAGTCGAGGTCTCAACATGAACTACAGCAGCATAGGCCGTGTCGTATTAACAATAGTTGTTCATATTTTATTATTTATTTAATAAATGGCATCCCTGACAATTAAAAATCTCGCGAGTCGCTTCTTATGCTTCCATCATACAGAACTTATTTTAGCCTCACTTGTATGCTGTAGAAGAACCAACGACCTGTGTGCTGTCTTCTGCGCTGGGGACACAACTATAGAAGACAACAGGTTATTCAGAACTCTATGCTTTCCACAAAGACTTGGACAGCAACTACGGCACCTCGTGCGTACTGTAGTGCGGTACAAACGCACACTGCTACGCAACAGCATCCGCAAGGATGTGGAGGTGAGGAAGCAGTACTAACTTCTCCGTCCGCAAAATAAACCCTAGGAAGCTTGTAAGCCGCCTGCTGTGGCCGCCGGCGGCCACACGGCAGCCAACGTGTTAGTCAGTCACAGGTGTAAGATGTTCCTATGGCACTTTTGATTGCTGAGGCTGGGCCGACCGAAACGCAAAACACTGAAGTCATTTTTCCACATCATGATGACTTCTTAATTAAGCACTTTAAGAGTATTTATGCAGTTCCACTACAGTTATTTACAATGGTCGCAATCCTCTTGTGTGACTCCGCCACACGTTCAAATATTATGCCAGATAAACTAATACCACTAACTTAATATTATTTTTAATCAATACATAACAATACTTTTTTACTACAGGATCATACAAAATAGGAGCTGGTAACAAGTTTTCAATGTAATATTATTTTTAATCTACTAATAACGATATCACTTTATTAGTGGGTCATAATCTTTTGTTGCTGGTCATGAGTTTTCAGTTTCCTTTCGAAGAAATCGAATGTTTATGAACATTCTTGAAATATTAAGATATGTTGCATCAGCATTAATGGTTTCATACTCGCACATGACAGCACATCGCCACACATTACCCATTGAAATTTATTATTTATGACAGCAAAAACATACATCAACTATTTGTACTCATAAAGCCTTTTTTTTTCAGTTTCGATTCGTGTGAAGAGCTGCATAAATCTTAGCTACATCTAAGAAATAAAATTAAACACTTTGCCTTTGGAATTAGTGACATAGCCTTAATACGGGCCTGGGGGTCGCTGAGACATTTTTAATAGGTAAGGGGATTGCGTGGTCAAAAAGCTTGAAAAACACTGTACTAAAGAGTCAAAGAAACTGCGACATCTGCCTGACAGCTTGTAGAGCCAGCACGATTACGCAGAAGTGCTGCAACACGATGGGCATGGACTCGACTCATGTCTGAAGTAGTTCAAATGTTCAAATGTTTGTAGAACTTATGGGACTTGACTACGGGGTCATCAGTTCCTAAGCTTACAAACTACTTATGAACTAGCTAAGACTAAGGATGGCACAAATATCCATGCCCGAGGGGGGATTCAAACCCCCGACCGTAGTCTGAAGTAGTGCTGGATGGAGTTGTCACCATGCAACCTGCAGGGCTCTCCTTAAAGCCGTAACAGTACCAGGGAGTAAAGGTATCCTCTGAAGAACACGTAGCACCGCGTGCCTGATATGATCAATAGTGTTTATTTCTGTGGAGTTTGGTGATCCCAGAGGTACTGAAACTCAGACGACTATTCCTAGAGCCACTACGTAGCAATTGTGGACATGTAGAGTGTCGCATTGTCCTGCTAGAATTACCTACATAATCACTGCAGCCGTTTTAAAGTCTATTTATGTATGTACTAGCTTAAACCCGCGGCTCCGCTCGCGTCTTGGTTGATTATGATAGATATCTTTCAGTAGTGTGCTATGAGAATGGTTTTGAAGGAAGAAATGAAATACAATACCTTCTTTAGAAACAAACATTTTTAATTAACATTCAAATAAAAAAATAAAATTATCTGAAGTGATGTAATGCACGAAACGTCAAATCGATTTTTTTTAAAGAGATGTATTAAAAGAAATTTCTTTTCTACTGCTTTATTTATTTATTCTTATATTTCCTTATTCGTATGGTTATCCTTACCTAGAAAGAGCTGAAGACATTGTAGCACGCATAGACCAAAGATATGGCCTGTGGCATCACGTTTCGCTGTCTGTAACCTCCTTGCTATAAAGTCGAAAACGTCATCGCTGGCCTTCAGTCCGAATTTTTTTAATAATTTGACGACTTTCAACCACCATATCTTCCACCCCCTTATAGCTATCGGTATGGAACTGCTATGGTGTACAACGGGACAGTTCGGACAAGAATTACACACAGACCATTCGTTTACGTTCTGTAGTTTTCGCTGCAGAGCGGAATATTAACATACACACACATAGAATTTTATATACACCGGTAACGTTCCATCCCAATACACTCCACCCTTTTATCATTATCAACCCTCAAGCAACAATGCAACCAATAAAACCATTTTCAAAGAGTAAATATAATTTTCAAAGAGCAATTATTGTTCCACATTTTGCGTTTCATTGTTCAAATTACTAAATACCTATCAGATCGCTATAAAACCGTGCCTAAAACCCTCCTCAGGTGTTAATTAGTAACTGTAAAAATATTTAAGTCTCTGTGTCTTGTCATTCGGACGTGATAAGCGTACACTGAACAAATATTCACATTTATAGATAGGTATGTTACGGTGAAAAACCCGTATTTTAAATTCAAATGTTTGTATAGCTTATGGGACTTAACTACGGGGTCATCAGTCCCTAAACTTACAAACTACTTATGAACTAGCTAATACTAAGGACGGTACAAATATCCATGCCCGACGGGGGATTCGAACCCCCGACCGTAGTGGCCGTGCAGACCGTCACTGGAGCGCCTCAGTCCCCTCGGCCACCGCGGCCGGCACCCGTATTTAGTTAGAACGCGTCCTTACTAGTTGAAAGCAGTTTATACTGAGCCACTTCTTCAAAACGCGTTTTGCCTAGTTAAAACCAGTTTTAACTGGCATTCGATTTTTAGCATCAGTAAATTCTAGGTGTAACGAAGGCTACCAGTAGCAACTAGTTTTTAGTAATAAGAACACGTTCTAATTAAACTAACCAAGTTTTCACAAAACTTATTTCGGAGTTTATTGTTGTTGTGGTCTTCAGTCCGGAGACTGGTTTAATGCAGCTCTCCACCCTACTCTATCCTGAGCAAGTCTCTTCATCTCCCCATAAGAAAGGCAACCTACATCCATTTGAATTCGCTTACTATATTCATCTCTTAGTCTCCCTCTGCGACTTTTACCCCACACACTTCCCTCCAACGCTAAATTCACGATTCCTTGATGTCTAAGAATGTGTCCTACCAATCGATCCCTTCTTTTTTACCTGAATAAACAAGTTTAAGTTCAGCATAATCCGTAAGTTGCCTATGAATTGTAGCTTTAGAGCACCTTCCCTCTTTTATTTAATTTTGTTCTTCACAAGTGCTGAGAACAAGAACAGATGCACATTTTCTTATGTCTACATTCCGTTGCGCCATAAATGTTTTCTTAGCCACCTTTCTAAGATAACTTTAATTTTGGTGGCTTGCTTATTAATGTCTTTGTGTAATAACGTGTGAGATGCTATGTACATTGATCACAGCATGACAGATGTAGTTTCAGCATGATGGATGTCCGGCACATGGCTCGCCTGCAGTTGAAGCGGTCTTAAATGGAATATTTAATGATAGGTGGATTGGTCGAAGAAGCACCATATCATGGCCCGCACGTTCACCGGATCTTACATCCCCGGATTTCTGTATGTGGGGAAAACTGAAGGACATTTGTTATCGTGATTCACCGACAACGGCTGAGAACATGCGTCAGCGCATTATCAATGCATGTGAGAACATTACTGAAGGTGAACTCAGTGGCGGCGCTACACGAAAACTGGGGGTCGGCGAACTCGTCTTTGCAAGGCCCTTTTCATTTTTTCGTTAATGAAGAAAATGTTAAATGCGCTGAATTATACATCAATAATCTTTATACTAAAATTCTATTAGTATAATATACGAGTATTATTGCAATGACAAAAATTACAATAAACAAACAAATTAGATGAACTTTTCACCTTTTCGTCTCACTGAATTTTTTAAGACCTCATCTTAATACTAGCCGCTATTTCGGCTTCAGATGATAGTACTGACAACGCAGATAGTCTCTCTTGGATCATTATGGTTTCCAAGTTAGTCTTAATCAATTTTAACTTTGTGAAGCTTCTCTCGGCCGAAGCTGTCTGACTGGAACTGAGCATGATTCTGATTGTTATATAAACATTTGGATATACTTCTTCCAAATCTTTTACTAAAATGTACTGAAGATATTGTTTTGTAAATATTTCACTAAAAATTGCATCATTGCTGCACTCATACGGAAGTAAATACGGACAACTAAATAGCTGCCGGCCGGGAATGGCGGAGCGCACTCAGGCATCATACCACGGTGAGCGAGATCGCTCTCGCCGGGGGTCAAATCCCACCCTTGGGTACGAATGTTGTGTTCGTCGATTGGTTAAGCTAGTGTAAAGTAGATGTAGGTCGTCGCTACATAACCTAGCAGTTGGAAAGCGCCGTTAAACATAAAATATTTTTAAAAAAGAGACAAAAAGACTAAAATTTTAACAATGTTTTGCGACGTCCCCACAGGTGCGAGGCCGTCGGCGGTGGCCGACGTCGCCGACGCCTAGCGCCGCCACTGGGTGAACTACTCGCTGTGGAGAGGAATTTCGTTACGCGTGTTGCCAGATGCATTGAAGTTGACGGACATCATTTTCAGCATTTAGTGACGTCATTACAGGAAATCACGCAGTAACAGCATGCGTTCTCATAGTGTATGATAATTTCAGTAACGTACATGTTATCACATTGGAATAACGGAAATAAAAATCAAACGTACTGTGTTTTAATTTTATAAAATAAATAAATAAATAAACCTACCTGTTGCCCACTGTCCGTCTAAAATTTTGAGCGATGTGTTTGTGAATATTACAGCGCCATCTATCAGAAGTGACAAAAGTGTTCCAAATAAAACATTCATATTTGTTTACGTACTAGACGAATATATAATAAAAATGGGGGTACCTATTTAAAAAGTGCAGTTGATATCCGTTTGACCTACGGCAGCGCAACCTAGCGGGCCAACCACAGCGCCATCTGTTTTCACCCTTCAAGCTAGAAAAGTTTTGTTCTTTGTAGTTTTTTCGTTCATTGTTTATTTCGTGAGATATTTGGCCCGGTCACTGTCAATGGACCACCCTGTACATAGCGATAACGTCTTCAACTATCAGAAAATTGTGATTATCCATCTACACTGAGGTGATAAAAAGGGCATAGATTAAGCTATAAAGCAGGTACATAAGGGCGGAGTTCTGAGCTGCAGCGATTCATATGAAAGGGTTTTCGAAGTGATTACGGCAGCTTGACGGGAATTAACTGACTTTGAACGCAGGTTGTAACTGGGCACGCGCGATATACCATTTCCCAAAATTTTGGAGAAATCTCAATTCCGAGAGTTTGTTCCCACAGCTTTACAAACGTTTGAACATTTTGTCAAATTTATACGGAGCCAGTGGCGTCGCGATCTCAGGCCCTTTCTGTCCTTGTGGGCAGTCAAGCACCAGTTAACGTCCGGTCGATGACGATCAAGAATCCGGGAATCTGAGTGCCTCTTTGACGACTGTTTGGTCCTCTGGTTCTCTCTCTAGGTAGACCGCGTTCTCGGCAATGGTTCAACCATCTCTTCCCACATCGTCGAACTGTGATATCGTTGTGAAATATTAAGTTCCTGGGGCGGGTAAGGAAATTTAAGTTTAAAAATACTTTAAAATCAAATGCGACCTGTCATTAGGAAAGCAGACAAAACTATTCAGCATAGGTCACTAACGGAAAGTAATGTTGTAAGCTGGGAAGAAACTATTTTGAGTATTGAAAATAATGATAGTTACCTGCGAATTTCAACCAGTAATTCATGGACACTTGCATCACATGAATTCTTCACACTGTGAATTCGCCTTCGTGCTGGCTGGTGCGAGAACACTAAGTCGAGATTGTTGGTGCGTGCTGTGAGCGAATTATGTTACACGTGGCTTGCAAAATGAAACTTATTAAAAGTTTGAATTGAAAACGATCACGAACTACCTCCAAATGTTTAGCCATTGCGCACTCCAACATTCGGTCTCCGCACTCGCAATTCCAGCGAGGGCGATAATGTTGAAAAAAAAAAAAAAAAAAAAAAAAAAAAAAAAAAAAAAAAAAAAAAAAAAAAATTTGCACAGATGAATTATTTGCATATGGAAAAAAGAGGACAAAAACTAATGAATGAGAACAAGTGACTGAATTGAAATAACTCCACGGAATGAAATCAGAGGCATTACAACACACATTTGCGTATAGCGCGGACTACGGCACAAAGAGAGAGTGTACGTGCTTGGCATTCAAACATAAGAAGGTGGTAATTTGTCTGACAGAGAGATATTTTTCTCAACTTCCTCTTAGAGAGTTATATGCTATTCTCGAATGTAACTAGTATACAGTATCTCTGATAAATAATTAATAATTATTTTTATTATGCGAATGAAGCCAGTAATGAAATCTACTAATGCAATTCGACAAAGTTTTGTTCTTCGCTATTTAAGATTTTTACGTTATAGAATGACATTACTGTTCCTATTCAAATGCCGAGCCCTCAGGAGCTCAGCATTAATTTGCTGAGTACGGGCTTGGCGAACCCGGGGTCCTGACACGTGGGCTGGGTCGCGTCAACGGTCCGATACACCGTAACCTCTGTGCGTGCTTCAACGACCATCGTTCGGCGCGACGGTGGAACGTTGTACGTTTCAGAGCCCGGGGATCTTGGCTTAATCGCCCGGGTCGCGAGGACGGTACAAACCTCTATATATATATATAAAAAAAAAACTCAATCTCAAGGTGTGCTACGTGCCGAGGAGATGTATGGCTTTTGAGGTTAAACAGCCGCTAGCGAGCAACCTCTGAGGAACCTGCCGCACCTCAGTTGTATAAGGCTTAAGCAAGGCAAGCGGGGCTCTGCCTGGGTGGACCTTTAGTTCCCTAGATACTCGTGGGACCAGAATGCAAGGAGCAAATAAAAGCGTGGCTGGCCGCGAAAACGGCGTCTCTAAGCGTGGTCGAGAGGAGATCAATGCTGCTGGATATAACCCCCGTTCGTTTCCTTCCGTGGCTACATCATGGGAGAAAAGCAGGGCCAGAAATCAAGGTGAGTCGTATGCCCCCCCCCCCCCCCCCCCCCACCAATACCTAGTTTGCTCACGCACTGACGGGAGTCCTTTGCGTCGACTAAGCCAATGTGTTTTGTTGAGCATCTGAAGACAAGTACGGAGAGGTGGATGGTATGTCCAAGATGCGATCTGGGTCAGTCTTGATAACGACGTCATCCCCAGCACAGTCGCGGGCGCTGCTCGCCTGTGAGAAGCTGGGTGATGTTCCCGTTACAATAACACCTCATAAGAGCCTTAACATGGTCCAGGGTATCATCTTCCATCAAGATCTGTTTTGCAATCTGATGATGAGCTACGGTCGAACCTAGAGCGGCGCGATGTCCATTTCATCCGGCGCATCTATAGGGGTCTGAAGGACAACAGGGTCACCACCGGTGCTTTTATCTTGGCTTTTGAGTGTGACACATTACCTGAAAAAGTCAAGGTGGTGATTTACCAGTGTGACATAAAGCCCTACGTCCCTCCCCCTATGCGCTGCTTTATGTGCTGGAGGTTCGGACACATGTTCTCCCAGTGTGAGGCCAACCCCACATGTCGGGAGTGTAGATGTCCATCACACCCAGACGTCCCTTGTGCCCCTCCTCCGGTCTGTGTTAACTGTGGTCAGCATCATTCACCCTGCTCATCAGATTGCACAGTCCTCCCTAAGGAAAGAATAAGACCCTAGACAGACTGACCTATTCAGAGGCATGGTGCAAATATACTAAGCTGCACCCCGTGACCATGGGCAAAAGTTTTGCAACAGCAGTCCAACTAAATTCAGCTCTGTCATCTCTGACCCCATCTGTTCAGCGAATTTCGGTGGGCCCACAGGCCCAATCATCCACTCTCCCCCCTTGACAGATGGGGGTGGATCATCCTGTATTGCTCCCAAACCCTCTACCTCGGGAGCAATACCACCCCAACCAACGGAGACATTGGTCACCACCCCTAAGCCAGAGAAGCAACAGCCTTCTCTGGCTCCTCTCGTGAGGAAGGGTTCGGTTGGATCCCACCCTCCTTCGGCTTCCTCCTCTGGAACCCTGGATGCCGGCCAGTGGCAAACAGTGCCCACGAAGGCTGGTCATAGGGCCGCAAGGTCCTCCTCAGTCCTAGAGACTGAGTGGCGGATGGCATGTTCTCGGCCATTGATCTGTCTATTTGTAGCCATAGCCTTTCACCATGTGTCCACTGGAGAGCCCACTCCCACAACGCCAGTCGCCAGGGCGCCTGCCCAGGTGGGCCCTGCACTAGGTTATCTGGGACGACTTTACCTCTGCTGCCGCTGTTGGCCATCCCCCACTCGACAACGTCGATGTGGCGGTCGAGTGCGCCACGCGCTCCATTGTTTCAGCTGCAGAAGCTACCATTCCCCATTCGTCGGGGTTCCCACGGCGTAAGACGGTACCATGGTGGTCGCCAGAGGTCGCAGCGGCTATTAAAGATCGCCGATGGGCCTTACAGCGGTACAAGCGGCACCCGTCTCTGGAGCACCTCGTCGCTTTCAAGCGGCTCCGTGCCTGTGCTCGTTATCTCATTAAGAGACGGAAGCAAGAGTGTAGGGAGAGGTACGTCTCCACTATTGGCAAAGGTACCTCCACCACCCAGGTCTGGAATAAGATCAGGCGTTTAAGGGAATACTCAACACCAGCAGGAATCCCTAGGATCTCCGTGAATGGCATAGTATGCACGGACCCAGCCACGCTTGCAGAGCTGTTTGCCGAGCATTATGCTCATGCCTTCTCCTCTGCGAATTACCCACCGGCCTTCTGTACATTAAAGGAGCAGGTGGAACGCCAGCCCCTCCTTTACCACCCGCCGTACGGAGGCATATAATACGCCATTTACGGAGTGGGAATTCCTCAGTGCTATTAAACAGTGTCCTGACACGGCCCCAGGAACAGATAGCATTCACAGCCAAATGCTGAAACACCTGTCAGCGGAGAGACAGCGTAATCTCCTAGTGCTCTTCAACCTCACCTGAGGCGACAGGGTATTCCCTTCGCAGTGGCGGGAGGGTATAATCATACTGGTGATTAAGCCAGGCAAAAACCCTGTCAATTTGGATAGCTATCGGCCCATTACGCTGACCAATGTCCTCTGTAAGCTGTTGGAGCGCATGGTCAGTAGGCGGTTGTGCTGGATCCATGAGACTTGGGGCTTACTGGCTCCATACCAGAGGGGGTTCCGCCAGGGTCGCTCCACCACCAACAACCTGGTCCGCACAGCCTTGTCCAGGCGCCAACATCTGATAGCCGTCTTTTTTGATATGCAAAAAGCATATGATACGACCTGGTGACACCACATACTTAGCACGTTACATGGTTGGGGTCTTTGGGGCTCACTCCCGATTTTTATTAAAAACATTTAGCTGTCCGTACTTTTCGTGTTCAAGTAGGTGCCTCTTGTAGTACCTCTCATGTGCAGGAAAATGGGGTTCCTCAGGGCTATGGTTTGAGTGTCCCCTTATTTTTAGTAGACATCAACGGCTTAGCTACAGCAGTTGGGTCGTGAACATCCCCTTCACTATATGCTGACGACTTTTGTGTCTATTTTAGCTTCTCCAGCACTCACGTCGCCGAACGTAGGCTGCAAGGAACCATTAGGAAGGCGCAGACCTGGGCTCTTACCCACGGCTTCCAGTTATCTGCTGTAAAGACAAGTATTGTGCACTTTTGTCGGCTTCGAACGGTTCAACTTCTGTCCGAACTATATCTAGGTGACCATCTATTAGATGTCGTGGACACTCAACGTTTTTAGGGCTTGTTTTTGACTCCCATCTGATGTGGCTACCCCACATCCGTCAATTAAAACGGGAGTGCTGGCGCCACCTCCATGTTCTCCGCCACCTGGGCCATACCTCCTGGGGTGCTGTCCGCTCCACCCTGTTGCGCCTTTATCAGGCTCTGGTGCTGTCTCATCTAGATTTTGGATGTGTCGCCTACGGTTCTGCCTCACCCTCTGCATTGCGCTTGCTGGACCCCATTCACCACTGTGGGGTTTGCATCGCGACGGGTGCCTTTCGTACCAGCCCTGTGACCACCTTACTTGCTGAGGCCTGGGTACCACCTTTGCCGATCCGCCGCCGACAACTGCTTGCAGCCTATGCAGCGCTCGTGCACAGCTCGTCAAGCCACCCGAACCACCGTGTTCTTTTCTCCCGCTTGGTCGTCCATGACCAACGACGACGACCCAGGTCGGGTCATACGATCGCCTTCAGGGTCTTAGTTACTGCTGCAGGAACATGAGTCTTACCCGCTACCACCTCCAGATCGGGTCCACACACGCACGCCTCCGTGGCGCCTGCCAAGGCCGCGTATTTGCCTGGACTTGGCCTGTGGACCCAAAGACTCAGTTCCACCTGAAGCTCTCTGTCGCCAGTTCTTAGCGGTCGTAGCTCGATTCTCTGGACACGACCTGGTTTACACGGATGGTTCGCAAGTTGAGAGCCGGGTTGGTTTGGGTTCGTTCATGACAACCATGTAGAACAACACTCTCTGCCGGCTGGCTGCAGTGTCTATACCGCAGAGCTGGTCGCAATTTGCCGCGCTCTCGAGCACATCCGGTCCTGCTCAGGTGAGTCCTATCTCATCTGCAGTAACTCCCTGAGCAGCCTTAGATCCCTCGACCAGTGCTCTCCGCGGTCGCCTCTCGTGTTAGGAATTCAAGAGATCCTATCTGCCCTCGACAGATCCGGTCGATCAGAGGTGATCGTCTGGTCCCCGGGTCATGTCGGTATTCCTGGAAACTAATGTTCTGATATGCTGGCCTGTTTTAGAAATCGGCCTCCCGGAAACTGATCTCCGGACAGTGCTGCGACATCGAGTGCGTCAGCTTTGGTCTACCGAGTGGCGTATCCTGAAAACAGCCAACAAACTCAGGGCTAAAGGAGACGACAGCTGTGTGGCGTTCTTCCATGCTGGCCTGCCGCCGGGACTCTGTAGTCCTGTGCCGGCTCCGCATTGGCCATACATGGCTGACACACTACCATCTCCTTCGTGGCGAGGACCCGCCTGTGTGTCGCTGTGGCGCCCGCCTGACGGTGGCGCACATCTTTGTGGAATGCCCTGTTTTAGCCCCTATGCGGCGGAGTTTTAATTTTACTGCACAATTATCCCATGTTTTAAGTGACGATGCCATAATGGCTGTTACTGTTTTAAGTTTTATTCGGGACAGTTGTTTTTGCCCCTCCATTTAAAGCTTTTCTTCAGTATTGGCTGTGTCTGTCTTCTCATGACCTCTGATTGGAGGTTTCCTTTTGTTTCCGTGTGGCTAACTTTTCCTGTTTTTAGTCTCACGGTCGGTCAGCCACAGATGTCGGCTTTTACATTTTATTTCTTGTCGTTGCTCTTTCTATTGAGTGATTGTCACGGTTTTAGTTGTCTCTTTCCGACTTTGTCGTCCTTTAACTGACTCTGGGGATATTCTTCCCACCCCCTAGTTGTTTTTAACTCTAGGCTCCTTTGCGCGTTCATACATTTTGTTGTGATGCCTAACGATGGAATGGGGGACTGATGACCTCCGTAGTTTTGTCCCCCCAAAACATCCAAACAACAACATCATCAAATGCCGAGCGATACGACGATTGCTCAAATGCTCTTCATTGATCTCAACTATACGTCCTGTTTCAAATGGATACACATACATATACTGTTAACGCACCAGCCTGCAACGCATAGCTACCGTTCAACTCATTACACGGAATAAAATACGAAAAATATTTGTTGCCTGGTCTGGGCATATCCCCTATTCGTATGTACTATCCTTGCCAGTTGCATTCATCCATCGGCTGCCAGAAAATACAGTTTTCTAATTTCTGTGTTTGATTTTTGGTAAGGCATTGACTAAAACAGAGGTGATATCGGGCGTTCCACAGGGTAGTGTTATCGGTCCTCTGCTGTTGCGTATTGACATAAACGATTGAGGGGAAAATCTAAGTAGCTCCCTTAGGTTGTTTGCAGATGACGCCGTCATTTACCGTCTAGTGAAATTATCTGAAGATCAAAACCAACTGCAGAATGATCTGAATAATATATCAGTATGGTGTAAAAATTGGCAAATTGACTCTAAATAATGAGAAGTGTGAAGTCGTCCACATGAGTACGAAAAGAAATCCGTTAAACTTTGTTTACAAGATAAATCAATCAAAAGTGAAGGCCGTAAACTCCAAAGAATACCTAGGAATTACTATTACATCAGACTTAAACTGGAAAGAACACGTAGATAATGTCGTGGGAAAGGCGAACCAGAGAATGCGTTTTATTGGCAGAACCCTTAAAAGATGCAACAGAACTACAAAAGAAACTCCATACACTACGCCTGTCCGCCCATTTTTGGAGTATTGCTGCCCAGTGTGAGATCCTTATCACGTGGGTTTAACGGAGGACATCGAAAGAGTCCAAAGAAAGGGAGCTCGTTTCGTATTGTCACGATACATGGGAGACAGCGTTACGGAAATGATACAGGATCTAGGATGAGAATCATTACAACAACGGTACTTATTGTTGCGGCGTGGGCTACTTACGAAACTACAATCACCAACATTCTCCTTCGAATGCGAAAATATATTGTTGACTCCCACTTACATAGGTAGAAATGACCATCAGAATAAAATACGGGAAATCAGAGCTGGAACGGAGAGATTCAGGTGTTCTTCCTTCCCGTGCGCTATTCGAGAATGGAATGGGAGATAAATAGTATAATGGTGGTTCGATGAACCCTCTGCTAGGCACTTAAATGTGATTTGCAGAGTATCCCATGTAGATGTAGATAAATGTGAACTGCTTCATAGTGATCGCCGGCCGCGGTGGCCGAGGAGACTGAGGCGCTCCAGTCACGGTCTGCACGGCCACTACGGTCGGGGGTTTGAATCCTCCCTCGGGCATGGATATTTGTGCCGTCCTAGTTCGTAAGTAGTTCATAAGTAGTCTGTAAGTTTAGGGACTGATGACCCCGTATTTAAGTCCCATAGACTCTACAAACATTTGAACATTTTATTAGTGATTCTAAATGCAGTAGATTAAGGAAAAGTACCATCAAAACTTCTACCGCGGCTCCTTTCCTCAGAACTTACAACCCGTGAGTCGACCAGTCTCAGTGGAACCAGCAGCATATTTGAAAATGTACAATTTTGCTCTGTACGAAACATTAGGAACGTAAGAGCTCTAGGTACGACGATCATACACCCCGAGATACTCGGCTGCGGCAGCAGTAGGCACAGTTCAAATTTCAAATGTTTGTTAAGCTTATGGGACTCAACTACGGGGTTATCAGTCCCTAAACGCCGGCCGCGGTGGCCGAGGGGACTAAGGCGCTTCAGTCACGGTCTGCACGGCCACTACGGTCGGTGATTTGAATCCCCCCTCGGGCATGGATATTTCTGCCGTCCTAGTTCGTAAGTAGTTCATAAGTAGTTTGTAAGTTTAGGGACTGATGACCCCGTAGTTAAGTCCTATAGACTATACAAACATTTGAACATTTAGTCCCTAAACTTACAAACTACTTAACAACTAGCTTATCCTAAGGACAGCACAAATATCCATGCCCGAGGGGGGATTCGAACCCCCGACAGTAGTGGCCGTGCAGACCGAGACTGAAGCGCCTCAGTCCCCTCGGCCACCGCGACCGGCTAGGCACAGTTGTTCATCCCGTTGGCGAGCGCCCGGTTCATTAAGTGAAGAGCGACAGCTAGTGAAAAAAGACGAGCGGTTTGAGGGCACGTCACTGCTAGGAACGACAAGTGAGACACTAGCAGGCAATTAAGAGGACATGGCTGTCTTCACCTGATACCCGGAGAGCCCCAAGTAGCAGTAAGAAGTTGCGAGGCACTTAATGGCCACAGCAGAAACGCCGAGCGTGGTTTGATTTAATGTGGGACTGATAGAGGCGAGGAGAGCAAGAAGAGGTCTTCCCTGCAACAAATGAGACCCGCACCAAACTCGTTTTGAGATCTCTGGGAACTAGATTGTATCTAATGCGGCAGAAACGAAGAATTGTGTAAAAATCAAGTGGCATCATGGTCACATCAACGAGTGGGCCACTGCATGTGCTCCAACTATTAAGAAGTAACGGAGCGTGTAGGAAATTGCCTTTAGCAACAGTAACTCCTTCATAACTACCCGATAACAACAGTATTTCATAGTCATAATACCTCTACTGTTTATTGGTTTATTGTTATTTGACTAAAACAAGGGGATCATTTTAGCGGAGATTTTTACCATGTAGGTATACACATACTTACTCTTTGCAGCTGATCTAATATATAAAGCAGAGTGTCCGTATGTTTGTACGTGTTGCACACAAATCTACAGTTTTGTTCCACTCTTTATGAAATTTTGTATACGTAAGCTTCAATCCACGAGAACGGTGCCGTAAATGTAAGAATCACGAGCGATATCTAGTTCACGATATATGACGACATAAACAATGAGATGCGCAAAAAACTGCTGCGTTTAGCGACAATGCTGCTCATTTTCTCCTGAACCACTGGGCCGATTTAAACCAAATTTGGTACACACATTCCTTACCGTGAGGTAACAATTGCTGCATGGTTAAGAATCACATACGGCACATGGTTCAAAAGATATTACGTCATAACCAATAGAAATCGCAAAAAATGCCATATAATGCGGCGAGACTTTCGAAATACACTGTATGAGAATGACGGTACTGAGCGACAAACTTTAAACATAATTTCAAACCTTTATTAAACTTTTTCTCGCTGGCAACCACAGTAAATTGATGAAAGGAAAAACGTTTCTCGCTTACTACTTTTCCACTGTTTATGAAGCAAAACTACGGCTCTCGGTACGACGTTACAATTTATAATTGGAACACTACAAATTGTAGCGACAGGACATTTTACAGACAGTATACACATTTATAGTTGAATGTAACTTCTAAATTATATCACTGTACGGCACGTAGTTCATGAGATATGACCTCATAAACAGTAATGTTCCCCTGTTCATGGACTAAAACTACGGCATTCGGTATGACGTTACAATTTATAATTTCTACACTATAAATTGCAGCCCCAGGAAATTTTAAGAGACAGTATACACGCATATAGATGGGTGTACCTCCTAAATTGTATCACAGTACTACATATAGTTCATGAGATATGACCACATAAACAGTAACATTCATGGAAAACCGCCCCATCACGCATGAAGTTTTTATCTATTAATTCTTTACTACTAATTGTATTCCCAAGGGATTTTACAGACATACAGCCCTTATACAAATGAATATAAACCTGAAATATGGCAGGAATAAATAAATAAATACCCGGGCAACACCGGGTTTACAGCTAGTTTTAGTATAACTTCGTGATGAGCTGCAGACTTAAAACTTCCAACGTCGAACTGGTCGACAATGCAAAATCGATCATATTTTTGCATATGTGTCGAGGAGTGTACTTACTTTTAATGTCTTCCTGGTAAGTTGAAGCCGGCCGCGGTGGTCGAGAGGACTGAGGCGCTTCAGTCACGGTCTGCACGGCCACTACGGTCGGGGGTTCGAATCCCCCCTCGGGCATGGATATTTGTGCCGTCCTTAGTTGTAGGTAGTTCATAAGTAGTTTTTAAGTTTAGGGACTGATGACCCCGTAGTTAAGTCCCTTAAGCTTAACAAACATTTGAACATCTGGTAAGTTGAAGACTTGAAACTTACAACACGGCTCAAAACTGGTATACAGTGCCATATTAATTCGCTTTCTTATCTGATGTCTGAGTATCCGTTACAGTCAACAAAATTTTGCAGCGAGATCTATTACTAATATATCTGGCAGTATCAAAGGCAGTGAGTCCGCGAGAGGTGCATCTGTAATAGCAAAGTAATTCTGAGAGGGGGTCGTGCATCCTCACCTTCGACGGCGTATACTGTTATGTTGCGTTACATGAGGAATTACATACTGGGTGACATAATGTCATGTGTCTGATGTTCGACTTGATATTATGCGTAGTCTTTCTTAAGACTGATTATATCAAGATTTTTTTTATTTGATTGTTTTTAAAATTTCCAGGTAAGTCTAGAAGCTAGTTCTCGTCATTTACATAGTTGACTCTAGCCAAGACACATTTGCCTTTTGTTGTGCTGTAGGGGGAAGATCTTTCTTTCTGCTAGAAAACTGATTCAAATTTTCTGATCTTTTCCATAAAACAGTATTGTTTCTTACAGTGGTGAAGGTTTCCGCAGTTGGTTTTTCTATTACAAATTGTCATCAGCTTTACTGATCAGTGCAAAATCTCAGACGACCTTTAAATAGAAAATCTTTAATATATACGCGCATTCTTACGAGTTAATCCCGATTCCCCCCGCACATTAAGTCCATAAAGGGTGCACATGTAATAGCAAAGTATCGCTGAGAGGTAAGGTTTTGTGGGGTGTACCTTCCATAAAACAGTCATGAATAAACTCGTCCTTCATACAAGAGCAGTGGTCTTTAACTTGTCATTTAGAAAGCAATTAATTTTCAGGGCTACTATAAATAAATTTGTTAAGAGTTCTACTACTCAGGCGATGTTAGGAGTGGTGATGACGAGAGATGTCAATCGAGTCCATATTTCTAGATTTCCTTTTTCCACGATACCTCAAGGGCTACGTATTAAAGTGCGTGCTTCTGGAACATTGTATAAGATATGTGACTGTATTGGAGATCTAGCGGAGAGGACACATTTCATAGTACTTGATGGAGATGCATCAGCTAAACCAGAGGAGATATCTGGCGATCACCAGGGTAGTGTTATTTGTCTTCTGCTGTTCACTATCCACACAAAAGGTCTGAGAGAAAATCTCAGGTTCTTTGTAGATGATGCTGTCATTTATTCCCAGTAAAGTGAATAAAAAGTCAAAATTAAGTGCACAACTACTTAGATATCTGTATTATGCGAAAATCGGTAGTTGTCGATAAATAATTAAAAGTGCGAACTCCTCTACATGAGTACTAAATGAAATCCGCTAAACTTAGTTTGTAAGATAAATCAATCAAATGTGAAGGCTGCAAATTAAACTAACAATCTAGGAATTACGTCGAGTTAACTGATTCTTCCGTCGCTTCTTGGTAGAACAAATTCATTATGAACATTAAAATACACAATTTTGTGTTTGTTCTACATGTTTATTTTGTGAATCGATTTTCGGCTTATTTGCCTATCATCAGACATTTGCTGAAGTTCAGTTAAAGAACTTGTCAGTAAACCAGAAGATATGTTACATACAGAAAACCAAATCAACTTCTTTGATGGAGTGTAAATAAATATTTGAATGAAATCTATAAATTAATAGTACTGAAAAAAAAAACATAAATACCATACATAGAGAAACAGTGCAAACATAAATTCTTACAACATGACTATAGTGAATAAAAAAATTAAACAAGAATCTAATGTTTTAAGGGTTGTTCAAGACTCAAGGTGACACAAATATTAGAAATATTAGAAACCTGGCACACTATTATAACTAAATAAACAAATAGACAAAATAGAGGAGTGGGATAGGACGGTATAGGTGGGGTGCATTGGGGAATTGAGAACCTTAACAAATCGGAGGTATGCACTCGAACTGAAAAATTGTAGTGTTCACAATAAAATAATAATAATAATAATTACTGTAAGGTCAGAGTACAGAATAATTTGGAATATTAGTACTAACAAAGAAACATACAAATCTGGTGTGATACAATGGAAAGCTAGACTGGTATTAACAAAGAAAGTAGATAAACACTGTAACTGCTCCATCAAAGCATTTAATTTACTTTTTGTATGAAACATCTCTTCTGGTATACTGTCAACACAAGTTCTTTGACTGAACTTCAGTAAATGTCTGATGATGGCCTAATAAGCCGAAAATCGATTCACAGAATAAACAAACCTGTAGAAGAAACACAATATTGTGTATTTTAATTTTTATAATTATATCAAGACTGACTTAAAACTGGAAATAACATATAAAGAAAGTTGTGGGTAAGGCGAACCAAAAACTACGTTTTATTGGCAGAAAAGTTAGAAGACGTTACACAGTTACTGAAGAGACTGCATATACTACGCTTCTTCGTCATCTTCTGTAGTATTACAGTGTGGTATGGGATCCGTTTAAGATGGGTTTGGCGGAGGATATCGAATGAGTTCAAAGAAGAGCTGCTCATTTTGTATTGTTAGGATAGAAGGGAGAGAGTTTCGTAGAAATGATACAAGAGTTAGAGTTTTTCGTTGCGGTGGTATCTATTAACGAAATTTCGATTGCCGAATTTCCCCTCCTAATATATTGTTTACTCACACCTTGATGGGGTAAATGCTCATAAAAACAAAATAAGAGAGTTCCAACTGACAGTTTTATGAGTTCATTCTTTTTGAGTGCTACTGAAGGATGGACTAGTTGTTATATAGTATGGAAGTTGTTCGATGAACCCTTTGCCAGCCAACTCATTGTGGTTTGCGGGGTAATGCTGTAGTGCAGATGCATACATTCAAAAATGATACTTTTATACAGGCGTAATCTCATCAAGTTCCACAGAATAGCGAAAATGCGAGAAAAGAGTTTTAATGGGAAATGCCATGTAATTAGAACATTAAGCACAGGTATCGGAATTTTATGGACACTGGTTTCCTATTAAACGCGAAAGTACCGGTCCAGCAAGTGTGACAGTGGCAACCATGAAAAGGGTGAGGTAAAGTATAGAAGCCTACACACTCCAAGAAATTGAGAGTTCATTGAAGCCATTAACTTAGAAATACTCAGCATACTACGCGAAAGATGTTGCGCCGTTGGTTGCATTTCAAACCGTATTAAACGATGTTGATTATGGTTGGTATCTTGAATTATCTATCGTAATTCAGAAAGGAATTGAGGTGGAATATTTCGGCTCCAGTCAGATTTCCAGCGTGTTTCCTTATTTGAGTATTTATTAAATATGCTGAAACGTGAGTGAATAAAACCCATAAATCTAAAACTAACGTGTATAACTAACGAGCATTAGTCTCGCGGGATGTGTCACATAATGGCCAAATGTACTTTGTTCTATGTGAATATGTTAACTAAGGGAAAAGTCTGGAAACTCTGTGTGGTCTTGCTGCTTACGCAACTAGCGGCTTCTGTCAAGAAGATCTGCAGAACTACGATACATAACGACATGCTTGATTGTGGGTTATTGAGCAACGCTACGGACGTCGACGGCTCATCGTTACTAACTAAGTGAAGACAAACCACTAATTAAATTCTCACATCTCGCAAATTAATCGTATTTGAAACACAAAGTCTTTTACAGAAGTAAATGTCGTGATTAGTTAGTCATATATTTAATTAAATTGTAAATTACACTTTTTAGTGACGTTCGGTAAGAGGAATGACAAGTCATTTCATTCCAACACCACTTTTCATTTTTCCATAAATATGTTTCCCAACCCATTAATTCAACACAACTTTCATTAATGCTAATAGCTACTATTACCAACAGCGGAGTACAATAATTCAGTCATTTATTACCTTTTGATCACTTGTACAATTATATTTAAGTTCTTTGCTAGAATAATTATTATTCCATTTGCATGTTGTGCGTTTGTGCCAGTTTCATAATATTTCATACTTTGTATTGAGCAAATAGGTTTGCTGTGTATGGTTCTCCAATACATTTGTAAACAGACGGCAGTCAGTCTTATTGAGTATGATTGTATTAGCATAATAATATGGTAACAGTGAATGTAATGAATTTATTTGATGTACGGTGAAATGCACTCAATCAAATGTTAATACTCATTATGCTAATGATTCAATTAATTGCGAGAGTAGTAGGGACTACCGATTTTGAACTTAATAATTTTCTAAAATCCTTAACGTACCATATCCGCGGAATACGTAGTAAGGTTCCCCTTAAAAGCTGTGTGTGTGTGTGTGTGTGTGTGTGTGTGTGTGTGTTTAATGTTGAACCTATCGTTAAATCAGACAACAAATTGTTCATTAACACAGCAATTTGGTTTAATTATGGCCCTGATATTGATGTATATACTGTTAAATAAGAAACAGTGCATTAAACTGATTATGTGCGCAACGGATCTTTTAAAAAAAAACTGTGAAAAGTAACCTGCATGAAATACACACTGACTATACTCAAAACATTTGACTGCGAGAAAGATATTAAAAACACAAACCATTTTCTTAATGTTTGAGTGCGAGAATTTTATGCAGATCAGTAGCTGATTATCATAATCAGTTAACTGGAGTGTTGCATAACAATCGTTTACTATGGCACAAATAACGAATTCTGTTCGACAAGATTACCAAAATCAATACTGCACTTTAAATCCACAAACAACTAATCATCAAATAAAGGAAGTAGGTTAATCTTCTAACTACGTAAATGGAACAGGAAAGAAAGGTCAACTTTGTTACTTATTATTAATAATCACCATTACATTACCTACATAATACAACCTTTTTTCTAATGGCATGAAATGCAGTTACCTTCATTCCAGCGGTGGTACAACGTTTTCATAGTAATAAAAAATACAATCTATATTCCACATACAATCAAATTAACTTGCTGGTACAGCAGCCTCTGCTCTACATCGGAGCCATACACACAACTCAACCGCTCTCTAAGCAAGCTAAACCACAAGTCCCCCCCCCTCTCTCTCTCTCTCTCTCTGCGCAAGCTACAATGCTATGCAATGCATAATCTTTGCCAAAGATGAAACTTCACAGACTTAAGTACACATATCGATACATACAGTAGAAGCGATATTATACATTTTCTTGCAAGCAAGTTACTCCACACAAAACAGGAGGCACAATATTAGACATTTTTATGGACACGTTTCACCCTATATTTTGATAGATGAAAACCGTCCCGTTTAACAATATTAATATCCGAAAGTACCATTTTCGATTACAGATTCCGCCATAAAGGAACATCCACAGTAAAAAGTTAGAAATAATGCTCTCTCCTGGCAAGACCACGCTCACATCTGTGATTCATTTGGGAAAAGAAGGAAGGAAGGAAGTACGGTTTAACGTCCCGTCGAAAGCGTGGTTATTAGAGACCGAGCTCAGGCTCTAATTTTTGGGTATAAATGAAACAGCCCGGGCCTTTTCAAAGGAACCGATCCGGCATTTTCCTGGAATGATTTAAGGAAATCACAGAAAACCTAAATCTGGATCTCCGGTGGTTAATCTGAAACACTGTCCCGCAGACTGCGAGTCCGTTGTGTTACTACTGCGCCACCTCGCTCGGTGATTCAATTGGTTCAAAATGTTCAGATGTTTGTAGAGCTTATGGAACTTAACTGAGGGGTCATCAGTCCTTAGACTTACAAACTACTTATGAACTACCTTATACTGAAGACGACACAAACATTCATGCACGAGTGGGGGATTCGAACCCCCAACCGCCGCAGCCGTGCAGACCGTGACTGGCGCGCCGCAGACCGCTCGGCCACCTCGCTCAGTGATTCAGTTGGAGTTCATGAGTAATGGCCGTACCGTAAACGAGATCCTTAGAAGACTGGAAGCACTGTTTAGAAAACGTCGTTCACACACAAGGCGCCTGCTTTTCAGCACGACACTGCCAGACAACGCACAGCAGCGGTGATATGTCCTAGTGTACAGGGTCGTCAATAAATCTCCAATCAATCTCGACTTGCCTCTAACAGATTTGAATATAAGGAGAATCCTTGAATTAAAATTTGTGCTTTGGTCGGGATTTGAACTTGGGACCTCCTGCTTACTAGGCAGCTTCCACAGAAGTAGAAAAGGAAATATCGGTTTAACAAGAAGCACCAGTTTCCTTACAGTTCCTAAAAAATGTATTGAAATGTTTTCTTGTACTTTTACAAGAACTGAAATCGGTTTGTATCAAAAATATCTGTTTTTAACGCCCTTAGTCCTGAATTATGTTAAAGGTAGAATAAAACATATTCCTGTATTTATTAGTGTTTATAAGACCCTATAAATTGCATGTTTGAGAAACATTAAAATTTTTCATATTTGGTTTCCAAAATAAGAATTGTCAAATAAATTGGACACCGCACCCTTAAGGCAGTTAAGAATACGAAATAAGAAGTAAAGAGTTATAGATGTCACATCATATGTATTGTAGAACTTACATCACAAAGTGGAATTTGTGTAAAATTCATAAATTAATACATAAAATAATTTCAACTACTGATATCTTGTCTGACGCAATCCACTATGTTCACTGTTTTTCATTGGGGCTCGCCATTCTGAAGACAGATGGCAGCAACAAGCACGAAACTAAAAGCTACAGGTGACCACTAAACAGGCCAGTGTGTCTCAAAGTAAAGCGAAGTGGTATACTGTTCAAAAATTAATAAAATATAGGTGTCCAATATATTGGACGCCAGGTCTGAAAGGGTTAATACAGCAAAAACGTTCATATTTTATTACTTTTACCATTTACAGTTACGTTACATTAAAATAAGGTGACTCGGAAACCAAGGAACTCGACAAGCAGATCTAGTTTTCCAGGTATATCGAATAGTCTACATTAAAGCTATGAAAGGCAGATCTGCACCAAAAATTACTTACTAGGTGACTTATAAGATCAGTCAAGACCCACCGCAGTAATCTTCACATCGATGATCACATTAATTGGTTAAAAAATTAAAAAAATATATGTTTCTTGTAAGAACTATCAATACGTTTCACCTGGCCACATGTATAAACGACAATCATCGTGTTAATGTTCGTATTGTGGAATAATTATGTTACCTTTTCTGCTACACCTTATTGTTAAATAAATTCTTGATTTCAGTTGTAAATGAGGAAAACTGTTGCTTAAAATTACTTATAAGGTTACGTGAGTCGGGGCAGAAACATTAGATGTTTAGTTTCAAACCTCAATACAGCAGAGTTAGGGACATGCATAATTTTATCTGTGGTCTATGATCTGTTGCATAATTTGCGAACAATCTCAGGTCCATTGACAGAGTCTGTAGTCATTTTATACAGCACAAAGTTTCTTCTACGTAGTTAGGAATATACATTTTCTTATAGGAACAGGGGGTAGTATTGATTACATCTTTACTATTCTGGGGAAATGTGATAAATATATTTTACATAATACCTAAAAAAGAAATAAAAAATGAAAATAGTAAATGAGGAACCGCATTGTCTGTGTCTTTTAGAGGCGGTCATATTTACATTTGTATGAAACACATTCTCACGTAATAATATCCGAGTGTCACTGTCGAAAGATACAATCAAAAAACATCAACTAGGCAACCTCGATAAGTTGTCGAGTGCCCTAAGGCGCTATAGTACGGAGCGCGCGTTTGCTCCCCGTCGGAGTTTCGATTGTTCCCTCGTTCACGGTTGTGTGAGTTGTTCTTTGGTTAGGTTAAGTAGTTTGTAAGCCGAGGGACTGATAACCACAAAAGTGAAATTCCATACATTTATAAACAAACAACCTCGAGAGTAACTGAAAATATGATGAGAACTGGGTCTCACTGCCAGCAGCTAGCACGTGGACAGCGTTGCTGTTGATAACAGAAATTAATTAATTAATTAATTAGAGGGGCGGATGCTGTTGGCCGCACGGGACCACACGGCTGTATCGTGACGTATCAGGTACGCGGACGGTTCACAGCATTCGTTATGATGTGCCAGCACGCTTCTGACCAACCAAATATTCCTGCCAGACTGCTTACAAATGATGAGGTTTACACTGCTTGAAGGCTTTCCAGTTCCCTAGGGAGGACTTTTTAGATTACACTATTTCTAGCTGCAATGTTGTACGGTTTCGATGTGTGTTATCTTCAAGTGCAGTTACTGACTGCGACAACTAACGTGATAGGAGTCGTCTTCTGTTCTCCCAAGGCGTACCATATTCTTATATCTTGACTATATATAGATTAATACTGAGGTGTTCCTCCTGCAGATGGCACCATGGTCAATCTGGAATTTTCCGTTAGTTTTATTGGGAGATTTTTAAGCCTTTGTTTCACCATGTGTTTCTGGAATTATGCTTACATAAATCTCGGATTAAAATTTAGTAGATGCTCATGAGTATTCACCATTTTCACGGGTACCTTTGCGAAAAGTGCATGGTTCTGTCATATTTTTTCCCGAACATCTCATTGAAGTCACTTAGCAGAATATTTATGTAATGTTTAGAAATTTTGTTAGTGATTACTTCCAAATGTTCCCAGTAGTCTTCTGTGACATTTGGTTCTTTTCTGTTGTACTCAATTCGTTGCTGCGTGCGTGTAAATAAATATGTAGGCTTCGTTCCCTGGTTATTGTGACAGGAGGGTTTCTCAACTTTACGTCTGAAACTGCTCAACCTGTACCAAACTATCTCGGTCTTTTGTCGATGTGTACTATAGCGTTTCCCTTATAAAATTTGTAAACCTCTGAGTCAAAGTGATTTTTACCTTTAGAGGTTTTAGCAATGGCAGGATTTTTATGATGAATCCGTCAAGTGTATTTTTTAGGAGTTTAATAATGGGAATTCCAGGTTGTTCAACGCAGAACCCGGAGATGGGGATTGTGTGTTAAGAGTTGAACTATGAATGTGCACCGAAAAGCCAAAGAAACTGGCACACTTGCTAATATCGTATAGTATCTCATTGCACGCAGAAGTGCATGACTTCACTATTCATGATGAAGGAATTGGATTACCATTTTCCTTAAGACCCACTGGAGAAGGACGCTTGTGTTTTCCCTATTCTTGTTACTTGCAGAGTATTACAAATCAGGTGTACCGCCCTTGTGATTCAAAAGTGACCTTTCATTAGAAAAAAAAAAAAAAACCCCTCTTTCCTTTCCAACATTTTTGCTTTTGACCTATGATTACGCTAACGGAATATATATTATTTTGTTTTGCTTTATAGTGAAATGGAATTACTACCCAAAGGATTTGGGTTTCTCCCTTTGTGGGAGAGTAAGTTTCTCCGTTTGTATACTTCTGTTGTATTTCTGTTATGTTTCCGGCGAAAGAGCCATTCAGTTTCAAAGTCTTCTCTTTTTGTTACCTTTCCATATGAAAACTATATGGACAAAAATTAAAAAATCGCACTGACGAGTATTGCGGCCCACTTTAGATTTGTAGTTTTATAAGTTTTTGCAAACAGTTTTGACCAAAATAATTATCCTTGTAGGAAAAAAAAAAATAGGTACTGGCGCGTTCTAGACCACCGACGTTCAGCATCGCACTACAACACAATGCCCACTACACTTCAGTTAACAGTTGAGAAGCGCGTTCTTTAATCTCTTACTATTGATGGCCATTGTTAACTGATGTTAATATGGCATTTGTAGACCAGAGATTATCATTTATCGTACGAAGAACGACGTCTTTTTGTTAATTCTTCAATGCGCCATTGCTTTGAAATGACAACGTGTAAGTTACAATAATAAAATCATCAAATACGCAACGCAAGATGGCGTATGCCAGAGGCAGTTCTGGGCGAGGAATGTCACGTTACATCTGCGGACGGCGGGTTTTCGTTAATTTAATGGAGGGTGTCAAAACTCCGTTATTTTTGCAAATATCTGTCAAACGATACGAGATATGAAAAAAACATAAGGGAACAAAGCTGTAGAGAATTTTCTCCTCTACAAATTCGTTTATTCAATTTTTGCGTCAGATGAACAGTTTATTTGCAATTAAAATACTTTACAAAAGGCTTTTTTTATATGAATAACGAATTTCTTATCCGAAATATTTCAAAAAGCGAGGTTCTGGCCTCTGGTTGCCAACAATTATAAAATTTGGTGCAGATCGGTTGAAAGGTTCGAACTAAAAAGTGGGAACACGTTACAGCCAGACAGACATCGTCAAATCGCCGTTATTTTTGCAAATATCTCTGCAACGATGCAAGATTAAAAAAAAAAAAAAAAAAACGCAATATAGCGAAGTTGTAAAGAATTCTCCCCTCTACCAATAAGTTATTCAATTTTCGTGTCAGATGAATCGTTCGTTTCCAATTACAATTATATTACAAACGGCTTTTTTCGGTATTTCTATCGCATTTTTTGTCCGAAAAATTTGAAAAAGGGAGGTTCTGGTCTCTGGCGGCCTAAAATTACGTGTGCAAAATTTGATGCTGATCGGTTGAACGCTTCGTCTTAAAAAGAGGGTACACGTTACGGACCGACAGACGGACAGACAGACAGACAGACATTCACCCCAAAATCGTCGTTATTTTTGCAAATATCTCTGAACCGATACGAGATATGAAAAAAAAAAAAAAAAAAAAAAAGAGAGAGAGAGAGAGTGAGAGAGAGAGAGAGAGCGCAAAGTTGTAAAGAATTTTCTCTCCTACAAATTCGGTTATTCAATTTTCGTGTAAGATGCATGGTTAAGACGTTATTTTCATTCAAATTTTGAGCCGTCAAAAGACGATCGCAAAGGCCCACTTTTAGTGTTACTACCGTAACCTAAAGTGGGAAAAAAAGCGTGAGTAAATAAAAAAAGTGCTGGAGGAACCTGATGGCACGCATCCTGCAGGGCTGCCCATTTATCCTCAAGACTACACAGGGATGGTGATTCTCCTCAACAGCGCGTTGCGAGGCATTCCAGATTTGCTCAATAATGTTAATGTGTGCGGAGTTCGGAGTCAAGCGGAGACGTTTAAGCCGCAGTGGAGTGGCCGAGCCCTGCGAAGCGCGCGGTTGCTCCCCGTCGGAGGTTCGAGTGTTCCCTCGGACATGGGTATTTTTGTGTTGTCCTTAAATTATTTTTAGTTTAACTGTAAGCCTAGGAAATGATAACTTCAATAATTAAGTCCCATATTTGACATTTGGATGTGCTTAAACTCAGAAGACTGTTCCTGGAACCACTATGTAGCAAATCTGAACTTGTGGAGTGTCTCATTGTTCTGCTGGAATTGCCCAAGTCTGTCGGAATGCACACTGGACATGATGGACTGAGTTGATCAGCCAGGATTCGTACGTACAAGTCACCTGTCAAAGTCGTATCTTGACTTATTGGGGGTTCCTTATCACTCCAATTGCACACGCCCTCAACATTACAGACAACTTGAAGAGTAACCTACTGATATACAAGGTCCACCCGTACACGTCAGTCCGCTCGATTCGATTGGAAACGAGACTCGTCAGTTCAGTCAACGTTGCCAGTCATCAACTGTCAACGTCGGTGTTGACGGACCCAGGTGGGGCCTAAAGCTTTGTAAATTATTGATAAAGGAGAGGAAGAAACAAGGATTGACAGGAGCTGCTTTAGGGCATTGAAAGGAAACAATGGCGACAAGTGAAAAGTTGAGCCGGGCCGGGAATCGAACCCGGGTCTCCCGCTTCGGACCAGCGGTCGCCTTAACCGCTTGGCTACCTGTGCTCGCCTCCCGGCCGTCTCAAATTCCCACAGGTCGCACGCTATGGCTATAGCGCCCCTATCGACCATGCCCTCATACACTCGTCATTACGAATTCCCGTGCGAGGTCGAACGTATGACCGCGTCTACCGTGAAGTAATTGAAGCTAACGCCGTCTTCGCGTGTAAATACTTTTATTATATTGGAGTGGAATCTGTTCTTTCGGACATGCCCGAAAGATCACACACCACACCAATATAATTAAAGCTTTGTGTCGTGCAGTCAACAAGCCCATATCGATGATGTTTCGTTGAATGGTTCACACACTGATATTCGCTGATGGCCCAGGATCGAAATCCGCAGCAATTTGCATAAGGGTTCTGTCACGTTCAACGATTCTTCTCAGTCGACGTTGCTCCCGTTCTTGTAGAATCATTTTTACGCCGCAGCGGTGACGGAGATTTGATGTTTCATCGTATTCCCGACACTGACGGTGGACTCGAGAAATGGCCGTACCGGAAAATATCCACATCATCGCTTTCTCAGAGATGTGTTCCACGTTCAGACTCACTTAAAGCGTGAAGAAACAGTAACAGGACCATCATATCTTGCAATGCTATGAACTGGTTATTCCCACAACTTGACTCTGGCAATTTCATCTACCATCAAGATGGAGCACCACCGCACTGTCAAAACAATGTGCACAGTTTCCACAATGCCAACGTGCCTCAACGTTGGACAGGGCGTTCACGACCGCGAAGCAAGCCTTTACACTCTTGGCCTCCTAGGTCCCCTGACTTAACACCATGTGATTTCTTCTTGTGGGGATATGTTAAAGAATGTGAATACGTTCCTCCCTTCCCTCGTGACACTGATGAACTGAAAACCAGAAATCAGCTGCTGTAGCCGGCCGCGGTGGCCGAGGTGACTGAGGCGCTCCAGTCACGGTCAGCACGGCCACTACGGTCGGGGGTTCGAATCCCCCCTCGGGCATGGATATTTGTGCCGTCCTAGTTCGTAAGTAGTTCATAAGTAGTTTGTAAGTTTAGGGACTGATGACCCCGTAGTTAAGTCCCATAAGCTTAACAAACATTTGAACATTTTGAGCTGCTGTAGCTTCGGTGCCCGAAGGCTCCTTACGCTCAGTATGGGATGAAATCGGCTATCGGCTGGATGTCGTCCGTGCAGCCAAAGGAGGACATATTGGACATTTATGATGGTATTTTTTAAATTTTTGTTAATAAATAATACTGTTTAAAATCGGGTCATTCTTTTTGTGACAAACTATATTATTTACGGTATTTCGAGTGTTTACGTAGGGCCTACCCATGAAAAATTTATGCTTTATTCGAAAAACTTAGAAGTTCCAATCCTTCCCTATATGGCATATCTGATTTTCCAGGATCTGAAAGGGAATACAGTTTATTTTTTATATATTATTACTATTATTATTTACTTTATCTAGGTGTGTTGTTGTTGTAGTCTTCAGTCCGCAGACTGGTTTGATGCAGCTCTCCTGTGCAAGTCTCTTCATCTGAGAATACTTTCGGCAACCTACATTGAATCTGCTTACCGTATTCGTCCCTCGGTCTTCCTCTACGATTTTTACCCCACACACTTTCTTCTAATGCTAACTTGACGATTCCTTGATGTCTCAGGATGTGTCCCACCAACCTATCCCTTCTCTTAGTCAGAACACGCCAGAAATTCCTTTTCTCCCCAATTCTGTTGAGCACCTCATTAGTTACGTGATCTACCCATCTAATTTTCATCATTCGTCTGAAGCACCACATTTCAAAAGCTTCTATCATTTTTTTATCTGAAGTCCTTATCGTCCACGTTTCACTCCCATACAATGCTACACTCCAGACCAATGCTTTCAGAAAGGACTTCCTAACATTTAAATTAATATTGGATGTCATCAAATTTCGCTTCTTCAGAAACGCTTTTCTTCCCATAGCCATTCTGCCTTTTATATCTTCATTACTTCGGCCATCAGAAGTTATCTTGCTACCCAAATAACAAAATTCATCTACTACTTTTATTGTCTCATTACCTAATCTAATTCCTTCAGCATTTCCTGATTTTCTGACATTGCATTCCATTACCTTCGTTTTACTGTTGTTTATGTTCATCTTATATCTTCCTTTCAAGACACTGTCCACTCATTCAATTTCTCTTCCAGATCTTTTGCAGTCTATGTCAGAATTACTATATCATCGGCAAACCGCAATTTTTTATTTCTTCTCCCTGCCCTTTAATGCCCTCTGCAAATCTCTCCTTCCATTCCTCCACTGCCTGTTCAGTGTACAGATTGAACAACATTGGGGAAAGGCTACAACCCTGTCTTACTCCCTTCCCAACCTCTGCGTCCCTTTCTTGCCCTTCTACTCTAATAACCGCTGTCTGGTTTTTGTATAGGTTGCATATAACTCTTCGCTCCCTATATTTTACTCTTGCTGCCTTCAGAATTTGGAAGAGTGTATTCCAGTCGACATTGTCAAAAGCTTTCTCCAAATCGACAAACGCTAAGAACATAGGTTTCCCTTTCCTGAGCCTATATTCTGAGATAAGTCGTAATGTGAGTATTGCCTCCCGTGTTCTAGGTGTCGTAGAATTATTTCGCCGGCCGCAGTGGCCGAGGGGACTAAGGTGCTCCAGTCACGGTTTGCACGGCCACTACGGTCGTGAGTTCGAATCCCCTCTCGGGCGTGGATATTTGTGCCGTCCTAGTATGTAAGTAGTTCATAAGTAAGTTTGTAAGTTTGTAAGTTAAGTCCCATAGACTATACAAACATTTGACTTTTTTTTTTTTTTTAATTATTTCCTGTTGTTCTTCCGTGGTTGAGTCTCTTAATGGAGATTCCAAGAGTTACTTGTTGTGAATCTGCACAGATACCACAGTTGTTCTCACTGGCGTAACTTTTGGGGGGGATGAGGGGGATAGAACCCCCCCCCCCCCCCCCACAGAACCCGAAAAAAAGAAAGAAAAGAAAGAATGAAAGAAATCGTATTACACCAATCTGGTAAAGGTAAAGATTGAAAACTTGGGGTTTTTTACCATAATCTTTCATTGGATGGGAGTGAATTAGTTTCTTCGACGGGAGTGGTAGATCGTAGTGTATCTGGAAACTGACTAAAATTTTGCTCGTCAAGCAGATCTATTCCCCCCCCCCCCCCCCCCTAAAGCCAAGTCCTAGTTACGACACTGGTTGTTCTACTTCTAAATTACGCTGTACAGCCTGTGTAAACGCACCGCGACGCCCTAACCTTGGGCCGCTATGTCCGTGTTGCTCCCTGCTTGTGTGAGCTGTCACTCATAACTCAGTGTCGACGCTCCAGCCGGCTTATGGCTGTGAAAAGAAAAGCCGCCCGCCGGGTATCCGTCACCGGCCGCGGCCGGCTTATAGCCACAGCCCAGACGTATACAGGCCCCTAACTGCCGAATAAATTCCAGCCTCGCGGGGGTCGCGTCGAACGCTGACATATTTACTGGCGTCGCTCCAGGAGTGCCACACTTTGATCGCTCTCTTCCGCGGTGTTTACTCACGCGGTCCTCTGTTTTTATCATTTTATTGTTTCGTGTTTCATTTTTAACTCTGTTGCCGGATGCACCTCCTGTTAACACATCAGTCATCAACGTAATGGAGGGAAGTCGTGTGCATCTTTCGTCTGTAGATCGTTTATAATTCTTCCTTTTTGTTGTCGTAGTTTAACTGCTGTCTATAAGTCTTTGTGAGGCAAAGATTGGGGACAGCTGATCATTTCCCTATAGCAAAATTTAAACAACTTATAAACCACACGTTGATAAATCTACATTTTCCTATTTCAATAAGTGATGTAGAAACAGTATCTAATTATATGTAATCGTAAAATTTCGTAGGCAGTGCGCCGAAAATGATCAAACATTCCAGTCGCCAATATTAATATGTAAGGAAATACTTTTAACTTGTAAACTGAAGCTGGAGGACACCTCTCAGATTGTGCGAGCAGTGTACTACGACTTGACTTGGACAAGGCCTTCGACAGAGTACAGTGGAGTAAGTTAATGGACGTACTAAGAAAGAATGGAGTAGACTGGAGGGACAAAAGGCTGATTAAGAATGTATACTTGAAACATAAAATAAGAGTACAAATTAAGAATGAGATGACAGAGGAAAGCACAATAGGTAGGAGAGTGAGGCAGGGTTGCTGTCTCTCCTCAATGCTGTTTAACTTATGTGTGGAACACATTATGCAGAAATTTATGAAACAAAACAGAGGTGTACGGTCGGTGGTAGGAGAACAGAAGGTATTCCATTCGCTGATGATATGGTATTACTGGCAGACAGCGAAAGAACTATGATTGAAATGTTAAATGATTTCAGTAAGACCTGTGAGGAATTTGGAATGAAAATTAATAAGAAAAAGACAAAATGTATGATTATAAACGCTAGAAAAATAGGAACAACAATAAGGCTAGGTCAGGAAGTAATAGAGCAAGTTAGTGCTTTCAAATACCTGGGGAGCATAATTACAGAAGATATGAGATGCCACAAGGAAGTGAAAACCCGAATAGAAATTACCAAGAAGAGGAGGCTTCTATGGAGAGGAATCTAAGGAAGAGACTAACAAAATGTTTTATATGAAGGGTGGCAGTATATATCTCTGAGACATGGACATTGAGAAAGGAGGACGAAAGAAGATCAGAAGCATTCGAGATGTGGACTTGTAGGAGGATAGAAGGGATAAAGTTTGTAGACAAAGTGAGGAATGAGGACGTGTTGAGAAAAGTGGGTGAAGAGAGAGAAATTCTAAAGGTAAACAGAAAGAGGAAACGGAATTGGCTTGGACATTGGGTGAGAAGAGATTGTCTGCTGATGTATGCTATGCAGGGAGTAGTGAATGGACGAAGAAGGAGGACGCAGAAGATACCAGATGGTTGAGAGTATAAAGATAGGAAACAGGATAAAACAAAGAGGGTAGCAAACGACAGGACTGCATAGAGAGCTGCATGTGAAGACCTGCCTTAGGGCAGAACACTGATGATGATGATGTCCTACGAAATCACATTGATCAGTCGGGAACTCCCCACACACACCCGAACCCCTTTTCCTCGAAAAAAAAAAAATCATTAAGGAAAGGAAAGGAAACTTTATTTCAATTTCTGTAATAATGTGTTACATCACCAGTAAGTTTAACCTTAGCACATCTACCGCCACCGCCACCAGCTACCAGCAACAGTAATCCAACCATTACCACATTGATTGGTATCACCCTGCATAAGTGTAAAATTAAGAACACATCCACAAAACACAGCAGGTCCTTTAATTATCTCCTGAGCACCCTTATTATTGACTGAGGGTCAGAGGTGCGAGAGCACAGAGGTTACAAAGTTACAAAAACTTTGGAGCACATAGAATAAAGAGTAACCTCCGCTATAGCAGAGACAATTCGTACCACAAATGTGAACTAGGAGACTGGTATATTACACTGACTTGTACAGAGCCACACCTTACTCTCAGAGTTCACTTATATAGTCAAGCTACATACGTTGTGAAGTATATTGTTGTAGAATACAAGACCAGTGAATTTTACGAGAGTGATTTAATTATGAATTCTGTTGTACCTCGGACAGTAATATCTTATGACTTCGAAAGCTTGAAACTCCATGAACACTATAATAATTAGTCTGTAACTATATAATAAGAAAAGACAATAATATTAACACTCCTGATTTAGCTTTGAATGAGTCGAATGGTAATTTTAATTCGCAGAGAATTTGTAAGTGAATTCACTGCTAAGACAACTCCATTTTGTGAACTGAAATTACTCTTCAGAACAGTTAGCTTTCTCCATTACATACAGAATCGTACGGTATGGTACCTAAATTCTACCAGGGAACATACTCAATATGGAAATTAAGAAACTCATTTCACCATTCCTGGGTAAGCCATTTGTGGCAGTTCGTAACTCGTAAATACCATTGAACTGTTGGATTTCAATTCGAACATGAAAATCGGTCATCTATCTTTAATTGGAAAAAATTATTTGAATTTATTAAAAAAGGAATTTGAGACCAACTATGCAAATATCATTTTTTTGTAAATCTGGGTTCAAAATTGGCTTAGTAGCAACATATTTTCAAAAAATGTTCCATCCCCTATTACACCCCCGAAATGATTAATTTTCTGAAAATACCGAAACACGTATCATGTAATTCTGACCAAGAAAACATATACCAGTTTATGTGGTTGTAGCTTCAAAATTGCCTTAATAGCAACAGATTTTCGAAAACCATCCCTTCTCCAATTTAACCCCCTTGATGGTTGAATTTCCAAAAATACTAAATATGTATTTTTAAAATTGTAAGGAACAATACAAATAGCAATTTTCGCAGCACTAGCTTCAAAATTGTCTTGACAACAATGTGTTTTCGAAAAGAATTTTAGATCCCCTATTTTACCCCCTTAGTCATTGAATTTCCAAAAATACAGAAACTAGTGTCTTTTTAATCCTGATCAAGTCCATATCCTTCGTTTCGTAGTTATAGCTTGAAATCTGAGTTAAAAGCAACATATTTTCCAAAATCAATTATTGCATCCCGTATTTCATCCCCTTATTGGTCAAATTTCCAAAAATAACGAAACACGTTTCTTGTGTTTTCAAAATGAATATTTCATCCCCTATTTTTCCTCTTACTTATGAACATAGTTTATTGTATGATTTTCCAAAGAGTTACAGCACGAAGATATAATTTTTTTAATGGAACAATAGTTTTTTCTATCGTGCATTGGATTCGTTGAAACCAGCTGCGTCCAAATCAATTTAAACTAAATTCCTATCACTCTTAGTTTGTGAGCTACAACCCTTCAAAGTTTCAGGGGCAGATACCACAAACGCTGCGCATAATGCAATGCGCCTTCTAAATGTGGTGCGGCCAAGTTGTAACATCGCCGGTGTCACGGAGCGAGAAGCTTCCTGGATGCGCTGTTAGACTGCCGACTGTCGCTGCACACGGCCGTACACCCGACAGTTGGAGCCACACAAACAACCGGGGCTCAATATATCACACTTCGGATGACGATGACATACACGAACAGCGAGTACGTTGACATGTTGCTGATGCTCGGCGAGTGCCGACACGATGCCACTTAAGCAGCCATGGCGTATGCCGTGAGATATCCTAGGCGAAGAGCCCCAGCAGCCATTACGTTCTTACTTGCTGAACAACGACTTCGAGAAACAGGCAGCTTGGTAATGCGCCGCAGTAACAGACGAAGACCTGCAAGAAGTGAGTAGACGGAGGTGTTTGTTTTAGCTGCACTACACCACGATCCTCACGTCAGCTTACGATCCGTTGCTGCAGTCGCTGGTGTCAGTCTCACATCTGTGTGGCGTTGTACACGGCCACAGGTTTCACCCGTACCGCCTCTCATTGACCCAGGAGCAACATGGGAACGATTTCCGTGAAAGAGTGACATTCTGTGAGTGGGCCATGCGTAATTTCACGCTGGAGTCTTTACCAAGTGTTATGTTCTCTGATGAGTCCACGTTCACAAATTATGGTGCAGTGAATCGCCATAACATGCACTCCTGGGCAACAGACAATCCTCGGTGTATACGACCTGTCGACCGTCAGCGTAGGTGGTCTATTAACGTGTGGTGTGGAATCCTTGGGGATGAAATCATCGGTCCACACTACTTCCCAGGTACACTGACGCGCTTTTATAGCCGACAGTTTGGGTGGTCTCCTTGAATATGTATGACTACACACGAGATACCGTATGTGGATGCAGCACGATGGTCACCCAGCCCATTCCGCGCGTGCTGTTGTGGAAGAACTAAACAACAGGTTTGCAGGAAGATGGTTGGGGCGCCATAGTCCTCATTCATGGCCCGCAAGGTCGCCCGATTTAACACCAGTAGATTTCTTTTTGTGGGGATATCTAAAGGATCGTGTTTATGTCACTGTGCAGATGATCTAAAACGGCGCATCGAGGACGCATGTCGCTCCGTCACACCGGCGATGTTACATCTCGTCCGCAGATCCTTTCGATAGCGCATAGCATTATGCATTGAGGAACATGGACACACATTTGAACATCTCATGTAAATCAACTTCCCACCGCCATAACATCCATCACCCACCATACAGCCATGTATTATGTACAGCGTGTGGTATCTGCCCCTGAAACTGTGAAGGGTTGTAGCTCCCAAACTAATAGCGATAGGAGTGTAGTTTAAATTGATTTGGACGCTGCTGGTTTCAACGAATCCAATGCACGATAGAAAAAAAACTATTGTTCCATTTAAAAATATCTTTGTGCTGTAACTATTTGGAATATGATACGATAAACTATGTTCATAGCTCCGCAGAAAGTGTAACATTTCTTGTATTGACCTACCACATTAAAATTTTCCGTCACCTATTATTTTATAAGTTACAGAGGCATACACACTTAGTGAAACACCCTGTATATAGAGATTGTATTGTAGTGCCTCATGGACTCCGAGAAATAAATAAAACTAGAACCCAACCTTACCATTATTGATTTGAGGTCGTGGTTGTATGCTTAATTATTTTGTATATTTTATCTGATGATGAGGGCTTGACTCTTGAAACGCGTCATATTATAGTGTTTTATACACGATCTATGTGGTTGAGCCTACTTGACAAAATAAAAAATAACCAACCTCACCAGTTGCGTTACAAAAATATCATCTAGGCAGTTACGGGTTAATCTTTCCTTTTCTGTTCTATTGTGACTACTTCAGTCGGCTCCTATACATTTTCACTTAACACCGTTTGCAGAGAGTCACGCACTATATTTTTGTCAGGTGAGTTTGCACGCCGTCTACTTTGCACAGGAAAGAGGCCGACTGAAAAGACCCACGTCAGAGCCACCCTTGGCAGGTAACCGTGGCGCCGCTGAGACGGCGTTAGCTGGAGGGATGGTGGGGAGGGGAGTGCTAAGTGAGGCGCGCGCTAATTCGTCGCCGCCAGGGGGTTGGAGGGGGAGGGGAGGGGATCGCGTGATTACGCGCCCGGCCGCCAGGGGGCCGACAAATTGGCGCCGCCCATTTCCATCGCGATCGCCCGTATCCAGGCCAGATTACGGCCTGACGTATCGGCCCCGCCGCCGCCGCTGCAGTCCGCTTTCATGGCGCGAGGTGCCGCCGAATTGATTTCAGATACAGGCCCGTGCGATTGCCTCTGCCGCGCTGCGCGCTCATACGTGCAGATTACTACAAAAGCAGGGCTACCTGCCTGTGTGGCATTACTGACCCGCCAAGCGGATTTCGTCGCTTTGAGACACACCACAGCCATTGGTCCAGGCTAGGCGGGAATGACCGCACGGTCTGAGGCGCCATGGCACGGATTGAGAGGTCGCTCCCGACGGAGGTTCGACTCCTCACTCCTTCATGGGTAAATATGTGTTTGTGTTGTCAGAGGTTTAAATGTTTCTAAATGTAAGGTACATAACTACATTGTTCATCAGTCTCTAGGCTTAGAAATCACTTGAATTATTTGCACGCCCAATCAAACCACCACCCAAAACAGAAGAACTCTGTTATCCGCTCACTGACGACCCGCGCGCAGCTGATTTGAAGATTACTTTTTTTTACATTTATGTATACATAATATTCGTTCGAAAGTATATTATCTACGAAGATAGTTTGCGTCCTCTAATTTTCACTAGGCTGATTTTCGTCTTTTATCAAAAGATACATTCATTACAAACAAACAAAAAATAAATAAATGAAAAAATTTTGAAAAATCGGTTTACTAATCTCTAAGTTATCGTCATTTTTCCATTTTATCCCCCATTTTGGAGGGACCCTTTCACCCCTTAAACATTTTACCGCCCCTAAAAAGCATTCGTACACTTAGCTTTTCATTTATTTCAACACATCTAAATTTCAGAAAAGTCGGAGCATAACACTATCTTAGGTTTACTTGAAAGTCATACTCAAGCCATTGTATTATCAATAGTGCTTCATAGACATACCTGTGATACGATGTTGTAAGTCTAAACAAGATCTTCAACTTTACAAGAAATGAGATGCAACTTAACGTAATATCGTTTCTGTGTAAGATAACCCGGGGGACGTTTACGCAGGGGCCACGTTTACGCAGATAACTTTTCTCGGAAACCACTGTTGTTTGATCGTTACTGACAATGGGGCATCAGTACTGCCGTCCAGTGAGAGCCCACACAAACTTATTGACGCCAGCTGAAGTGAAAGTCTTAGCGCGAGCAACTTGTTTGTATTTATGCGCAAATTTGTTACTCAAATATTGAAGCTCGTAGGCAGCTTTACTTTTCGAACCGACAACAGAGAAATATATGTTCGTTTACAGGAGATTATTCTTCCTTTCAAGGTGCATTTGTATGATCTAAAAGGATAAGATTTAGTTTCAAAACTAATTCAAATATTGCTTTAGGACACATTAACGCAATTCTGTTGGAGCACGTTTAGGGACTTCTTTTAATCACGTAAATCTGTCCCTCCCTAAGTTCTATTATTTCTGTCAGATGTTTACCTTTCTTTACCTTTATTGTGGCACAGTGTACTTATTTTGTCCTGAAATTTATACGTTTATAATAATCTCCTTAGTTTCTTGCATTTTCAGATGGAGAGAAATTACAAACCATGATCGACTAGATCCAAGCTTGATCCACAGAAACTGAAAACTGCTGTTATTTTGATAAAGTGAGGACAATGTTCGCTAAGAAGTGCTGCGAAAACCCCTGGCAGCAACTCCAGCAACCATAATGGGTTTAGAGTGAATGGCGTTTATTCTTGCTGATTCGGATTTTATACCATCCTATGTTACTGACAGACCAGCGCAAGCATCAATCTGCGAGCTACAAAATCCGCACATTGATAACCCGACAGCTTCTTGCAACAACTGTAGGCCTACTTCCTGTACTGCAGAAGGAATGTCCGTAAACCAGATGCTAAACATGTCCCCCTGTGAGCCTTCTACTTCACCTCAGGGGGTTTATCCAAGCTCTGGCCGACCGCAGTGCCCGAGTGGTCTGCGGCGTGCCAGTCACGGTCTGAACGGCCGCTACGGTCGGGGTTCGAATCCTCCCTGGGGCATTGACATTTGTGCTGTCTTTAGTATAAGCTAGTTCAGAAGTCGTTTGTAAGTTTAGGGACTGATGACCCCTCAGTTAAGTCCCATAAGCTCTACAAACATTTGAATATTTTTTCCAAGCTCTGAACAATTAAGACCGTTTCAAAGAGCTCCCCCCAACGACTGAGACAAATAAGGGGAAGAAAAAGTGGAAATCAGCCGTGCTAACTGATACCCCCATCACGGAAACTTTGAGACAACAGCAGCTGGAAACGCAATCTAAAAACACGAAGACACAGGAGAATAAACAGAAATACATTCTAGAAAAACTATTTAAATCTAATGAATTGGAAGCAGAAAGAATTAATTCTATTAGAGGAAAGACTGACAAGGAGATGAAATTGGTGATAGCAGACACTAGGTAAAATTTGGATATGCCAAGTTCTGATGAAGAGGATGAAAACTTGGCTTTGTATTTACTGCTTTGGAAGACACAACCAGTAGAAAATAATAATAATGGGTGGAGTGCATTATATGTAATCGGTGGGTTCGTGACAATTGTGCCACAGGGGATACATAATTTTTGCCTGCAAGAATTGCGACTCGAACGATTATGATGAAACTTCACCATATTGATTATTGCAGTAAAATTGTAGTTATTTATCGTGTAAATTAGTGCAAGAAGTTTGTAATTTTGTTTACTGCCAATAAAGTATACTTTCTAAAGTTTATTGATGTGCTTTGTTTACGTTTTTTGTGTTCTGTGATACACGTATACGTGCCCCTATCAGTTCGTAAACCTGCCCCTTACCTGGGGTACGTGTACCCGCTCGACCTGAGTCTAATAAAATATATTTGTAATCTTAGACAAAACGCTCCGTGCGAAAAATATATACCAAATTATACTTCAATAACAAAGCTATTACACTTTGAACTTTCGAATTCGATAAACCTAAAAAATAAATAAATAGTTTTAAAAAAATCCGAAAAGAAATCCTCGTAAATGTGCCCCGTCTCCTCTACCCATGCAAATTAATTTAGTAGTGTGAACAGAGTAATTACATTAGAAGAATTATAATTAATGAATCCATAAGTGTCATTTTGTTGTCAGTTTACTCCGAGTTTGATTTGGAATTCCAATCTGTGATCAGCTTTAAAAGATTAGTGTTACAGATCTCTTTTCCCTTGTCTGAGGACTGGTCTCAACTAGAGGTGGGTGGTTCGTGAACGAACGGTTCTAAAGGAACTGTTTAGAAAAGTGAACTGAAGGAAATACAGAAACCGACAGTTAGCCCTTCACTTAGGAGCTCCTAATCATTGGGCGGTCCGGAACGAATGCGGCGACCTCCAGTTCCAGGACCTGCCTTATGACCTGCCGTTTCAGTTTCAAGCAGCCTAGCGATTATTCCTGTTTGTTTCAGCTCACTGCTCGCTATCGAGCTGTTGTCTGTTTTGTTCACTGCGCTCACACATTCTCATTGTGTTTAAGACTTTTTTTTATCTTCGAGTCGTGGTGGAGTGGCCGAGCGCTCTAAAGCACCTTGCTGCGGAGTCCACGATTGCCCGGCTTCGGAGGTTCGAGTCCTCCTTCGGGTATGGGTGTGACCTACGCTGTCATAATTTTAATGCTACTCTTCCAACTTTTTTTTTTTTTTTTTTTTTTTTTTGTGTTGCCTTACGGAGTGATCTAACGACGTACCCTTTAGTCCAGCAAGGAAGACATCAACTGCCCATTCCATAGAATTCAGAACGATGTTCCTCGTCTGTCTACAATCGGTGAATCTATATCACTTATGCAGAGATAAACTTAGACGACATCTCCTGTAAGAAAAACATTAAATATAAAAGGTGTAACTAGTGAGGATCAGTCTGGGTACTAAAGTGATGTCGTTAGTTACTGAAAGAAAACACTTAATCTAGATGTTTCTTAAGAATAATTTTTGTGTTAAGAGATGAAGAGTTAATATAATTAATTACTTACAAGTATATTCCAGTTTACAGGATGGGCATCACTATCATTAGAAAGACTACGAACATTTTAAAAGAAATAAAATCGACAGAATGGCCGAAGTGCCACGCCTACTTGACTTACACAGGATAGTGTAGCATGGAGAGGTGCATCATACCAGTCTCTGGACTGAAGTCTACAACAACAATGAACCACCGTAAACGTACGCTTGTCCAATTTCAACTGTTTGTAAACATGTTGGACCAAAGAGCTACGGTCATCAGTCCCTAGACTTACAAACTGCTTAAACTAACTTACAGGACGAGACGAACTCTCTCTCACACACACACACACACACACACACACACACACACACACATGCCCGAGAGAGGACTCGAACCTCCGATAAGAGACCAGTCAGCGGGCTCCGTAGCAAGGTGCATTAGAGCGCTAGGCCACTCCACTGCGGCTGAAGACTTATCATTCGGCATTATTCTCATATTTCTCGGCATCCTTTGCAAATCCGTCTATTAATTTTTATTGGTGGTACAATTTATGGAACCACAAAAGCTCCGTAAAGGTGAGTAACTCGGAAGAAAATATGGGTAAAGAAAATAAAAAAAATTCGGCTGCATTTAGAATATGCTGCTCCCCTCCAAATACAACGTTCAGTACGTAATAGTTTCTCGGTATGTTTATAAGACATAGCCGCTGGCGGCACTTTAGCTCCGAAGTTGTAGAAATAACCTGGAAGTTCTACAAAAGTTGTGTAATCTTAATTTGGGATACAGTTCTTCCACCGATGAGCATCAGTATACTGCTTAATTCGTACTACAATGAATACGCAGACAGTCCTGAAAGGTTACAGTGTCAAAACAGTATTTTTGCAGACATGAATCTATAATGAAAAACGGGAGGTGATGTAAATTTCTATATCCGTGCTCAGCATTTGGTAACAGCTTAACAATTAAGCTCAATGGACGGTTTCCCCGCTTAATATTCTCTCGATGTCAACACGGGATATTGCCTGGTTCGAAGTGATTCATGACTACGTATTTCCCTGTCCGACTATCAGCCACATAACATTCCATTTCACATTTGCTATTTGTAATACACAGCGCGCAACAGCGATTCGTTACTCTGTTAGTGCATTAGCTCGTATCTGATGTCGACATGCAGCGCTCGCTTTTAATAGTCATTAAATTTCGTGTTGGGTTCGACAGGGCGGCGTTAACCTAGTTACTCCTGCTGGCAAGCTGCGCTGTTGCGTGTCTGCGACCGACGAGTTTGATTTAAAGCGCATTGACTGCCCGTGCCACTGTTAGTCCCCTATTAACTTCATCGGCCATTGTGAAATGTGCCGCATAGCCGGTGTCATACAAGAGTAGTTTCGTGAGAGTAAGAAGAAAGTTCCGTTCGTGATTTCTTTTTCTGCTTTATTGTTGTATTTTGTGAAATTCAGTATGTGCTGTCTTCATATCACCGTAATGGTCTGGTAAGTTAAATGTTGTTGTTGTTGTGGTCTTCAGTCCGGAGACTGGTTTAATGCAACTCTCCACAATACCCTGTCCTGAGCAAACCTCTTCATCTCCACATAACAACGGCAACCTACATCTGTCTGAATCTGCTTACTGTAACCATCTCTTGGTCTTCCTCTGAGGTTTTTACCCCACACACATCCCTCCAACGCTAAATTCACAATTCCTTGATGTCTAAGAATGTGTCCTACCAATCTATCCCTTCGTTTAGTCAAGGTATGCCAGAAATTTCTTTTCTCCCCAATTCTGTTCAGCACCTCCTCATTAGTTATGCGATCCACCCACCTAACCTTCAGCATTCTTCTGTAGCACCACATTTAAAAAGCCTCAATCCTCTTCCTGTCCGCACTGTTTATTGTCCATGTTTCACTCCCATACAGAGTAACACTCCATATAAATGCCTTTAGAAAGGACTTCCCTAGGCTTAAATCAATATTCGTTGTTAACAAATTTCTCTTTTTCAAGAACGCTTTCTACCCATTGCCATTCTGCATTTTATATCCTATGAACAGAGACCATCATTTGTTATTTTACTGCCCAAGTAACGAAACTCATCTACCTCCTTTATTGCTTCGTTTCCCAATCTAATTCCTTCAGCATCACCTGATTTTCTTACACTGCACTCCATTACCCTAGTCTTGCTCTTGTTAATGTTCATCTTATATGCACCTTTCAGCACACTATCCATTCCGTTCAATTGCTCTTCCAGTTCCTTTGCTGTATCTGACAAAAATTACTATGTCGTCGGCAAAACGCAATGTTTTTAATTCCTTCAGATTTCTCCTTGATTTCCTTTATAGCTTGTTCAATGTACAAATTGAATAACATTGTAGAAAGGCTACAACCTTGTCTTATTCCCTTCCAACCAATGCATCCCTTTCATGCCCTTCAACTCTGACAACCGCTGCCTGGTTTTTGTATAAGTTGTAAATAACCTTAGGATCCCTATATTTTAGCCCTGCTTGCTTCAAAACTTGAAAGAGTTTATTCCAATCAACATTGTCAAAAGCCTTCTACAAATCTACAAAATCTAGAAATGTAGGTTTGCCTTTCCTTAATCTATCTTCTAGGATAAGCCATAAAGTGAGGATTGCCTCCAGTGTTCCTACATTTCTCCTGAACCCAAACTGATCATCCCCGAGGTCGGCTTCTACCAGCTTTTCCATCCTTCTGTAAATAATTCGTGTTAATATTTTGCAACCATGACTTATTAAACTGATGGTTCTGTAGTTTTCACGCCTGCCTGTACCTGCTTTCTTCGGAATGGAGGTTATAACATTTTTCTTAAAGTCTGAGGGTACTTCACCTGTCTCATACATCTTACACACCAGGTGAAACCATTTTGTCATGGCTAGTTCTCCCAGAGACTTCAGTAGCTCTGAGGGAATATCATCTACTCCAGGGACCTTGTTTCGACTTAGGTCTTTCAGGGCTGTGCCAAATTCTTCTCTCAGTACAGTATCTCCTATTTCATCTTCATCTACATCCTCTTCCCTTCCTACAATACTGTCTCGAAGTTCATTTCCTTTGTAGAGCCCCTCTATATACTCTTTCCACCTTTCAGCTTTCCCTTCTTTGCCGAGAATTGGTTTTCCATCAGTGTCCTTGATATTCATAGAGCTGTTTTTCTTATCTCCAAATGTTTCTTTTATTTTCCTGTAGGCTGTATCTATTTTTCCCCTATTTATACATTCTTCTACATCCTTGCATTTGCCTTGTAGCCACTCCTGCTTAGCCATTTTGCACTTTCTGTCAATCTCATTTCTTAGTCGTCTGTACTCCATTTTGCCTGTTTCATTCACTACATTTTTATATTTTCTCCTTTCATCGATTAAATTCAGTATCTCCTGTGATATACAAGGATTTTTTGTAGGTCTTGCCTTCCTACCTAATTTGTCCTCTGCTGCCTTCACTATTTCATCTCTCAATGTTACCCATTCCTCCTCTACTATTTTATTTTCCCCCATTTCTGTCAATTGTTGCCTAAAACTGCCTCTGAAATTCTTAAGAACTTCAGGTTCCTTCAATTTATCGAGGTCCCATCTCCTTATTTTCCTACCTTTTTATTTAAAATAAATGAAGATTAGCGTTAAAAGTCCGTTATAAGAACTGGCTCTTGTCACAGCTACAAGACTTCTGGGAACAGGCAATCCTTCGGCTCGTAATACAGTTCTTAATACTAAACAAGTAGTCCACTCAATAACAGTGACAATACATAAATGCACAGAGGGTTTTACGAAGATGTGCGAATAATGACTTTAGTTACACCCACAATGTCATTTCGTACTGTTTACTTTGAACTCTTCTCTTATTTTATACAGAAAAATTTTGTTGCTAAATAAATACTTATAGAATTTTGGTATGAATATTTAATGACGTGGAACATGTAGAAAGAATTTTCGTTTGAATTCATCATAAAAATATTCTCTTCAGTACTGAAATTACGAAAAAGATACAGCCTGGTTCTGTCAGTATTGGAAAAATATTCTTCTGCATTTCCTGTGAAGTACTACTACCGCCAATTTCAGTTCTTTTACCGCATTTGGCTATTATCCCAAAATGTCATACCTATCGAATGAAATTTTGCTTGGATAAATCACGGTTCAGCTATCTGGAAGGTCTGTATTTGACCACAAAGTATACTGTATGTTAAAACCTTGAATACTTTTATATAAGTTCCATAATGTTTTTATTTACTTGTTCGTTATTTACCGGCTTTCGTCTTTGGATGAGAGGTGACCCCATTGCCAACCCATTTGACTGAGTATACAAAGTCTGTTGAAACTGCAAGTAATTTTGCTTAAAGCATGTCTCTGTTACCAGTTTCATACATTCTATCTCAACTGGATTCTACATAACCTTTGTCTTAAAATTTCCATAGCCTCCCCAATTTGTATATTGGAAAATAGGCTACTCACATCAAATAAGACTAGCTTCGCACTAGATGGAATCGGTGTACTCTTTAGTTTATTCACTAATGCAAGTAGTTAGGTATTCCATATTGTGGTTGAAGTTTTGTTTTTTATTTAATCTGTGAGTTTAACTCTCTGGCTAATTTATGACAAGGTACTGAGACTGAAAGTACTACAGGTATTATTGGAATCCCTTGTTTGTGGATTTTCGGTAATCGGTAGAGTCTGTATTCTATTGGATTCATGTTAGTCCGGTACATGTAGTCACTACCGGTAAATATAACTTGGCAGTTTTAATTGGGTTGTTCACTTCTGTAGCGTATTTCATTGTGGGATCACTGGTCAAATATTGGAGTTTTCCATATTGCAATTAGGAAGACTATAGAAATTTTAATACAAAGGTTGTATAGAAGAATAAATCCAGTTGAGATAGAAGGTATAAAACTGGCAACAGAGACATGCTTTAAGCAAAATTACTTTCAACAGACTCTGTATACTCAGTCAGATGGATTAATGCTGACCCCTCTGAGCACCTTACTAGCGGAAATGTTTACGGATCACATTCAAGAGACATTTCTGAAGAATATACATTTCCAGCAAGTTTTATATTTTCTATAGCACTTTAATAATAGCACCTTTTTGTCTCTACTGCTCTGCCAATTCGAAAACTGGCGAAGCAAGCAGCGCGAGTCACTAACAAATAGTGCAAAATGTAAAAAATAACAATAATAACATCAGGAAATTCGAATGCAAGAGAGAACAACTCCACAGGAACAAAAGTCTGGAAAACATGGTATTTCTGAATAAAAACAACATGTATCCCCTGGCAATAACTTCATGTAGAAATTAACCCTTTGACGCAGGCATCGCCAAACACCGCCCCAGTCGTGGACACCCTCGCTGATCCCGCGTTCCCACCCGCGGGCTCGAGCACCTTTGACACATATGCTGTAGGCATTACAGATGTGGGGGAAGTAGTGCGCCCATCAAAACAGCTCGCTCCCGAAATGCGCTAGCGTCTTTTCAGAGGAACTGAGGGAAAATGCACCTAAAACCAATCTTTTTTGTTAGTTTTAAACTTGTGTTTTAACAAAAAATATTTACCTGTAAGAATGAGACTGTATAGCCCTTACATAAAATTATATTTAAAATCGCATATTTATGATAATAGTTTATTTAAGAAACATATATATTTCAGAAGAGTGTAATGAAATAAAATTTGGGTCATAAAAGTTTTACTTCGATTCGTGTTATAGCGTTACAGGATCGATAGTCGAATATAATGTTACGGGATAGATATTGAAGTATTTGAATATCGTGATAATGTAATCGATAGGCAAAAAGTAGCAGCTCGTTTGTATTAATACGCCACATCCTACGAAAAAGTATTGTTAAATAATAAGAAAATAAATGGAGATTGTTAATCGCAAGCAGATTTGGCATGCATATACATTTTAGACCTATGCAATACTTGTAAGAATGTTCAATTGCTGCACGGCCACTACGGTCGGGGGTTCGAATCCCCCTTCGGACATGGATATTTGTGCCGTCCTAGTTGGTAAGTAGTTCATAAGAAGTTTGTAAGATAAGGGACTGATGACCCCATAGTTAAGTCCCATAAGTTTTACAAACATTTGACTTTTTTTTTTTTTGTTCAATTGTATCATATAAAGTGGGAACTATTTTATGTATGAAAAAGAGCGTATGTAGCGCGGGACCCAAAAACGGGTGCTCGCGGTCTCTTTCCGTTGGGCTGTTGGTATGTGAACACGCATTAAAAAGTATGTCTTGAAATTGGTGATTTTCTATTCTTTTGGCAACACCACCTGCATATAACTGAATATCCGCATCAACGCTAACGCTGACTTGATGTTGCATTTCCCCTAGCGAGTCTTAAGAAATACAAAGTTTTGCTGATTTTGTAAATCAGCGACGGTTAGTGTTAGAGTGTCTTAGATATTTTCTAAGGCTTCGCGTAGTGATTGTGTCGTACAAACACTAATTGTTATCTAAACAGTAAATGGTTTGCTTGTTTTACCCTTCTTCGACCACATTACAGCTGCACGTCCTCTATTACTTCGCATACGTTGGATCTGACCGCGGGACAGTCCAGCGCAGAGCAGTGCTGTGCGGTCTCACTCTTTCCGCAGCTCTCTCTCTCGCTCCGTTGCCGACACTAGCGACACACGGTCGCGGCTGGGGTGGTGAACTACAGTCTACTCTGCCCGCGGGGCGCGGAAATGTTGGCTATGCCTGCTTTAATGCATGGTGTAGCTGATCAGCTATGTCCTTACTTTTTCCATTATCACTCAAATGATTAACATTTTACCACGAATTCGTTTGTATCTGCTTCTATACATAGTGTTACAAATGCAAGTAGCTCGTTCTGGAAATTATAAATTGCAAAATGCTACTGAATGAGTTCGACAATTAGCTGCATTGAGTTACTCCTAACATGTGCGTGACATAGTACTGACATTCACTGCATCGGGTACATCATAGAAGCACTATACAGGCTGAACAACCTAACGCTTTCACCGCAAATATTGCGGAAACGGTTGATGTGCGGTTTTCACAGAATGGTAGGCATTGTTAGCCTATAAACAAATTGTAAAAATTCCTAGAAAGTGTATTTTTATACAATTTTTCTATTACGCACCGGAATTTTTGACACCAAATGTCACCAAAAAATCTTGAATGACATTTTTATCATGTTTAGTTTGGCAGCTACAACCGTTCAAAGTTCTGTGGGCGGAGGCTACGACAGCGTAGCTTACTGGCTGGTGGTCATGAGACAGTGGGCCGTGACCCAGGGTCTTAACCACTCGGCCAGTCAGCTACGCTACCGCAGACCTCACCCCCGAAACTTTGAACGGTTGTAGCTGAAAAACTAAAGGTGATAAAAATGTAATTCAAAATTCTTTTTACACAGCTTGTGTTAAAATTCCAATGCATGATGGAAACAATCATTGTTCCATGTAAAAAACTTTATGTTTGCATAAAAAGTACACTTTCTAAGTAATATTACATTCTCTTGGTTCGATAAAAATACGAGCCTCTGAACTACCAATACATTCTGTGAAAACCGCAAATAAATCGCACGTTCCGTTTCCGCAACATTTGCGGTGCAAGTGTTATGTGATTAACACTGTGTAACTGACCAGCTATGAACTTTTTGTTGCTAGTAGTGCATCAAAATTTGAAGGATTTTATTTCAATATTTTTCTCAGTATAATCGCACTATAAATTAATGTAGTAGGTTTTACAGCTTCGAATAAAAAGTCATGCATTAAAGTGTTAAAACCCACGTAATATGTTGGTTGATAAAAAGGTGCCGGCCGCGGTGGCCGAGGTGACTGAGGCGCTCCAGTCACGGTCAGAACGGCCACTACGGTCGGGGGTTCGAATCCCCCCTCGGGTATGGATATTTGTGCCGTCCTAGTTCGTAAGTAGTTCATAAGTAGTTTGTAAGTTTAGGGACTGATGACCCCGTAGTTAAGTCCCATAAGCTATACAAACATTTGAATATTTTTTAACTTTTTGTTGCTAGTAGTGCATAAAAATTTTAAGCATTTTATTTCAATAATTTTCTTAGTATATACGCACTATACATTAATCATAGTAGGTTTTACAGCTTCAAATAAAAATTCATGCAGTAGAGTGTTAAAACTCACATAATATGTTGGTTAATAAAACCAAAAAAGTTGTCCTGTGTAAGGCGGAATTCCTGACCAGTTTATCTTAGAAAGCACGGAACTAAGATGATCTGCATCAACAAGATAATCATTGGTCCCAGTTTCGAGTCCCAGTTCCGGCACACAATTTTAATTTGCCAGGAAGTTTCATATCAGTGTACACTCCGCTGCAGAGTGAAAGTTTCATTCTGGAAACATCCCTTAGGCTGTGGCTAAGCCATGTCTCCACCATATCCTTTCTTCCAGGAGTGCTAGTCTTGCATGTTTTGCAGGAGAGCATCTGTGAAGTTTGTAAAGCAACAGGCGAGGTACTAGCGGAAATTAAGTTATGAGGCGACATCGTGACTCGTATCGGCATAGCTCAGTCGGTAGAGAGCTTGCCCATGAAAGGCAAAGGCAGGTTCGAGACCCGTTTCCAGCACACGATTTTAATCTGCCAGGAAGTTTCAAGATAGTCATTAGTTAAAGTAATTTGTATGTCTAGGCATTGATAACCTCAGCAGTTAGCTTCCTTGGATTTAGAAAGATTTGAACAGTTGTGCACTCTGTAACACGGAAGAGAACACGTGTTTTTGGGGCTTCATTGTATTTCTATGGAGTAGCGCTGCCGCCTGTAGTTGGGTGCAGACAGTAACGGCCTCTGCTGAGCGCGGCAGTTCGTGTAGTGCACAGTGGCGGCCCAGCTGGCTGGAACGCGGCGGCGGTCAGCGCCGGCGCGGCGTCTGGGCGCCCTCCGCTGCCGCCGGCAGATGCCGAGCATTCCGCATTCCGCGCCTGCCGCCCCCACTGCCGCCCCCGCCGCCCCCACTGCCGCCCTGATTACCCCAGACCACCCGTCGCCCGCTCATTGTGCGACTCGGACAGGACCGCCGGCAGCGCCAGTTCTCCGCAGGGCGCCCTATCCACTGCGCTGGCGCCAGAAGCCGCCTCGAGACGCAAATGGACACCAGAGCACAGTATTGTTAGTGAAGAACAGAACCAATTACTAGATGCGGCAATAAAGTAATGAGACTGATGTGGAAAAAAATCGCACTGACGTGTTTTATGGCCTATTTTAGATTTGTAGTTTTATAAGTTATTGCAAACATTTTGGACCAAAATAATAATGTAAATAATAAAAATTTAATTAATAAGATTGTCTGAAACCCTTTTTAGGAAAAAGACATTTTAGGTAGTGGCGGTTTCCGAATCACTGATCTTCAGCATCACTGTCCAACGCATTGCCGACTACTCTATGGCTAACAGTTTAGAGTTGCGGTCTTGAATCTCATACTATTGATGGCCGGTGTTAACTGATGTTGAAATGGCATTTGTAGACGCTAGATTATTATTTATCGTACGAAGAACGACGTGTTTTTGTTAATTCTTCAGTGAGCCATTGATTTTTAATTACTACGTGCAAGTTACAATAACAAAATCATCAAATACGCAATGCAAGATGAAGTATGCCAGAGAGAGTTCTGTGCGAGGGATGTCACGTGACATCTGCGAACGGCTAGTTTTCGTTAATTCAATGGAGGGTGTCAAAACACCGTTATTTTTGCAAATATCTCTCAAACGATATGAAAAAAAAAACCATAAGAGAGCAAAGTAGTAGAGAATTTTCTCCTCTACAAATTCGGTTATTCAATTTTCGTGCCAGATGAATGGTTAAGCCGTTATTTTCATTTAAATTTCGAGATGTCAAAGGACGATCGCAAAGGCCTACTTTTAGTGTTACTATCGTAACCTAAAGTGGGCCAAAATGTTGCTTACCGTTTTAGTCAAGTTTAATATTGTCTCCTTCAAAGTAGTTCGCTTCTGATTGCACACACTTTTTCCAGCGCTTCTGCCATTGATGGTAACATTTCTGGGACTCATCTTCTGTAATATCCGCCAAGACGCTCGTCACAGATTTTTGGATATCTTGTGTTGTTTGAAAATGACGTCCGCTGACTGCCGTTTCGACTCTTGGAAGTAGAAAGAAGTCGCACGGAGCAATATCTGGCGAATAATGTACTGTGGTAGAACGGTTATTTTGAGGTTAAAAATTCCTGTACTGACAGAGCAGTATCGGATGACGCATTGTAGTGATGCAGAATACAATTATCAGCAATGTTGGCACGGACACGAAGAACTCATTTATGAAGTCCTTCTAAAATTTCTTTGTAGTAATATTGGTCTAACAAGGAAAGTACTTGGGCTCGAACAAACATATATACACCAAAATCGTATGAGAGATAATGTAAAGATCCCTTATTGCACTAGTGATACTCCCGCATCTACAAAACTCGGCAGTTGTCCGTTAGAGGCCTCTGCGTGTGCCATGCCGCATAGCACTTTGACCTGTCGGTTCGCCAGTAGGGACGGTGCAACGTGCCTCCGAAGTTGCGTTTTGTGATGTTATTTGTGTGGTGAAGCGTCAGATGGGGCGGCGATTGCTAATCAATCCTGCTAATGTATTGCGATTAGTTGAGATGAAGTTACGAAGAAACCTTCTTCGTGAAGATGGTATTAGTGTAGAAGATGAATCATTTGCATGCTTTCTCGTATCTGTTATGGTACAGAAATATGAGCATAAGTTAGATACTATTGTTACAAATTCATAATAATGATAATAGCGATGATAATGAAGAACAACTCATTGCAAGCGGTAGTGCTACGGTAAGTGCGGGAAGAGGCGATGGAAGCAGTGGCAGTGAATACCAACAGTCTTTCGGGAAGAAGGTTAAATTTGCAACTATCATCACGGCTTTTGATGACAATTCGCTAGAGAACATGTACGATGACTATTACATAAGTGATAGTTTAGATATCTGCAATACGTATGGCGTCTACAATTACATCTACAGTGCTGTCTAGAGCATGGTTGTAGAACTTTGCAGAAAAACGACACCCACCAGCACATCGAGGTGTACGTAGAGGTCCTATAACCAAACATTCATACAAATATGTTTGTTCGAGCCCATGTACTTTCCTTGTAAGTTAGAAGTGCACCGCTCTATCTTTCGACCAACTTTGTTGTATGGGAGTGAAAGTTGGGTGGGTACAGGTTACTTTATTCATAAGTCAGAAGTTACAGATGTGAAAGTAGCAAGAATGATTGCAGGTACAATAGATGGGAACAATGGCAGGAGAGTGTCCATAATGAGGAAATCAAAGAAAAACTGGCAATGAACACCATAGATGAAGCAGTTAGAGCGAACAGTCTGAGATAGGGGGGTCATGTTACACGCATGGGAGAAGCAAGGTTACCTAAGAGACTCATGAGCTCGGCAGCTCAGGGTAAGAGGAGTCGAGGTAGACCAAGAAGAAAGTATTTAGATTCGGTGCAGAATGATTTTTAAGTAAAAGGCATAACATCAGACGAGGCATCAATGTTAGCATTGAATAGGAGATCATGGAGAAATTTTATTCGAGGTACTATGTTCCAGACTGAACGCTGAAAGGTATAATCAGTCTCTAATGATGATGATGAGTAATATTGGTTAACTGTTTGTGCAGGAGGCACCCACTCGTTATGAACAATTCGCTTGGAATGAAAGCAGCACACAAGCATCCGTTTCACTTTTGACTTTGACATGCGAACTTTTTTTGGTCTGAGTGATGCCAACGAAAAGCTTGCGCTCTTGACATAACCTCCTCTTACCGTAAGTTGTCGTCGCGTTTTCACCCAATTTAACGTAAAAAGAAATGGCATACCGTTGCACAATGTTATGCGGGTCCATTTCCGTGACGAGAGACACAAATATGTGTTAACGTATTACAGCACAACTGACGAATGAGCAGTTGAATTCAAGGAGGCTAGAATGCAGGGAGACGCCCTTACGCTGAAAAAGTAAAACCTGCCTCTGCCATATTGCTAAGTTTTCGAGAAGTTCCGTATTGTAGAGCTGATGTTTTATGTTACTTAAACCAGGAATAAAACGTTTGCCGTGATGCACAACGTGTTAAAAGAGTGCAAAGTAGCCGTTAAAATTAAATTATCAAATATATTATGATGAGTATTTATTACTACTTATTCAAGAAAGTATATTGTTTGAAAATAAATTCTTCGCAGCGACTCTCAGCTCATTGCATTAACAGTAAGAGGGTCGACTTAACGCGTAGGTTTAATGGAGAAATAGCATTCCAAAACTGACCAAGATGGCGGACAGGCTTCAACTGACGTATGTGCCCAGCATAGATAATATCAACTCCCTTTATTCTAACTTCCTTGGTTGCATCGATGTGCCGCTTGGTCTGAAGCAGCTTGTAGACCAAGTTCAAAGGTATTGTGCCTACGCAAGCCTGTAGGGTGGCCACATCTTGCAAAGAAAGTCATTCTTATTACTTTATTGTCGCACCTCGTACATACTTGGTATATCCTCAATTGTAAACGCATACAATGTACGGCGGGATAAAAGGAGAAAAAGATGCTGGTAATGTCTTTAAAGTTAGAGAAAGTTAATTATTTGAAAATAAATACGAAAGTTTCCTTTTTGCCTTCTTTCACTTTCGGTCCTGTTACCAACACACTTCGTGACAATGTTTCTATTTGTGATAGAAAAAAATCACTACAACTGAGGGGCCGAATTGCTTCCAACCTCGTCAGGGTATGAAGACGAGAGTTTTTGTGCACAAAGCTGGTATCTTCTTTTGCTGCTATTGTCCCCTGTGCAGAAGTAGCACTCGGTCGTAGATCCGTTGTTTCTAGGTGAGAGGCTGAAATAGTAGTATAATGTGGCTAGGCTGTAATTCTTTAATGAAGTATGTGACACGAAGCACTTTTTTCAAAACTCGGTGAGTGCAACAAACACAGTTTTGCAGAAGTTTTTCTATTTTCATCTAATATACACGTGCTTGAGTATTTTAATTTTTACATGACTACCAGATTTCACTGACATTAATAAACCATTGTAATGAAATATATATAAATTTAATTTTTATGACGGTATATTAAGGTTTGTTTTCTTCCGATATTTTTCAAAAGTAGATAAATGCTCAAAATGTATTTCTGCTATGAGCTATGATACTTCTTTAATTCAATGGGTTTTTTTTCGCAACTAATTTCATGTACATGTAGTATTTGTTATATGCCTATATTGTTGTAAAATACATATTTTTGAATATATTATACAGTTTTTTAAATATAATTTTTGTCTTTATTGTGAATACAAAGAATGATAATAGAAATACAGTGGCATAATACAATAATAAAAATTCTTAAACTTATAACATTATTATGAATACTACATGAAGAATGGAAAAATAGCACAAAAACTATTGCATTTTATAATATAATTTTTACTGTCAAGCTCTCCCTGTTACATCTACACATCTTTGTAAAACTCCTTGTTTCCATTAATGTTCTTTGCTGCGCCTCTACTCCAAAACGGAAAAGCATTCGTAATTTGATACGTATTTCACAGGGAGCAATGAGGCAGAATTGAAGTATATGAAGTGGAGGGAGAATTGCTTGTAGACAGTCCGTGTAGTCGGGTTCTGCGTAACGATTAATTAGCTGAGTGGGCTAAAGTGTCTGCATAGTAACCACGAGGTCCCAGCTTCGAGTCGCGGTTTCAGTACAAATTTTAATTCAAAGCCTCTCTATATTTTAAATACCATTGGTATAAAGAGACAATATTTGCCACAAGGAACGGAATTATTGAAGGAAAAACGAGTGCTTATATCCTTATTAACGATCCCAAATATCTCTGATCCTTTTTTGTGGTTGTTATCGAACTGTAGGTTGGCAGCGGGAGAATCTTTCTGTAGTCCGCTACAAATTACGGCCCGCTAATATATTTTTCAGCAGTGTTTCTCGGAAAGAACGTCGCCTTACCTTCATCGAGTCCCATTTGAGTTCCCGAAGAAGCTCATTAACACTCGCGCATTGATCGAATCTACCGCTAACAAACCTAGCCGCCCACCTCTGCATTGCTTTTATATTTTCCTTGTGGGGAACCCCATCACATGAGCAATACTCAAGACGGGGTGGCACAAGAGTTTTGTGTTAAAGACGAATCACATCTTCCCAAAATTCTGCCAATAAATTGAAGTCTACCATCCCCCATTCTCATGACTGTGCAGCGTTACGCTTAGATATTTAATTGACGCGACTCCATCACCCAGCACACTACTAATGTCGTATTCGAATATTACTGGATTGTTTCTCACAATTCTCAGCATCACCTTATATTTTTAGAGCTAGCTGCCATTCCTCACAGCACCTAGAAATTTAGTCCAAGTCAACCGGTGTCCTAATACATTCAATAATGGCACCTTCCTGTACACCACAGTATCATCAGCAAACAACCGCAGATTGCTACTCACTCTGTCCGTCAGATCATTTATATAGATAGAAAATAGTAACGGTCCTGTTCATTATTATATCATTATTTATAAGACTGATTAACATTTACAATCACTTCACTGGGTAGTTGAAATTGATGTAGTAGCTAATGAATACACCTTAAGTTTTCATTATTATTAATATTCTTTCAGCGTAGATGAGTACTTTGCGAATGTACTCCGTGGAATATTTGTCATTGTTACTCTCCCCAACATGATAATGTCTCGCTACAAATCTGTTAATGCTACGAAAAGAGAAAGTAAACGGCACACAAATGTTAAACAAATTGCAACGATAGCGAGTTGCAGAAACATTTTAACTAACCGCCGAACAATGTTTTGGCACTGCAATATTGTGTGGTCTGTCTAGGGGCCCAGAGAATTCAGGCCTCATTAAACAACAGCCGCTACCCAAAACTGTGTCGTGTAAAGAAAAACGTTCAAACATTTGTAAACCTATGGCACTTAACTACTCTGGTCCCCGGGCTTAGAGACTACATAAACTAACCTTAGGACAAACACGCACATCCATGCCCGAGTGAGGACACGAATCTCCACAGCAAGGCGCCTTGGAGCGCTCAGCCACTCGACCGCGGCGGCGTGTAAAGCAATGCAAATACGAAAGGTTCACGGCAAGAAAGTTCGCGCATGCCGTAGGTAGAAAAAATTATCAACAAGTGAACTCCGTGTGCATACCGAGGGGAGTTCCAGATGTGCAACGGGTCCTTCCTGATGCCATGAAGGGGGCAGGGTGCAGCCATGGTTGCTCATGTCGATACCAACGACGTGTGTCTCTTTGGGTCGGAAGAGATTCTCTCGGGATTTGAGCGGCTGTCTGCAGTGGTAGAGGCTGCCAGTCTTGCTTGAGAGATGAAGGCAGAGTTGACCATTTGCAGCATCGTCTACAGGACCGACTGCGGTCCTCTGCATTCCAGATGTGGAACGGGTCCTTCCGGATGCCACGAAGAAGGCAGGGTGCAGTCAACTGCGGGTGGTTGCTCATGTTGGTACCAATGACGTGTGTCTCTTTGGGTTGTAAGAGATTCCCTCCGGATTTAATCGTCTGTCTGATGTGGTAAAGACTGCCAGTCTTGCTTGAGAGATGAAGGAAGTGTTGACTATCTGCAGCATCATCTATAGGACCGTCTGCGATCCTCTGTATTCCAGATGTGGAATGGGTCCACGCGGATGCCATGAAGGTGGCAGGGTGCAGCCAACTGCAGGAGATTGCTCATGTCGGTACCAATAACGTGTGTCTCTTTGGATCGGAAGAGATTCTCTCCGGATTTGAGCGGCTGTCCAAGTTGGTCTAAGGTGTTTGCTTGAGAGATGAAGGCAGATTTCACCATCTGTAGCATCGTCTACAGGACCGACTGCGGTCCTCTGGTACAGAGCCGAGTGGAGCGTCTGAATCAAAAGTTCAGGCGGTTCTGTGACCGTATAGACTACAGATTCCTTGACTTGCGGCAAAGGGTGGTTTGTTTTCGCTTCCACTATATAGATCAGGGGTCCACTACACGCAGAAAGCGGCTACACTGAGAGCGGGGCCTGTGTAGCGTCAACTGAGCGGTTTTTTAGAGGGCTTCGGGGAATAACAAACTCGGCAGTCTCTAAAGGTGCAGTTGGATACAGGAGAAATGTAGATCTAGGAACTATCGATATAACAGTTGTAAATTGTCGTAGCTGTGTAGGGAAAGTACCAGAACTCCAAGAGTTAATAGAAAGCACCAAAACACACATCATTGTAGGCAGTGAAAGTTGGCTCAAGCCGGAAATACGTTCAGCAGAAGTGTATGCAAAAGATCTAACTGTGTTCAGAAAGGATAGATGAAATAAAATAGGTGGAGACGTGATTGGCGCAGTCAAAAGTAGTCTTTCATGTAGGAAAGTTGAAGTTCATAGCTCCTGTGTGCTATTATGGGTAGAAGCTGTACCTGAAAATCGTAAGGAGTTAATAACTGGTTCCTTTTACACGTTCCTGACTCTGGGGATACAATAGCAGGTAGGTTCAAAGAAAACCTGTGTCAAATTGTAAACACATACCTGACTCATACAAATATAGTAGGTGGTGATTTCAATTCACCCTCAATCTGTTATCAAAATTATATGTTCAAATCAGAGGGTATGCAAGAAACATCGTGCGAAATTGTACTCAACGCGTTCTCTGAGATTTACTTCGAGCAATTAGTTCATGAGCCAACTATAATTGAAATGGATGTCAAAGTACACTTGATCTCTTGGCAGCAAATAACCCAGAGCTCATAAGCAGCTTCAAAATGGATACATATATTAGTAAACACAGGGCTGTCGTAGCGAGATTGAATATCAAAAGTCTCAAATTATCAAAACTAGAAGAAAAGTTATTTGTTCAGAAAAGCAAGTGCAAATACAATAAAATGCTTCTTGAAAGACAGTTTCGACTCATTCCAAACCCTAACACAGATGTGACTCCAATTCAAAGAAGTAGTATCAACAGCAATTGACAGTTTTATACCAAATAAATTAATAAAAGAAGGTGGTGATACCGCTTGGTACACAAAACAGGTCAGGACACTGTTGTAAAAATAGCGAAAAAGACATGTATAATTTAAAAGAACACAAAATCCCCAGAATTTACGATCCTACACAGAAGCTCGAAATTTAACTAGGGCTTCAATGGGAGATGCTTTCAGTACTTTGCACAAAGAAAGTCTTTCTCGAAATTTGACCCAAAGAGATTTTGGTCATATGTCAAATATACTAGAGGCAAAAAAAAAAAAAAAAAAAAAAAAACCTCTCACTACGTCATAGAACTGGCGATGATAGCGCTATTAAACACAGCTTTTCGAAACTCATTCACCAAAGAAGACGAAACCAATATTGCAAATAACGAATTACGAACAGAGGCCAGAATGAATATCGTAGAAGTAGATATCATAGGAGCAACTGAAATCACTTAACAAGAACAAGTCTGCTGGTCCCTATTGTATACCCGTTAGATTTATATTTGTTTAAGCCAAAGCGAAAGCTTCTTACTTAACAACCATGTACAACCGCTCCCTCAGCGAAGAATCTGCACAAGACTGGAAAGTCGAAGTCGCACCAATATTCAAGAAAGGCGGTAGGAGTATGCCACTAAACTACAGGCCTATTTCATTGACCGCAATTTGCAGCAGGGTTTTGGAACATACCCTTTATTCAATATTATGAATTATCTCGAACAGAATGATCTATTGACCCAAGGTCAACACGGATTTAGAAAATATCGTTTACGTGAAACACAACTAGCTCTTTAATCACACAAAGTGATGAGTGCTATCGACAAGGGATCTCAAATTGTTCCGGATTTCTTGATATCCAGAAGGTTATGAAATATCGCCCCAGATTTGTGACCGGATACGGGATTTCCTGTCAGAGAAGACAAAGTTTGACAGAGTATATCCGGCGTCTCACAGAGTAGTGTGATTGATCATCTGCTGTTCCTTATCTACATAAACATCTTGGGAGAAAATCTGAGAAATCCTCTTAGGTTTATCGTCATTTATCGTCTTGTAAAGTCATCTGAAGATCAAATCAAACTGCAGTACGATCTAACTAAGATATCAGTTTAGCGTAAAATTGTCAATTGACTCTAAATAATGAGAAGTGTGAATTCGTCCACATGAGTACGAAAATAAATCCGTTAAACTTTGTTTACAAGATAAATCAATCGAATGTGAAGGCTGTAACTCCACTAAATACCTAAAAATTACTATTACATCAGATTTAAACTGAAAAGAACACATAGATAATGTCGTAGGAAAGGCGAACCAGAGACTGCGTTGACAGAACACTTAAAAGATGCAACAGAACTACTAATGAGACTGAATACACCACGCTTGTCCGTCCTTTTTTGCAGTATTGTTTTCCCAGTGTGGGATCCTTATCAAGTGGCTTTGACGGAAGCCATCGAAAGAATCAGAAGGAAATAATAAAGGATCAGGGATGGGATTCATTAAAACAACGGCGTTTATCGCTGCGGCTTGGTCTACTTACGAAACTCCAATCGCCAACATTCTCCTCCGAATGCGACAATATATTGTTGACTGGCACCTACATAGGTAGAAATTTTCATCAGAATAATATACGAGAAATCAGAGCTAGAACGGAGAGATTCAGGTGTTCTTTCTCCCCGCGCGCTATTCGAGAATGGAATGGTAGATGAATAGTTTAAAGGTGGTTCGATGAACCCTCTGCCACGCACTTAAATGTGATTTGCGAAGTATTCCAAATACATGTAGAAGACATTGGTCTATGATACCGTGACACTCCTGTGGAGGAGTAACCATGCATTGGCGTTTAATTGCTAATAAACCATGCACACCTTCCCTGTTGTTACAGTCAAGTAACACAAATAAATTTTTGCAGTTATTTGATTTCCTATAGCATGTGTGATTTTGACAAGCATCAATATCGATAATGCGTAGCCGCGGCGGAGCGCATTGAGGCGCTATGCTACGATGTGCGAGGCCGTACCCCGTTGGGGGTTCGAATCCCCCCTCGGGCACGGATGTTTGTGCCGTCTTTAGTAAAAGCTAGTTCATAAGTAATTTGTACGTTTAGGGATTGATGACTCCGTAGTTAAGTCTCATAAGCTTTACAAACATTTGAACATTTGATAATGCGTAAATTGCCGCGAAAAATAGGCGAATGAAGAAGAAGGAAAATATCGCTCGTCGGTCGAAATTAATACTCCCCGAGGAGCAACTTTTTACATCTTTCGTGCTCTTCTCTTACTGGCGATGGTTGGGAGCTTGTTAGCAGTGGCCGAGGTAAGGAGGACACGGCGATAAGGCCACATCTGCACTTTAGGTGGGATGGCAAGCAGTAGCCTGACGTGGCGCGACCTCGCCCCAGTTCCGCACAGCGGAGTGGGCCGCAGTTACCACTGGGGTAGTGGAGGGGGAGGGTTGGAGAGGGGGGGAGGGTGCCACGCCGAGGCAGCCGACTCCCCCTGGGCCGGGAAGTTCCACCTCACGTGCTCTGCCTCAGCTCCCGGCTTCAAACCACTGCTAACGCGTCTCTCTGAAGCACACGTGGAGCTTATTTCCGTACTTTCTGGCGATGATAGAACTTTTCAGCTAATTGCTTACACTACCGTAAATGAAAATCGGTGCACTGTCTTATAGTTTTCCATTTCAATCAAGATTTATTGTTGTAACAGTGCTTATGGAGGAACTGAAAAGATTGCATTTACGGATCGATGACTGAATCAGTACTGGGGTAACATGTGACGATCCATGCCGAAACACCCATGTTAGGACATAGGCGACAATACAGGCGCTGAGTCTAGCATTCATTCCTTCACACAAATGGATAACAATGTCTTGGGATATACGAGGGTAGGAACTTAAATAGTGGCAATTACACTACAGGCCATTAAAATTTCTACACCAAGAAGATATGCAGACGATAAACGGGTATTCATTGGACAAATATATTATACTAGAACAGCATGAAAACATTCACTCTGCAGCGGTGTGTGTGCTGATATGAAACTTCCTGGCAGATTAAAATTGTGTGCCGGAAGCGGGGCTCGAAGCTTGGACCTTTGCCTTTCACGGGCAAGCGCTCTACCGACTGAGCTATGTCGACAAGACTTCACGATGGCACATCGTGAGTCATGGCGGTATAGCTCAGTCGGTAGAGCGCTTGCCCGCGAAAGGCAAAGGTCCCAGGTTCGAGTCTGTGTATCATCTACATTTCTTCTTAGTGTAGCAATTTTAATGGTCAGTAGCGTAATTGCCAGTATTGAAGTTCCAACCCAAACTCCGTCTGTTCAAAACATGTTCAAATGTTTGTATAGTCTATGGGACTTAACTACAGGGTCATCAGTCCCTAAACATACAAACTACTTATGAACTAACTAAGACTAAGGGCGGCACAAATATCCATGCCCGAGGGGGGATTTGAACCCCCGACCGTAGTGGCCGTGCAGACCGTGACTGAAGCGCCCCAGTCCCTGCGGCCACCGCGGCCGGCGAAACTCCGTCTGTAAATAGAACAAAGTTGGTTCCTTAAGCTGTGCAAAGGAAAACTTTCTCCTAATTACGGTCTGATTTCTGTGCATCCCTAAAGTTGACATTCGCTGAAAAAAGCCAGAAAAAGAACGCTTCCTCTTAAACATTACCGCCTATGTTCTCCCCTTTTCAAATAAAATGTAATATTCATACACCAATTAAAAGAAGACAATTCAACGATTCCGGAAAGGTACAAAACATCGTTGTTCGTCATGTGACGTGACCAGAATATGAGTTCAAAGTTTATAAGGCATGTGCAGGCCGTTCGGGAGCAGGCAGTCCCATAGTGACGTCACGGCTCTAGCCAATGGCAGAGTAGAGTGCTTACTCCGCAACTTATTTTTATTAACCTTGCGCGACACTGGGCATAATCGCCAAAGACTACAACACGGATCATTCCATTGTCTCGTAGTTGCCTATACATGTTAAGCGCCACTTGAAATCATTCCGTCAGTCAGTAGGAGCTCCAAATAAAATCTCTCGGCCATTTACAGTCGAAGACGTCAATACAGCCATCAGTAAAATAAAGAAAGGGAAGGCCTCAGGATTTGATGGAATCCTTCCTGAATTCTTAATAGACAGCGGCAGGCGGACGAGAGAATGGCTGAGCCAGTTCTTTTCTCATATCATGGAGACTGGCCTTGTACCACCCGTGTTTAAGAAAGCTGAAATAATATCTTTGCTAAAGCCCGGTAAACCGAAGGATAAACCAGAAAGTTACCGACCGATTTCCCTCCTGAGCGCAACCTACAAGCTGCTGGAGAGGCTTATTTTAGGACGTATAGAACCAATACTGGAAGAACACCTACCAGTGGAGCAAGCTGGCTTTCGCCACAACAGAGGCTGTGAGGACCAGGTGCTCAGCCTAACCAACCACACCGAAGCAGGCTTCCAGCAAGGACTGAAGACGACGGTTGCCTTCGTGGATCTCACTGCGGCTTATGACACTGCGTGGAAAGATAACTTACTATATAAACTCTATCGCACTGTCCCATGCTAGAAGCTCTTTCGCCTCTTTAATAATATGCAACGTGACAGAAACTTGTGACGTACCCTCTTATCTTAATTCTTTCGTTCTTGTTTGTACTTTACAGTTTAACCTTTTTTTTTAATTTATTTTTCTTACCACTGGGTGGACCTACCCAAGCGCTGTTCAACTGACAGCAACGGCTTCCATACACAGTATGAAATGTGCTTGGTAATTTCTCGTAGGCTTTATCTTGAGCATGGATCTATGCTGGTTCACACTTATTTCGGTCTATGTTCACATGAACATACCGGCTTGATTAAACTTGACAAATGAAAATAGCGCGCAACGGATAACGTATTTTTTTGTTTAGAATTAACGGAACCAGTAGACATCCACCTCAAGAAAGGATACGTCTAGATTTAAACCCCCAGGGTAACTTCGAACAAATACCAATTTCAATCATCATAATGATTGTGAGATCCCTTTGTTTCCCGTCCAAAATGGGGAGCATTGAAGGAGAAGCTGAGGGGAAATCAGTTATTCTGACACAAAATTTAATCATAATTTGCTATAAATATTGCTCAACTGGCCTCCTACTGCTTTTAACTACTCTGTACACGATTCAATGTCACACATGGTGGGTGAGGAGGGGGGTAGGAAATCTGCACACTAACGGACATAAAACATGCAAATCACTCACTGCATAATTAGCGCAAATCTCTACACATTTACTACTCAAACTAATCCTGCTGGTCGAACAGGAAGTGGGCTTGTGGACGCAATATACAGAACAAAAATTACGATTACTTTAAATTTATCTAAAGACATTTTATTAAATCAAATTCCACTTCCCCACTTATGACTTTAATTATCTCTTGCGCCGCGATTCTTACCACATTCTGGAGAATTTTGCGCAGCAAGCAGCACCAGCGTCCGTAAATCTCGATGGTTTTCTTCCAACTCCACTAAAGATGGCTTCCCTCTACCTCAACCGTCCGCCAATTCGAACCACGCCAAGAAGACGCGCCCTGATTGGCGAAGGCAGGTGCAGTCGACTGGGCACCTTCCTTTTACTTGTTCGTGAATCCACCTCCTACCATCGACCAGCAGCAAAGCTTCCTAACCTCTTTGCACCACTAGCTGCCTACACAAAAAGCGAAAAACTCACAAACTACCGCCATCATCATGCTAAAGTACCCCTACTGGTTCAACTATACTCAACCACTCCTTCGATCACGCTGTGATGGAAAACATGGGAGTGTGACACGAATAAAATAAAAAAAAACGTAATAAAAATATAAAAAAAACACACAAACTCGCCATCTCTGCTTCTACTTCTTTGCCGTCGCCAGTCGGCCATGAAACCACATGATAATGATCAAGTTAAATCAATTTATATTGAAAATAGTAAACATTACTGATAAAAGTGAGAAAAACATGAGCAAGGTAAGAAAAATTGGCAAAATCGATTTGGTGGAGCACTGAGGCGGTATGACAGTAACGTCTCAACCTTTCCGATAATAATGTGTGACAAAACAAGTAGAGTCCGAAAAATAAATAACGACCTTCCTCAAGGATCGGTGCTGGCACCTGTATTTGTATATATCAGACATGCCAGAAACAAAAGGACAAAAATTTGGATACGCTGACGACCTGGCAATAGCCGTTCAAGCAAAGAGGATGGAAGATCCTGACACTCTTTTCTCATGATCTTGAAATTGTTGGGAAGTTCTACGCTGATTGGAGACTGATTGTCAGCACAAGCAAAACGGAAACAACCTGTTTTCATCTTAACAATAGGGAAGCAACAAAATCTACAAAAGTACTTCTCAACAATAAAGTGCTCCCCCATAATCAGTTCCCTAAGTATCTTGGTGTCACACTGGTTCGCACCCTCTCCTTCAGAAAACACCTGGAAGCAACGGCAGCCAAAGTCAACACTCGCAGTAACATCTTGCACAAACTGTGTGGTAGCATGGGGAGCACTTGCTTCCACTCTGGGAGGTTCTGCCCAAGCACTTGTGTACTCTGCTGCAGAATACTGCTCCTGTTCATGGTTGAATATTAGTCATGTATGCAAACTAGATGACAGATTGCGCGACACCATTCGTACCATCAGCGGATGCATCAAAAGCACACCTGTGCAATGGTTACCTGTGCTGTCACATTGTTCCACCTCCGCAACGAAGAAAAGGCTGCTTGGTCCGACAGCTGAAGAGGATCCAAAGTGCTCCAGACCTACTAGTGCATAAGGACATTCCTCATCTAGCATTGAGAAGGTTGAAGTCTAGGAAGCCTCCACTAGTCTCAGCGCAACAACTACAAGACGCGGATTTCAGCATCACTGAGCAATGGCGAACGGACTGGAGCACTGTCAACTTCACAGCTCTCTGGCCCGACCCCACAGAAAGACCTACTGGTTTCGAACTTCCCCGCCGACAATGGAAAGCACTTAACAGAATCCGAACATCTCACGGAGTCTGTCAAGATTCTCTGTACAATGGGGCATATGGACAAGTCCTCAGTGCGACTGCAGTTTTTTGCGTCAGACAATAGACCATATTGTGTATGGCTGCAACATCAGGTATTACCCAGGTCCAAAAACAGGCCTGCAAAAAGTGACTGACGATGCAGTTTCATGGCTGGCTGGTTTAGACATTAATATATAAGGACCATGTTCGCTGCTTATCTTTCTTAATTCAGTTAACATAAATTGTGTAAATTTACTGCTCATTTCATTGTTGTTTTTCTTATTACTTATTTTAGTTTCCTAACTTAATAGTCTTTTATTAGTGTTGATTCAATTGTTTATCTTAATGTACGATGTAATAAATCTTTCATAAATTTTTATTAATGTTCTATAAATATTTTTTTCCGAAATTCTACTGCATCACACATAGTAATGGACTTTTTACTGCATACCTGTATACTTCTCTGTAATTAATACACTTAAATTTTGATATAAGCTGTTTGTTGTTTCTGCTTCCCACCTGGGGAAATGTCATTGTGTAAAGCACAGTCTAACATAAACAGTCGCGACACTCACTGCTGTGAAAGTTGTTACCAACTGACATTTGCAACGACACTAGCGTTCCTAGAGGTGGGAAAGCCGCCGATGTAGTGACGTTTGATTATAATTATTTTTTATATGATTAACGAAACATTTACTATACTTTTTGCGTTACAAGCATTAGCGAAACATCAAGAGACACGCATAAAACGGAAATTAATGTAAAAACAGCCAAATTTAACTGATTTAGTGGTATAAAGAAGATATTCGTCATGAATAAATACTTACGAATATGTTTATATTTGCAGCTTATTCTGCTGAAAGTAAGTAGAATATAAATATAGGACAACCATGTATTTATATTATGGTTTGTTCTTACAATGAGAAGCCGTTTCTTTGACGCGTATCAATTCGATGTGGAGTCCAATGATTCGCACATTTTTACACCTCACTCGTCTTTCTTATACAAGCATATTCTTTTGTGTGTAATTATATTAGCTTAAAAAGACTTTTTTTATTATTCTTGCCGTTTGTGATTCAGCTGTAGCAACAATTGTGAAATTGGGATCTTCTTTGTTGGAAAACAGTTTGATTGCTTTTTCCGTTTTATTGCCAGGTCTGTTACGTTTTTCCTTCAGGTACAGCTGTAGTGGCTGATTTGGTACGTTAAATACTGTAGTTACCGCATTCTGTATACGTTTCCTATGTTCCACCCTCGCTGATTTTACTGGAACTGTAAGGAGTAAACGTACTTATCGTGCTTCAATAAAAGAGCGACGTCTTTCTGCCAAAGGGCAGATCTTCTGATCTTTCCTAACCATTTTTTTTTAATTTTTAATAGAAAATGGAATTATTCAGTAAAAGCCTATAGGTTAGAAGGTACGGTAATTGTAAATAAACTGCCCTGTAATGTACCGTTTCGTACCTTGTAAGGGTGTATAAGAAACCTAAAAAAGGCAAATGTGGAGCTATTATTACGTTATTACGTATTTTTATGGCAATACATACTTCCCTAACGTAAAAAAGTAAGTTGAAATTAATATGAACTATTCTATTCGTACGCATCCAATAAAAGTAAGTTAAAATTAATATGAACGATTCTATTCGTACGCATCCAATATCGTATTCAGAAATGTAGCTTTCCGGCCGCTTGGAGCGCTGCTGTCGCAGTGTATAACAAAAGTCTGCGGGAGTGTCGTGATTGTTATGTTAGACTGTGGTGTAAAGTATCTAATGTGTTCAAGTGTTTACGTCATACGGTAAATAAACGCTTATACATACTGTAATACAACTAAAAATTAAATTTGCAGTCATTAAATAGCCCAATACGGCCGGATAGAGGTTATTAATTTGAAGATGTAAATAACTCCGCTGCGAGAGAGGTGCGGGCTTGCTGCACTTGTTAGACCGGCCGCTTTGTACACGACACACTTCGATGTGCGTCGTGGCCCCCGTCTGTTCCGTTGTCGCCGCTGTTGGCTACGCTACTGCCTCTAAATTTCTGGCCGCCCTTCCGCCGCTACAAGTTGGCCCGCGAGGGGCTGCACTCCACTCAGCGCTAGGTGCCGCCGCAATAGTAAAAAGCGTAATTCGGGCCGTTAGGCGGAATGACGGCGGGGGCGCGGCGGTAAGCTTATTACTCGCAACATTCCATTAGGGGCGAGTTACGGGGGGCATTATATCCGTGGAGGGGGAGGGGAAGGCGGTGTTTCTGCTCCATTACGTGCTCGCTCCGCTTCTTGCCGTTCTGCCCCTTGCGGTCGCGCCAACTCCACGGCGCGCCTCGCGTATTTTTATTGGCCGCCAGTCCGGCCGCCGGAAACAGCCGAAGCGCCGCCGGAAGCGGCCGAATCGACTGCGCCCCAGTGCACGTGCCAGCGGTTACCGTTAGCCGTGTCGCTGCCCCGCCAGGGGGTGTAACAGACGCTCGCTATCGTGCCTAAAGACGCTCAACGATTAGGACGCCGAAACTCTGGGATTACAGCAGTGGTTATCAGACCTATATCTTCAGCAAACACCTGCGAACAAGTCGAGTGTGAAAAAGTGTAATAATTTTCGTTATTGTAAATTCGTTCCCCTAGCCTTAAGAGTGCCAGATTGGGTGGCCAAAATGTTAGGAGGAACATTCAAAAAATGGAATTTTTGCGCTCTTGTCGGATGATTTTATATTATAAATAAAAATTTTATTTTTTTTATTTTTAAACGTCTACAAAACGGCTTATCATTCTTAAAATATAATTAATTTACCTTTCAAGTGGCCAGCACTGTAGGTGGCGACCCACACAGACGGGAAACCTCCGTAAGGGCCCGGTCCTACGCTCAGGGGTGCGGGGAGGGAGGGTTTCCAGCAGTTCCGTAAGATGTCCCATAATGGCGCTGCGGTCAGAAGCAGCTCTTTAAACTGGGCAGAGCAGGCGGCAGGTAGCAGCTCTCCCCACCACCACCTCCCCTCAAACGCCAGCAAGCTGAACACAGCCATGGCCTCGTGGCAGGCGGAACGAGCTCTCCTCTCAGCCTCCCCTCCACACTACCCTCTGACGTGCGAGAGGCACCCTAAGCCAGCGATCCGCCTGACACCTGCTAGCATCTTACGGAACTACGATGGGAGCGTAGGACAGTGGTTTAGGGGGGGCTTCTCCTCTGTATATGTTACTCTGTGCCAGCGGTTACCGTTAGCCGTGTCGCTGCCCGGCCAGGGGGTGTAAAAGACGCTCGCTATCGTGCCTGAAGACGCCAGCGATTAGGAAGCCAAAACTCTGGGATTACAGTAGTGGTTATCAGATCTATTTTCTTCAGTAAACACCTGTGAACAAGTCGAGTGTGAAAAAGTGTTATTGTAAATTCGTTCCCCTCACCCTAACCCTTAAGCGGTCGCACGGGGTGTTTAGAACACCCCAGTCATCTTTGTCAGTTGATTATTAAATAATGGACAGGAGTATATCGTCATGTTGTTTGGTACCTTTCTAGGGCGTAATATGAAAGTTTTGAGTAGCGATAGAATCTACAATGGAAGCGCAAGTTCCAACAAAACGCATAATAATATGCCTTGGGGTGTTGTCGGCAGCTCGCGCGACTCTTTATGTTGCAGTGCTGCGAGAAAGCGCACAGTTGTGTTCCGTAGCAGCTGTTCGTATTTTGTCTCTCTATGTAGCTAAAACAGCTATGAATCGTTATGAAATAGAACAAGAAAGACTGCGGAAGCTTCTGGAAGAGGTCTTAGATGAACCTTTGAAGGAGGAGAACGTGATGAGAAATCAGTCAGCTGTGAAGTTCTCTCTCGTCACAGTGACACAGGAATGGAGGATGCGGACAATCTGGAACTCGAACCGCAAGAAAGAGCAGCAGGTAGTGAAAGCAAGCATGATTCTTTTATTGGAAAGGACAAGGTTACAAAATCGATGAAAATTTGTTCTAGTCGCAACATAAGGACTAGAAATTTAGACCTTGTTATTCATCTCCCTGGTATGAAAATTATCGCAAAATCTGCGGAAACTGCTGTGGACTGTTTTTCAATATTTGTAAATGACATAATAATTAGAATGATTACATTGTGCACAAATTATGACATACAACACATTTTATCAAATTTCGCAAGATAACGTGATGCCAAAGCAACAAATGAGGATGAAATCAAATGTCTTCTGGGTCTATTCATACTGGCTGGGCATTACAGGGCAGGACAACGAAATCTGGAAGACTTATGGGACTCAAATGGTTTTGGAATTGCAATATTTTATGCAACAATGATTTTACGGTGCTTTCGTTTCTTGTTGCGTTGTTTGAGATTCGATAATATTCGAGACAGACCACAGCGTAGAGAACTTGATCGCCTAGCAGCGTTCAGAGAAGTATTTCAATTATTCATGTCCAGCTGTGTCAGTAATTATTGTATTAGTTGACTGAAAAAATGTTTAATTATATGTATAATGTCTTATACCTGTAATACAGTATGAAAAATAAGAGAAATAAATAATTAAACAAAATATTGTAAGAAAATGGGGATTATTGCATATGTTTCATATAACCCAATTTAATACTACAGTAATATTAAATAAAACGATAATGTACCAGGAGATAACATTCTAAATAGCCTTTTGTTAAGTAAAAATATTCATATCAGTGATATGTTGCACGACAATGTCATTATAGATAATTTTATTTGGGGTGTTAGCAACACCCCGCGCGACTCTTAACGTTATGAAATGCCGCGCGACCGCATAAGGGTGCCAGATTGGATGGCCAAAATATTAGAAAAAAATTCCAAAAAATGGAATTTTGGCGCCCTTGCCGGAGGATTATATATTATAAATAAAAATTTTATTTTTATTTTTAAATAACGTCTACAAAACGACTCATCATTATTAAAATATAATTAATTTACATTTCAAGTGGCGAGCACTGTAGGTGGCGAACCATACGACGCGTATTAGTTACATCAAATAAGTTCGTTTTAATCTTGAAGCTTGTATCTTTACATTTGTAACTTCAACGTGAGCTCTGTTGATCAAGAACCTCTGTCCATTTCATGTAAGTCAATAAGGAGTTCAGATAAAAAGATGATAGAAGCTTTTGAAATGTGGTGCTACAGACGATTGATGAAAATTAGATGGGTAGATCAGGTAACTAATGGGGAGGTGCTTAACCGAATCGGGGAGAAAAGGAGTTTCTGGCATATCCTGACTAAGAGAAGGGATAGATTGGTTGGACACATTCTGAGTCACCAAGGAATTGTCAACCTAGCATTAGAAGGAAGCGTGTGGGGTAAAAATCGTAGAGGGAGACCGAGGGATGAATATAGTAGGCAGATTTAAAAGGATGTAGGTTGTCCAACGTATTCTCAGATGAAGAGACTTGCACAGGAAAGGGGAGCGTGGAGAGCTGCATCAAACCAGTCAGCGGACTGAAGACCACAACAACAATTTTTCTTTGTTCAAATCCTAAATTTGGAATTCATACTCCTTCCTTTATAATAATCGTGATTTTTTTACAGGTGACAAAATTTTTTGCTTCTGATGAAGACTTCCTTAGTTGAAGCCTAAAACATGGTTAAATATTTAACCTGTAAATTTGGAACCAATGAGCTGTATTTTTGAATGTTAATCCTTCAAGAACAGTTGCTGTTTCAACAGCCATGTTTAAAATTTTAAGATTTTGCCTGCTCAGGTTTCAAAGGCTGTCTCTAAATATGAGGGCTTTGGGAAAAATAATCACAAACAGAGGTATGGCTATTAATTTTAGTAAACATCGAAGAAATGGGACTTGTACCTAGCTTTGTGAAGTCTTTTCTGAACGTTAAAAAAAGATCAGAAGACTTTCAGTGTATTAGTGAAAAGCATAATATCTAATCACATCAGCACTCTTTATAAGAAAAAAGTATGTTCGAATGTTCAAATGTTTGTAGAGCTTATGGGACTTAACTACCGGGTCATCAGCAACTAAAGAAAAAAGACGCTTTAGATGAAGATGCGTTCAGTTTGTACTTAGATCTTACCAAAAAGTTTCGTAACAATTTTCAAATTGATGATTTTTGGTGTCAGATTAACGAGAACAGAAATACATAGGCAAATCATTTGTAAGAGAGGTATAGAGAAACTGAGTAATCTTCTTCGCCTTTTACCTATCAAAAGTTCACAGTGCAATGTTAATTTAAAAAAAAGTGAACATAAGTTTTTTATTAGAATTTTAAATAAAGCTATCATAATCTTTGCTAAAGATGAAATTTCTTTATTAGAAAAGGGCTTAACGTACAATCTTTAACCAAACTTACATGACCATACTGTTATGGAAAATCGTATTATTGCTCCTAAAAACGGTTTCGATAGCATAAATGTTGAAAAATCACAGCAGATCAGAATATCACATGGACAGATTTTTGTAATCTTCTTAGCAAGAACGCAGCTCATTCTCAAAATATTGTTAATTATGACAAAAATAATTAACGCCATTAATGTGAAACTTAGAGTAAATGATGCTCTAATTACCAAATCCGGTAATGGTTATCGCTACGAAAGAAGAATATGTAGCAAAAACACTAGAATTTTTCGAAGAAAACAATATATCTGAGCTACAATTTTACAAAAAGAAATTAGATCCGCTGTCAATAACGCACATTTCTTGGTATAGCCATTCCTTAAAAAGCAATTAATCAACATGAACCTTCCGCTACCAAAACTTCGGTCCCAGTTTAAGGTCCATAAAATAAACTACCCAATCCATCCTATTTCAAATAGTATGAACAGTCCTTATGATGACAACTCCATTCCTTCGTGACAGATTAAAAAAGTCATACTTTCACAATAATTATTCAGCAGCGAATAGTCAGATCCTCCTTAACAAAATAAAGGACTTTGTGATGAAAAGACTAAGTAGATTTCGTTTGATATTAAAAACCTCTATACTGCTGTACCCGTGCAAACGACTTTAGAGATCGTAGAAGAAAAACTTAAGTCTGTTCATAAACAAAAATTCCGATGAGCAGATCATGGACTTCATGAATCTAATTCGGATTGTAACAAAATACAATTACTTTGAATTTAACAGACAACTTACCAGCACCCTGATGGCGTTGCAATGGGAAACCCTCTAACGAGGGATGAAGGTCATTGCAGACCTTTATCAACTCTCTAGAAGAGACCTTTATCAAAACTTCTGCGCTGTCTCCTTTTGAATTTTTCATATTCTAGGTATTTTGTCGAAATTTTAATCATTTATAATGGAACGAACGATGGCATTGACCGCCTGTTCGAGATCTTCAACGAACTACATGAAAAGTTGCTTTCACCTGTTAAAATGATTCCAGTCAGTTAAATTATCTATATTGAATTTTGACTATAGGTAATCACAAAATCTCCTTCAACATTTTTCGTAAGGATTCTTACTCTGACCAGATGTACCAGCCTGTTCTACGCAACCACGGTCTCACAGAAAAGCATTTTTTCACTCTGCTGTCCATAGAGCAATTTCTACCCCTTTATCCTCTAAAAACTTACAAGCCGAATCGAATTTCATAACTATTGAAGTTAATAATGGCTATGAACCGAATATACTAAATGATCTCTTCAGCCAAAAAACCAATAGCAGAATTACCATCCATGGCACTGCAAGTAACGAGCATGATGATTCGAAAAAATTCTTTTCTTTGCCGTATATAGGACCAGAATCGTACAGATTACAACTTCTTCTTATAAACAAATACGATTGCAATACAGTATTTTCTACTAATAACTGTCTGAAAGATAAGCTTATCCATAACTTAAAATCAAGCCATTCAGGCGTTTGTAAAATCACCTGTGATACTTCCCCAGCCTATTATATAGTACAGACTGGACGAGCCTTTTCTGTCAGATATCAAGAGCATCTTTCAGGGAGAAAAGTTACAAACATACACACTTCGTCCTTTGCCGACCATATTTTAATTACAGGCCACAAACCTAAAGAGGTTCATGACGTCGGTATCTCGCATACGGAAAAGAAAGGTTTCAGAAAAGTTGCTTGAAAAGTTGAAAATTTTCAAACACTTTTTCCATAATGACCATTTCATTCTTAATGAGCAATTGCAATTAGGCGATAAAAACTTTTTTGATGGCGTAAAGCCCTTACTTAGAATCACCAAACATGAAATGTTCACTCACTGTTTCCTATTCTGTCGACTCAGGTATTGATTTCTCTCACCCTTCTCTTTACATCCTCTAGATACCTGAAGCCAGATTTAAACAGTACATTGAATCAAAGAACTTTAAATGTGTTTATTGGCACCACTGATGGTAAAATATTCATGAATAGTATTTTCTAAATTTTTATATATTGTTGTAGGTTATGTATCATATACGATACATTGGGTTGCTATCGAGACAATGTGAAACGCGGTGAAAAAATAAATGTTACTTTATTCTTGCTTATTTCAATGACATATACACCTCCTAATGATAGAAAATGCACAAAATTGTTGCAAATTGTCTCATTATATGTTCTTGTTGGAACAAAATTTTTAGAAAAATATAAAAATTAAAATATTACAAAATAGTTTTACAAGTTTTTAAAAATGTTGTGAAGTATGAAAAATTTAATTTTTTTTTTTTTTTTTTTAGAAATCTTTCAAATGTTACGAAGAATGTAATTTTTTGAAACAATTTCTTTCTGAAGTGAAACACAAAAATACATTACATTCAGTGCATCTCACATTCGTTATCTTTGAACAGCCCATTCCTCTACACCGTGATCTACTCTTTTTTTCGGTACCCATTTCAGGCATGTGCATCACACTTTTGTATCTTTTGGTCATTGGTAGTATTGGCTGAACTGGTCTTCTTTTCATTGTTCCCTTCCCTTTCTACATTTTCTTCTTCGTAAGTATCGGGATTGTTTGTGTTTCTTTCAGCGGTGCTGAACATAAAGTTTTCAGCAACATCCATCTTGAAGGAAAAGTATGACAGTATTTGTTTCCTTTGCCACTTCTCTTCAAGTGCAGCATTCTTATATTCAATATATAAGCAGAATTTGCAAAATCAAAAAAATGGTGTAGTACCCTCATTGTCCACTTCTTTGTTCTACCTCTCATGGCATATTTGTTGATGACTCTGTTCATAAGGTCCACACCGCCCATGTGAGTATTATACATATTTACAGCAAAAGGACGAGGAATCTCTATGTACTGACTTTACTGCTTGCTCCACCTTTCACAAGTTTCCACAGGATTTGCCCCACAGTATGTAGAAGCCAAATGAATGGCACGATTGTTATGCCATTTTACAATTGAAGTAACGAATCGCTAACATAAAATGCAGACATCCGCCATTTGCTGACAGACATGTGAAAAGTAGTCACTGAGACCCCATGTATCATAGGATGGGAACATGAATCGTTAAAAAAATATATTTGTCTGTGTCATGTACAGGTTCGCCGCATTACTGCAGTAATAAAATTAATAGATCAGTGAAGTTGGTAGCAGTAGTAAACGTAAGACACGCCACGCCGCCCTTCGTTACACGTTAGGCAAGCCTCGCGCAGTACTTTAACCAGACTGTGAATCGCGTTTGTTGGCTGGAATTCAACAGTACTTGTTCATTGTTGCTGATGGTTAGGTGGTGGTTACTTGAGAAGTTATTATTATTATTATTGGCAAGATTTACTGTGGTGAAATTTATGCGCGACGCTTGCCTAGACCTCACGAAGGCCACCCACAAAGTACCCCAACAACAAGTAAGAAGCCAAAGCTCAACTAAGCATCGATTACAATTTACAGACAGCCTGGTACCTCTCTTTGGTAGCAAAGTTTTCAGTCTAACTCTCATATTCATTACACAAAGTAAGTTATTGTCATTTTTTAATTGTAACATGAGTGACAAAAAAAGGTTTGTGTGAGGGTTTGAACCCCCTCGTACCACCCCCACACTCCTCATTTACGCACATGACGTGCGAAAATGACCAAGAGATGCACAAAATATTTGATTTGTGTTCCTATTCAAAATATCAAACATAAATAAAATCTTTCATAAAATGCATTTTTAAACCATCGGCATTTTATGAAATATATTACGACTGTTGACACTCGCTTCAACCAAAGCATTCATAAATAAAATCCATTTGTGACGTCCCTCTCCCTTTTTGTTCTTACTCCAACTTATATCTTTTTGTCCTCTACACAGACGTAGGATTGGACAATTAAGTGTCTGCTGGATGGCTGTTATGGAGAGGAGTCCACTCAGTTAATGTTAAACACACGTAAAATAAAACCTCGTACTTATATTTTATCTTGACCTGTTGCGTTGCTTGCTGTGACGATCCTACGTTGTATACCATTAGCTGTCTTGTTATTTCGCTGTAAATATTTTCCAGGTAATATTTTTTGAAATGAAAACGCGTAGTAGAGTTTATACTTTTTTATTAACTATTACTGCACTTCTTCTCTTGCGCAAACTTTCACAAATATAAATAACACAATATCAGATACATGGCCTCAGAGCAAGAGTCAGTGTAAGTGTCACTGCAATCGACCTGCGAGAGTGCCCGAGCGTCTCCGAGTTCGATGCTTTTATTCCCACTCTGAGGTTCACAAGTATGTCTTAATCCACTTGAAATTTTAAAGCGAGGTAAATGTTATTTACATATTACGTAAAGGTAGTAAACAATATACATATTTCATTTCTTTAATTTAATGGTGTTTGGGTTTTGCTAGTTATTTGTAAAATAGTTTTAAAATGTACGTCTAACAAAGTAGTTGTCGTGACTTCGAAAAATGGCATCTGTTTGTTTACTTCGAGTATATTAAATGTTTCGACAGATCTGTTATGAGTTTAATGTTGTTTGTGCGTGTTATTAAATAAATTATTATTTTCGTGAATATATTTTGGTGTATCTGTTTCGTTCATCAGTGACCAATGTTTACATGAATTTGGAAAGTCACGTCATATTTATTAAATCGGCAATTAATGGCAAGATTCACTGTTATTGAGTCTATAAACATAATATTCGTTATCAGTGAGTGTTAAAGTTTCATGTGTGCTAATAGGTTTCGTTGTTCTAATTTTATTTATACTTTCAAATTATTGCAACATGTGTCCTTTTTATTTATTTTTTTTTATTTTTTTTTATACACGAAAATATATTTTCGCCTACTATTATGTACTTTTTGCTGTATTATAGCTAATCAGTTTTTCGAGATAGGGTAAAATTATGGATGGTCCACTTATGTATTGTTATTCTGGCATTTAGGTGTAATTACAATCAATTAGGATGCATTATATAGTTTTTTTAACTAATGCTGTCTCCCAAAGGTTACACTTATTGGGATAATTTCATAAAGATATTGGGTCTGACACTAATGGGTAGTAATATAGGGTGTATATATAATGTTACACATCCCACTACCCTGTTCCTGTTGATAGCAGTCACACTTAATGTAGTGCGATAACATCGAAAAAATGTAATCGTAAAATATTCGATCATAAAGTGTACTCTGTAAAGTCAAAACTTGTAATGCCCTGCCGTGACATACAGGTTATATCATGAGATCAGATGCTAATATTGCTGGCAAAATTAATTATGCAATTGTTGTGTATCATATAAAAATCTATAGAACCTATGGGAATGTTAACTATGTAAAACTCCTTTGCAAATACTAAATAAATGAATTTTTCCTTTCATTCCTGTATATTCTTATGTGATTACAAAGAAACTTTTGATGCGTAAAGTGAGTACAACAATTATAAAAATTACAAGTTTTCAATTCGAAGGGAAATAAAGATGACGTCCAGAAATAGGGACTAAAATGATCTTGAGCGATAGAAATGAAATAGGACACAACTTGCATATTTTTACCTTGCGTATTATTAACTAATCCAGTGAAAACTCTATTACAATAAAAAATAAGAAACGACATTGCCTGATTACAATTCCCACACTTAATGTAGTGCCATAACATCGAGAAAAAAAATAACAATCGTAAAATATTCGATCGTAAAGTGTACAATTCCATTACGTCAAAGACTTCATTTTTTTACAATCGTTTCCAATAAAATATATTTCATACAAATATCTTCACAGATTCCATCTCAATACAAGTATTTCACATCTCCTCTCTTCAACAAACAGAACCAGACTCTCCGACTTCCACTCAACAATAGCTCATTACTGACTGTCTCCCAGTCTGTGCAGATAAACCATTCGGCACAACTAATATCGCTGGCCAAAGTCAGTGACTATACAGAAATGAAATGATGCTGACCTCCAGTCTGTAGTATGCTTCTTCGATATGTATTTTTCTAGAGATTCTGAAACAATCCACCGGCTCAAATTATTTATTTGCCAGCACCACCAAAACCCCGTTGGAGGAAAGATATTAAATTGAGCACCGTTGCATGTCTTGCCTTACATTACTGAAAATATTTGTTTCATTGTCTACTTTGCCGTGTAATGTTTCGATACGTACGATAAATCCTTTTAAATTGCTTACACCGCATTTACCACGAATGGGAAACCCTAGGTATTGTCAGCACAGGAATTCGAATCTCCACTAAAAAAATGGGGGTTCCTATTTAAGATTTCGCAGTCCCCCCACCCCGATCAGTGCATGAAATGAAATGTTTGTATAGCTTATGGGACTTAACTATGGGATCATCAGTCCCTAAACTTACAAACTCCTTATGAACTAGCTAAAACTAAGGACGGTACAAATATCCATGCTCGAGGGAGGATTCGAACCCCCGACCCTAGTGGCCGTGCAGACCGTGACTGGCGCGCCGCAGTTCCCTCGGCCACTGCGGCCGGCTCAATGTATGGGGTGGAGGGATTTGATTTCAGGTCGAGCAGATGTTCCCCTTGGAGAAATTCTTTCCGTGTCTGGCAAACTTTTGAGTACACCCTGTATACTCATACAGTGGAACTCCTTGTCCTTGGGAAAAGTAATGTATGTAGTTTCCCATTACTTTCAGTCGTTGGAAGTAGCTGAATGGCATAGCCAGCTCAGGGGCTTGCTTCATTTCCGAACTGTAAAATATGAGCCATATGCATGGTATATTGTTTTCCATCACAACAAATATCTTAGTGGTTTCTTATTATTTAAAAAAAGACTGCCATACTATGGAGGGTAATCAGTAAATCGTGTAATCCGCAACTTGACAACCGGCATCTAGCTCAATGTGAATGCAAGATTGTGACATAATTCGTAACAATGAAGATACATGGGCATTTCATTACACTCTGAGGCTCTTTATGAACGTTTCGTAGACATAGCGTGGACTTATTGCATGTCACGATATACTGTGACATTTGTCTAGCGCTGCCATTTCTTGAATGGAAGTTCACATTGGCCGCGGTGGAGTGGCCGAGCGGTCTAAAGCGTCTCGCTGCGGAGCGCGCGGTTGCTCGCCGTGGAGGTTCGAGTCCTCCCTGTGGCATGTTTGTGTGTGTTTGTCCTTAGGTTAGTTTACCTAGGTTTAAGTAGTTTGGAAGCTACGGACTGATGACCACGCAGTTTGGTCCGATAGATTTACAAACATTTGATTAGAGTTCACATTGACAGGTTGACACCTTGAACCGTAAAGACTCGAATACGTGTATCCATTCTGCTAGGCTCCTCAAATTACGTATCCGATCAGAGTACTCCTACGATAATATGCCGGCAATTAACCTTGTCCTCAGAGGCGAAATAATCCAATTTGAAAACGTATAATTAATTGAACACAAGCGTGTAATGATGATGATTAGCGCAAAAGCATCAAAATTAAAATAATCATTTCCGTGAAAGAGCTTCCAGCGTGGTATATAATTATGTCACTTAATTCCCAAAAGTTCCGGTGCTGCGCACGAGTTGTCCTTCTCAAATTACCGAGGTGCCAAATGCGCTTAAAGGGTTTCCGGGTGCAATTACCCGTGAATAACACCGCAGAGGAAAGTTCCCAATAATTACGTCTACTTAACCCGACCTCGCTTATACTTGTGTTTACAGAGATAATAACTGCCAACGGAGCCGGCCGGAGTGGGTAGAGCTGAAACTAATCATGCACGACGACCGGGACCATTCACTAAGCGCAGCTCCGTTACTTTGATGGAAATTTATTACTAAGTGCAGTTGTACAAAGTTTATTTTTTATTATGTAGGCCACTTCATAGCCCTTTAAAATTACATACTGGAACACGATTATCAAAATATTATAAATCGTGAACTACACTGTATTTGGTAAAGGTGTTAATAAAACCTTGAATTTATACGATTACTAGCTGAAAACCAGGCGTTGCCCGGGATGTTAAATATCTGCCACTCTTCTACATAGCTTTCGAAATTTTGTAGGCAATTGTCATGGCATGGCACAAGGTTTTGTGTGCCTTTTTCATAGAATGTTGCCGCCTGTGTATTCAACCATGTGGGAACATGTTGTTCCAGTGTTGTCCACCAAGGACAGATTTTAAGTGTAAGAAGAGGATTACTGTCAAAAGATTTTTTTTTTTTTTTTTTTTTTTTTTTTTTTTTTCACGATAATGCCTGACCTGACACACCGAATGTGACCAAACAACTCTTACGGAAATTTCAATGGAACCTGTTTGATCATCCTCCATACAGCTCGGACCTCTCTCCTAGCGACTTTCATCTCTTCTTACACCTAAAGTTTAATAGCGTATTTATAAATTCTCGCCGCATTATGTGGCAGTTTTTTTTGCGATTCCTAATGTTGTCATATCTTTTGAACCGTGTGTCGTACGTGATTCGTAACCCTGCAGCAGTTGTTACCTCGCGCTAAGGAATGTGTGTACCATATTTGATTGCAATCGGTCCAGTGGTTTAGGGCAAAATGGGCAGCATTGTCGCAAAATGCAGCACTTTTTTGCGCATCTCATATCTCGTGAACTATATATCATATGTGATTCTTACACTTACGGCGACCGTCCTCATGGATTGAAGCTTATGTCTACAAACTTTCATAAGGACTGGAACAAAACTGTAGATTTGTATGCAACACGTACAAACATACGGACACTCTGCTTTATATGTTAGACTAGCTGAAAACCCGGCGTTACCCGGGTATTTTTTTATTATTATTTATTCCTGCCATTTTTCAGGTATATATTCGTAAGGGCTGTACGTCTGTAAAATCTCTCGGGAATTCAATTAATAGTAAAGAATTAATAGATTAAAACTTGGTGCGTGATGAGGCGGGAACAATCAACTATATGTGTGTATACTGTCTGTAACATTTCCTGCGGCTACAATTTGTGGTGTAGAAATTAAAAATTGTCACGTCATACTGAATGCCGAATTTTGTCAATGAACAGCGGGACGTTCATGTTTGTGTGCTCGTATCTCATGAACTACGTGTCGTACAGTGATACAATTTCGAAGGTAAATTCAGCTCTATGTATCTATACTGTCTGTAAAATTTCCTGCGGCTACAATTAGTAGTGTACAAACTATAAATTTTAACGTCATACCGAATGCCGTATTTTTACTCCATAAACAGTGGAAAAGTAGTAAGCGAGGAACTTTTTTCCATTCATTGTTTTGCGATGGTTGTCAGCTAGAAAAAGTTTATTAAAGGTTTGAAATTATGTTTAAACTTTGTTGCAAGTCGCTAAGTACTTCTCATATAGCGTATTTATAAAGCCACGCCGCATTCTGTGGCAGGTTATTGCGATTCCTATTCTTATGACGTCATACCTTCTGAACCATGTGTGGTATATGGTTCGTACTCCTACAATAATTGTCATATCACGTCAGGAATGTGTGTACCAAATTTGGTTGAAATCGGTCCAGTGGTTTAGGGAAATATGAGCAGCACTTTCGCTTGACGCAGCAGTTTCTCGCGCATCTCATATTTCGTGAAATATGTATCGTCCTCATGAATTGAACCTTACGTGTACAAAATTTGAAAAAGATCGGATGAAAACTGTAGATTTGTGTGCAACACGTACAAACATACGGACATTCTGCTTCATATATTAGAAGATAAAGTTGTTGACGTGACAGAGCTAATGAATCGTACAAATCTACAGTTTTGTTCCAATCTTTATGAAATGTTGCACACGTTAAGCTTCAATCAATGATGACGGTCGTCGTAAGTGTGAGGATCACGTACAACATTTGGTTCACTAGAGATGACGTCATGAACAATAAGATGCGCGATAAAATTGCTGCATCGAAGGACAAAGCTTCATATTTCCTCCTAAAACACTGGACCGATTTCAACCAAATTTGGTACTCATATTCTTTACCGTGAGGTAACAATGCTATCCGGGCAAAAACCACATACGACAAATGGGTCAGGTGATATAACGTCATAAACCTTAGGAGTTGCAACAAACTGCCACATATTTATTCGCACACTGTATGAGAATGACAGTACTTAGCGACTTGCAGTCTACTTTACACGTAATTTCGAACCTTTACTAAACCTTTTTCGCTGAAAACTACATGAAAATAATGAAAGGAAAAAAGTTTTTCGCTTATTACTTTTCCACTCTTCATTGAGCAAAACCACGGAATTTGGTACGACGATACCGTTTATAATTTCTGAACTACAAATTGTAGTCGCTGGAAATTTTACAGGTAGTATACACACATACAGCTGAAAGTAATTTCGAAACTGTATCACACTACGACACGTGGTGCATGAGGTATAAGGACATTAACAGTAACGTACATGGAGAAGCGCCCCATCACGCATCAGGTATAATCTATTACTTCTTCACGGCATAATTTTTTAACGAAGTGCGAGTTAATAACGGCGTTATATTACATCTGAATTGCATGATAATTAATCTGGTTTCGACGAAATTTAAATTAATCCACATTAATTAAAATGTTAAATTTATTTGAATGCCCGTATCGGTGAGTTGAACAGATCACCTGCTTCGTTAGCAGTATGTGTTACGTAAATGAAATGATTAAAATCGCAGAATAGTAATATCAGCATAGCCGTTATTATTGGATTAGGTTGTCGAATGAGTCTCCGATAAAAATAAAACGTTTTTTACCTCTAAAACCATCTTCAGTTAGTAAAGATTGTGTACTCATCAGCGTATACTGCTACGTAAAGACAACTCCTTGTTTAACGTAAAAGCCTGAAAATTACTTGTCCGAATTGTTTCAAAATTTTCCACTATACTGTTATGAAGACTCGGACAAATTTAGTCTGTAACTAATTGTAATCAAGTAATAAATGTGTATTCAGGTTTTATGTGAAGGGAAATCATTGTTACCGAAAACCTTGAAAATTTCATAACTGATTTACTTGAAATTTGGATGGAAATTCTCCTCTGAGATGATAAATTATTTTTAAAAGAGATAGATTAGCTGGCCAGTACTTACCTTTTTGCTGTACCGCCGATAGTGGCACAAACGAAAAACCAGGCCGAAAAAGGACGAGGTTTCGGAACACAGTTCCTTCTTCAGGCGGGAGAGAAGAAAGGGAACGATGGATGGGAACGGAAGAGAAAGGTAATTCACGACCAGGGTCATGAGAATGGTATTTGAGGAGTGCGAAAGTCAGAGATATGTGGATGATGGGAAGAGGGATACCACTTCTAAGATGATGGACCAGTAGGGTGGATAGTTTTCTAAGGTGTTCACGTTTACAGTTTGCTTGTTGTATTATGGATCCAAGTGTGTTATTTGAGCCAGGTGCTGAGAGGAGAAGTATTTTAGAGAAAGAGAGAAGCTGTTGGGAGTGGTGGTTGCACGAGCCAACATACTGTTGAAGGACAAGATGGGTGAGAGCTACGGACTGCTGAATTTCAAACTGTAGGAGGGTGTGATGGAAACAAGGATTACACCCGGAGATGGAAACTTTTAATGTGAGTTATTTGGGGATTCTTCAGATAAAATTTCCGGGCTGATGGGCTGTGGTCCAGACGTAAAACTACCTCCCAACTGCGGGAGACATCTTCAAAGGTCTTCCGGCTACTGCCACTGAGGGCCGAGGGGCTCTCGCATTTATAGAGGGCATAGAGGGCGCCACCATACGTCACGTGATGCTGACTTTGTAACTACCTCTGGAAGACGTCGTCATTCTCGATTAAAAATAATCGATTGTCGTTTTGCTGGTGCAGTGTCGACATCCATACTTTATTTAACTTCAGACCTTCTTCTTTCCTATTGAAATTATTCTGGTGTTTGTGAATCACTATTGCTTCTCTATACATGCGTGCATGGTACTGAGGTGTCCTAGCTAAAACGCTCGTCTCGTCAAATTTTATTTCATGATTTCCTTTTTAAAAATATGTTCAGCCACTGCCGGTTTTTCCATGTGGCCCAGACGACAGTTCCTTATATGTTCAGATATGCGAGTATTGACGCTTCTTTTTGTTGTACCAATATATACTTTACCACAGCTGCAAGGAATTTTATAAATCCCAGGTGTTGCTAGGGGGTGACGTGCGTCTTTTGGTGATCTCAAATATTCTTTGATCTTTTTTGTGGGTCTGTAGATGGTTCGACGCCATGTTTGGCCAGCAACACTTTGACAGCTGCCATCCCTTCCTGGGCATCCGGGAAACGTATCTGCTCCAGTAACGAATCCTTCACCACCTACAACAACAATCTATCCAATGTTTTCCTCTCCCACGACACCCTATAGACCTCCTCCACAAGCAGATCTCCAGAGCTGTCCATTCTTCCCCTTTAAAAACAATGTTCGTAGCACCCTGACCACGCAGATGAAAATGTTTAAATGTTTGTAAATCTATCGGAGCAAACTGCGTGGTCATCAGTCCGTAGCTTACAAACTACTTAAACCTAGGTAAACTAACCTAAGGACAAACACACACACCCATACCTCAGGGAGGACTCGAACCTCCATGGCGAGCAACCGCGCGCTCCGTAGCGAGACGCTTTAGACCTCCCAGAAGCACCCCCGTCATCGAGTAGCATCCTGGCCTGTAATGCATCAACAAACTCCTCCAATAGGGCTATGACTATCTCAAGTCATGCCCTGAGATGAGATCATCACTCCAAAGTGTTCTTCCCACACCACCCAGAGTAGCCTTCCGCCGTTCTCCCAATCTCCGCAACATCCTCGTCAAACCTTACAACATCCCAAAACTACACTCCCTACCGATCCCGCTGCAAAACCTGTCCAATGCATCCTCTCACTACCACATACTCCAGCACCATCACAGGAAAAACCTACCCAATTCAAGGCAGGGCCACATGCGAGACAACACACTACATACATCAAGTGACATGTGTCCACTGTGCAGCCTTTAATGTTGGTATGACTACCAACAAATTGGCTGAGCGGACGAATGGTCACAGACGGACTGTTCGCCTTGGGGACACTCAATATCCTGTGGCAGAACATGCCCTCCAGCATGACTTCAGGGACCTTGGCACATGTTACACCACACGTCCAATCTGGATACTACCAACTAACACCAGTTCCTCAGACCTACGGAGGTGGGAACTTGCCCTCCAACATATCCCCTTCTCCCGTCATTCCCCTGGCCTAAATCTATTCTAACCCCCCCCCCTTCCTCCATCCTCAGCTTATCTATTTATTATCCCTTCCTTTCTTCTCTCTCTCTCTCTCTCTCTCTCTCTCTCTCTCTCTCTCTCTCTCTCCTCCCCCTCCTTCTCTCTCCCTTTGTGTGTGTGTGTGTCTTTCCATCTTTCCCTGTTAACAAAAACGTTTTAGACAACCCCCAACCCCCCCCCCCCCCTCTTCTACAGACCTCAGCATCATTCAGTTCACACGTTGTTTCTTCTCTTAGAAGATAGATTAAGGAAGGGCAAACCTACATTTTTAGCTTTTGTAGATTTGGAGAAAGCTTTTGACAATCTTGACTGGAATACACTCTTTCAAATTCTGAAGTCAGCAGGGGTAAAATATAGGGAAAGGAGAGTTATTTATAACTTGTACAAAAGCCAAACCGCAGTTATTAGACTCGAAGGGCATGAAAGGGAAGCATCAGTTGGGAAGGGAGTAAGACAGGGTTGTAGCCTTTCTCCGATGTTATTCAATTTGTACATCGAGCAGGCGGTGAAGGAAAGCAAGGAAAAATTTGGAATAGGGATTAAAGTTCAGGGGGAAGAAATAAGAACATTGCGTTTTGCTGATGACATTGTAATTCTATCAGAGACAGCAAAGGACCTGGAAGAGCAGTTGAATGGACTGGACAGTGTGTTGAAGAGAGCGTATAAAATGAACATTAACAAGAGCAAAACAAAAATAATGCAATGCGGTCTTAGAAAATCAGGCAATGCTGAAGGAATTAGATTAGGTAACGAAACAATGAAGGTGGTAAATGAGTTTTGTTACTTGGGTAGTAAAATAACATGCGATGGTCGCAGTACAGAGGATATAAAATGCAGAATGGCAATGGGAAGAAAAGCATTTTGAAAAGGAGAAATTTGCTAACATCGAATATTAATTTAAGTGTAAGGAAGTCTTTTCTGAAGGCTTTTGTGTGGAGTGTTGCCTTGTACGGGAGTGAAACATGGACGATAAGCAGTGCGGGCAGGAAGAGAATAGAGGCTTTTGAAATGTGGTGTTACAGAAGAATGCTGAAGATTAGGTGGGTAGATCGCATAACCAATGAAGAAGTACTGAACAGAATTGGTGAGAAAAGGAATTTTTGGCATACCCTGGCTAAAAGAAGAGATCGCTTGGTAGGACACATTCTTAGACATCGGGGAATCGTAAATTTAGCATTGGAGGGAAGTGTGTGGGGTAAAATCGCAGAGGGAGACCAAGAGACGCGTATAGTAAGCAGATTCAAGTGGATGTGGGTTGCCGTTCTTATGAGGAGATGAAGAGGCTTGCTCAGGATAGAGTAGGGTGGAGAGCTGCATAAAACCAGTCTCCGGACTGAAGACCATAACAACATATGTCACTATCGGCAGTACAGCACAAAGGTAAGTACTGGCCAGCCAATCTTTCTTTTGAAAAATAATTTACTTGAAATTTCTACACATTGCTGTAATGAACATTCAGATGGGCATAGGACATGTACATATTTCCAAACATAAGACTTCACTTGTTCACAGTAAATTCTAAAAATTGGATCACAGTCTCGTACATTCATATTATACGTGCAAAATAATTGGCCTTGAAGATTAAATGAATTAACACTCGAAACAACTTTGATTCTTCAAGTTTTATTGTGTACGAACACTCAACATGACTATTTATATGTAAATATAAATGTTTGTGAATTTAAGTGACTTAACTACGTTGGTCATCGGTCCCTAGGCTTACAAACTACTTGAACTAACTTAAAGTAACTTACGCTAAGGACAATCCAAACACCCGTGATCAAGGGAGGACTCGAACCTCCAACGGCGAGAATCAGTGTGCTCCACAGCAAGGCGCCTTAGAACTCTCGGCGACTCCACCGCGGCGAACGTCAATAAAATCGTCTTTATCGTAAGAGCCATAATGTAGAAATGCCTTAAAAATCTTCCGTGCATGTGTTTCTGTTTCCGGTTTTATTTATTCTATTCTTCAAAGAAAAGCTATAAAGGCGGGTGTACACTAGCTACATAAATGGCGCCACAGCTGATGACATAAGGGGTTCTGGCGGAAGTGACGCTATGCGCAGCCGTTTCCAGTCCTGCAATAATTCTAATTGCATGGCTGGCAATATGGCATCGGCTGAGATTTTTCGAAAAGACATTAGTCATTTAGGTTATTGTATTTGAATTGAGATAATACTACGATAAGATGAAAACACAGCGCATATGCTGTACTTGTTTTGCTATAAAACAAATAGTACATATAAAAGACAAATCCATTCTTGAAGCAATTACGAATAACAAAAGCAAATTTCGATTAAGATTTGTATATCGAGGTCTGTAAAAAAGCCCGATATCAACCCAGACTCCGCGGCTGACAGGCCATGCGCATTGAGGCGCTATACTCCGATGCGTGAGGCCTTTCCCTCCTCGGGCATGGATGTTTGTGTCGTCTTTAATATAAGGTAGTTCATAAGTAGTTTGTAAGTTTTGGGGCTGATGACCTCGCAGTTTAGTCCTTTAAGCTTCACAAGCATTTGAGCATTTCGAACAACATTAGAGAGACAGTACCTGTTCAATTCATACTACAAGTGTCATTGTGATACTTACCATTACCTGTCATCTGTACATCAGAGCAAGTTCAGTGTTTTATGTTATGTACTGGATGTTATTAACAATGTCCTGGAGAGTTACTTGAAAACTAACATACCTACCCTTTCTCACAGTTAATATGACGACATTTTAATCTATAGTGAATTCTGAGCTTGTGCTTTGTACGACTGCCCACATATAGTTCATTCTCTTAATTAAAATATACATTCAATTGGAAATTATAACATAAAACTTGGCACTTCCTTTCTGAAATCCATCTGGCAAGTGTTTAGGAACAATGAATATTACAGAATATGAATATATTGACAGAACCACATTTGTTTTCTCCATTTGTAGAATTACGTAGGCTGTTGTACAGCGGCAAATCACGTTTCAGTCATTACTCAATAAGACTTGTTTAGTCACACACAAATATGAAGCATGCATCGTATAAAAAAATCATACAGTTTACTACAATATGCTCTTGAAAATTTTGACCAGTTTCCGATGACTTACTGTCACTGTAGCAATAAAATGCACGTTGTTTGTAATACGTAGGCATAAATACACGAAAATACCAAATACTTTAGCGCGAAATCAGCGGCTGTTTGTTTTGATTCTGAGAAAAGTGGCGCTCCAAAGTTAAAATGACTTTAACTTTGCGGCAAGGCGAAAAGTGGCGACAGTTGAGTGGTGCCACATACATTTTTGGTACTGACAGTAGCACTTTCCGTGATGTCAGTCAAATGGCGCCGTTTTTGTACCCATTTCCAACGTCTTTGAGACGATGGGCGGATCTCTTCATCTGGTCCTCAGCGATAGCCGTCGGCTTAAGTCGGCCGGTGATCAGTCTCACATATATCTGATGCCGGCGACGAAGATAAATATCCAATGCCTTGCGTCGCCCTCAACGAAGATGAAACAAAGAAAGAAAATTTGAAATATATATATAATCAATACAATTAATCTAATATAAAAATCAGTGTGTCCGTATGTTTGTGTGTACGTGTTACATACAAATCTACAGTTTTGATCCAACCTTTTTTCAAATTTTGTGCACGTAAGATACACTCCATGAGAACGGTCACCGTAAGTGTAAGAATCACGTAAGATACATAGGTCACGAGATATGACGTCATAAAAAATGAGATGCGCATTTAGCGAAAATGCTACTCATTTTCTCCTAAACCACTGGACCGATTTCAATCAAATTTGGTACACACATTCCTTACCGTGAGTTACAATTGCTATAGGGTTAAGAATCAGATACGGCACATGGTTCAGAAGATATGACGTCATATACAATAGGAATCGCAAAAACTGGCACATAATGCGGTGAGACGTTATAAATACGCTATATGAGAATGAGAGTACTTAGCGATTTGCAAACAAACTTTACACATAATTTCAAACCTTTATTAAACTTTTTATCGCTGACAACCACATAAAAAAACTGAAAGGGAAAAAGTTCCTCGCTTACTACTTTTCCGCTGTTCATGGACTAAAACTAAGGCATTCGGTATGACGTTACAATTTATAATTTGAATACTACAAATAATAGCCGCAGGAAATTTTATAGACAGGATATACACATACAGTTAAATGTACCTTCTAAATTGTATCACAGTACGACACGTAGTCCATTCTATATGAGCACATAAACAATAGCATTCATGGAAAACCACCCCATCACGCACCAAGTTTTAATCGTAAGCTTACCTGACATCGTCTGGTCTGGAGGCGATCAATTCGTTTTATAGTTTCCAAATAAGAAGCCAAGATCGCAAACTAACAATTTATTAAGTGACGACCGGTTTCGGTGCACTGTGTCACCATCATCTGGTCATATATATATATTATAATCTGGTCATCTTGTTAAAAAATTGGGTATAAAATAAGAAGTGCAACATTGCACTCAGTCACTATATATAAAAATATTTAAGTTATAAACATGACAGCTTACAAAATACTCAATGTTGCACTTCTTATTTTATACCCAATTTTTTAACAAGATGACCAGATTATAATATATATATGATCAGATGATGGTGACACAGTGCACCGAAACCGATCGTCGCTTAATAAATTGTTAGTTTGCGATCTTGGCTTATCATTTGGAAACTATAAGTTTTAATCTATTTCTTCTTTACTAATAATTGTATTTCCAAGAGATTTTACAGACATAGTGCACTTATACAAATGAATATATACTTGTAAAATGGCAGGAATAAAGAGCAATGCCGGGTTTTCAGCTAGTCGAGTATAAAAAGCAGAGTGTCCGTATGTTTGTGTGTACGTGTGACATACAAATCTATAGTTTTGATCCAATCTTTTTGAAATTTTGTGCGCGTAAGATTCAATCCATGAGGACGGTCAGCTTAAGTGTAAGAATCACGTACGATACGTACATAGTTCACGAGATATGACGTCATAAACAAAGAGATGCGCGATAAACTGCTGCATTTAGCGACAACGCTGCTTATTTTCTCCTAAACCACTGGACCTATTTCAACCAAATTTGGTACACACATTCCTTACCATGAAGTAACAAAAATGTTCCAATGTTTATAAGGCTTAAGGGACCTTACTGCGGGGTCACCAGTCCCTAAACTTACAAACTACTTATGAACTACCTTATACTAAAGACAACACAAACATCCAAGCGCAAAAAACTGCCACATAATACGGCGAGACTTTATAAATACGCTATATGATAATGAGAGTACTCAGCGATTTCAACGAACTTTAAACATAATTTAATGTATTAAACTTCTTTTCTCTGACAACCATAGCAAAATGACAGGTAAAAATTTGCTCGCTTACTACTTTTCCGCTATTTATGGAGTAAAACTACGACATTCGGTATGACGTTACAATTTATAATATGTACACTACAAACTGTAGCCGCAGGAAATTTTACAGGCAGCATACACGCAAATAGGTGAGGTACGTTCTAAATTGTGTCACAGTACGACACGTAGTTTATGAGATATGAGAATATAAACAGTAACGTTCATGGAAAACAGTCCCATCACGCACCAATTTTTAATCTATTACTTCTTTACTACTAATTGTATTGCCTTATACAAATGAATATATAACTGGAAAATAGCAACCCCGGGTTTATATAACTGGAAAATAGCAACCCCGGGTTTTCAGCTAGTGTTCACATACACAGGAGAGTGTCCGTATGTTTGTGTGTACGTAGTGCATACAAATCTACAGTTTTGTTCCAATCTTTATGAAATTTTGCACACATAACCTTCAGTCCATGAGGAAGGGTGTCGTAAGTGTAAAGATCACGTAGAACACGTAGTTCACGAGGTATGACGTCATAAACAAAGAGATGGGAGGAAAACTGCGACAATGTTACAGATTTACTCCTAAACGACTGGACGAAATTCAATCAAATTTGGTACACATCTTCCTTACCGTGAGGTACCATTTCTGCAAATGTAGGAACCACATACGACACAAGGTTCAGGAGATACAACGTCATAAACAATCGGAGTTCCAAGAAATAGCCACATAATGCGACGAGACTTTATGAATACAGTATATGAGACATGCAACAAACTTTAAATATAATTTGAAACCTTTATTGAAGTATTTTTCGCTGTCAACCAAAGCAAAATTACGAAAGGAAAAAAGTTTCTCGCTTACTACTTCTCCGCTGTACATGGATTAAAACTACGGCATTCGTTTTGACGTTACAATTTATATCTACACAACAAATTGTCGCCGCTGGAAATTTTACAGACAGTACATAGTTGAATGTACCTTCTAAATTGTATCACAGAACGACACATATTCATGAGATTTGAGCACATGCACAGTAACGTTCATGGAATGCTGTCTCATCACGCACCAAGTTTGAATATATTACTTCTTTTGTACTAATTGTATTTCCAAGATATTTTAAAGACATTTAGCGCTTCTACAAATGAATATATACCTGAAAAATTACACAATTGTACAACATTTGATGAAATAAATATGCGATCGTACGAATTTTATATGTCATTTGTATTTTGACTACTATCTTTCTTTGTTTGGATACTGCACTTATAATTTTGAACATTATGCAAGGCATCGTTATTTCCTATGTTTTTCCGATAAATATAACATGATTTTTTTTAAAAAAAAAGGAGATGGACAGAGAGAGAAGGGATAGTAGAAGTACAAACTCAAGGCAAGACTTAATAAATGAATAAATAAATGAATAAATGAATAAATTAATAAATGATTTCAAAATTAAATATCTCGAAAACAAAGATCGGTAGAGGAATGAAGTAAACGGTATGTTTATTGTGAAAGCTGTAAGAAGTTTATACAGCAGTTTGAAATAATAGTCACAAAAGCTGCTAACAGATGGCGCTGTAATCGCCATACGTAATGCGTAGTATAAATAGTGATCCGAAGCCCAGAGCGATCAGTTCCACTATTGAAACGTGAAAGGTGGTTAGCGTACCGAAGGAAGAGATTAAAACCATGTACTGCATTGAACAACGCGTGTTTCTGGTGCTAGAGTACCACAGGTTAGAAGAAAGTCCTACGGCAACAAGGCGAAGTTTTCAAACACGATTTAATGTTCCAAAAGGATCCGATGCGAAAACCGTTCGTACGCTCTTCGCAAATTTCAACGAACAGGCAGCGTAACTGATGATATAGTGGGGCATGTTGGCCGCAAGCAAACCGCAGTTACGCCTGAAAATATCACCAGTTTCTGGAATTATTCAGCGAAATCCAATGTCATCCGTCCGTAGAATTGCATCTGAGACTGGTTTGAAGCGTTCCAGCAAGCATAAAATACGGAGAAAGAGCCTACACATGTTTCCATTCAAAATTCAAACGCACCAGGCCATACCCGTACGAGCTGTGCTAATCGGATGCTCACAATGCTTGATAGTGAAGGATTTGATGTTGGCTGCATCTGGTTTACAGATGAAGCACACTTCCACCTGAATGGATACGTGAATAAGCAGACCTGGCGATTTAGGGGTTCCGAAAAGACATATTGGTGTGAAGCGAAACCCCTGTATTCTCCTAAAGTTACTGTGTGGGCTGCAGTATGCAGAAGAGGCATTATTGGCTCTTTTTTCATTCGAGAAACGGTCACTGGTGCACTTTACGTTGCAATTTTGGTACAATTTGTCGCCACACAGCAAGTGTTAGAGGATCGACCAGGATCTGAATGGTTTATGCAAGACGGAGCCCGATCACATCGGACCGAACAAGTGTTTCGCTTTCTTGAGGAAAACTTCGGCAATCGAGTCATTGGTTTGGAATATCCCAAATGTACTGGTGCGGGCATGGATTGGCCTCCATATTCGCCGAATTTGACTCCCTGTGACTTCTTTTTGTGGGGCACAGTGAAAGATATGGTCTACCCGAAGCATCCCGTCACGCTGGACGAGCTTGAATCGGCGATCTCTGTGGCATGTGAATCCATTTCGGGTGAGCCACTACGAAATGTGACGGCGAATTTCATTCTTCGTTTGCGCCACCTCTGTAGTGCCAATGGTGAACATTTTTGAAAACATTGTGATGTGATTGTTTGCAAAGAGTGTTTTCATACGATTATTTCACTTATGTATGCTGATATTAGCTGTACAGCGTCATCTGTTAGCAGCTTTTGTAACTATTATTTCAAACTGCTGTATAAACTTCTTACAGCTTTAACAATAAACATACCGTTTACTGCATTCCTCTAACGATCTTTGTTTTCGAGATATTTAATTTTGAAATCAGGGAGCCCTTTTCTGGGCACCCTGTAAATAAATACCCGGGCAACGCCTGGTTTTCAATTAGTATTTAAATAAAATTAATAGTAACAGCAATATTCATCTTCAAAACTGAGTTGATAAATGCCACAAGGAATAATCAAAACTGATGTCCCACTACAAGCGCTAGCCTCTATCCGGCAGAAGGCGGGCCTCGAGTCCGTAATATGTGAGGTGCGGGCGGAGTGCGACTCATTTGGAGCGAGACAAAAGAGCGGCGCGGCCTCCGTGTTTATGAGGGCGGCGGTGATTGAATAAATGTGGCCCGCGCGCGGCAGATAAATGCGCGCCATGTGGCTGGCTGGAATATGTAACGCGGGGAAGCCCCTCCCCGCCTGCTTGGCATGCAGCGCCGCGGCGCACAGACAAACGCCGAGCGCCAGCCGCCACCCCTGCGCTCTCATTGGCTATCTCGCGGAACGTGCTCCCCGCGCCACACTTTCCTGGAGGCAACGCGCTGTCTGCAGACAGGGACGTCCTAGCATCACTACTAACTTTAGTAAGTACCAGGAGAGCTTGTGGCAAAAGTTGGGGCCTGAGCCCCAAGGGTATGCACTGGATATACACCACAGTGATTAGACCCAGGATCACCTATGGGGCGGTCGTGTGGTGGAAGAAGGTAGAACAGCAGGTTGCTGCTAAGGAGTTTGGTAAGGTGCAGAGACTAGCCTGCTTAGCCATAACAGGCGGAATTAGCAGCACACCAACTGCTGGGATGGAAACCATGCTGGAGATGCCCCCATTACACCTTTGGGTCAAGATGGAGGCGGCAGCTGGTGCCTACAGACTCAAATCTGTCAACAACTGGAACTCTTTGGGATATCCAGAATCACACACTAAAATAGTGAGTGAGGTAAATATAGGAAAGGTTGGGGAAATGCCAACCGACTATATTATAACCCCATACTGCTTCAACAATCCTTTCAGTATAATAATTGGAAGTAGGGAGCAGTGGGAAAAAATAGTTCGACACCGTACGGGGGATATTGTCTGGTTCACTGACGGGTCGAAATCAGACCAAGGCGTTGGGGCCGGGGTATACGGGGTGCAGTCAAGACTGGAGGGCGTCATCTCTCTAGGGAAACTGTCCTCAGTATTCCAGGCCGAAATCACTGCCATCAGGGCATGTGTGGAGGAGAATTTGCGTAGGTGCTACAAAGATCGTAGCATCTATATCTATTCAGACAGCCAGGCAGCCCTGAGATCACTGGCAGCTCCTACAACAAGGTCTAAAATTGTTGCAGAATGTCACAGGGTTGTGGTGGAGCTAGGGGAAAGCAATAGAGTAAACCTATTGTGGGTCCCTGGCCACTCGGGGATCAGTGGCAACGAACATGCCGACAGATTAGCCAGGATGGGGGCAGAGGCTCCATTTATTGGACCAGAACCTGTCCTGACAATCACCAAGGCAATGATTAAATTGAAGCTACGTTACTGGCTCAGAAGACAGCACGTAGAATATTGGACCAAAGTCCATCAACAAAAACATGGCAAGGTAATGATGCCAAAGCCTTGTTTTAAAAGAAGCTCTGCAATCCTGGGTCTGAACAGGAGAGGGATTAGACTCATGGTTGGATTGCTGACAGGCCATGGGAATTTCAAAAAACACTCCTTCACACAATGGGAATAACAGAAGAGGACCCTAAATGTAGGATCTGTGATGACGGTGATGAAACCGCATCACATCTGATCTTCGAGTGCATTGCATTGGAGAGTAAAAGGCACAGAACATTTGGGACAACCAGACTCGAAGAAATTGTGTCTAATAAAGAACTGGTAAAGGGACTCCTTGCACTGTTCAAGGGCATTGGTTGGCTTTACTAGACATACAGGGAGCGATACCGCACAATAAACTTAGTTTCGGTGCGGGCAGTGGCGTGTTAGACCATGACTGCTTTGGCTTCCCTGAAAGAATCAAATCCAATCACTACTATCTCTGGAAACACCGAGTAGTGCAATTCAACTAAGCTCCATGTTAGTCCTTACAAGTAAAAAAAAAAAAAAAAAAAAAAAAAAAAAGGGAGAGAGAGAGAGAGAGAGACAGAGAGTCGCGGTTCTGTTAAGCCAATTATCAGACAAGCTGATAGTGGGGCAAAGAGGGATCCCAATTGGGAATAAGTGGGAGGGGCTTACCAGTTCCGGCATACGCCTTATAACCAAGGAAATCCTCCCGAAAACCTTGGTCGGAACCGGGGGACTGAGACCAATGTAATTTATCTCCGGGACGTTGCCCCGGATTAAAAATGGATTATCGGGAGAGCACGAGTGCGCTCACTACAATCAAAGATCGGGACGCCCGAGTTAATTTCGTAAGCTCGTAGAGATCAGCTCGACTTACAGTGGACAAGCATCTCCCTAAGAGAACCGCACCAGTAAGCACGGTATCCCCTGCGTTCGATGTCCTGACAAGTCGGTTTACTTGCTACTAAAAGGACAGCTTGGAAGCAATCCGACTGCGAGATTCGACTGCGTGCCAATCATACGTCGTAGACAAGCCAGATACTTAGGACTAGTAGTCGACGAGAAGTGGAGTTTCGTGGCTCATGTGCACACAGTTGCTGAAAGATCGCTTGCAGCACTCAATAGCTTAGCTGGGATAGGGCAGCGGAGGTTTCATCTCCCGCCTGATCTTATCAAGCTATATGACAATAGCATACTTGTGTCCATCATGTGTTACAGATCACCAGTTTGAGCCCACAGATTCACAAGGGTTGCGCCTGCCATGTCCGTCAGACGAGTGCAGAGGCACATCCTGCTTCGCTCTGTTGGAGCTTACAGAACGACACCCATTCGAAGCTCTCCTGGTCTTGATGGGGCTGTGCCCCCTCGATATCCAGATCACTGAGCAAGCAATGGGCCAAAAAGGAGTTGAGGCCATCATGGGCTGCAGAACACCCAGTAAGACAGCCACAAAGAGGAGGGGATTGGAGCTCTGGCAGGAGCTGTGGGATGCTGACGACACCGGAAGAAGGATTCACCAGTTCCTGCTGGATATCCAAGAAAGGCTCTCCATGAGTTTTTCAAACCCTCAAGATCTCTGCTGCGCTTCCTGACCGGGCACGGCCCCTATCCGGCATATCTTTGCCGTTTCAGGGTCCAGGCGACGCCCAGGTATGAATGTGGATCCGAGGTCGGCACACGAGAACACGTAGTCTATTAATGCCCCATCTTTGATGGCGTGGCGCAGGAGCTACGACAACAATTACCCAGCGACGTCACATACGATCTAATAAGATCTGAGGGAACTTTCGTCATCCTTAATCGTCTAACCGAGATAATATCTAACAAGATCAGACAAGACAACCCGGAAATTGACTGAAACCAACCAACCAAGACACCTTTCCAGACTATGACTTAATACACCAAATGTGACAATCAACAATTGCGACAAGCCAAGTCTAGCCATGCCGCCGGAGGATGGACAGGTCGCCGTCACTGGCAGTTATCCGCCATCTCTGGATCTGGGGGAAGACTTGGCTTCACAGATTTCGACTAGGCGTAGTTTTAGAGAGTAGATCGTAGTTAGTTCTTCACTATAAACTTGGGGATTACTTTTTTGGGGGACTGTAGCGAAATTAAAAGTCTTTGGGCCGCCCAGTGCCAGGGGCACTGCTCGGTGAGCAGGCCATCTAGATTGGGTTTGTGTAAAACTGGCACACCTGTAACGCTGCAGGAAGTAGTTTTGTAGTAATTAAAAATTAGTAATTATTAGTTGTAATTGACCAGTGGACTAGTATGTGTAAATTGCTGTATCATTGTCAAGTAGATTGTAACGACCCATTGTAATCTTAAGATATTGGGTTTTATGTATCATACAATAATAAAGATTAAAAAAATCACCGAGTGAGTGAGTAAAGATAGTCATCACTGGCGACTCTCCCCGGATTTACACATCTCCGTCCACTTATCTGACTGTTCGTTGATAATGCTACGGCCCCAATTGGGCGATTGGGACTGTGGCTAGAAAGTTGTCAGGATGACCAGCATATAACACATTCAGAGGCACAGGGGGTGGGTTCACGCGCTTCCGCGCAATTACACATTGATAGAGTGGTATCAGCTTTAATTCCTTCAGATACACCGGCGCTTTTCGGCGGTTGCTCGCCGAAGGCCGCTGACAGCCACTGCCGAGCCTTGTGGTATGTATTGACTCAGCGGCCATGGCTCCGTGTGTACAAGGCTGAAACGCGTACACAGAACCCTCGCTGAGCAGCCGTGTGCTGTGCGCGCCGTTCCGCCTTGCGTACCCCTCTTGAAGAGTATGGAACTCAACGTCCGAACCAAACTACGCCTCCACCATGCGACGCTGAACCCAACATTACTATACGGCTCGACATCATGGGGTACGACATGTGCCTCGAACATCAACAGGCTCCAGGTGCTTCAAAACCGCAGTATACGTTGGATCACGCACTCCCCCTGGTGGGCACGTAACTGGAAGTTGCACCACATGATACATGAATACATGCTCCAGGACAAGATCAAGCTTAAAGCTTTCAACAAGTTGGACGACCTACGAGAAGCGATACCACAACTGAGCACAGTCGGTGCGGTACACCCTAGACCCTGGCATAAGTACAAGGTACCACGAACCATAGAGTTCGACCCGCCTTAGACGACGGCTCACCCCCCAACGACTAAACTCGAAATCAATATAACAAGTCCCGCCATCCCCCAACAGTAATCCGCCCAGCTGGATTAAGGATCCAATAAAGGAGTGCCCAATCCTGAGCTGAAAGCTAAATAAATAAAGAATAAACCCTTTTACCCTAATCACTCTTCATAGAAGTAGAGATCGTCAAAGACAATAAGACTTAAGCCACACAACACACACACACACACACACACACACACACACACACACACAAAAGCAGCGCTCTATGGTGCCTACGTTAAACAGCCTGGTGGCAGAAGGCGGTTGACGAAGACAGTATAACGTCTCGTAGTCGGGAGAATCCGGTTTGAACGGTACGGTATTGCTGTCTCGAATAGGAATCTCCTCGGCGTCCTGTACCCAACTCGTGCGGACGAATTGCAGGCCACCTCAGTGGAGGCCTGCACAGGTTCTGCTGTCGCATCTTCAATGGTGTCATCTGGACCAGCTGTGGACTACCCCGAGTAGTCGTGCTGAAAGCGGTAACCCACTGTTGCCAAGTGGCGGTTTTGATTGTCTCGGTGTCGAAGCTACACATATCCTCGCCTGGCCGTACTCTGACAAGACCAGACTAGCACAGAACAGATATGTTCTTTTGCATCCACTATTTATACTGCCTCCTGTCCCACTTGTAACACGTTAAGCTTAATGTCAACTGCACCACGGTCGATTTTCCCACGTGCTCAGCGGTTCGTTTGAAAGCGTCCCAAGTCCATTGCTCCAGTCTGAAGCAAATATTACAATGCGTGTGCTTTTGCTTGGCGACTTTCCACCCTAATGTAGTCGCTAACTCTGCCAGCATGTACGGCTGTTGAAAGATGAACGTCTGTCGTCTTCCATATATTTTTTATATATTTCTGTAAAGTTATAATTTAATGTTTCTAGATTATCATTTTGTTAAAACTTGAACCTCACTCTTTTCAAGGCTCGTGGAATAGCATTTTTATTTCATGTGTTAAAATATTAGTTAATACCACTAGGTTTTTCTTATTTTGTTATGTTAATAATTTATTATTATATTAATTAATGTGGCATAAGTACAGCTTCTCCGCTACGCCATTGTCCCTTGTGAGAATGTGCAGTTGTTTTACTTTTAAGTGGGTGCGAGAATCTATGGCTGTCTGAATGTGGGGAGTGATAGCTCACTTTTCATCGTTCTATCTGGCTCAGTGTCGATAGCTGCTGAAACTACCAAAGAGGTTTCCACACCCTTTGGTTGCGAGCTAGTTGGTGAGCCTTCCCTCCAGCGCGAGTCTTGCTGTCCGTCCAGACCACTGCTGTTTCTTGGATTTTCCGGATTCCGGGGGTTTCCCGCGTCTTGTGGATGCTCGGTGTGGTCATTCTGAGGTAAGAACCGTGTGGGACCGAGTTCCGACTTCCGGGGTTTGCAGCTAGTCGCCTGATCTCACGCCACTCCTCATATAAAACCAGTACCTAATAGACTGCAATTTAAGAATCCACCGTAATTTTGTATAATGAATACGAATTCAACCACTTCTTCAGTGGAGTGCATTCATGTAACGTAGCTGTGTGTCACCGTTAGTGTGTTTGCTCGTGGTCCAATTCAGATGTAATTTAACTTTGCTATAACACGCACCATTTCAAAATAGGCACGATAGACCAGAGGCAGCTTCAAAGTGTTTTTGTATATTGAGTTTTGTGCTACCTCCGAATTGCTGAAATTCGCCTACGATAGCGGCGCCTGCTTCCGCCTCGTGTCAGCACGCTGATTTTGACGAGTTTCGCTGTGGCATTGCGTGTGTGTGAGCGAATGAGTGTTGTTTGTGAATCCTTCTCCCTAGTAACGTAAAATCATGTATAATTTAGGATGGGCACCGTCCGCATTAATCCAGGTAAGAGATGCATTTCTAATGTATTAATGAAATTGGTTCCCCATTTTGCTTGTTTTCTATCTGAATAAACAAGTTTAAGTTCAGTTTAATCCGTAAGTTGCCTATATATTGTAGTTATAGAGCAACTTCTGTTTTTTTTTTTTTTTTTTTTTTTTTTTTTTTTTTAATATTGTTCTTCACAAGTGCTGAGAACAAGATCAGATGCACATTTTCTTATGTCTAAATTCCGTTGCGCCATAACCACCTTCTAAGGTAACTTTAATTGTGGTGGCTTCCTTATTAATGTCTGTGTGTAATAATGTGCGAGCTGCTATGTATATTGACCACTGTAGTATTAACTTTGTTACTGAAGTAATTTGAAACGAGTCAGTTCTCAGTTTGGGCCAAGGATCAAGTCTTTATAGCAGGGAGTAACCGGTAGTTCACATGGACCTCATTTGCTAATTCTAGTGATAAAACCAAGCTGTAGTTACGTAAAGTGGTCGACTTTTACTGTTTACTTTTCGTGTGACCTAATGTCGCCACAGCGAGCTCTTGCTGTACACTCGATGTCCAGTTCTCTATGGCTAATTTCTATCAAAATTACTTATTGCTAATTCTAGTCCCTTTAAAAACCTCCCTCGAGAGTCAGTCCATCTATTAAAGAGGAATATATCAAAAATCCCTCGGTAGTTTCTAACATTATGTACAACATTTTCATTTATTTTCATTTTATCTTTTTAAGTCGTCCTACTCTAACTTTTCCATTTTAGAGTAACGCTGGCAGCCTTCGTGTTCAGTTATTTGATGGATGCATTCCTATTTACACTTTTCACCCTCTAGAGCTCCCTTGTAGTACGATGCAGTTTACTCCCTGATGCTTAACACAAGTTCTCATTCCGTGCCTTCTTCTTACTGTTTTCCATGTGGTTTTTTCTCCGACAATTCCACACAGAATATCAATCCTTGTCTTTCGTTCCAGCATTCGTCTGTAGGAGGACTGGAGCGTCAACTTTGCTGCTAAAAGTCAATTTGTGAATTAACAAGCTTTTACCATTTCAGAAGCAGAAAGTTAGAGAAAAGAAAGGGATGTTACTTCCTGAGATAGATTGCAGAAGAGATATCTGTTTAAATTATAAATAAGAAGCCTTTGGCAAAATCTGTATAAGGGAATATCAAAACGATAGTTATGAAATTTAGTAAGTACTTTCGCTTTATTTGCAACCATCTTTAGATTTTGTTCACCTTTTTTTTCCTGTCTCTCCTGTCTGGCTTCTTATATTATATTATCCAATCTGCCTTTAAAACATACATCCTCTTGTAGCCAGATTTAAAATTATGTAGAATCATACCATTACAGTTTTTTATTCATCTCTTTTTGGTTCAGTAACGTATTACCTTTAATTCAGTGTGCTCTGAGCACAAATTCCCCTCTCATTGCGGGAAAGTTTGGATTGGAAGATCAGTACCATTAACGGTTAATGTGTTGTGCAACATCGACACTCACGCTTACTTCAGACAGGAAAATCTTCGGTGGCAGATCGTTTTCTTGCCTAAGTACACACACTCCTGGTCATTAAAATTGCTACACCATGAAGGTGACGTGCTACAGACGCGAAATTTAACCGATAGGAAGAAGATGCTATGATATGCAAATGATTAGCTTTTCAGAGCATTCACACAAGGTTGGCGCCGGTGGTGACACCTGCAACGTGCTGACATGAGGAAAATTTCCAACCGATTTCTCATACACAAACATCAGTTGACTGGCGTTTCCTGGTGAAACGTTGTTGTGATGCCTCGTGCAAGAAGGAGAGATGTGTACCATCACGTTTCAGACTTTGATAACGGTAAGATTGTAGCCTCTCGCGATTGCGGTTAACCGCGTTGGTCGCATCCAATGACTGTTAACAGAATATGGAATATGTGGATTCAGGAGGGCAATACGGAACGCCGTGCTGGATCCCAACGGCCTCGTATCACTAGCAGTCGAGATGACAGGCATTTTATCTGCATGGCTGTAACAGATCGTGCAGCCACGTCTCGATCCATGAGTCAACAGATAGGGACGTTTCATCTGCACTAACAGTTCGACGCCGTTTGCAGCACCATGGACTATCAGCTCGGAGACCATGGCTGCGGTTACCCTTGACGCTGCATCACAGACAGGAGCACCTGTGAATGGTGTAAGCAACGACGAACTTGGGTGCACGAATGGAAGGACGTCATGTTTTCGGATGAATCGAGGTTCTGTTCTTGATGGTCATCACGATGGTCGCATCCGTGTTGGCCAACATCACGGTGAACGCAGATTGGAAGCGTGTATTCATCATCGTTATACTGGCGTTTCACGCGGCATGGTGGTATGGGGTGCCATTAGTTAACGTCTCGGTCAACTCTTGTTTGCATCGACGACACTTTGGACAGTGGCCGTTACATTTCAGATGTGTTACGACCCGTGGCTCTACCCTCCATTCGATCCCTGCGAAACCCTACATTTCAGCAGGATAATGCACGATCGCATGTTGAGGGTCCTGTACGGGCATTTCTGGATACGGAAAGTGTTCGACTGCTGCCCTACCAGCACATTATCCAGCTCTCTCACCAACTGAAAACATCTGGTCAATGGTGGCCGAGCAACTGCTCGTCACATTACGCCAGTAACTACTCTTGATGAACTGTGGTATCGTATTGAAGCTGCATTGGCATTTGTACCTGTACACGCCATCCCAGCTCTGTTTGACTCAATGCCCAGGCGTATCAATGCCGTTATTACGGTGGTTATTCTGGGTACTAATTTCTCATGATCATTGCACCCAAATTGCGTGAAGATGTAATCACATGTCAGTTCTAGTGCAATATATTTGTCCAATAAATACCTGTTTATCATCTGCATTTCTTCTTGGTGTAGCAATTTTAATGGCCAGTAGTGTAATCTGTTGTATGACCACCAAAATGTGATAATAGTACTTAGTAGCAAATTATCGTTTACTTCGTCTTCCACTATGTTTTCTTTCGATAGAGGGCAAAACCGGTAATCTGAAACAAAATTTTTAACAGCTATCTTGGCTTTTATATTTCTCAACAAATAGCTTATGGTAGTATAGAAAAGGAAAGGGAGTATAGCTCCGATCTACAGATGTGCTATACTTTTTTTCACAACTGATATTTCTGACGCATTTAATTTAACGAACAAATTTCATTGCTGCAGACAGTAACTCTCAATTTCTATATTTGCCTCTTGTTTATGGCGATTTCCGTCATCGATTCACTGACTGGATACGCATGCTTATAGAAAAAATGTTTATATGAGACGATTCGAGTCTGTTGTTTTTGTACGTTTACTTATCTGCCTACAGTTGTTGAAACAGTAGTTCTGAATGAAAATATAACTCATATATATTTTATACAACTTGCGCTTTTTCTGTTGTTTTTTGTAGGAGTGCGGTTTATTCCACGTCAGAACTATTTTGTAAATATTATTGAAGTTTTCAGAAAAGTTATCGACCACTGGATCTTAGTATTCTGCAAAATCAAATAGAACAAACGATTAGAAATTTCAGAATATTAACTTTTTTCTATGCACTTCATACTTACAACTGCGTGGTACCTGACAGATATATGTTCACCAATATGACGTACAGTGTCACGACTTCGTAATATACACATTATCTTTGAGTTCATTGGTGTAAGCCATTGATTTCTTAGTACCTGGATGTTGAACTTCAGCTGTCTGTGCCTGCCAGCCATAGATGTTTATATTTCGTTTCTTGCCAAATTCAAGTATGGTTGCTATAAATTATTACAAGAAAACGAAAACAAAATACGTGTCAATTCCACTTCAATATGGGCCTAACACAGTGCTGAATGACCTTTTCAATAGGAAAAAAAAGTAAAATAAAATAAATGGCAAAGAGATTCTTAGTAAGTAGCAAGAGATCTCAGATTCGGATCCCGGTCGTGGCACAAAATATAATTCAATGCTTCACTTAATATTAAATATTTAATAATTGCTTACCTGTCCCTTTTGCAACCTCGCATTAAGGTTTTTTTTTTTTTTTTTTTTTTTTTGTTCTGCTGTCCCCTTAATATTTTCGATAGGTAATATCTTTATATATAAAACAGAGTCTCCGCATGTTTGTTTGTTTATGTGTACGTATTGTACACAAATCTACAGTTTTCTTCCGATTTCTATGAAATTTTACACACGTAAGCTTCAATCCATGAGGACGATCGCCGTAATTGTTAGGCTCACGTACAACACATTCTTCAAGAGATATGACGCCATAAACAACGATATGTGCGAAAACCTGCTGCATCAAACGACAGTGTTGCTCATTTTATCCTAAACCACTGGACCGATTTTAACCAAATGTGGTGCACATATTCCTTACTGTGAGGTAACGATGCTGTCGGGTAAGAACCACATACGACACATGGTTCAGGAGATACAATGTCATATGCCGGCCGCGGTGGCCGAGGGGACTGAGGCGCTTCAGTCACGGTCTGCACGGCCACTACGGTCGGGGGTTCGAATCCCCCCTCGGACATGGATATTTGTGCCGTCCTTAGGATTAGCTAGTTCATAAGTAGTTTGTAAGTTTAGCGACTGATGACCCCGTAGTTAAGTCCCATAAGCTTTACAAACATTTGAACATTTGAACACAATGTCATAAACAATGTAGTTGCAAGAAACTGCCACATAATGCGGCGAGACTTTATTCACACACTGTATGAGAAAGACAGTGCTTAGCAATTTGCAACCATCTTTAAACATAATTTCAAATCTTAATTGAACTTTTTCTCGCTGACAAACATAGCAAAAGTATGAAAGGAAGAAAGTTTGTCGATTACTACTTTTCCGCTGTTCACGGACTGAAACTACGGCATTCGGTATGACGTTACAATTTGTAATTTCTGCACTACAAATAGTAGCCGCAGGAAATTTTAAAGACAGTAAACACGCATATAGTTGAATGTACGTTCGAAATTGTATCATAGTACGGTATGAGCACATAAACAGTGACGTTCAGAGAAAAGCGCCCTATCACACACCAAGATTTAATCTATTACATCTTTACTACTAGTTGTATTCGCAAAAGATTTTACAGACATACAGCACTTACACAAATGAATTATACCTGAAAAATTATACAGTTGTACAACATGTAAGTTAATAAATATGAGCTCGTTCGAATTTTATATGACATTTGTATTTTGATTGCTAGCTTTCTTTATTTGGGTACTGCATGTATAATTTTGTACATCGTGCAAGACAGCCTTTGTTCTTATATATTCTCCGATAAATATAAAATGTTTTTTGAAAGAAAAAAGAAAAAGGTGATGGACAGAGAGAGAAGGGATAGGAGAAATACTAACTCAGGGCAGGAATAAATAAATAAATAACCGGGCAACGCCGAGTTTTTGGTAAAAGTGCAGTTTATACGGCAGCGGCTAGCTGTCGCGCTCGCTAGGTTAGGAACGGCAGAGCAGCCAATCAGGAGTCGCGATGCGGCGGCCAATAAGAAAGAGCGTACTATGTAAACAAATCGAAGCGGTGTATGCAAAAGTTTTTGACGATCAACAAGTTACAGTTGATATCAGCATGGATGTCACTTGATCACGGTTTCGAACATATCTTAAAATAAATAAAACATGTTATACCTGCACTATGGTTGACAGGTTCTTGTATGTACCCTTGTCCGGTCAGTAAACGTAATTGCGGTAATTTCCAAGAATGCTTGCAATCGAGGTAGCTCGGACTGAAATGATATACATATCGAGCGTACAGCTGTAAATCGATTGAGTGTTTCTGAACCGGAGTTCGGGCGGTACGTGCCCTCACATACTAAAGAGAAACTTCTCGTTAAACTTATACCTAACTTAACTTTCACTTAAGATGATCACTGTTTCGTACAGATCATAAAATAAATAAAACATTTTATACCAGTTCTATGGTTGACTGCTGTGGTGTATTAATAGTAGGTCACTTATGAGCGTAATACAATTGTCTAAAAATCTTTTATAAATGGAAAATCAATTACAATCACACAAGCGCCGTGCCGAAATCCTCGAATAACTTCGAAATTGACGCCAAATTTACTCGTCATGAAAAACGCAATCTTATTGGTCGGCATAACTCGACTCCTGATTGGCTGCTCTGCCGTCCCTAACCTAGCGAGCGCGTCGGCTAGTCGCTGCACTTTAACCGTGTTTTTAGCTTATATCCTATAAAAAATTTCTTGCCGTATATGTATTAATGCTTTATTAGGTAGGAGCTTGTAGTGCCTGCAGAAAGTGTAGGAGAAGAACGCCTTGCCACCCCCTTTGCAGATGTAAAGAGCTGTCGACATCAACAAGGGAGGAGCAGCGCGTAGCTGAGACAGGAGGGGCTGGTGGGGCTCCCCTGGCACACATCTGTCCCTAAATCACGTGACACCCCGCCGCCCGCGCTGTCGGATTATGTGTCAATTAGCGCCGCGATCCGCCGCCGCATCGTTTAAAACTCTGGGGACACATTTGGGGGAGCGTTTTACTGCTGTATCGGCTTCTGAAAATGTATTGTTTTACTGCTCACTGCATCGATCCCCGAGAGCCCTCCACGTTCTCCCAATAACGATGCATGTCGCGTAAAACTCGGCTTGCCTCTGGAGCAGTGACTGCCAAACTGCTGGTTCGCAAGGTCTATATAGCAGAGTCGTTGGATGTCTTTAAAGTACCGGGTGATCAAAAAGTCAGTATAAATTTGATAACTTAATAAATCACTGAATAATGTAGATAGAGAGGTAAAACTTGACACACATTTGTGGAATGATTTGGGGGTTTATTAGAACAAAATACTATGGATTGCTAGACGCGTGAAAAATCTCTTGCTCAGCCGCCACTTTCGTCATGCTTGGCCTCCCAGGTCCCCAGACATCAGTTCGTGAGATTATTGCCTTTGGGGTTATCTGAAGTCGCAAGTGTACCGTGATCGACCGACATCTCTGAAAGACAAAATCCGACGCCAATGCCTCACCATAACTCCGAACATGGTTTACAGTGCTGTTCACAACATTATTTCTCGACTACAGTTATTTTTGAGGAATGATGAACATATTGAGCATTTCCTGTAAAGAACATTGTCTTTGCTTTGTCTTAATTTGTTATGCTAATTATTGCTTTTCTGATCAAATGATGTGCCATCTGTCGAACACTTTTTGAATATCTTTTAAATTGTTCTAAAAAACCCATGTCATTCCAAGCATGGGTGTCAATTTGTACCTCTATATCTAGATTTTTTTTATTACGTTTTCAAATTTATTATTACTTTCTGATCACCCGGTAGGTAAGTAAAAATTTTACGGACTGAAAAAAATAGGTAAGTTTATTTTCAGAGGAAACTTTTGTCATCTGAAAAGTTATGCAGAAAACCCGTACTAAAAAAGAAAGCAATGTGGCGAACTACGTACGTGATACGAAAATAATATAGTTGTAGAATTCGTCTTAATTGAGACATGGGTTGAGTAACCTTCCATTGATTTTTTCATTCTGTGACTGCGAAATACTACCTAATTTTCTTGTCGTCTAATATGTATACACATGTTTCTAGGGCGGTTTGTTTTACACTATGTTTCTCCTTTGAATTTATTCCATTCACTATGGGTGCCTTGAGTAATACTGGATCGTCCCATGGAGGTAATCGACTGTTTAAAACAAAGCGTTGACGGAATTAACGGCACCCACATTCACAAGTGCTTAGTTACGCGAGCGTGCATTTACTTTATGTGATAAACGATTTACGCGTAATTCTGACAAATGTCAATCCAGTCTTACAAAGTACCAGTGACATCAAAACTAATCACTACATCACCTCTCAATGAGTTCACCCTTTAATCCGTATAAAATAATTTCTTATATAATCATCAGCTAATCATTTGCAACAAAAGCGGTTTAGTAAACTTTTACCATAGTTTCGACGGATATGAAACCGTCTTCAAATTTTTCTAATTTTGTGGACTTAACTACAAAGGTTATCAGTCCCTAGGCTTACAAACTACTAAAAATTACTTAAACTAACTTAAGGACAGCGCGCGCGCGCGCGCACACACACACATACGCGCGCGAGCGCGCGCGCGCGCGCGCGCGCACACACACACACACACACACACACACACACACACACACACACAAACGCACATGACCGAGGTAGGATCGAACCCCCCCCCCCCCCACCTTCCCGACGGGGAGCATCTATAGTTAGTTATTCGACTATCTCTATCGTTACCAACCCTGCTGGAATAACTGAATGATTGTTAATAAATTCCAGACAGTAAGGCAGACAATTATGTCAAGATTCCTTTCAATAAATTTTCATAATCCGCCTGAACTTTCTGTAATACCTTTATTTGGTCACGACCGGCTTCGCAAAGTTAAAGGTATCTTCTGAGTACATGCAGTGGGGAGGCTTATTACGACGTCCCAATATTCATATTGGGTACCGTGTTTTATGGGGCCCCTCGTTAAATTTCTTAAAACGAAAATAGGTTTGTTTGTGACATCATTAAGTGGACGTTTATGGCGAATATGTTCGCCATGAAAAATCATAAGAGATAGTCTCTCAAGATCAATCAGAAAACACTTTCGTTCGTGTAGTGACTTATGCAACTACCCCCCGAACGCCAGCAACTTCGAGTTCACGTATCTTCGAGACGTTGCAAACTATTCATTTAATTATTGAAACCGTGCCGCCTGTGTATCTAAAGCAAATTGTACAAAACATCAATATATTGAAAAGCTAAAAACAGTCTGAATGACAGTCTTCTTTAATCAAGCAGTATTAAGGTAACTAACATTGAGCTATGAGCACTTGGCCAGTAGAAGAGATGTATTTCACAGTATCGAACATGAAGAAAAACATATCTAAACAGTTTCCGGTATCTATTTGTGAGGGTAGCAGCGACTTAGGGGCTACCTAGCATTCTGGATTTAATGTAGATACTTTACCACATAGACGCTCCTACTGGACAAACAGAACAAAAGGAATCTATTTTGGTGATCATACAAAAGGGCAGGTGTATTCATTACCAGGTAGGAACAGGGTAGACAACATTGAGAGTAGATAATACGTTAGTAACTGATTAGCGTTGTGTGGCAAATCTATTCACTATTCATTATAGTGAAAGAGGAGACTGGTAGAACCAGGTAGGAGCAGGGTAGACAACATTAAGAGTAGATAATACGTTAGTAACTGATTAGCGTAGTGTGGCAAATCTATTTTAAAAGTACTCTATATCTATTACTGATAGGATGGGATTGTCAGGGTCAGTAAATAACGCTCTTAAATATATAAAACTAGCATTTACAATTAACTACAGAAAAAATGATATGTCACTCACTTCACCAAGAGAAATAACTTTGATAATAAAATCTATCAAAACAAAGCATTCTAGTGGTTTATGATGAAATATAAACAAAGCCCATTAAAGCGTATATTTGTGAGTTTAGTACAAGGTTATGGTATTTGTGTAACAAGTACATTATAATTAGAATATTTCCTGATTGTCTAAAATATGCGGATATTAAATCTCTGTTCAAGAAAGGGGATAAAGTGATACTATCTGAACTCAGACCGATTTTATTTCTGCCAGAATTCTAGAAAAGATAATGTACAATCAGCTCCTCAACTATCTGGTCACAAAACACATATTGCCCATAATACAGTTTGGATTTCTGAAAGGTTCCGATATCGAGAAGGCTATTTACAACTACAGTGAGAATATACTTAAGTCACTAGATAATGAATTACAAGCATCAGGTATTTTCTGTGATTTGTCAAAGGCATTTGCTTGAACCACAACATCCTTCCAAGTAAATTAGAATTCTATGGTGTTAGAGGCAATGCTGCAAATTAGTTCAAGCCATACCTCGCTAACAGGAAAAAAAGGGCGATAGTGCAAGGGACTAGTGAATTAAGCCATCAGTCTCCATCGGATTGGGAAGATGTCCCACAATGATCCATCTTAGGGCCACTGCTTTTTCTTGTGTACATTAATGACCTCTTGCCAGTTACACTTCCAAAAACAGAGCTAATTTTGTTTGCAGTTGATAAGTATTGCAATGAATAGCATGTCGAGCTTAGTTCCAGAAAGGTCTTCTTATGATATTTCTATAGACATTATAATTGGTTTAAAGTCAACTCTTTTGAAAGAACTGACTACATACAGTTCAGAACATGTAATAGATATCCATCTAGCACATGCATAAATTATAAGGAACAACAAATAGATGATTAATGTAGCAAAGTTTCGATGAGATTCGTGCTCATCATGTTCTTGGTCACTTCGCCAGAAGATGATGAGCACAAAGCTCATAGAAACGTTGCGACAAGACGACGCCATCACTCGGCTGATTAGCCGAGAAGACTTCATTAATGAAGTACGCCGAGAAAGTCTACAATCGCATTAACAAATAGATGAGTGTGAAAGTATTAAATTTCTGGGATTACAACTTGATAATAAATTTACTTGGGAGGTGCATACCATAGAGCTGCAGAAACGACTTAACTCTGAATCAGACATAAGCGACATAAAAATACTTCAGTAATTCGCTTACTTTCATTCTGTAATGACATATGGTACAATACTTTGAGGTATTTCTTCAAATCAAGCAAAGACTCGAAAATCATGTAACACATTATTTGTGGGGTAAATTCAGGGACATCCTGTAGAAGCCTCTGCAAAGAACTGGGTATACCAACTACTACCTCTCATTATATTTAGGCCTTAATGAAATTTGTCATAAATAATATATCTCTTTTTGCAAGAAACCAGTTCATACATACGATGCTGGGAACAAAAACAAGAACTTAAAAGCACTTGCTTTAGTTCCAAAAGGGTTTCACTACTCAGGAGCATACATGATCAATAATTCACCAGCACGTATTATGTTAGAGTCACGATGGAATGGCCGAGTGTTCTAAGGCTCCTTGCTGCGGAACGCGCGTTTGCTCACTGTTGGAGGTTCGAGTCCTCTCTCTCGGGTATTGATGTGTGCATTGTTCCTAGGTTAATATAAATTTAAGTAAGGATTTGGTGTCGGCCGCGGTGGCCGAGGTGACTGAGGCGCTCCAGTCACGGTCAGCACGGTCACTACGGTCGGGGGTTCGAATCCCCCCTCGGGCATGGATATTTGTGCCGTCCTAATTCGTAAGTAGTTCATAAGTAGTTTGTAAGTTTAGGGACTGATGACCCCGTAGTTAAGTCCCATAAGCTTAACAAACATTTGAACATTTTGAAGGATTTGGTGGAGACATGGCCTAGCCACAGCCTACGGGATGTTTCCGGAATGAAAGTGTCACTCTGCAGTGGAGTGTGCGCTAATATGAATCTTTCTGGCAGATTAAAATTGTGCCGGAACCAGGAGTCGAGCCTGGGACCTTTGCCTTTCGCGAGCAAGCGCTCTACAGACTAAGCTATCCCGACACGACTCACGATGCCGTCTCACAACTTCCGCCAGTATCCCGCCTCCTACTTTCGAAACTTCACAGAAGCTGCAGAGTGAAAGTTTTATTCTGCAAACATTCCTTGGGCTGTGGCTAAGCCATGTCTCCACCAAATCCCTTCTTCCAGGAGTGCTAGTCTTGCAGGTTCGTAAGTTCAAGTAGTTTGTAATCCTAGGGAGTAAATAAGCAAAGAAGTCAGATTTACAACCATTTCAACATTGAATAATTTAACTACAAATAAAGATCAGTTAAACAGGAACCAGAAAGACTTACTAGTAGCCAACATCTACTACAGTGACGAATTTTTAAATGAGTATATATGTAGACATGTTTCGCGTCCACGATGATCTCATCAATACGGTTCTATTGAGCGATAAATTATTCTAATTGCCTCAGAGATGCCTTACGCAGTCGAAAGGACAACGTTAGGCGAACGTTTATGCATGTTTATCGGCTTCTCAGTCCAGACAATTTACTTCAGCAATTTTAAACAGAAATCGTGAGCAAATGAATCATAGGCAGCTGCTGTGAGTGACAGAACGATTCTGTTGCCTCCGTAAATAGAATAGGTCGGTTAAATATTGTTACCGCTCGCGGCTGTCAGAATTATTTGTTTATTGCGATTTCGAGTGTTTCTCATTTTCAAGCAAATATTTCATGTGCAAATAAGCACACAGTAATAAATACAGCCACATTCCAAACTTCAAACAGGTTATGAGCAGAGTCGACGACACGCAATAAACATATACAAATAACACCATGTATAATAGAATTAACATACTGGTATTCTGTTCCTATTAATGTCTCGTTTAACAAAATCAATTACGAATGTCATCAGCTATTTGAAACTTAATATTTAATCAAACTATCAAGAGGGGCAGAATTAGCAATAGCATGTAGTTACCTAGGCCTTTCGTTATTATTTATTGGCGTTTAGCCATCAAATTCACTGGGTTTCGTTTGCAGTGGATGCTGTTTTGTAACTTTGAAGTTTGTTACCATTCATAATAAAACGAATGTACGGAACAAGTTATAAACAAAACCCCAGTAGAAAACTATGGGCAATAAAACTGTACCAGAAGTAAATTGACACGTATCTTACATGCAAGTTATCTTAACATAGTTGCTTTCACAGGATTCACTAAAAAAGTTTTTTGCAACTTAACTCTCCATCCACCCCTCTCCCAACATTACTTATATCAAACCTCTTGCTCCTCACTTGGGTCCCGCATGTCACAATATATCCCACGATTTAAAACTTCACTCTTCCTATCCAGTCATCTTTGCCCTCCCCCTCCACACAAACACTCTTTACACAGATTTTTCAATTTCATTAGTACTCCTTCACTACATTGCCTCAGTAAAACACAACTTTGTACACCCCCCTCCCCTCAAAGATCATCACAGCTCTTGCTCCCAGCCCCCTACTCTCTTACATCACATTTCACTCTGCATCCAATTATTCACAACATTACATCTTCTATCCAGTGATTTCGACTACAGAAAAACTCACCACCCAGATAGTAATATCACTCACTACACTACAACCTAATTTAAAATAAAGTATCAAAAAATCAGAATAAATAAAGAGATAACTGCGGTGTTGGCAACACTACAACAACACAGACTCAGTCACAATCAAAACTAGCGGATACAGTGGTAATACCACAGTGAGCTGAGAGAAACGTAAATTAGGGATAGTGCTCTAGTCAAGGGCAATTTGTTGCTGGAAGTACTGAAGCAGAAGGAAGAATTCACGGTGCAACGTGCAACAAAACTAAGCTCCATGATGTGACAAGGAAAGCAGAGACGAAATTACCGAAAGTAACAAATCTTCATTTTGTTTAACGCTCTGTTTTAGAAACCAAAAACAAAAGAAATTGTACATATCCATATATTACGGACCACTGAACATGATTTACATTCAATAAAATGAAACGTGTTTTATGAAAAAAAGTCGCATTTTATTGTAATTGCATAGGCGGATATACAACACCCTTCATAATAGAATAATTATCGTGCAGAGTGTTAACTTGCATTATCCTCACATTTGTATCTCTATAAGCCAGTTTCAACAACATTTCACGTATCTTCTCATAGCTTGGAACATGTAACAACAAATATTTTGGGAACTTTAGTTCAACCTTTCACAATAAAGTTTGGTGGATAGTTCTGTAACATTAACGTAGATGAAGTATAAACTACAATTACTTACTGACCTTCGAAATACTCACCTCCGATAACTAAGCACTCCTGAACTCTGCGATACACGAAATCTTCCTAATGTTCAAAGTTCTGGTTACGTTTATTGGGATGTCAGGAATATCGTTAAATCACTTTCCTTTCAAAGCGAGTTTGAGTCGAGGGAAGAGGAAGAAGTCTGGAGGATTCTTGTAGGTGTTCTTAGACAACGCTCGCCCATACACAGCCGATATCGTCGAACAATTCCTGACAAAAACGGGGATGGTGCTACTTGAATATCAACCATACTTGCCGAATCTCAATCCTCCAGACCTTCCTATTTCCTCGACTCAGACTTGCTTAGAAAGGAAAATTATTAGACGATATTCCGAACATCCGACGAAACATGACGAGGCTTATGAAGACTGTCGGAAAGAAAAGCTTCGTGACGCGGCAGAATAGCCGTGCGCGCTATTGTTCCTTGCTGTGGTGCGCGCGCCAGTTCTCCGTCGGAGGTTAGAGTCCTCCCTCGGGCATAGCTGTGTGTGTGTGTGTGTGATGCTCATAGGATAAGTTACACTACTGACCATTAAAATTATTATACCAATAAGAAATGCTGATGATAAACGGGTATTCATTGGACAAATATATTATACTAGAGCTGACATGTGATTACATTTTCACGCAATTTGGGTGCATAGATCCTGAGAAACCAGTACCCAGAACAACCACCTCTGGCCGTAATAACGGTCCTGGTACGCCTGGGCATTGAGTCAAATGGCGTGTACAGGTACAGATGCCCATGCAGCTTGAACACGATGCAACAGTTCATCAAGAGAAGTGACTGGCGTTTTGTGACGAGCCAGTTGCTCGGACACCATTGACCGGACGTTTTCAATTGCAGGGAGGTCTGGAAAATGTGCTGGGCAGGGCAGCAGTCGAACATTTTCCGTATCCAGAAAGGCCCGTACAGGACCTGCAACATGCTGTCGTGCATTATCCTGCTGAAATGTCTTGCTTACACCTTCACAGGCGCTTCTGTCTGTGATACAGCGTCAAGGGTAACCGCAGCCACGGTCTCCGCGCTAATAGTCCTTGCTGCTGCAAACGTCGTTGAACTGTTCGTGCAGATGGTTGTTGTCTTGCAAACGTCCCCATCTGGGGGAAACGTGGGTGCACGATCCGTTACAGACATGCGGATAAATTGCCTGTCATCACGACTACCAGTGTACAAGGCCGTTGGGATCCAGCATGGCGTTCCGCATTGCCCTCCTGAACCCACCGAATCCATATTCTGCTAACAGTGATTGGATCGCGACCAACGCGAACAGCAGTGTCGCGATATGATAAACCGCAATCGCGATAGGCTACAATCCGAACTTTATCAAAGTCGGAAACGTGATGGTACGCATTTCTCCTGCTTACACGGGGCATCACAACAATGTTTCACCAGGCAACGTCGGTCAACTGTTGTTTGTGTATGAGAAATCAGTTGGAAACTTTCCTCGTGTCAGCGTATTGTATGTATCGCAACTGGCGCCAACCTTTGTGAATGCTCTGAAAAGCTAATCATTTGCATATCACAGCATCTTATTCATGTCGGTTAAATTTCGCGTCTGTAGCACGTCATCTTCGTGGTGTAGCACTTTTAATGGTCAGGAATGTATTTTGTTAATTTTAGGGACCTATTACCACTGCAGTTAGTTATCAAAACATTACGAACATTATAACATTTTTGAAACGCTTCGTGCAAAGTTTCCAGAACATGTATCGCATACCTCAGAAGCGCACAGTTACGGGAGGTGACTATTTCGAAAGACAGTAAGGTAATTGTCTTTCATAGTTCATTTGAGTTAATGTTACAGGATTATTCATAGAACTTTATTGTCAGGGGTTGCATTTGTACACTGCGGAACTATGTAATATTTGTAGACCGTCTTCCGAAACCTGAATTGCCTAAAAAGGTATCACTATTAGTGAATTTTACGACAACAAGAGAAGCATAGTCTAGGATGACATCACAGGCAACACATGACACAAATGAAGCGTTTTCGCACACTTTCAAACTATTTAAGGTTTCAAGTTTGTTAGTGAGGACATCTCCCGCAGCAAATTAAGAAACTGTAACTGAAACAGCCGTATTTTTTGCTACAATCCTTTAATTCATTTCGAAAAACACATATATTTACATAGACGGATACACAACAACCTTCATAACAGAATAATTATCATACAAAGTGTTAACTTGCCTCAAATTTATCCTCATATTTTTATTAACACTGAAATGTATGAAGAAAGAAAACATGTATTGATTATCATAAGACATAATTAATAATTATGAGGATTTCCAGAAAACATCACATACCAGTTATGATTATCTAGTTCGGTTACGTGTCTGAATAGTATGTGTGTCCAATAAGTCGATTATACGGAGCTGACGGTCGAATTTACAACTTGACAAATGAGATGATGAAGTGTTTGGGAGTATAGGGGAAAGTGAAGGGAAACGTGGGCACATAACCGGAACTTTTTTTAATGTTAACTTCGTTAAATAAAGTTTATTTTATATAAAAACTTAGTGCAACTATTCTCGTATCTATAAAAATTAAGATAAACGAAATATTCAAAAATAAACACACTAAAAACAAAATTCCAAGACACTACCTAATCGTACGTTTCCCGAACGTCGGGAAAACGTGCGCATTGGGTGGGGTAACAGTGCACTTGTTAGAAGGATTGATACGCGGTAATACCCGGAGAGGAAAAAAAAAAAAAAAAATACAAGGTTTGTAAGGCACACATAATATTAGGTTAAACACAAGTTTTAATCAAATTTTACAAAATTTAACATAGTTCAGGACTATTGGTTTTCAAATAAAATGCAAAGTTTTCTTTGATGTTAGGGGCCTACAGATTTAACAAGTTAGTTAAGTCCTTCACTGCACATATCACATATAAAATCTTTAGCAGAATCATTTGTGGTACAAGCTGCATGGTACCATCTTCCGCACAAAGTACCACAGATCCCTGTCTCTACCATGGTCTCCACAAAGTCTGCAAATCTCGTCATCGGCTCCTTGAAGTGCGCCAGGGTCAAACAGCTCCATGTCGATATCACCGGACTCATATTCATTACACAGTGGACTTCCTCAACATCTGAATCGTCTGATTCTTCTTCAGTCATTTGTTTCTTTACCTTCCTTTATGGTTCTTGCGAAAAGTCTGATTATCCTTTTTCTTGTTTTGAAGTCTCTTCTTATCCATACGTTATTTTGCATTAGGCTTAGGCCTATTGCCGAGATTAAGCTTTCTAGCAACTTTTATGTTTTTCTATTTAACTACATGAGAGGCAAACGCGCGCATCGGTGCGCACCTATACTCCATATTGTCTTGGAAATAAATTTAGGCTACAATTTTCTTAAAACTAATTAAAACCAAACAGGACTCACGTCAAAACATACCAATAACATACAGACTTTAACTATATCACAAGTAAATTTAATCAACGTAATAAATAGAGACTCACCGTCTTAAATCTCGAGGACTGCAAATTAGATCACAATATTACGTTTCACCATTTGCAAACACACTGAACCCGAAAGTGTAATGGTGGTCTGCGGCGCGCAGGTCACACAGTCTGCACGGCTGCTACGGACGGGGGTTCGACTCCCCCTGGGGCATGGATGTTTGTGTCGTCTTTAGTATAAAGTAGTTCATAAGTAGTCTGTAAGTTTAGGGAGTGATGACCCCGCAGTTAAAACCCTTAAGCTTCACAAACAATTGGACATTTTGTAATGGTGGCCCAGCGACCAAACGAAAGTAGTTCGCGAACCTGCCGCTAGGTGTAGCACTGGTTACAAAGTTCAACAAAGCTTTTAAATCAGAGAAACAGAGACCATCAGAGGCGAGGTACTGGTGGAAGTAATGTTGTGAGGCGGCATCGTGAGTCGTGTCGGGATAGCTCAGTCGGTAGAGCGCTTGCCCGCGATAGGCAAAGGTCCCAGGTTCGAGTCCCCGTTCCGGCACACAATTTTAATCTGCCAGGAAGTTTCAGAGATCATTAGATCTTAAAACTGTTGCATCATAATGCAATGACTCAGTCAGAAGAAAAACAGAAAAAAAAATCCAGAGCGTTATTTCATATAAATGCCTTTTTCCGTCGCAGTTGCCGGCAGCTGGACAATTCTAAGAACCTCCTGAAGGAGCCCGTCGCCTTTTAATAACTCGAGTCCAGAGCGCGAGACTCGCCTTGTTTATAGGGGCGGCGCAGTGGACTTCCTGATTTAATCCGGACCTCACAGAGATTATGAAGCACTCATTCTGCGCCTCGCCTCGCAGTAAAAGCACTTTGCTCGCCGTTCCGCTCCTCCGTCCGCTTATGAAGTTTTTAATAACAAAAAGACCGCCTTCCACGTTCTACACGGCTGTTAATTGGCTCGGGCGGACGAACGCTGAAGCTGTTGAGGGGAAATTTCAGCATCTCCCTTTCGCTACAGCCGCCCGTCCGTCGCTGGATCCAGTCAGGCGTAGCTACTAAAATCTACAAGTACGATGAGGGAACAAGATGTGGTTGTATTATGTCCATCCCATGAATATTCAGACACATTCATCAACTTCATGCCTACCAAAGAAATGACCTTTGACTTTTAGGAGCTCTCTTTTTGTGTCGTGTTAACGTCCTACCTCTGTAATGCCTCTTTCGTCACGATTCTTTTCCCGAGAATAATTTATCTTCTCTTCTCACTCGGCTGTAAAATGGCTCGTCTCTATCGATATTTGCGATTTAAGTTTTTTTCGGTTAGCTTACTGCCAGAGACTTCATTTTGCTTACTCTAGCATGTCGCAGTACAGATTGGTACCTGGTATGGCAGTTGTTTTCCACGAAATAAATGAGTTCCTTTGTGACGTCAATCTACGCGTCAGGAGGCTTGTAGGTACAGCTACAGTGTAAAGAGGCATAATTTTTTTTTAATGTTGGAATCAATCAACTGAACTAAATGACTGCTTGAGTGAACGGCAACTATACCAGCGGCAGGAAAAAATCAATAAGTTGACTATATTCACTGACTGTTCCGGCGGTTTTTGACAGAATATTTTTTACATTATGAATGAAGCAAGCAAGATGACTGTCAGATATTCTGTAAATTTATTGGTTTACTAACCGGTTTTCGGCTGTCACGCCATCATTAGGTAAACATTACAAGTTTAAGTTTCAAAGATCTTAAATTGGTAAATATCGGCTATATGTTTCATGGGAGACATGTGCTTTGGTTTATAACTAGCCCGAGGGAAATTATTGCAATTCAAGTTGTGGTGTAAACTCCTGACATTGATAAAATATGTGACAAATTAATAAATCACTATAATTATCTTAAGAAATATATATTGTAACAATAGAAAGTGGCTTATTCTAAACAGGTCCAATGTCTGTAAATATGGAATCGTTGTGCATATGTGTTAAAATTGTAACTGGTTGAATTAAATATAAACGAAGGCTTCCGCGCCCATTGTCACCGTCAACGTTGACAAATACAACTTGAAACGTCGGAATTTTATAAATTAACAATGCGCAAAAAACTCCCGAAGAGTTTTGTTGACAATGGTTGAATTAAACTTGACAAAAAATTGTCTTAAACAGGTTCAATGTGTGGAACATAGAAGCGTGTGATGAAATTGAATGAAACATCTGTAAACGTATGTTAAAATTTTAACTGGTTAAATTAAACTATGGTTAGTAGTAAAGTAAGGCATTACAGTTTATATCAGGTAAATCGCCAAACAGTTACGATTACACAAGGATTCTATAACGTGGCTATAAAACAGTAGTAGAGGCATGAGACAAGTGGGTAGAAGATGGCAGTTTACATTCTCTGCACAGGGTTATGATTAGGTTCCGCTGACAGAAGTGATGAGTATGGAAATTGTGTCTGATCATTTAGTACCATGTTTGGGGAAGTGTACATACTGTTTAAATTCATACTTCTCGTGATAATTAACGTCATTTATTATATTGTGACATACGTTATCAATGTCAGGAATTTGCACCATATCTTGAGTTGTATAATTTCCCTCAGTTTGGTTATGAACCAAAGCACTAGTCTCCCTTGAAAGTTATGTACCTACCAAATTGAGATTTTTGAAACAAACTTGAAGAAACCTGTCGACAAAACCTAGAAGTAGAATTCACCGTAATATTAAAGAACCGGCAGTTTTATTTTGGAGGCACATGGACATATCAATATTTCACGATAACATTTTGTACAGCTGAGACATTTCTGAGCCGAACACAAAGGTACCATTGTACCATCTTCTCCAGTCTTTATGAAAAGGAGAATCTGCATTCATTAAATTGTTATTAACTTTCTGATTATGGGCTCAAACAGTAGGCAAAATTAGGACGCGACTGATGTGTCACAAGGTACGACCCGATTAAATTGTGAAAGTCGATAAAATCAATCGGCATTTAAACCACATAAAACTAATTTTTCCCAGCAGTCTAATGACACCGGATTTTTTCTGATGACAAATGAATTATAAATTCACAATATGGAGAAATGTCATAAGGGTGGTTACAAACGTTATTTTGAACGTAACCTTCAAAATGAAATGCGAAGATCGCGAATTAATCATTTTTTTAATGACGACCGGTTTCGGTGAACTGTGTCACCATCACCTGATCATATATATTTTATAAGATGGTCATTTTATTTTAAAAAATGGATATAAAATAATAAGTGCAACAAATGTAACTTCAATATCCTCTCTCTCTCTCTCTCTCTCTCTCTCTCTCTCTCTCTCTCTCTCTCTCTCTCTCTCTCTCTCATAACTCTGGACGAGTTACAGAACTATTATTTACTTCAACATGTATTTTCATTTTTATATTGTGTTGCAGAAAAGACATCCTTAATGTCAAGTTGTGTTTTATATTTTGTTGCTGGACTACATTATCAAGTTTATGGGCTACCTCACCTTTCAATGTATCAACTTCAGAATAGAATGACAATTTATTTTAACTTAATCGTGCTACTTCGGGTCTGTGGTTTCCTCCTGATGCTATAATTTTAACCACTAAATAAAAGAAACCCTTCAGATTATCAGGTAAGCAGAAATTAGGCAGATTTATTAATTCTAAGAATTTCATAGTTTGACGAGAAATGCAGTCACAACAGCTACAATTCATTTAATAAATCGTCATGGACTGGATTTCTGATTTCAGTTGCGTCGTCACATAATACTAAATATATGTTCAACACATTAGAGACAGATCTTTGTTATTAAAAAGATTTATTCCTTTTTGTGAGCATATGTTCTAGTATGGAATCGAATACATTACGTATCATAAAAAAGAATAAAAAGTCACCCACCACCGCTGAAAAACCTTGAAAGAAAATTCCACTTATTAAGTAATTAATTATTATTATTGTGTCCATTAACACTTACTGACAGAAAGTCTTTCAGTCCGTATTCTTTATCCATTATATTTCGTTCGGAGTATGCTCATTGAATTCAGGGTATATTGGCAACAAGAAGAGCGTGTCCTGTACAAATATGGTTTATTTGCTTTCGTTACAGGCATTTGTTGTGGAGTGTTTGTAAAAATTAACCCGACTTCCACACTGTGACCTGCTAGTTCTCCTGCCTTCAATAGAATAGAAGGCTATTGTGTATGCCACACATATTCACAACGTGGAACTGCCGCAACAGCGCATAAAGTCAAGGCTGTCACAAGATACGACATACACCTACAGTATGCAAACGAGTCAGTGATGCGGTGCATACACGCCTGCATTCTAGCTCGTGGTAGCTATTTTCTATCACATTCTGTAGATAACTGTATGTAGTAAATTACACTGTACCAAACACAAATCACTAACCTGCTTAGTGAAGTGTGTTACACTTAAAGTTTTTACCTCAATGTCTCTGGAGCGATAACAGATATTGAAAAAAAAAAAAAAAAAAAAAAAAAAAAAAAAAAAAAAAAAAAAAAAAAAAAAAAAGGTTTGCGAAGCATAAGGGACTGAACTGCGGGGTCATCTGTCCCTAAACTTACAAACTACTTACGAACTACTGTACCTAATACTGAAGACGACACAAACATCCATGCCCGACGGGGAATTCCAACCCCCGACGGGGAACGGCCTCGCGAATCGGACCGTAGCGCTTCAATGCTCTTGGCCACACCGCCGCGGCAGCTTTCACGTGTATGGATGTGCAGCAGGGACTTTCAAGATGGTGCTATGAGACATTCTGAAACGTGCCCAAATATTATTTTCAAACAAACTTCTGCTATTTTTAAGTGGTCATGTTGTATTATTTTTTTATATAGTCAGTGCAATGAAAATTTACAAAAAGAAGGGCCTTGGTAGCATCGCAATACGTCACTTACATAGCTGCAAGATCAACATAATGTAGCCCTCAGTAGGGAATGTTGACAGACATGTGGGTCAGTATGATATCAACGTGTGAAGCATATAGACGCCATGTCATGGAGACGCACTCTCCCCACAGTGGAGTAAGTTTAAAGGAGGTCAAAATATGGCTTTCCGAGTGGCCAGATGATCCTTTAGTAGAATTGCCACAGAAGATGCTGCATCAGTTGGGCAACGATGCTGGAGAACATTCTCATACCCGTAAACGGACTTCTGATCGTGGACATAGCACAGACGTCTCTTAAGATCGTCGTGTTGTAAGGGCACACTTTACAACTACCACAGGGCAGATAAAAAGGTTTTCTGATCACAGATACGTCAACACAAACTGCTGCCAACCGGTTACCAGCAGTGGGACTAAGGTCACGCACAGCTACGGTCCGTTTTTCACTCAGACCTCAGAATCGACGTGCAGTGCTCGACTGGTGCAGTCAGAGGATTAACTTGGAACATGGGATAGCAGACTGTGCTCATTAACGATGAAAGCAGATTCTACCTGTGCGCAAGGTTTTTTTTCCATTTTATTACTTTATTTTATTTTATGGTTTAGGGCGCAGAACTACAAGGTTCAAAAGCAACCAACTCAAAAAATAATTAAAACGCATGACGATGAAAAGGCAAATAAAAGAAGAAGGCTCTTTGCAGTCAATCAACTTTCTAAAAGGAATTGGTAAAAAAAACCAGCCAATCCCTAAGTAGATTTCTATTTACCGTAGGAACAGGTCTGGATTCTCCGTTTGGGGAATGTTAGGTTGCTACGGCGGATAAAAAGTAAAACGAGATCTGCAGACCGCGTGTCACCTGCTAAGATATCAGGCAACTCGTTTGGGAAATACAGACTGTGGTGTAGAATATTGAAAGTAGGCATTCAACCAGAATATGGCGTACAGTCAATTGTTGGAAACAGTGACCACAAATAGGAGCAGGGTCAGCAGTTTGTAAGTGACGGTAGTTGAAAAGACCGAGTCCTATATGTAACCGGGCGAGAATGACCTTTTCGTGAGCCGGCCGCGGTGGCCGAGTGGTCTGCGGCGAGCCAGTCACGTTCTGCACGCCCACTACGGTCGAGGGTTCGAATCCCCCCGGGCATGGATATTTGTGCCGTCCTTATTATTAGCTAGTTCAGAAGTAGTTTATAAGTTTAGTACCTGATGACCACGTAGTTAAGTCTCATAAGTTCTACAAACATTTGAATCTTTTTGTGACGAATGGGCTGAGAAGAGATCAACCAAACAGTTGGAAGGGGTTTAATATCCCGAAGTTTGTTCCCTACACGAGAAGGTCAATGGGAGAACCAGAGCGATATCACTTGCCCAGAGACACTGACGCGGAGATCACCTAGGGGATTGAATATGTAGCAAACGGAGAGAGGACGGCTTGCATCCTTCGCAGCAGAGCGGCCGAGGGCATTTAGGCGCTATGCTGCGATGCGCGAGGTCGTCCCCAGTCGAGGGTTCGAACCCCCCCCCCTGGACATGGATATTTGTGTCGTCTTTAGTACATATATGTGTTTGTTAAACTATCGGACCAAACTGCGTGGTCATCAGTGCGTAGCTTACAAACTACTTAAACCTAGGTAAAGTAACCTAAGGACAACACACACACCCATGCCCCAGGGAGGACTCGAACCTCCACGGCGAGCAACCGCGCGCCCCGCAGCGAGACGCTTTAGAACGCTCGGCTACTGCACCGCGGCGTCTTTAGTATAAGTTACGTCCCTTAAGCTTAACAAACATTTGAACATTTGCCAAATGTTGGCCAAGCCTTTCCTAAAGTATCTTGCAGCTTGTTTCAAGTCACCTTAATAAAAATTCCAACTAATATCGGTGTTTCGGCATGGCCCGACAACTGTTACCTCAGTAGTGCTTGAGCTATTGATCTGTAAATGTAATCAATTCATATGCAGTGTTTCAACAATAAATCCGGCAGTGTGTAAATGTCTTCATGGATCAGGTTAATTTTTCTCTTATCTCTATATAGTGTGACTCACTCAACTTCTTTCAAAAACTACAGTAGATATTGGAAAACGATTTTCACGGTCAAGAACGTATGACACAAGCGTATGAAAGTAAGTACTATGACACACTCCAAAACGTAAGACATATTATTTTCAACACAAACTAATTTTTTTCTAATGGACACCCACAATTATTTCCTACTCAAACATACGGCATGAAAAATAAGAAAAAGAATGGCGTTGATTGCATCGTAATTTGTCAGTTACATCCGGAGAAAATGCGAAGCGAAGTTAACGTTTGAAATACAAGAAGTGCGCACCTAACGCGTACCGAGACGCGAATAAGACTCGTTCTCCGCGATCCCTGTATTTCAAACGTTAACTTCGCTTCGCCTTTATCTTCGGATGTAACTGACGTATTGCGATGCACTCAACGCCATTCTTTTTCTTATTTTCTTGCTATTGTTTGAATAGGAAACAATGTGGGGGGAATCCATTAAAAATATAACTTTTGTTGATAATAATATTGTTTACGTTTTAGGGTGTGTCATAGTAATTACTTTCATATTTTCCTGTCATGAACGTGAAAGCCTTTTTCCAATTTCTATTGTGGTTTCAGAGATATTTTTGATGAAAAAGTTGAGTGGGATACCCCGTATATAAAAGTGAATGTGTGTATGTAGACTCCAAGGCAGCTGGAGCAGTCTGGATAAAATCTTCAGGAAATCTTTAGCTTTAATTTGGTGGCGCTCCGATAAAGGCATTTATTAACAAAAGCGTCAGAGTTTACTTCTATCATTTGGAATGAAGCCGGCCGCGGTGGCCGAGGTGACTGAGGCACTCCAGTCACGGTCAGCACGGCCACTACGGTCGGGGGTTCGAATCCCCCCTCGGGCATGGATATTTGTGCCGTCCTAGTTCGTAAGTAGTTGATAAGTAGTTTGTAAGCTTTACAAACATTTGAACATTTTGGAATGAAAGTAACTCCACTAGCGAAGAATGAGCCAGTCGCCATTCTTCTGTAACTATAGTGCTGCCAGTTGTAGCACTATCATCACTGCCATTACTGTTCCTGCTGAATATTTGCAATGAAAGGAAGCGTTTATGAATTATGACAGCATCTAATAACGATTCAGGATCTTATAAGTGCTCTGTCACTACAGTGGCAGTAAATGTGTTGTTCGGAATTATCTTTTTTATTACTGAACTCATACCGTGATGACAACTGTTTTCAACAGTTTTTAATTTAGTGACCACACCTTAATACAGGATGCTGATGTTCATATTTTAGTTATATGTTGTCAAACGAACAATTAAGTTGGCGAGTAAATGTGTTTTTTAAATGATTTTAATAATAATGTTCTGAAGAATGAAATCTAACATCCGAAGATAGCAGTTAAACTGCCGAAACCGGTAATCTTAATAAAAAATAAAAAGCGATCTTGGCTCTTGTCTCCAATAATTTGATCAAAGGATCGCCCCCAAACATGAAAAACCTTTATTTTTTATATAATAACAGTAATGTTTATGGAAAACCGCCCCATCTCGCAACAGGTTTTAATCTATTACTTCTACACAACTAACTCTTTCTCTTTACCCACTTACAGCACTTATACAAGTGGATGTATAACTGCAAAATTATACAGTTGTAGAACATTCAATAAATATCATATATACTGCAAGAGATAAAAACCTGTGAGATCATGCAACACGTATTCTAGTCAGCTTAAAGAAATTCCAGGAAAGCTTATAAGGTGTGGTGGTGAAAAAAATGAAATGGATAGGAATGATTCCGGCTGGGGAACGTTAATGTGGGTTAATACAATAGGAAGACAGGAGCGGCTGACCCAGAATTAATTAGTGATGCTTAACATCATATCAAATAATTTGAATGATAAAATATTCCCCTGTTTCAGTCCTAATTGTAATGAAACTCTTCCGTTTCCTGCAAGTGGCATAAAATATAATTAATAATTTGTCCCCACCAAAAATCTAACGAACTAACTGGGATCTGACTACTAATAACGCTGAAAAAACATCTTTCAAATCCAACAATATTTATTACACCTTTTTAAGCAGGATAAAACACACAATGATAAATCCAATACTAAAATCATAAACAACAGGAATACATTTATAACCAAATAAGAAAGAACAATCTAATGCATATGAAGTTACTCAAAATGTTACGAAACTGGAAATTAGTAACGAATGGCAAGTCAGAAACCCCTATCGTGAAATAATCTAATGTTCTTAGCAGGACAATCGAGTCGGAATACCAGTGCAGGGTTGACTTCCCAACCTACACAATCCCCACTATAAGCCAGAACATGATGTATCGACTATATGCTGCTGGCGAGCGCTTTGCCATACATTACCAAACTGACGACTAGCGTGTGAAGGTGCTGCGCTGCAGTGGCGTGGGCGCAGGGCGGTAGTGAGCTGAAAATTTGCGCCACCACGAAATAAAAACTCGCTCCGTCACTCGGAAGCTATACTCCCTGTTATCAGCCTCTGTGCGCTCGGCAGTACACAGTGCCTACGATCTCAAACAATTCTGCCAAGTCAGGACCACTTCAGTGAGCTTAGACAAGTATGCACGAGTACTGAAGGTCTGCCGGCCGCGGTGGCCGAGGTGACTGAGGCGCTCCAGTCACGGTCAGCACGGCCACTACGGTCGGGGGTTCGAATCCCCCCTCGGGCATGGATATTTGTGCCGTCCTAGTTCGTAAGTAGTTCATAAGTAGTTTGTAAGTTTAGGGACTGATGACCCCGTAGTTAAGTCCCATAAGCTTAACAAACTATTGATTGATTGATTGACTGAAGGTCTAAATGACTCCAGAAGTTGAGTATATCGCAACTAGTGCTTCGGTGCACTAGCATTGGCGGGCTGACCTTATTCAAGCCGAAAACAAGAACAATCAGCTCAAGTATAAATCTCAGAGTGTACCCTGAAACTTATACAAGTTCACTCGTCCAAGTATCGGCTCAATAAGCAAAATATCCAAGTCCGCACACTGGGAGGACAGGACGCTACCAGAAGCGTCCGTACTCCAGTGCTACGAAACAAGAAGTCCCCTTCTATCACCGCGTCTCCGCACAAGACCCCCTGAGAAACGCCGTTTTTACGTAAAGCCAATTAGCGTCCAGTTCTCGAACTCCAGTCAGTAAAATCTCACAATACAACCGCTGATTTCGAAAAGCTGGCGCTTTGAACTTCAACCAATCAAGCGGTGGGCCCTACTATCTTCTTCTATAAAGCACAGACGATGACTCTCCTTCACAGTTTTGGACACAAGGCTGCATTTTTACGACCTACTGCCAGTGTGACACTCAAGGCCAGCGCGCCCGGCCTCCTACAGTGCCACAGGACGCAGGTAGGAAGGAATTTCACTCGCCCCCTCAGGGCCAAGTCATCTCTGCATCTCACCTTAGCAAAAATCTTCCCTGCATCATATTCCCGACAGCAATATAAAATTGTATGTACAGGACTCATTATGACTATATGTCAACAATAAACATTGATAATAAAGATGAGAGATTGGCTGCCATCTCCACGCTGACAGTAGTGTTGACAACTTTGTGCTCTGAAGCGCACACGGATTCAGGGGATAGCCTCAGACTTATATACAGTTATAAGAAAAGGAAGAGAATGAAACAGAGTACATACAACGAATACCCATTATTTACGACAGATCTGGCTTTTATTTTCAAGAGAATGCAGTTTCCAGTGAGTCTTTCATTTTCCATTACTATTAATAAACCACAGAGCAATTTATTCAGTACTGTGGAGTGGATTTGACATGCCCATGATTATCACACGGACAATTTAATGCCACTTGCCCAGGGGTGACATAACCAAAGAAAGTAGGTTAGTGAAGGAAATGTACAGAGGAGCAATGACACAGGCGATGAGTAGTGCGGACGTGACAAAGTAATTCCCAGGAAAAATGGGGTTACACCAAGGGTCTGCGCTTAGCCCTTACCTCTTTGTCCTGATAAGGGATGGGCTGATGCAATATTTAAAAATGGAAGCGCCATGGAGTATGATGTTTGCGGATGATGTGGTTCTTTGTGAGCAGAGTATCGATAGATGATGAAAAGCTGGGGAATTGGAGGAAGGCAATAGAAGAAAGAGGGATGTAAATAAGCAGGACGAAATCAGAGTATTTAGCACTGAAGGATGGGCAGATAAGGTCTTGCAATCCAGGAGAAGGAACTGAAATCAGTCTGTACATTTAAATACCTGGGATCGTACATACAGAGGGACGAAGGATTGGAAAACGAGGTACAGCACCGAATAAACTGTGGTTGGATCAACTGGAGAAAAATGAGGATTGTTGTGTGACAAGAAGGTGAGCAATGAGTTGAAAGGGAAAGTGTACAAGTAGGTGGTAAGGCCTGCTATGATATACAGGATAGAGACACTGCCAATCACAGTAGCCCAGGAAAGGAGGATTGAAGTGGCAGGAATGAGGATGCTGAGGTGGATGTGTGGGGTAACAAGAAAGGACAGAATTAGAAATGAATTTGTTAGAGGAGCTGTGAAAGTGGGACCCATGGGGAAAAAGATACAACAGGAGAAAGACACAGTGCCGGCCGCGGTGGCCGAGGGGACTGAGGCACTTCAGTCACGGTCTGCACGGCCACTACGGTCGGGGGTTCGAATCCCCCCTCAGGCATGGATATTTGTGCCGTCCTTAATGTTAGCTAGTTCGTAAGTAGTTTGTAAGTTTAGGGACTGATGACCCCATAGTTAAGTCCCATTAGCTATACAAAGATTTGATTTTTGAATGACACAGTATGGACACTTGCAAAGAAAAGGAAAAGAGTATACCGGAAACAGAGTGGATGGTATAAAAATTGAAGGATGAGAAGGAGAGGAAGACCGAAGATGAGGTGGAAGGATAAGAAAGCGGGGAGCCTAATGGAGAAATGATGGAAGAAGAAAAAAGCAATGAATAGGGTATTATGGAGGTGAAGGATCTAGAAGAACAACGCTCGCCCCTACTTGGGAGAAGGCTACTATAAAGAAGAAGAAGATCCTGGACAAGTAACAAGAACTATTGTTTATAGTAGAGTGAATTAAACGAATGTGTGAATGTTATATATCATTTGTATTTTGACCACTATCTTTCTTTGTTTGGATACTGTACTTATACGAGTCGCGACCATAAAGTAACTTCCGTTTGGTAATAAAATGAAATTGTACACAGGTACAGAATAAATTTTTATTACACAAAATTCTACTTAACTTAAACTACTTTTCCACATAACTGCCGAAATTTTGTAGGCATTTGTCATAGTGTGGCAGGTTTTGTATACATTCTTCATAGAAATCTGCCGCATGTATCTTCAACCAGTTGGAAACAGTTTCTTTCAGCTCGTCGTCATTGGTGAAGCGATGACAGCCAACTAATTGTAAACCTTCGGTTTTCCTGGATCTTGTCTTCAATCGCGTGAACCAGTTCTTCTGTAACCAAAGGCGGACGCCCACTTCGTTCTTCATCGTGCTCATCACTACGCCCGCCATTGAACTTCTGGATCCATCTTCTCACCATCGAATCACTCATTGCATTTGGTCCGTAAACATCGCACATTTGCCGATAAATTTCACTTAGTTTCACTTTCCTCGCATTCAGAAACCGAATCACTGACCTGATTTCACAGGTGGCGTGATTTTCAATCAACGCTGACATTTCAAACAAGCACAAGAAAGCGTACGTAACTGACAGCGATCTCCAAATGGCGCACGTTCTTCTCCTTGATACACATCGTCTCCTTTCAGTATAACAATTGGAAGTAGGGAGCAATGGGAGAAAATAGTTCGACACCGTATAGGGGATATTGTCTGGTTCACTGACGGGTCCAAATCCGATCAAGGTGTTGGGGCCGGGGTATATGGGGTGCAGCCAAGACTGGAGGGCATCATCTCTCTAGGAAAACTGGCCTCAGTATTCCAGGCCGAAATCACTGCCATCAGGGCGTGTGTGGAGGAGAATTTGCGTAGGTGCTACAAAGATCGTAGTAACTATATCTATTCAGACAGCCAGGCAGCTCCTGCAACAAGGTCTAAAATTGTTGCAGAATGTCACAGGGTTCAGGTGGAGCTAGGGGAAAGCAATAAAGTAAACCTATTGTGGGTCCCTGGCCACTCGAGGATCCGTGGCAATGAACATGCCGACAGATTAGCCAGGATGGGGGCAGAGACTCCATTTATTGGACCGGAACTTGTCCTGACAATCACCAAGGCAATGATCAAATTGGAGCTACGTAACTGGGTCAGAAGACAGCACGTAGAATATTGGATCAAAGTCTATCAACAAAAACATGACAAGGTAATGATGGCAAAGCCATGTTTTAAAAGAAGCTCTGCAATCCTGGGTCTGAACAGGAGAGAGATTAGACTCATGGTTGGATTGCTGACAGGCCACACCTACGTACAATGGGAATAACAGAAGAGGACCCTAAATGTAGGATCTGTAATGACGGTGATGAAACTGCATCACATCTAATCTTCGAATGCATTGCATTGGAGAGTAAAAGGCACAGAACATTTGGGACAACTAAACCCGAAGAAATTGTGTCTAATAAAGAACTGGTAAAGGGACTCCTTGCTCTGCTCAAGGGCATTGGTTGGCTTTACTAGATAAAGAGGGAGCAATACCGCACAATAAACTTAGTTTCGGTGCGGGCAGTGGTGCGTTAGACCAAGACTGTTTTGGCTTCCCTGGAAAAATTAAATCAAATAAAATCATCAAATCACATCGTCTACAGCGCATGTGCAGAACTGCGATCGCAGCGCTGCAGTGGAGATAAATTGAAACGGAACTTACTTTCTGGACGCGCCTCGTAATTTTGTAGATTATTTTGTACGTTATGCAAGACAGGCAGGAGATTGACAGAGAGAGAAGGGATAGGAGAAGTACTAATTCAAGGCACGAATAAATAAATAAACACAAGGGCAACACAGGATTTTCAGCTAGTAGAAGATAAATTCACCCTTGCGAATCGGGTCGCTAGTAGCATCATAAAAGTAACGTGCACGACTTGACCGGCTTGCGTGAAGCCCACTTGTACCACCCTCCCCATCCTCTCCCCTCTTATGAGGTCTCCTGGTCACCGGCCAGCGGCAAAGTCTGTTAAGAGGCGTTCTACTTGTCGGCGCGGCTTTCAGCTACTTACCTCCCGGCCCTTGCGCGGGCTTATCGCGGCGGGGAAGTCGGGCGTGAGGTGTCGGAAGAGCAGCTGCAGCTAGTGTTCCGGCAGGCGGACAGCCAATCGATAAGCCGGCAGTGGCTGGCGCAGCGCAGCGAGGCACCGCTAAACAATCGCGTTACGCCGCGCCGCCGGTCCACACCTGCACCGCAACCCACCTGCACGCGCCGCCGCATACTCCGCAAGTAACGAGCGCGCACGGGAAACCCGCGACACTGGCGCATCCATTACGATAGCGCCGGACCGGGACAGGACGCTCCAGCGGCGGAGCTGTCGCCAGGTAATGACCGGATGTTGCAGCAATGACGTTCATTACGAAAAGTGTTAAAAAAATCGCACTGACATGTTTTACGGCCCACTTTAGATTTGTACTTCTATAAGTTTTTGCAAATATTTTGGACAAAAATAATAATCTAAATAATAAAAAATTAATTTAAAAATTGTCTGACACCTTTTTAAGAAAAAAAAGTAGGTAGTGGTGGGTTTCGAACCACTGACCTTCAGCGTCACAGTCTAACGCATTGCCTACTTTTTTTTTTCTTTTTTTTCCCCTTCATGTAGATCTATGCTTTGACGTCGATGTTTCAGTTCGTTCTTGTTTGTTCGTTGAATATCTGGCTCAGCTTTTTTTTTTATTACAGAGGCCGTTTGGCCCCCTTACCGGGCGCGCTGAGCCAACACCACCTAGAAGACAAGGCCTCACAACAGGTCGTGCCTACGTCACACTTAGAGGCCGCGGCCGCCACCTCACTGGCTGTTGGCTGGGGCACGCCCACCGCCGCGCAGCGGCCGGCCAGTCAGATGGCGGCCACGGCCTCTAGGTATGACGTAGGCACGGCCTGTTGTAAGGCCTTGTCTTCTAGGTGGTGTTGGCTGAGCCACGGCGCTCGGCACTAGTTTACGGACGACATTTAGAAATTGCGTTCTTTAATTTCATACTATTGATGGCCGTTGTTAATCGATGCCAATATGGCATTGTAGACACTAGATTATCATTTATCGTACGAAGAACGACGTGTTTCAGTACGCCATTGCTTTTAAATGACAACGTGTAAGTTACAATAAGGAAAATCATCAAATACGGAACGCAAGATGGCGTATGCCAAAAATGTTCAAATGTTTGTAAATATATCGGACCAAACTGCGTAGTCATCAGTCCGTGGCTCACAAACTACTTAAACCTAGGTAAACTAACCTAAGGACAAACACACACCCATGCCCTAGGAAGGACTCGAACCTCCACGGCGAGCAAAAAATGTTTGTATAGCTTATGGGACTTAACTAGGGGGTCATCAGTCCCTAAACCTACAAATTACTTTTGAACTAACTAAGACTAAGAACGGCACAAATATACATGCCCGAGGGGGGATTTGAACCCCGACCGTAGTGGCCATGCAGACCGTGACTGGAGCGCCTCAGTCCCTTCGGCCACCGCGGCCGGCCCAAGGCGAGCAACCACGCGCTCCGCAGCGAGACGCTTTAGACCGCTCGGCTACTCCACCGCGGCTGGCGTATGCCACAGAGAGATCTTGGCGAGGAATGTCACGTGACATCTGCGAACGGCTGGTTTTCGTTAATTCAATGGAGGGTGTCAAAACTCAGTTATTTTTGCAAATATCTCTCAAACGATACGAGATATGGAAAAAAACATGAGGGAACAAAGCTGTAGAGAAATTTCTCCTCTACAAATTCGTTTATTCAAGTTTCGCGTCAGATGAACGGTTTATATGCAATTAAAATTACATTACAAACGGCATTTTTTTGTATTACTAACGTATTTCTTGTCCAAAATATTTCAAAAAGCGAGGTTCTGGTCTCTGGTAGTCGACAATTATGTCTGTAAAATTTGGTGCCGATCGCTTGAACGGTTCGACCTAAAAAGTGGAAACACGTTACAGCCAGAAAGACATCGTCAAATCGCCGTTATTTTTGCAAATATCTCTGCAACGATGCAAGATATGAAGAAACGTAATAGAGCGAAGTTGTAGAGAATTTTCCCCTCTACCAATTAGGTTATTCAATTTTCGAGTCAGATGAACGGTTAGTTTGCAATTACAATTATATTAGAAACGGCTTTTTTGGTATTACTACCGTTTTTTGCGTCCGAAAAATTTGAAAAAGGGATTTTCTTGTCCGTGGCGGCCTACAATTATGTGTGCAAAATTTGGTGCTGATCGGTTGAACGGTTCGTCTTAAAAACAGGGAACACGTTAGGGACAGACAGACAGACAGACAGACAGACGAACAGAGACATACATCCCAAAATCGCCGTTACTTCTTCAAATATCTCTCACCCGATACGAGATATGAAAAAAAAAGAGAGCAAAGTTGTGGAGAATTTTCTGCTCTATAAATTCGGTTATTCAATTTTCGTGTCAGATGAATATTTAAGCCTTTATTTTCATTTAAATTTCGAGCTGTCAAAAGTCGATCGCAAAGGCCCACTTTTAGTGTTACTATCGTAACCTAAAGTGGGCCAATACTTTCACAAATTTTGAGGGCACGTTCGTTACACCAAACCAAGGACAATATTTACATAAGCATATTCTAATAATTCTTCGTTTTCTAGTGAAAATTTACCATTTTGATGGTACGATTCTTATAATTAATTTATTAAAATTTGATTCCGTTTATCGTAAGAGTACTTTGGATTAATGTACATACTTCAATAATAATTTCTTACGCTTTTCTACAATATTTTGTCACTAACTGTGAAATCCGCGCCACTAGCGCATCCATTACGATAGCGCCGGACCGGGAGATGACGCTCCAGGTAATGACCGGATGTTGCAGCAATGTCGTTCATTACGCAGAGTGTTCCAAAAATACTTTTACAAATTTTGAGGGCACGTTCGTGACACCGAAACAAGGACAAAGTTTACATTACCATATGTCTAATAATTCCTTGTTTTCTAGTGAAAATTTATCATTTTAATTGTACAATTCTTATGATTGTTCATTTGTTAACCCTAGCAACGCTAAAGGGGGGGGGGACAGAAATTGCCCGCGGTATTTGTTTATTTGTTTAATATATCTAGTCGTTGGAGTAAAGAAGCAAGAATTTATGTAGTTGTAGAAAAACATCTAGAGTATATGCTGTCACGGTTTTATAATTTTTGTGAATGATTTCAATCTGCCTATTACCTGTTTTTGCCCCCCCCCCCCCGCCCCCCGTTAGTCATCGCTGAGACAACTTTTCTCATTAAAATATTTCTCAGTACGACAGAAAGAAATGCAGTTTCTGACTGTCGGTACCGCTGTATTACGTTCCCATTGTTTTGAAATAAATCTGCATTGCTGTTAGAGCAGTTCTACATTACTCGCGGTTCTAATAAAATGTCTCGTCAGTATCAGAATTACTGCAACTGTTCAAGCTGTTGACTTTTATTCAAGAGGAAGATGTCACATCTGTTTGAAGACTAAAAACTCTAAAAGGGAAAAGGACAAGATGACAAAAGTGTCTATTGTTTGTTGCAGGTGTTCCAAGTATGTGTGTTCCACTCATTCTACAAAAACAATCTTATGCATAAATTGTGAAATTGAAAGTGAAAGTAACTAGGAAGGAAAACCTCAATTGTAATTTTTAATTTGATTTTCTGTTTTCGTATTTGTGGTTTGGTATTGTACGTTTTTTATGATTTCTTAATACTAGTCTGATGTATATCTAAGTGTCAGTTTCATGATAAAAATATAATAACATTTCTCACATTCATTACTTTATTTGCTGTGTTTGCATTTGTTATAATGGAAAGGGTGTTGCAACCTAACAAAGAAATTGCTAGTTCATTAAATAATAAAAAATAAATAAACAGCGAAAAATAAATTGTTAAAAAGTGAAAAGAACGTGAGGGCAATTTTTGCCCCCCCCCCCCCCCTTTAGACATCCATGTGACAGATCCGAGCTTAGTGGTGCTAGGGTTAAAATTTCATTTCGTTTATCGTAATACTTTGGATTAATGTACATTCTTCAATAATAATTTCACACGGTTTTCTGCTATATTTTGTCACTAGCTGTGCAACCCGGCATTGCCCAGGTATATATTTTTCCAATCTTACATTGCCCGTTTTACATTTCCTCCTGCACATCTCTCTTGTTCCCACCTGTCTTTCTGCCAATCTCCTTCTCATCCTTTCTTTGTGTCCATTCCCTGCGCCACTCTTTTCCTTTTCCCACTTTCTCTGTCAACATAATCCTTTCCCTCTTTTACCGTCTATCTCCTCGGCTCCCCCTACTCTATCCTCAGCCATGCTTATCTACAATTGCATCACACAGATGTCTTCTATAAACATTTTGTACACATTTACTCTTTCCCATCACTTCATATACCTCATCCTCTCAACTCTATATCGCATCCTCACCCCTCCGATCCAGCTCCCAAGTCCCCCTCTCTCTAACTCTCCCATTTCCCCTCCATCCCTCCTTTCTCTGTGCATCCCCTCCTCCCCACTCTGCCAGTCTTCTTCTCCCAAATGTCTCATGCCAACCCTACCGTCCTCTCTCTGTCCATCACTGTCTCACAAATCTCTTCCTAACCAATGTTTACTCATCTCCCCGTTTCATTTATTTCCTCATTTATATCTCCATTCTTATCTTCCCATCACTTCATCCCCCTCTCCCTATGCCCATCACCTACACATCAATCTTTACATCATCTCTTTGTATCCATCTCTTTCCATCCTTTCTCTCATTCCATCCCTTACTCCTCTCGTTAGTCCATCTTCTCATCACGCCTCTCTCTGTCCCTCCCTCCCTCTCTTTCTCCCCCTTTCTCTGCCCATCTACTTCTTCATCTCATACTGATTTCCCTCGGCCCTTACTCTGTGTTACGTCCCCTTGCCTGTCTTCATATTCTTTATATTTGAAGACATCAGGGGAAAATAATGATAACCCTCATTTATAAAGTGTTGAGATATGACCACTTGTATGTTTGAAAAATAGTTTCTATTACGTGTTTTAATATTTATGTATGTTTGAAAAATAGTTTCTATTACATGTTTTAATATTTATATTTGCCATGTCTCTGCAGATACATGTACTACTTGAATAAAATCAAAGATTCTGTCGGATATGATTGTTTGCACCAAATACATTAAAAATACAAAAGTTCAGGGTTATCATTATTAAACCATGAGGACTTCATTTCTTGATACCCCCTCTCCTATCTCCTTTGTTAATCTCCTGCTCTTCTCTCTCTGTCAGTCCAACACCTCCTGTCCTCTTCATCCTCTTCACTCTCTCTGTCCATCTCATCCTCCCACTGTTTCTTGTCCCAGAGATGTAGACTGACCTGGAGAGCAAAGCAGATACTAACTAATCAAAACAATTAGGCAATCAGTTAAGAAGTACTGTCATCATCAGGATCAACTAAAATGGTTCGACGTCTCTCTGTCGGTTCTACGGATTGAAGACAACAACATTACAGCAAACGATAGAAGCTGCAAAGGGGTGTTTACACTAACAAACGAATTGCAAAAGCAGTTGGGTTCAGATAGATTAGTGAACAGGTAGTGCAACGCAATAGCAACTTCAATTACTCGAAGCTACGACATGAGAAGCCATAGCGAGGTTGGAAACGGAAGGAAGGTGGCTGCAGTATTGCACTGTCCCCAAGTGATTTTCAGGACCTATAAGCGGTTTCAGACAAGAGAAACCGTTAAAAGAAGTCAAGGTCAAGGTCGTTCATGGGAAACATCAGCAAGGGTGACCGTTATCTCCGGTTAACAGCTCGTCCAGACAGGAGGCTGAATGCAACTCAGATGCAACGCACTCGCCAGACAGCAAAAGGATTCGCATTATCAACACAAACATTCCTAACTTGTTTTTGGGAAGTGGTTTCTGAGCACGGAATCCTATGGTGTGCATCCCATTAAACCCTTGATACCGTTTAGCCCACAGGAATATCAGGATTGGAATCGTAAAGAGTGGTTGGGGGTTGGGTTGTTTTGTTGAGATAGGGGACTAAACTGCTAATGTTATCAGTCCCCCAGTGGGGAGGGGAAGGAGTGAGGATAGGAAAGGAAGGGTGGGGGAATGAAATGCAATCCGGAAAGTAAAGAAGAAAGGAAGTCGTAACGAATGACGCCGGGTTATGTTCACAGATGAGTCAAGATTTGGTGTTCAGGCGGACAATTGTCGTTCTCTCATCTGGAAAGAACGTGGATCTCACAACAATCCTATTTATGTGAACTTCACCATATATTGGTGGTGGACGAATGGTGTGGGCAGGAGTCAGTTTAGAGGATCTCTATGTCGCTTTGACTGCTCAGAGGTATAGAAACGAGATCTTTCGATCTTTTGTAGTACCCTGCGCCGGCGTCATAGGAGATTGGTTCCCTCTGGCGAAAGGCAACGCACGTCCCCACATAGCTGCACTCGTGGACAACATGGTGGACAATGAATGGAGAGACCAGCATGTTCACCGGACTATGAGCACGTCTGGTAAGCACTTGGCAGACGCATTACAGCCAGACCAGCACCAACCACATCGGTTGCAGAGCTGGATATAGCACTCATGGAAAAATGAACAAATATCTCTCAAGAGCTGATTTATAACCTCGTACTGTCAATGTCACCCAGATGTGCAGTTGTACTGGCCATCCGGGGTTATCACACACCAATTAATGCCTAATTAAACGCCATGTAATCCTCAAGTAATGAGACAGCAAACTATCGTACTGTATCACACACAAATTACAAATGTAACCAACATGTGAATAAAATATGTTACCATAGTTATGTTTTGTATTTAATATCTTACCTGATCCCCTAAATGTTTTCAGCAATCTGTTTCGACAGAACACACCGGTTATTCAGAGTAGCATATATGGCAGGGGCAGGAAAACACGTTTCTTTTCGTATCTGCGTTCTTATGCAAGCTCGGCGATTACGAACTCCATGCAAGCAAAATGTGTACTAATTTCTGATTAAATCTATTCAGCAGTTTTAGATGAGATGCGGACCATACATACACAAATACAAATTCCTAAATATGAACGTATGTAATTTATCTTCAGGGTGGCAGAGGACGAGTACAGTCCACTTCGAGGGGGTGGAGGGTGGGCCTCAGTTATCCAGTACAAGAATTTCATTCTAACCATTATAACAAATTCCTGCAGCCAGATTGCATTGTTGGCGATGGCCTACTTAAAAGAAACAAGTCTAGGAAAGGGGAGGGGAAGGCTTCGATCTCCTGTCCCTGTATGTAAAAATAACTATATGAAGAAGCTAGAAAACAAAAAAGTCATGGACTCGTCCAGCCATGGATTATCGTGCTCGCCGCGCGGGAGTAGCCGAGCGGTCTGGAGCGCCACGTTGCGGATCGCGAGGCCTCCCGCGTCGGAGGTTCGAATCTTCCCCCAGGCATGGATATGTGTGTTGCCCTTATGTTAGTTTAACATAGTTTAAGTAGTTTGTAGGCTACGGCCTGGTGACCAAGCAGTTGAGTTTGATAGATTTACAAACATTTGAACTATCGTGCTCTATCAAATACTTTCCAAACGGTTTCATACAATTGCGTAAGCTCACATGTCACGTCGATGAAGAGTAGACACTGGATCCGAATTTGTGAAGACAGCGGTTGAAACCCGATTCCGGCCATACTGCTGTGATGGTTTCTTACACGCGGCAAGGTCGATTTCCTTACCCATCACTGAGGAAACCTATGGGAGCATCTGCGTCTCTAATTACCACGATGTCATCTGAGGTGGGGAGAATGCAGGAAATGCTGTCGAAGACTTCATCATGCCAACCTATAACCCACCCTCCCCTCTCATTTCCATTACTTTACTCGTACATTATTTTCCATCCATTATGGTCTACCCTAACATACTGTCCCATCAACGCACCATCCCCATTAAATTTAATTGCTCTCTCCATTTTCACTGATATTTATCAACCTATCTTCATTATAACACATCCTCTTCCCAACAACTAGCCAGTACCTCTCCCCTTCAGTCATTACTTGGTAGATCATAATATTAGACTTCTATATTGAGTCCTGTAATGTGATGCTTATCCTTCCCCCCCCCCCTCCATCATATACAGGTTGGGTTATTTTACAAAACGTTTCTAATTGAACTAAGACATACTAGATGTCACTATCATGTTAAAGTGACCAGATTATGTGTATTGTGTTAAAATTTAGTTAAAACCAATTGGTCTTCTACACCAGAAACACCCCGAAAGCTGTTCAAATGTTTGCTAAGCTTATGGGACTTAACTGCGCGGTCATCAGTCGCTAAACTTACACACTCCTTATGAACTGCCTTATACCGAAGACAGCACAAACATCCATGCCCGAGAGGGGGATTCGAACCCCCGACGGTGATCAGCCACGCGAAGCATAGCGCCTCAATGCGCACGGCCATTCTGCCGTGGCACCCGAAAGCTGCTTTACTTCTATGACCACAGAGTTTTAATTGCAAAAATACTTTTCATTATTAATTGCTGCGAGGTACCTCTTTATAGCTCGTATAGGTGCACCTAGTTAACCACTTTATTGTTTCGTATAATATGATAGGCAATTTATTTCAGCTGATTGGTGCCCTGCCAACTACCCACTAACCTTACTAAATCTACACTAGCAGTTAATGCCGAAATATTTAGTTCCATGGCGGCGTTGGTCTTTTATATTCAAATTTTTTTATTGAAAAATATCTGGCGGTAGAGATCAGTAAAGGCAAGTTAAATCGCTCACTTTTTCCTCCGAATTACTTTGCGAATGGCAACAATTCTTGCGCGACAGAAATTTATCTAACTGTTTACTCCTTAAGGGAGCAGCCAATGTATTAACAAACACAACAATAATGTACAAGAAGGAATGGATAAATAAACATGGGACAGGGAGCGTGAGTTTGATACTTTAGATTATTATCTATTAAAAATAAATCAATAAATAAAATAAAATAAACAAGCAAAGATAAGACCAAATAAGTATGATGAAGCACACACCTTGTATAACATAGAATTAAATAATTAAGTTATTGCCTATAATAAAATGGCTTCTGCCCTTTCTGAATATGGAGGGAACATTGAAGGATATTTGCAGATACACAGGGGATAAAGAAAGCACTCTCATTCGCTCATAGACACACGCATAGTACTTGCGACACTTACTCAATCTGGAATAACTCATGGTAGTTGCAAATCGAAGTGTCGGCAGCGTTTTGACGAGATGGTTGATGTCTACAACTACAATTTAAAAGTATACTATGCATGAACTAACTAATGTGTGGGGAGGCAGAGGCATACTATCCTTAAGTACCATGTGATGTACAAACATGGTGAATTACGTAGAGTTTCAAAAAGTAATTAATTGAAAATAAACAAGTAAAGCACATGTGAGAATTCAACAGAAGAAAGCTGGTATCAATAAAGAACATGGCTGAAGGCCGAAGTAATGACTTTTACGAAAGCATGTTCTGCAATCGGTCGTACCAAGATAGGAAAGACAGAATCAATCCACAAATTTCGAGAGAGAATTTAGCATGCTCGCAGAAACAGAAACCACACGAAAACTTTACTTAAAATCAGCAAGGAATTCAAAGACACTACGTCTATGCAAAGGCTGAAGGCCACACACATGTATTCTAACTTGAGGAAAAAAAAAAAAAAAAAAAAAAAAAAAAAAAAAAAAAAAAAAAAAAACCACACACACACACACACACACACACACACACAAAAATGATTACCAGATTTAAAATACAAATACTATATTTACGCTGAATTACTCGAGTTCTGAAAAATAAGAAACACTTCGCCCTGCATAGCGAAAGGATTACTTAAGAAAAACTCTCGGTATTAACCTAGGAATACCTAATCACAAATAAAGTTCTAACTGCATGCCATCCCCCTCAGCATGATTCGATGAAATACTCACATCGGTGGTTGCAGCAAGGGTAGGCCTGAAGGCCACGCGCATCTACATCTCCATGGGATACTCTGCAAATCTCATTTAAGTGCCTGACAGAGGGTTCATCGAACCACCGTTATACTACTTTTTTCCCCATTCCATCCTCGAATAGTGCGCGGAGAGAAAGAACACCTGAATCTTCCCGTTCGAGGTCTGATATCTCTTATTTTATTCTGATGATCATTTCTACCTATGTAAGTGGGAGTCAACAATATATTTTCGCATTCGGAGGAGAATGTTGGCGATTGAAGTTTCGTAAGTAGGCCACGCCTCAGCGATAACCGCCGAGGTAATTATTCCCATCCCAGAGCCTGTATCACTTCCGTAACGCTGTCTCCCATGTACCGTGAAATTACGAAACGAGCTGTCCTTCTTTGGACTCTTTCGATGTCCTCCGTCAAACCAACCTGATAAGGATCCCACACTGGGCAGCAATACTCCAAAAATGGACGGACAAGCGTAGTGTATGCAGTTTCTTTTGTAGTTCTGTTGCGCCGCGGTGGAGTAGCCGAGCGGTCTAAAGCGTCTCGCTGCGGAGCGCGCGGTTGCTCGCCGTGGAGGTTCGAGTCCTCCCTGGGGCATGGGTGTGTGTGTTGTCCTTAGGTTAGTTTACCTAGGTTTAAGTAGTTTGTAAGCTACGGACTGATGACCACGTCGTTTGGTCCGATAGAATTACAAACATCTGAACATCTGTAGTTCTGTTGCATGTTTTATGGGTACTGCCAATAAAACGCAGTCTCTGGTTCGCTTTTCCCACGACATTATCTACGTGTTCTTGCCAATTTAAGTCAGATGTAATTGTAATTCCTAGGTATTCTGTGGAGTTTACGGCCTTTACATTTGATTGATTTATCATGTTAACTAAGTTTAACGGATTTATTTTCGTACTCATGTGGACGACTTCACACTTCTCATTATTTAGAGTCAATTGCCAATTTTTACACCAAACTGATATCTTAGTTAGATCGTAATGCAGTTTGTTTTGATCTTCAGATGACTTTACTAGACCGTAAATGACGGCGTCATCTGCAAACAACCTGAGAGAACTACTTAGATTTTCCCCTAAAATCATTTATGTAAATAAGGAACAGCAGAGGACCAATAACACTACACTCTGGAACGCCCGATATCACCTGTTTTAGTCGATGCCTTACCATCGATTACTACGAACTGTGTCTGACAGGATATCCATTTGGCGATATCCCATAATCACGCAATTTGATTAAAAGCCGTATGTGAGGTACGGTGTCAAAAACCTTCTGGAAATCTATAAATACGGAATCGATTTACGAACCCTTGTCGATAGCACACATCACTTCGTGTGAGTAAAGAGCTAGTGGTGTATCGCATGAACGATATTTTCTAAATCCGTGTTGACCTTGGGTCAATAGATCATTCTGTTCGAAATAATTCATAATATTTGAATACAGGATATGTTCCAAAACCCTGCTCCAAATTGACGTCAATGAAATAGGCCTGTAGTTTAGTGGGTTACTCGTACTGCCTTTCTTGAATATAGGTATGACCTGTGCAACTTTCCAATCTTTTGCTACAGATCCTTCTTTCAGAGAGCGGTTGTTATATGGCTGTTAAGTAAGGAGCTATCGCTTCAGCATAGTCACATAAAAATCTAATGGGTATACAGTCAGGACCAGAAGATTTGTTCTTGTTAAGTGATTATAGTTGCTGCACTACTCCGATGATATCTACTTCTACGTTACTCATTACGGCTCTGTTCGTAATTGGAAATCTGGAATATTGATTTCGTCTGCTTTGGTGAATGAGTTTCTAAACGCTATGTTTAGTAACTCCGCTTTAGTAGCGCTGTCATCGACAGGATCGCCATTACTATCACGTAATGAGGGTATTGTTTATGTTTTGCCCCTAGTATATTTAACATATGACCAAAATATCTTTGGGTTTTCAGTCAAATTTCGAAAAAGAGTTTCGTTGTGATAAGTGTAGTAGGCATCTCGGATTGGAATCCTCGCTAAATTTCGAGCTTCTGTGTAGGATCGCCAATAGTGGGGATTTTGTGTTCGTTTAAATGTAGCATGCCTTTTCCTTTGCTTTTGCATCAGTGTCCTGACCTGTTTTGTGTACCAAGTGGGATCACCTCCTTCTTTTATTAATTTATTTATTATAAGACTGTCAATTGCTGTCGATACCACTTCTCTGAATTTGAGTCACATCTGGTCTACACCTACGGTTAGTGTTACAAACGAGTGGAAGCTGTCTTTTAAGAAGCAATGTATTTTATTTCTAATCTGCTTTCCTGAACAAATATACTTTTCGTTTATTGTTTGGTAAATTTGTGACTTTCGATATTCAATCTCGCTGCGACAGCTCTGTGTTCACTAATAGCACTAATACCGGAATCCGATTTGATGCTCGTTATGAGCTCAGGATTATTTGTTGCAAAGCGTTCTCTGGCCGTACCGGACGTTAGGGTGCGTTCAGAGCTTACTGCCTCTACTACTGTCCCCGAGAGGTCTCTCTTGTTACCTCTTTGGTCCATGATTATGTTGGTACCACACTAAGAACAAGCCTCCTCGCCATCTTGTCAAGTAAGGGTGTCTCTGGCTAAATGGCAGTGCGGCCGTGCATTTGTAACTATAGTAAATGAGGCCCAACGCGCGAAGCGGAGACTGTAAGCCATTGCACGGCAGTCAGTCAATATTAAAAGCAACCACGTTCATAAGAACACACAAGTACGATCACACGGGTGGAGACATATATAAACATATCACTGATCATTAATATAGGAATAAAATAATTGATGTAGAGATAAAGAAAATTACTGTTGGAGAAGCACTTTAGGGTAATGAAAGTTGACCTCTTTACAGTTCAAAACTCGAAATGGAACACGACCACACATTCAGTGGACGTGTTTCAACATCATCGCCCCTTACTTGATACTGAGGAATCTGGTGGGCGCTTAGTGCACAGGCTTATGACTCTGTTGGTTGGTTAGTATGTCGCACCTGCCAGTGCGAGTCACAGGTTACTGACCATCCGATGGCCGATGCTGCTTCGCGCCAAAACTCGTGGGCGACGATACGATTGGGAGATGATTTCAAGCGACAAACGGTCGAAACATTCTACAACTTTATAGAAGCCTCTAGAAGCTTCTTTTTCGCTGGTAAGATGTTTGGAAGGCAGTAATAGCGGGGGAGAGATATTTGAAGCTATAGCTGTGATTTCCTCTTGAGACAATGGCATGGAGAGACTTGTGCCTTGCTGCAAAGTGAGTCACGAATTTGGCTAGCTGCGCTCATGGTTCGAGGACGCAGGTGGGCAGTTGCTGGCAAATCGTCCAGTGACTTACCTCACAATTAGTTTCAGGTGCAGATCGCTTTGCTTTAAGTATTCGTAATTGTTTCTCTGTGAGCAGAGGAACAAAATTATTACTTCAGTGCATCGTATTTGTATTTTGAAGCATTTATTTGGAAGCTTACAATTGAGTTTCTCTTCTGGTTCTGGCCGGCCGCGGTGGCCGAGGGGACTGAGGCGTTTCAGTCACGGTCTGCACGGCCACTACGGTCGGGAGTTCGAATCCCCCCTCGTGCATGGATATTTGTGCCGTCCTTAGTTTTAGCTAGTTCATAAGTAGTTTGTAAGCTTAGGGACTGATGACCCCGTAGTTAAGTCCCATAAGTTCTACAAACATTTGAACATTTTTCTGCTTCTGGCCAGTAAGGCCAGGAGTTTTTTTTTTTTTTATCTGAGTAGTTCGTTCACAGTGTAGCCATCGTCTCACAGCTTCCGATTCACGTCGGGTCGACCCATCCACTGTGGCCAGCTGCTGACCATCTCACGAGAACTGTAATGGGAACTGGCGATATAAGCACATTGCATTTGCTATAGCGTAGCTACATTACCTTCCACTAGTTGGCTGTATTATTGACTTATAGTTTGTATCTTCTATCGAGTTGGATAGCGATTTTTAATTTCTTTTAAAAAAATTAACACGTCCTCAGTATCAACCATTTTTCTTAATAGGTGGAGGTTGTGCTATCATTGTTAGAGATTCATTAATTCTGTATCAGAATTCATTCCTAAATTTGTGCACCGTCTTTTTTTATATTTAAATTACTATATAGAACATTGAATCCTCCGACTTCTTATTTATTAGGATTAGGAATCCCAGCTATGCCTAGTGATAAGAAATTGACTAAGATTGAAACCAAGTGTTTTTGTTTCGATAATTGTCTAATTGAGAGGGGTGATTCATATTTATTTTCGCAATGATACCGTGAAGGCTGGTGAACCACACGCAAATTAGCGATAGAGCCGTTCAATCTATTTTACCAACTGCGGCACAATCATTTCACCTTAATACTACTGAAAATGGTCGTGAAATAAATTTGTAACCTTTAAATTGCGATACAGACTTTCTGACTCCACATATTGAAGTTAGTTCATAAATTCTCAGATTTGTACTAAATTATGTTAGCAGAAGTTTGCCAGTTAGGCCATAAAAATACAGATTTGGAGGAAATGATTGATTTTCAAACTGAAAACATGAAGCCAAGCATATAAAGACGGACGCGTTCTTTTGGTATTTATTGCTCAGAAGAAAATATTCAAATGTTTGTAAACGTAATGGACCAAACGGGTATGATCATCAGTCCATTCCTTAGACTATGCTGCTACTCCCGTGAGGCTTGCACGGAAGCATTGAAGAATATTTAAATCAATATCGCTATCGTCATTCACATCGAAGTGAATGGCGTATAATAGAACAATATTATTGAAAATAATTCTGCACGTTAAATGCACTTGCGGGGCAGATAACGAAGATAGCAATAGCTGAATAAGCTGAAAATAATAACCTATCCTTGGTTTTTGGCACAAAATACTCTATCACATTGCCCTTAGCCCGTTGGAAGCGTGGATATTCACTTGATATGTATTTTTGTTCCTGAGATCAGACATTAAGAGCTCTATGAGTCAAGAGGGACGTACTTGGCGCAACATAGGCCAGTGTAATATCAGTTGGGATTTAGATTGCCCTAATAAGATCATTTCGGAGGCCCAGATGAATTTTCAATAAAGCAGGCTGGGAGTCTTTCACTTCCAAATTAGAGGACAACGTTAGATTCATCCCTCCTACAATAGGTAATTATGACAGATTCGTTGGAATCTGAAATGTAACACTAATAAAACAATAAATCTACTTTTTTTATCTTTAATGTACTGCACGCAAGAACAAGCTATTGTAAATAATAAATCAGTATGCTGTTGATTTACTATCAGTCTGAAAATATCATTTTAGTTAATCGAAATTCCTTTTTGAACAAATATTATTTAGTTTTAAGCGTCGCAGTACTAGTATAAAGAAATAATGTCTCCCACAATTTGTTACATTTCCTTCATAATGGCACTTCATTTATTATGAACTGTAAAATGTAATTAAACAGTTGGCTTCAAAAGCTTCATGCTGATACCAAAAGATAACACCCAGTGCACCATAAGTTAAAGATCGGTAGTTGTTGGCTTTTTGCGGAAGAATCCAACTGTTGGAATGCAGAATGACGATTTATTTAACGTAACCCACGGTCAGCTCAAAATCATAAATCTTAAGAAATTTATATAAATCGGCAAATCTCAGAGACATGATACATTATTAATAGTTATTTTTCTTTTATATTTCGTGAACGGAATCTGTTTTAGTACCGTATGCATCTCCAACAATTGTATCCGTTCCACGCTAATATGGAGGTCCGCGTATCACTGAAATAGAACATTACGTAATATTATATTTTTTGTAAAATTATGAAAAGAAGATCAAGGTTGTTTAAATCATCGCAGTGTATTCGCAATTCTCTGTTAGTAAATTATTATTCCAAAATCAACTTTTACAAACAAACACTCTTACCTATAAGACAGAGTGTTCTCCTCATGAAAATCGGTTAAAGTCAAGAGAAGTTAACTAATACTTCCTATCAGTACAAGGTCCTAAACGAGAGAGAGCGATCTTTCTGTCCACGCTCCTGGCGCTAGCTCAAGACAATTGACAACTGAAAATATTCATTTATGTCTCCGCTTTCTGGTTAGTTAAGTTCTGTGCCTTCGACGTAGGCAAATTAATTAAATAACAACATCATTTACTGTTAGTCTCCCATAGTTTTTGAATTTATCGTTCGTGTTAAATTTAATTAATTCTCACTAAATCATTTCTTATTCCCCGTAACATTATAACTTCTTAAAGCTGCAACTAAAGCTTGTATACCTAGAGGCTACAGAAAGACATATATTCCGGGATAGAGCCAAGAGTTTGAAGACCTGTATAATGCATTCATGAGCACTAAAGATTCAAATATTCGCTTGAGAACGCTAGGAGAGAGAAATGGGTGAAAGAAGTTCAGAGTTTACATTTCAGTCACAGCAGCAGAAAGGTCTGATCACTCCTGAGGAAATTGTCTACCAGTGTGTCCGCACACTCTGATCATTCCGCAATAGCCAAACGAATCGTAGCATTATTCAAGTCAAAACGTCAACAGTCTGACGGATTAATCTTACATCTTATAAAATAGGTTTTGTGTGTGTGTGTGTGTGTGTGTGTGTGTGTGTGTGTGTATGTATGTATGTATGTTCCACATCTCCTCCTCAACTACTGGACCGAACTTGGTACACATGATCCTTACTATCAGGTGACAATCACCGTAGGGGTTAGAACCACCTACGACACATACGTAAGGAGATATGACGTCATAAACAATGACAGTCGTGAAAAACCACCATATAATGCGATAATATTCTACATCTGCTCCTAAACTAATTGACCGATGTAGGCTTCCGCGGCCAGAGTCAGATGACATAAAAGTTTTCTGGGTATGGTACCGCGTCATGATGTAAGGCTATTACTTAAATAACCAACGTTTCGGCCAACGTTACAGTGGCCTTCATCTGGGTAACAGTTACCCAGATGAAGGCCACTGTAACGTTGGCCGAAACGTTGGTTATTTAAGTAATAGCCTTACATCATGACGCGGTACCATACCCAGAAAACTTTTATGTCATCTAATTGACCGATTTCAACCAAGTTTGGTACAATTATTCTTTAAGGTCAGTAATCATTTACTGTGGTTGCAAAAATCACATACGATACATAGTTCATACGATATCACGTCATAAACTTTACCATCGCATTCCTTGACCTATTTTGTTAAGAAAATTCAAATGTTTGTATAGTCTATGGGACTTAACTACGGGGTCATCAGTCCCTAAACTTACAAACTACTTACGAACTAGGACGGCACAAATATCCATGCCCGAGGGGGGATTCGAACACCCGACCAGTGGCCGTGCAGACCTTGACTGGAGCGTCTTAGTCCCCTTGGCCACCGCGGCCGGCATTTTGTTAAGACTTCTAAACTCCAAGGTAAGTAGTCGTGTGATCAAGATCTACCCCGAAACACGGAAAGTGGTTTTAGACAGCTTCACAATGGTCTCCCACACAGTTCGGTTCTTGTTCACGTTCTTTTTAATGTTTTCTCCGCTGGTATTCCAGAATTTTGTCAGAAAGAATAGCTTCGCACAAAAAGTGTTAGATTAGTGTACAGTGAAAAATTATTTCATTGGTCCTCTAGAAGTTTTGGGGTGTTACTTATATCGAAATATCCACTTCGGCCAATTAGATCGCTTTATTGTAGTGTCCTAATGCAGCCAAGCTTTCCTTTTCTTCCTCCTCTATCTTCCTTATATCTTAAAAAGGCCAGACAACTGCCTATTTACTTTTATCAAGTATTGCTTATTCAGAGTACAGAGAAGTGCAGCTCGTTTCGTACTGTCACGATACAGGGGAGACAGCATTACAGAAAAGATACAGGATCTGAGATGGGAATCATTACAACAATGGCGCTTATCACTGCGGCGTGGGATACTTACGAAACTCCAATTGCCAACATTCTCCTACGAATGCGAAAATATATTGTTGACTCCCACTTACAAAGGTAGAAATGACCATCAGAATAAAATACGGGAAATCAGAGCTCGAACAGAGCGATTCAGGTGTTCTTTCTTCCCACGCTCTTCGAGAATGGAATGGGTGATAACTTCCTGGCATATTAAAATTGTGTACCGGAACCGGGACTCGAACCTGGGACCTTGTGAGGCGGCATCGTGAGTCGTGTCGGGATAGCACAGTCTGTAGTGAGCTTGCCCGCGAAAGGCAAAGGTCCCGGTTCCGGCACACAATGTTAATCTGCCAGGAAGTTTCATATCAGCGCACACTCCGCTGCAGAGTGAAAGTTTCATTATGGAAACATCCCTTAGGCTGTGGCTAAGCCATGTCTCCACCATATCCTTTCTTCCAGGAGTGCTAGTCTTGCATGGTTCGCAGGAGAGCTTCTCTGAAGTTTGGAAAGTAGGAGGCGAGGTACTGGCGGAAGTAGAGTTGTGAGGCGCCATCGTGAGTCGTGTCGGGATAGCACAGTCGGTAGAGCGCTTGCCCGCGCAAGGCAAAGATCCCAGTTTCGAGTCCCGGTTCCGGCACACAATTTTAATCTACCAGGAAGTTTCATATCAGCGCACACTCCGCTGCAGAGTGAAAGTTTCATTCTAGTATAAAGGTGGTTCGATGAACCCTCTGCCAGGCATTTAAATGTGATTTGCACAGTATCCCATGTAGATGTAGATGTAGAAAAATGCATGAATATGATTTTCAGGAGGGTTGGTTTCGAACATTTGTGAACCGTGATATAGAGCTCCCACAATGATTTTGAAAAGTCGGCGCCTCTGGGAGGAAGGAGCGTGGAAGAACTGGGCCGAGAGGAAGGTGAAGATGTAAATAAAGATGGGAGAGTAGGAGATGAATGGAAAAAGGAGGGGAGGGGAGATACAGTATAAATTAATACCCGGGTAACGACGGGTTTTAAGTTAATAAACTTTAACAATAAACTGCTCTATTTACAGTTTAGGGAAAAGGAGAGGTCTTATTTTGGGCAACTATCCTGGCTGCGGCACTTGCTCGTCAGTGGTGGACGTGAGGCCGGCAGAGGTGAGCTCCGTTAGCTCGCCCCTCCCACACTGCAGGCTCTGCCGCCCACACAGGCCGCGCCTGCGATAATTTGTGGCTGGGATTTGTTCCCCCGACCGCCGCCGCACGGCGCCACCGTCGGCCCCGCTCCATCTCCCTGGGCGCTCCCCTCCTACACTCTTCATTAGGATGCAAGGCCCTGCGAGTGGGGAGGGGGGGGGGCGCCGCTGGAAGAAGCTGGAGCCGGAACGCCGCGGGCCACACACACACACACACACACACGCTCGCTTATCGACCCTGCACGAGCGCGCGCAGGGACGGTCGATTTACGAATGATGTCCATTAGCAGGCGCCAGTTACAGGAGAGGGCGAGGGAGGCGGGAGGCGGCTGCTCCGCGGTATCAGGGGTGGGAAGCGCGGTTTCCGGTACACACCGACCACCGCACTTCATTTTACCTTACACGCCGCCGACAGCGAGGGATGAACAACTGGTGTGTTTTGAGGGGCGGATACGACCTAAGCAACTCAGATGAGGTCGAGTAGGCCGCAGTAATCCCCGCACACGAATTCCGCAAATTCCCCTTCAACGAGAAGAGCTCGTAGCCGCGGTTTCTTGCCTAAAAAGGGAGACGAAGAAGAAATGGTCAAATGTTTGTAAATCTACGGGACTCACTCTTCTGAATAAGAAAGCTCAGACAAACTACATGTAAGCTGGAAAGGCCAAGAGCTGGAACTCTACTACACTCCCAAATACGTAGGGTTCAAGCTGGTTCGCGGATGATGCTGTCATTTACCGGTTAGTGAAGTCAACAGAGGACCAAAAGCAACTGCAAAGCGATTTAGACAAAATTTCTACTTGGTGCGAAAATTGGCAATTGACACTAAATAAAGAAAAGTGTGAAGTAATACACATGACCACTAAAAGAAATCCGCTGAACTTCAATTACGCGATAAATCAGTCAAACCTTAAGGTCGTAAATTCTACCAAATACCTAGGAGTTACAATTACGAACAACTTAGACTGGAGAGAACACATAGAAAATATTGTGGGGAAGGCGAATCAAAGGTTACGTTTCTTTGGCAGAACGCTTCGAAGATGCACCAGCTCCACCAAAGAGACTGCCTACATCACACTTGTGCGTCCTCTCCTGGGGTACTGTTGCCTCTTGTGGGACCCTCACCAGGTGGGACTGACGGAAAATATGAGAAGATTCAGAGAAGGGCAGCTCGTTTTGTTTTATCACGTTACGGGGGGAAAGCGTCACGGAAATGTTGCACGAGTTGGGGTGGAAATCATTAAAAGAAAGACATTATTCATCGACGTGGCCGTAAATGAGTTGCCCGCATCATGTCGGAGTGCTTGAGACCCACGCCGACAGAGAAGGTATATCCTCTCATAGGGCACCAACAACAGCCTACGCTCAAGGAGGAACTTCCTTTCGATATCAGAGCCAATTGCTGTCACTGTCGAAGAGAGGAGGCTTCAGCTATGGAAGGAGGCAACACCTGAGCCTATCTTGGCCCTGAAAGAACAACTTACAGCTGGAGGTAACAAATCCTTTATAACCTGGAAGGCTTTCAACATGCTGAGGATTGGCTCTCAAATTGCAAGTTCAACCTTTCCAGATAGGCCTACCTTGACGGGGAACCTCTGTATGAATGTGGGAATGTATAGACGGACGACCACTTACTTACGTGCCCAAACCTCAACATATGCTGTACCCTCCTGGATTTACAACTAGCTAATGACAGCCGGCCGCGGTGGCCGAGGGGACTGAGGCGCTCCAGTCACGGTCTGCACGGCCACTACGGTCGGGGGTTCGAATCATTTGAACATTTTTTAGCTAATGACAAGGCCATCTGTGTGGCTGATTATTGGGCAAAAAATATTTAAAATTTGTTACATGGACTCACACTGGATTCTTAAGGATGGTGTACTGGACGCGGAAAATAAAATAAATTAACTACTCTGGTCATCATTCCCTAGGCTTGCAAAGTACTTAAACTAACTTACGCTAAGGAGGGAGGACTCGGACCTCCGACGGCGAGCAGCGGCGCACTCGGCAGCTAGGCGCCTTGGAACGCTTGGCCACTCCACCGCGGCGACGAAGAGGGGATAGATACAAGTTTCAAATATCCTTCTCCTCGAGAAAACGTCGACACAAGACTCTTACGGAAACCAATTCAAAATCCGATTCCGAAGGTTTGACGCCTTACTGGATGGCACGACTACTAGACAATAAGTCAACACATCTGAAACGGATTTTTATTTTATTTGTGATTGAACTCAGACTAGAATGCCCGAACAACAATACTGCTTATTAAATAGAAAACGAGAAATAAAAAAAATTAAAATAACTCTGAATAAATGTCCCGTAAATAAACTTTCCTAGTTTACCTTCGAAGATTTATGAGGGACAACAATGCTTGTTCTCATAAGATACCTTGAATTTGCACTGAAACAGTTTTTTTTTTTTTTTTTTTTTTTTTTTTTTTTTTTTTTTTTTTTTTTTTTTTTGTTAAGTGGCGAAAAATTCAGTCATTCAGGACTGCGACAGGTTTACAAAGTGTGAAAGAGAACTTCATTCCTGTATCTCTTTGACTTATTTGAGGAAGTGGGAGATACGTTTTGTGATGTAATAAGCATCTTGCTAGAAGATCCATCACCAATACACTTCACCGAATAACTGTTAGGAAATTATATGACGAGGAAATGCATCTTTCTCACCTTATATTTTGGCAGGCGATTTCGGTGCACTTTTGGAGAACTACGAAAGCATGCGAGACCTTTCACTCTCGTTTTAACTCTCTCCTTGAATCCACTCAGTCAAAAATTATATTTTTGTGACTACCCTGTGAAGAGTACATACAGATTCTAACAATGGATAAAATAGTGTCAGGGGTGGTTCCTTACCAAAAACGGACTAGAAATCTATAGACGAAATATTTAACCAGAAAGAAATTTTGCATTTGGAAAATGGCGAAACTTATTTTTTTTTTGCATTTTTGAAGTGTTTTTATTACACCATTTAAATTACTCGCTTAGCTTCAAACAATTTTGTGAATAAAAGTATTAGCAACTGAAGCTCGTTATTTTACATTTTATTCCCTCCCCTTTCTTTCGGTTTAGAAATTTAAAGTTTTGTACATTCATACATAATTTATCGTTTTGTGCATTTAGTAGCAAAATGTAATAGAACTACTACACTTACTGCTTACTGGTGGCCAAGAGGAAACTGCGAGTCTGCTGTTCGTGTAGTGACGATTAGGACCGTTAAGAGAACGATTTCGATGATAGTGATGTGGTATTTCCTTTTTTAATGTCCACTGTGCTTTCGATGACTGTCGTCCCAGTGGGCGCCAACCTCACGTATCTTTGGCGACAATCTAGGAATACAGTCAAGAACAGGAACATCGTAAAATAATTTTAGCATAATTTTGGAGTTATCGGTACGCCCTTAGAACTTAATGCTCGTGGATGGGATCCAGGACATACGCTATAAGTGGAAAGGCTGGCTCGCACAGGCAACCAGAGATGTTTTTTTGCCGGTAAAACGGCGTGGGCTGACAGGGAGGATTGTCTACGTAATTTCCGACTGGCCGACTGGAACCGGCTAATGCAGTTTGGCTGTCTGGAGGTGTTGCGACTCCGTTTCTCGTGTTACGATCGTCCACAAGACCCGGTCCTGTAACTCGTACCCAGTAACTTCACCGTTTCGCTTGTTGTCTGTACCTGTTCGCGGAATTTACCGCGGCTTGTATTCCTCTTGTAGCCTGGAGTATGGGTTAACTTGGCACTTGTAGTCAGTTTTCTTTCGTGTCCTTAAGATACAGCTTAATCTTATTATTCTGTGTGTCGTTCCCTTACCACAGTTCAGTGTACTTGAGTTGGCAGTTACAGTCTATCATCCGGCGGGATACACATAGTTTTCTTTTTTCGTATATTACTTATTCCCATCGTCACGGGCGACTTTCACTTCCTTCTCGCATTCAATACAAGATTTTCATTTATTAATTTATTTTTGGCAACTTATTAATTACAGTACGGAGAAGTGGGAGAGACTTACCAGGAAGGGCGTCGTGTCCGTAGGCGTACCTTCGACCGTATTCTTCTACAAAATTCATTTTACTCCATTTAACCCAGATGAAACTTTATAATACAGTGACAAATGTCATGGGACAGCGATATATATACGAAGTTTCAAATTGCATTGTTATCACGTAACCGAGGTAAAATTAGCGGTACAATGGCAGTACTATCATTTATACACCACTAATTTATATAAAAACTTTACGACTTGATTGTGGCAGCATAACTGGGATCAACAGACTGAACGTGAAATTGGAGCTAGACGCATGGGGCAGTCTATTTTTGGAAAGTCGGGATTAAATTTTCCGAAATCCCCAGTGTCGAGAGTGTGCCGAGAATAACAAATTTCAGGCGTTACCTTTCATCAACGATAATTTAATGACAGAGAACAGCGACTTTTTGCGTAGAATTGTCAGTGTCAGATCAGTATCAAACGTGTCTACGCAGTATTGATGGGGCCATATAAACAAGTCTGAACAGCACATTGCATATGATATACAGTCAAAAGGTCACAGAATTTGTTAGACGTTATTTCCACAAGAAGCGTGTCTCCCCGCGTGTTTCAACTTTTGTGTACAATACTAGGTGGCGAGCTATATGAACCTGATGTAGCTAATGTACCGGGTGATCAAAAAGTGAGTATAAATTTGAAAACTTAATAAATCACGGAGTAACGTAGAGAGAGAGGTAAAGATGCTTGGAATCATGGATTTTATTAGAACCAAAACCAAAAAAAAAAAAAAAAAAAAAAAAAAGTATTGCTAGACGCGTGAAAGATTTCTTGCGCGCGACGTTTGGTGTTGATCGTGTGCTCAGCCGCCACTTTCGTCATGCTTGGCCTCCCAGGTCCCCAGACCTCAGTCCGTGCGATTATTGGCTTTGGGGTTACCTGAAGTCGCAAGTGTATCGTGATCGACCGACATCTCTAGGGATGCTGAAAGACATCATCCGACGCCAATGCCTCACCGTAACTTCGGACATGCCTTACAGTGCTATTCACAACATTATTCCTCGACTATAGCTATTGTTGAGGAAAGATTGAGAATTTCCTGTAAAGAATATCTTCTTTCCTTTGTCTTAATTTGTTATGCTTTTGTAATGCTTTTCTGATCAGTTGAAGCGGCATCTGTCGGACTTTTTTTTCTTTCTAATAAAACCCCATGTCATTACAAGCACCTGTGTCAATTTTTCCCCCTCTATCTACATTATTCCGTGATTTATTAAGTTTTCAAATTTATACTGACTTTATGATCACCCGGTACGTAACGTTTTTTGCGAGAAACCACAGATAGGTTAATTCTACTTTGACAAGGCGACTCTCTTACCACTGAAAGGTCTATCCTTGGGAAATATGTAACTTACTTTTCCAATGCAGAACCGTAAGTAACAAAGCAAAGAAAAATTTTCCTGGTGAAGCTCCATAGGACTTTGGCAGTGTGAATATATTTATACGAGGCTCAAATGTGGCTCTCTTTGGCCCTGTCTCAGCAGTTCTCTGCGTCTTATCTCTCTCCCTTTGCCTCTTTATAATTTGCCTTTACTTCCTCCATCACTGTCTCTCTCAGTCAAATGTTCAAATGTTTTAAATCTATGTGAATTGCTGTGGTTATCAGTCCCTAGGATTACAAACTAAATCAACGAACTAACTGAAGGACAACACAAATACCCATGCCCGAGGGAGGACTCGAACCTCTGACATTTGTTCCCTGCAACCGTCCCTCCTTTTCTTATCCGACTTCCTCTCCACTCTCTCACTCCTCCTTATCCTTCCCTCATCTCCACCTTACCCCCCTCTCCTCCTTCTGCCCCTCCCCTTCTTCTTCATTTCCCTCTCCCCTTCCCTTCACTCTCTATCCTTCTCCCTCCACACCTATCTTCCCCTCCCTCACTCTCCCTCTCTCCTCCCTTCCTCGTCGCCTCTCTTCCTTGATCTTCTCCCTCCCTCCCACGCCTCTTCCGTCCAACTACCCATATCTCCATTCCTCCTTCCCTCCCTCTCCTCTCGCACCCAGTCCCTTCCTTTTCTCCACCCACCCTCTATTCATTCCTCCCTCTCTGTTTGCCTAGCCTTCTCCCTCCCTAATTACCTGTTTTATCTCCCTCTTCCTCCCACCATCTTTTGCTACCTTTCCCTATTTTCACACTCTCCCTTACCCCTCGCTGCATTGAGCACAGATTTTCTTCCGAAATACACGAGTAGTAACGTGTAATAAGAAATTGTAGAAAATGAAATGAACTATTCAAAACACTGTACTTTCTTGACAAACAATATGACAAATAGGCCTGTACTAAATCTTGGTGAAATTAAAGTATAAATTTCTGGTTGTTCTAAGAATCAAAATAAATGTTGATAAAGACTATAGTACTCCAACGAATTTCATAAAAGGGAACTTCAAACAACTGTAAAACATGGGAAGTTTAAAAGCTCAATGAAGTCTACTATATTTTGCTTCGGAATATTATCATAAGTGAGCTAGATGAAAGCCATAACTGATGAATGCAAAAGAGTCATGTGCTCGTGAATTACTTATTATTGTGATTACTTGTAGTAAACGCAAAATTCCAGTGGCAAGATACTGTTTTTGACCTTCTATTTTTTGTAATCATCTCCATTTAAGACTTTCAGTAGTTTGACTTATTGTAAATATTTTACAAAACAGCTACATCTGAAAATGGCGGTTAAAAAAGAAAACAACATAGAGAGACAAGAAGGAAACATACCACTCAAACAAACATATAAAATGTGACTCCTTGTGCAAACTTCATAGTGTTAAAATAATTCTATAGGTGTTACGTCCAGAGAGTAAGACGTCGTCATTCAAATGTCTATATCATCTTGCTTTTCTCTGCTATGTTGACTTGCTTAAAGCCCCCCGTCAACTTCAGTGACGTGAGCAGCAATGGTATGTCATCGGGTAATGGATTGCGCCGCTTTTCATCTGCTTAAAGGAATCGTTTCTACCCATCAGCCGGAGTTTCTCTTGCGTGAACGAAGCATTCAATTCAGCGAGGAGGGGACGGCGAATTCCCCTCGCCGCTTCCATATTGTAATCGAATCTCCGACAGCTTTATTGTTTTGTAAGCACGTAATTCTCCTTCGACCATAAATTGCTAGACAGTTTGCTATCACATTTCAGCCCAGATGAACCCTACCCCCTCCAAGTGCGTCTACACTCGCCCTCCTGCTCCCCCTCCCCCCTCCTCTAGAGTAACCTGTAAATTGCGGCTGTTTGCTGATGATGCTGTGGTGTATGGGGGGGGGGGGGGGATGTCGTCTTTAACAGACTGTAATAGCATACAAGATGACTTAGACAAAAGTTCTAGTTTGTGCGAAGAATGGCAGCTCTCATTGTAGAAAAATGTAAGGTGATGCGCATCAGTAGCAAAAAAAAAAAAAAAAAAAAAAAAAAAAAAAAAAAAAAAAAAAAAAAAAAAAAAAAAAAAAAATAAATAAAAAATTAAAAAAATAAATAAATCTCATAATATTCGAATACAGCATTAGTAGCAATAAAGGAAGTATATTGGAAGAAGTACATATATTCTTCCTTGGACACATTTGTTTTGGGATTTTACTTGATTTTCTGCCTTGGGCACATTTCTTTTATTGCAATTTCAGTTTGAACTGAATGGGTAATGGATCGCGCCGCTTTTCATCTGCTAAAGGAATCGTTTCTACTCACCAGCCGGAGCTTCTCTTGCGTGAACGAAGCATTCAATTCAGCGAGGAGGGGACGGCGAATTCCCCTCGCCGCTTCCATATTGTAATCGAATCTCCGACAGCTTTATTGTTTTGTAAGCACGTAATTCTCCTTCGACCATAAATTGCTAGACAGTTTGCTATCACATTGCAGCCCAGATAAGCCCTACCCCCTCCAAGTGCGTCTACACTCGCCCCTCCCACACTCCTCGCCGCTAATTTGATAATAACACGTTGATTTAATATTCACAAATACAATACAGGCAGCAGTTGCGATTCCGCTGGCGGTTGTCCTAATTTGCACTTCAGTTAGTGGAGCCACTCGCGATATCGTTTGTTATGAGTCGCCGTAATTAATTAACTGCAAACTGGTGCTATAAATATTTCCCCGGTCCACACTCCCCCTCTCACTCCCCCCCTTTTTTTTAAAATGTGTCTTTGTCCGCGACAAATAAAAGTAATTATTTGGACTCGACCTCCGATTAACGAGAGCTGCGGCAGCGCTAAACAGCGCAGAGCGGCCCAGATTAAACAGAGGCCAACAATCGAATTATGTAATCGCGCGGTGTTCCGACTGATGCGGGCTCGCGATAGCGGCTCGAGTAATCGATGAACGGTACACGACAGTCGTAAACTAGCGGCGGGCGTTTAATTGCGAGCGGTCGCGCAGATAGGATCGATACATAACAGGCGGTCATTAGTCGAGATCGATAAGCCGGTCGGAGTGTCGAGGGCGGCGGTAATGGAGCCTCGACAGACGGACGGACACCTGGCACCTCGGCTCAGCCAACACCACCTAGAAGACAAGGCCTTACAACAGGCCGTGCCTACGTCACACTTAGAGGCCGCGGCCGCCACCTCACTGGCTGGCCGCTGGGGCACGTCCATCGCCGCGCAGCGGCCGGCCAGTCAGATGGCGGCCGGGGCCTCTAAGTGTGACGTAGGCACGGCCTGTTGTAAGGCCTTGTCTTCTAGGTGGTGTTGGCTCAGCTCGGCTGCTGGAAGCCCGCCAGGGGCAGGTTCGCGGCTATTAGCTTTCACCAGCGCGACGGGTGACAACTCTCCGAGCAAGTGTTTTCTGCATTCCAGTGCTCAGTTTCTAAAGGTAGCGGGCGTAAAATACAGGGAAACTGGTACAATCAGACAGCAGTTATAAGTGTCAGAGGGTCGGTTTTAGAAAGAGTATTCTGCGGCATTGGTCCCTTACTTAGCTCGCATTTATCGCGAATCTTTAATTCAGCGCAAAGTTCCTTGTGATTGTCCAATATATATTCAAAATGTTCAAATGTTTGCTAAGCTTAAGGGACTTAACTACGGGGTCATCAGTCCCTAAACTTACAAACTACTTATCAACTAGCTTATCCTAAGGACGGCACAAATATCCCTGCCTGAGGGGGGATTCGAACCCCCGACCGTAGTGGCCGTGCAGACCGTGACTGAAGCGTCTCAGTCCCCTCGGCCACCGCGGCCGGCTATATATATATATATATATATATATATATATATATATATATATATACGTAAAAAATAGATGAAGTACACTTACCAGGCGAAGGGGCACAGGCAGTAATAGCAACAAATAAACACACAGACACACACTGTCTAACTTCTAACTTCTTTGCTTTCTACAGTTCTACAGTATGTCTGCCTAAGTGTACTTGTGTCTGTGTAAATGTGTGGGTGTGTGTGCATTTATTTACCCTCCATTTTTTCCCCCAAGGTAAGTCTTTCCTGTCCCGGGATTGGAATGGCTCCTTACCCCCTTCCTTAAAACCCTCATCATTTCCTTTTCCCTCTCCTTCCCTTCTGCCTGATGAAGCAGCTAGGCTGCGAAAGCTAGCATTGTGTGTGTGTGTGTGTCTGTGTGTTTATTTGTTGCTATTACTGCCTGTGCCCCTTCGCCTGGTAAGTGTACTTCATCTATTTTTTACGTATATTTTTCCTGTTGGGAGTTTTTCCTATATATATATATTCAAATGTTTGTAAATCTATCGGACCAAACTGCGTGGTCATCAGCCTGTAGCTTACAAACTACTTAAACCTAGGTAAACTAACCTAAGGATAACACACACACACACACACACACACACACACACACACACACACACACATGCCCCAGGGAGGACTCGAACCTCTGACAGTGAGCAACCGCGTGCTCCGCAACGAGGCGCCTTAGACCGCTCGGCTACTCCACCGCGGCCCTAGTGATTGAAAAAAAAAAAAAAAAAAAAAAAAAACGCAGGTGACTCCCGTTTATAAGAAAGGAAAGAGAACTGACCCGCATAATTACAGGCCAATATCGTTGACATCAGTTTCCTGTAGAATATTGGAACATATTCCCCTTCGAATTTAGTAAATTTCCTTGAGACGGGAAAGCTTCTTACTATGAATCAGCACGGGTTTAGGGAACATCGTTCGTGTGAAACTCAGCTTGCTCTTTTCTCGCATGACATCTTGCGAGCCATGGAAGAAGGGCAACAGGTGGATTGTGTTTTTCTCGGCTTCAAAAAGGCGTTTGACGCGGTGCCACACTGCAGAATGCTAACGAAGATACGAGCTTATGCAATAGGTTCACAGATTTGTGACTGGCTGCAAGACTTCCTAAGTAACAGATCGCAGTACGTTGTTCTCGACAGCGAGTGTTCATCAGAGGCGAGTGTATCGTCAGGCTTGCCCCAAGGGAGTGTGATAGAACCGCTATTATTTTATATCAATGATCTGAGGCACATATTAACCTGTAAATGGCTGCTGTTTACTGATGATGTATGGGGGGATGTCCTCTTTAACAGACTGTAATAGCATACAAGATGACTTAAACAAACTTTTTAGTTGGTGCGAAGAATGGCAGCTCTCATTGTAGAAAAATGTAAGGTGATGCGCATGAGTAGAAAAAAAAAAAAAAAACAATCTCATAATATTCGAATACAGCATTAGTAGTGAGCTTCTTAATGCAGTCGCGTCGTTCAAATATCTAGGCGTAACATTGCAGAGCGATATGAAATGGAACGAGCATGTAAGGACAGTTGTGAGTAAGGTGGACAGCCGACTTCGGTTTATTGGGAGAATTTTGGGAAGATGTACTTCATCTGTAAAGGAGACCGCGTATAAAACGCTTGTACGACCACGTCTTGAGTATTGCTCAGATCAGTTTACAGGAAGACATAGGAGCAGTTCAGAGGCGAGCAGCTTGTTCGACTAGTAGGTTCGACCAATGTGCGAGTGTCACGGAAATGCTCTGGAAACTCGGTTGGGGATGGATGGAGGAAAGAAGACGTCCTTTTCGTGAATTTCTGCTGAGGAAATTTAGAGGGCCGGAATTTGGAGCTGAGTGTAATACGATCTTGCTGCCGCCTACTTACATTTCGCGTAGTGATCACAAAGCCAAGAGAAGAGAAATTAGGGGCTCGTACGGAGGCATATAGACATTCCTTTTCTCTTCGTTCTATTTGGGAGTGGAATAAGAAAGGAAATTCCTGGTAGTGATACAGTATACACTACGCCACGCACCTTAAAGTGGATTGCAGAGTATGTATGTAGATGTAGATGTAGAAAGAGATGCAGTGGTTGGGAATGGAGGAAGGTTTGTAGCTTTTCCTCATTGTGCTCAATCTCTACATTCAGCAAGCGATGAAGGAGAGCAAGGAGAAATTTTGAGAGGGGATTAACCCTTTCCTGCTCAAGCTATCAAATTTTGGAGCACATTTCATGTTTGGTTATTTTACTACCAAAGTGAATAAAAGCACATTATATATTCACACACTTTTGTTTTCTCTATTTGACGCAAAAAATTAAAAGTAAAATGAAACGAAACTAAAGTAAAATTAAATTAAATTAAAAAATTGGGCTTCAAAGTCTAAGAAGATATAATGCAATTGGGAAACACCATGAAATGCTTATCTCTGTTAACTTAAGGGATTACCAGCAACAAACAGATAGCAAAATTTCTATATCGATATGCCATTTTATATATTGAACTGAAGGGGGATAAAAGTAAACTCATCTATGAATCGTATTCATATTTCGTTATTAGTAAATAAAAGAAAAAAAGCTACAACCATTTATTACTGACACCTACCAACTACAAAAATTACATTCACAAAATACCTTTGACACATTGTCAGTACTAAAAACTTTCAGGCACAGTATTGAACGCTATATATACATTAGAGGAACCTAACGTCCCGTCAGGGACACAAGTCAGATGATCTTCCACTTTGAAGCTGTAAATGGGCAGGGAATTTTAAATCCCGTCGGGCGGAAAAGGGTTAAAGTTCGGTGGGAGGAAATAAAATGTCTGCATTTAGCCGATGACATTTTAATTATATCAGGGACTACAAAGGACCTGGAATTTTGGATTTATGCGCGGAAGAGGAACAACCGTCGCAATATTTGTACTAAGGGAATTGATGGAGAGGCACAGGGAAGTACAAGCCCAACTGCATATGGACTTTATCGATCTTGAGAAGGCATATAGCAGAGTGTCTAATTGAGTTATGGAGATGTCTCAGAAGTAAATTCCTGCCAGAAAAATATGTCAGGGTGGTAGAAGATATGTATTGAGTCTAGTCAGGAGCAGTGCTGGTACAACAAAGGCATTTCCAGTGAGAGTAAAACTGCATCAGGGATATGTTCTCGGCCCATATCTCTTGGACCTTGTCATAGATGTACTAGTCAAAGATGAGAAAAAAAGGCGCACTGGAGCCCAGGAGGCACTTCAAGACAAGCAACGGCGGAGAAAAGCTTCAGAGGAAAGGGGAATTCTAACTAGCAGGTTGAAAATATAGTACATGTGTAAAAACTAGAACAACTGACGCTAGCCAAGAAATTTAAATACCTAGGCTCTACATGCAAGCTGACGGAGGAATGGAGGCGGAAATACAGCACAGGATAAATAGTGGATGGGTGAACTGGCGGAAACTGAGCGGAGTACTGTGTGATGAGAAGGTTAGCTGTAGAATGAAAGCAAAGCTTTACAAGCCTGTGGTGGGGCTTGCAATGCTGTATAAACGTGGCCAATTACAAAAACCAAAGAGAATAAAGTGCAAATGGCAGAAGTAAGAATGTTAAGGTGGATGAGTGGGATGACACGATAGGATAGACAAAATGTTCAAATGTTTGTATGCTTATGGGACTTAACTGCGGGGTCATCAGTCCCTAAACTTACAAGCTACTTATGAACTACCTAACACTAAGGTCGGCACAAATATCCATGCCCGAGGGGGGATTCGAACCCCCGACCGTAGTGGCCGTGCAGACCGTGACTGAAGCGCCTTAGTCCCCTCGGCCACCGCGGTCGGCTAGGATAGACAACGAAATGAGTACATCAGGGGAACAGTGAAAGTGGGGCCGGCTAGGATAGACAACTAAATGAGTACATCAGGGGAACAGTGAAAGTGGGGCCAATAGAGAAGAAGATCCAAGAAAGTAGGCTTGGATGATATGGACACTTGGAGAGAGAAGAGGGGAATACTACGTGGGGAGAAGAGTTGAAGAAATAGAAGGATCAAGGATAAGAGGAAGACCGTAACAGAGATGGAAAGGCAAGGAAGCGGGGTACGTACGGGAGAAAGGATGGCTCACAGAACAACGCCTGGATAGACATTTGTGGAGTGGACGGTGTAAGATGAACATGAGCCAAAAACAATCAGGCGATGCTGAAGGAATTACATCTACATCTACATCTACATCTACATACATACTCCGCAATTCACCGTAAGGTGCGTGGCGGAGGGTACACTGTACCACTACTAGGCATTTCCTTTCCTATTCCACTCCCAAATTGAACGAGGAAAAAAAGAATGCCTATATGCCTCCGTACGAGCCCTAATTTCTCTTATCTTGTCTTTGTGATCTTTACGCGAAATGTAAGTAGGCGGCAGCAAGATCGTACTACACTCAGCTTCAAATTCCGGCCCTCTAAATTTACTCAACAGAAATTCACGAAAAGAACGTCGTCTTTCTTCCAGCGATCCCCAATTGAGTTGCCGGAGCATTTCCGTGACACTCGCGCATTGGTCGAACCTACCGGTAACAAATCTAGCTGCTCGCCTCTGAACCGCCTCTATGTCTTCTTTCAAACCGATCTGCTGCGGGTCCCAAATACTTGAGCAATACTCAAGACGTGGTCGTACAAGCGTTTTATACGCGGTCTCTTTTACAGGTGAAGTACATCTTCCCAAAATTCTCCCAATAAACCGAAGTCGGCTGTCTGCCTTACTCACAACTGTCCTTACATGCTCGTTCCATTTCATATCGCTCTGCAATGTTACGCCTAGATATTTGAACGACGCGACCGCATCAAGAAGCTCACTACTGATGCTGTATTCGAAAATTATAGGATTGTTTTTTCTACTCATGCGCATCACCTTACATTTTTCTACATTGAGAGCTAGCTGCCATTCTTCGCACCAACTAGAGATTTTGTCTAAGTCAACCTGTATGCTATTACAGTCAGTTACAGACGACACCCTCCCATACACCACAGCATCATCAGCAAACAGCCGCAAATTACAACTTACTCTGTCCATCAGATCATTTATATAGATAGAAAATAATAGCGGTCCTATCACACTCCCCTGGGGCACGCCTGACGATACACTCGTCTCTGATGAACACTCGCCGTCGAGAACAACGTACTGCGTTCTATTACTTAGGAAGTCTTCCAGCCAGTCACAAATCTGAGAACCTATTCCATAAGCTCGCATTTTCGTTAGGAGTCTGCAGTGTGGCACCGTGTCGAACGCCTTTTTGAAGTCGAGAAAAACACAATCCGCCTGTTGCCCTTCGTCCATGGCTCGCAAGATGTCATGTGAGAAAAGGGCAAGCTGAGTTTCACATGAACGATGTTTCCTAAACCCGTGCTGATTCATGGAAAGAAGCTTTTCCGTTTCAAGGAAATTTACTATATTCGAACTGAGAATATGCTCCAAAATTCTACATGAAACCGATGTCAACGATATTGGCCTGTAATTGTATGGGTCAGTTCTCTTTCCTTTCTTATACACGGGAGTCACCTGCGCTTTTTTCCAATCACTAGGAACTTTGCGCTGAGTTAAAGATTCGCTGTAAATGCAAGCTAAGTAGGGGGCCAATGTCGCAGAATAGTCTTTGTAAAACCGAACTGGTATTCCATCCGGACCAGCAGACTTTTTCGTATTTAGCTCTCTCAGCTGCTTCTCTACACCGGAAATACCTATTGCTATGTCCCCCACTTCGGAATTAGTACGTTGATCAAATGATGGTATATTTGTGCGGTCCTCCTGCGTGAAAGATTTCTTAAAGGTTAAATTTAGAACTTCAGCTTTCCGTTTGCTTTCTGCTATTACTGCCCCGGAATGATCAACTAGTGACTGGACAGTGGGCTTTGACCCGCTTATCGATTTTACATAGGACCAGAATTTTTTCGGGTTCTCGGAAAGATCTTTTGCTAAGGTATGGCTGTGATAATTATTGTATAAATTACATTATTTGACGAGGCAATAAAGGAAGTATAGTGGAAGAAGTACATATATTCTTCCTTGGACACATTGTTTTGGAATTTTACCTGAATTTCTACCTTGGGCGCAATTTTTTTTTTTTTTTTTTTTTTTTTTTTTTTTTTTTTTTTTTTTACTGCAATTTTAGTTTGAACTTAGTATGGATCCTTTTTATGTAATTGTCTTGTTTCATTTTGTAATTATATGTAATATTCTGCCTTCAGTTTGTTATTCGAAAGATTGAATCATTAGTCAAAGAGTATGTATTATCTCTTATGTCAGTGTTGCGCTGGTTGTAGTACCCAGCAGGCAGTCGATATGTAGAGACTGTCAGTGAGAGCATCACTGCACGTCGCATGTTGCTGTGATTACTTTTGGATGGACGAAAGCCTATCCTGTGCTGGAGGCAAACATTTACATTTTATTCTATAGAGACGCTGAAGTGGAGAATAAGGTAAATCCACGTGTATTTATTATTTGCAATTATAGTACTTTACGATCATTGTTGTAGTAGGTGCTTGATGTTTTATCATTAATAAATTGTCAATGCATGTTCTGATTTAACCTAAAGTCACTCCTCTGACTTACAGATTGAAAAGTGTAGTAATGAAGGTATAATTTTGATGAGGTCAGTTTACATAACTAATGAGAATTGTAAATTACGCATAGGTTGTTACAGTAAAGAAATAAATTCAAGATTAGAGACTTCTGATGCATTCATAAGAGATCATGTTATTTTAATTAATGAGCTTAAAATACACAAGCAGACTCAGTTGCCTTGTGAGAAAGAAATTATTTCCATTAAGTTGTGTCCTTTACAAGCTAATCAGATTTAAAAGTTACATAGAAATCAGACACTGTAACGATTGTTGTGCAATATACGTCAGCATTTTCAGTGACATTGACTATTAATTGATTTTGAGTACTCTATTATTTCTTGTGAACTGATATTCCAGTTCCGGAAGCACTTAGTTTTCTTGGCGGTCATAGCTGAATTGCTTGAGTATAACCTGATCACTACTATACTGTGCATACTGTAAATTTACCAATAATTTTAATAGACAATACGTATTTAACATCGAGGATAAGTATTAACACAGGTCACGAGAATTAATACTGATTTGTCATTATCAATGCTGCTTTCATACTCAATATTAATCATTGCTTTCCAAACATTCAAACACACGCCATTTTACAGGACTTAATGTCAGATGCGTTTAAACTATTTGAAAAACAGAGGCACACTAATTTCACACTTTTATCAGTTTATTTAATACCGTCTTCACTTAATTTTTATGGAAGATTTAAGCAGTAACAGTCATATCATACATGAGCAGTGATACATTCTCGTTTAAATATGACACCATTTCACGAGTTTTGTTTTTTGGGTTTCAAAATAACTTATGATGGCCGAATTAAAGAAAATATAAAATTCAGAATAGCCATGAGAAGAAATGTATTTCCCAGAAAGGGAAATTTGTTGAAATTCAATATGAACTTAAATCGGATAAAGTCCTTTTTCAAAGTATTTGTCAGTAGTGTAGCATTGTGTGAGACTAAAACTTGCAAAATAAGTAGTTCAAGCAAAAAGATGATACAAGTTTCGAAATGAAGCACTACAGGAAAATGCTGAAGACTAGATGGGTAAATCGCGGAACTCATGAGAAGTTCATTGGAGACACATTGGTGGGACACATTCTCGGATAACAAGGGATCATTATTTTAGCATTGGAGGGTAGCTTGAGACACCAAAGACTGGTCAGTTTTGCATTTGAGGGAAATGTCTGGGGTAAAAGTCCCAGAGGAACGAATACAGTAAGCAGATTCGAAAGTATGAAAGTTGCCGTTCTTTGTTAGAGATTAATAAGGTGCGAGGCCGTTCCCCGTCGGACGTTCGAATCCTTCCTCGGGCATGGATATTTGTGTTCTTTTAGTAAAAGTTAGTTTTAAGTAGTTTGTAAGTTTAGGGACTGATGACCCTGCAGTTAAGTCCCATAAGCTTAACAAACGTTTGAATATTTGAACATCAACTCGCCCAATTAGTAACACGTGTTAGTTACAGACGAATGGAAAAACTTGTAGAACCCGACATCAGGAAAGATAACTTTTGATTTGCAACACATGTAGGAACAAGTGAGACAATACTCATCTTACAATATATCTTAGAACGTTGGTTAAGAAAAGGCAGACCTACATTTCTAGTTTTTGCAGAGGCAGATAAAGCTTTTGACAATGTTGACTGGAAAATACGTTTCAGAATCTGAGAGTAGCTGGTGTAATACACGGGCAACGAAAAGTTACATACAAATTGCACAGAATGAGACATATTAGGTCCTCATGCTCAGTCGAGGGGCGATCTTAAAATTCAGGGGACGAAAGAACATAGTCTACTTCGGAGCCAGGATCGCTGTATTGCTCATTTATTCTGGATTACCTGTTTCGACAACCAAATTTACCATCATCTGATCTCTTTTTTATTCTTCCATTCACTAGAAATAGGCTAGTGCCTGTACAAGCTTTTCTCTCCATCCTTTTAATGAAAAAATGTGGTACAGGCCTTAGCCTATTTTTAGTGAATGAAAATAAATAAATAAATAAAATATGAGCAATATTGGTTGCTGAAATCCATAAGCCAGAATAAATGACCAATATATTGATTTTACTAAGAAGTGTGCTCTGTCTTCTATTGAAAAACAAGACAGCAGTTATAAGAGTCGAAGGGCATGAAAAGAACGCAGCGGTTGAGAGTAAAACACGATTGTAACCTTTCCCAATCTTATTCAAAAGCATGTAGAAATGTTTGTAAGACTTAGAGTTCAAACTGCTGAAGTCATTGGTCACTACACTTACAAACTGCTTTAAATTTACTAAGGACAACACACACACACACACACACACACACACACACACACACAAACCACGTGCGAAGGAGGACTCTTAACTCTGACGGGAGCAGCCGCGCAATACATGACATAGCGTGTCCATTCTCTCGCGGCCCATTATATTCAATCTGTTCCTTGAACAAGCTTGGAAGGACAGCAAGGTGAAGTTTGGAGAGGTAATTAAAGTTAAGGGAGAAGAAGTAAAAGCTTTGCAGTTGGCCGATGTAACGTAATTCCGTCAGGGACAGCATAGGACCTGGAAGAGCAATTGAATGGCATGGTCAGTGTCTTTAAAGGGGGGTGCAGGATGAACATTAACAAGAGGAGGACAATGGTAATCCAATGTAGGCGACCTAAATTAAGCGATGCTGAAGAAATTAGTTAGGAAATGAGACACTGGACGCTGTATATCAGAGAGTCGAACCTTACACTGACAGTGGATCACTTAAGCAAAGTACGCCTGAGTTTTGATAGGATAAATATACTTTGAAATTACAGAAAAGAGATCTGACACGAGAAAGAAAATTTGTCTAGGTTAAAAAAGACAGCCACCAGCAGCAGGGTTGTAGATTGATTAACTCCCAGTTTCCGGCAGTTATTGCCCTTCTCCAGGTAAACTTGAAGTTCATTGTTATTACACCATGCTCTGATTGATAATTTAGGGCACAATTAAAATACCCGAAGAAGGACAATAATGGTCTACAACTCCCTGTATCTGGTAGTTGCCTTTCTTTTGTGTACATACCCAAGTTGCAGTAAAATGGTCGACATTTGTATAATTACAGTATTTAGGGGAATTAGCGACGAATATTAAAGTGCTATAGAACATACAGAATTTATTGAAAATGAAAAGTTTTTTAATTAAGTTAACTCTCCCATTTATGCATGAAAAATTATATCCCCAGTACAACCATATGATTTTTTTTTAAATTTTTTCCATGGTAGGACAGCGATCTCTTTACTTTGAAGTATTAAAATGCCAAGATCGCAAATATTGCTTTATTTTTCCTGACGACCGGTTTAGATACACTTAGGGTATCATCATCTGGTGACATGTGTCCTATGTTTTCGTTTTGTGAAGGCGCATGACATTAAAATGGTACATCAACCATAAAACATTTAACACTCACCAATGGTACGTCACACATAAAACGGTTAAAATACTTAAAACACATTCTACATTGTGTCATGTTGAGAGAGCGACTTCTTACAACTAATTAGCGGTGTCAGGTTTGCAGAAATGACACTATTGCCGCCCAAAATAGGCGGAAAAATAAATCAATATTGGCGATCTTGGCATTTTAATACTTCACAACAATCTGAGATCACACAGTAACAAGGAATGCGTTCATTGACGTTCTCGATGACGCGTTTACAAACCTCGCATGGGATGCCGTTCATAATCCTGTTAATTTCATCCTCCGGTTGGTGGTCTTTTACGTACACCTTTTATTTCACAAATCCTCACAGGAAAGTCAAAAGGCCGAAGATCGCATGACCATCTTACTGGAACCAAAAATCGTCATTGTCATAATAAGAGGAAAAACGAGTGTTTCCATGAAGATCGCCTGTAACAGTGAGGGCAGCACCCTCATTATTATCAAAAGCTTATGTTACTAAAGTACTGCTACGTACCCCACGCGACAGGCGCAGCCACACGTAACACGTCCAAACTTCTTTGTCGCTTATCAAATTGCATTGCTGTTTTTTCCTCCCTTTCTCTCTTTACGAAACGTCTGGTCGGGATACACCACCTGTTTTCTCACCAGCATTGACTGGTATACACGAACCATCACTAGCCGTTCTGATTCAATGCAGAGGCTGTTAAAGACAGCAAAGTCGGCAACACTGAATACTGGCCGCGCGGAAGTAGCCGAGTGGTCTGGAGCGCCACGTTGCGGATCGCGAGGCCTCCCGCGTCGGAGGTTCCAATCCTCCCTTGGGCATGGATGTTTGTGTTGTCTTTAGTGTAAATTAGTTGATAAGTAGTTTGTAAGTTTAACAAACATTTGAACGCAATAGTTATTTATTGGATTAAAACACTAGTGCTGATTACAATACTATTTTCCACTAACAACCGGATTCGACTATAATGCTAGTCAGATTTGGAAGGTAGGTCTGTACGAACAGGTACAATGTTACAGACGTTCTAAAAGATAGGGCGCTACAGGAAAAATATAGAATGATGTGTCTCCTAGCCGGTGGACATTTTAATCCATCAAGAGTAGCGAATTTAGCACACACACCTCTTAAAATGGAAAATTGCTTTAAAGCAAGACATTACTGCGAAAAATAAATAAATCCCAAAACCGGTGCGCTAGGAACGCACGACACTTTATACAAGTAAACTCATTCTCGTTTCTGAAATGCAGAATTATACAGGTTTATTTCCGGATAGGTGAGCTGCCAACAAGTTGCATATATGTCGTCTCCGATTCTAAACATGCAGTTAAGTGGATTTTGCTGAGATTGTTTATGAGTCCCATGTAATGAGTCGCCGTCTCACCTGTTTACGTTTTGCGAAACGTTAACTGAGTTATGCTTAATGGAGATCGGCAACGGCACACATGTATTCTTTCGTACAGGAAAATGCGAGAACTAGTAATAAGAGAACTGCTTCTTACAGCGTAAAAAAAGGTCTTGGGTCGTAAACGTCTCGTGCCGCCAGCGAGTATCATGTTGATAATTTAATCTACTGCATCGTTCGTCTGGCCTCGTTGATGTTTACGGCGCTATTTACGATTATTGAGAACGACAAGAAATTTTATTCCTGTGTACACGTTTTATTGCGGAAAAGATAAATCTCGACGACTTTTTCCATTTGCTGGATCTCGCCACTGACTGAGTTGCACATACTACCACGCTGTGGACAAGAAGATAAACACCAATAATACTGATATTTTGTATGAAAATGAAACTGTATGCCTCGCAGGCATTCGAAACTGGGACTTTTTCCATTTTCCGGATCTCACAACTAACTGAGTTACAGATACTTTCTGAAATGAGCACGGCTTTCGCGGGCTTGTGCTCACTGAAAGAGCTATCCCAAGCACAATTGGCCACCCACCCTCAAAACCTTACATTGACCGGTATCTTAGCTCCGCGTAATATAAAGTGTGATATAATCAGACTCAGTTGTTAGCTTCTTTGTCGATTATATGCACTTAACATATATGTAATCGACTACTTGGGACAGAAGAATGTTTTTTCAACTAACTTCTGTCTTTGTATATAAAACTGCTCATTTGGTTTGTGTACAACTTGGGCTCAAAATTTGACATAGCGTTGCGTTCTAATACAGGATGCTTTTTAGTTATCTATTTCTTTAACCCATTAATGCCCAATGGAATCGACAGTTTACAAGAAATTTAAAAATTAGTGTTGGCAACAATAACGTTCTGTACACAATTTAACAGTTGGGAGCCATAATGGAGACTTTGTTATTTAAAATTTGAAGTATCAGCATTCATTTCAGTGTTGTTGCTTATGAATGATAAATCTGTTCGTGTGTTTAAGAGTTAAACACTTCTTTGCTAGAAAACGTAAGCACAAGACAATTTGTGAGTACTGGATGTATATTTTCAGTGCTTTCGTATAATTAATAATTTAGATTATATGTAGGAATTCTTTAAAATTCGTATATTTGTTTCTTGCATGATTTATGTTTTGGAGGGGGGGGGGGGGCGAAATGACACTTGTGTTGTCTTTCAGGTGTGACGATAATTTATGGACAATGGATGATACAATAAATGTGCTTGAAGAAGATGGAAGCAGTATTATATGATCAGTTTGCATCATCCCTTCTTGTGAAACACACGGTGAAGACACTGATGAAGATTCCGATTTACAATACAATATATCTTGCGATATATACATTTCAGTGACAACATAAACATAAATAGAGATCAGTTTTATACCGTAAGAGCAGTTTTCATTTTTCTCAGTGATGCTTTCAAGCAAATATCCTCTTACAAAGCAGTGGGTTTTGATGACAGTATAGTACCACATTGTGGAAGGCATGGGGCTATTTAGCCAATCAGATCAGCAAGCCAATCAGATTTGGTTTGAAGGTGTGGATATTGGCAGACCTTGATGCGTACATTATAGACGCAGAATCGTACTGCGGCATACAAGTGAAAATACCTAAAACTTGTCTTGACCAGGGTGGAGATGTAGTGATTGGTTCGGCTGAGCAAGGAAATATTTGCGGTGGAACAACTTCATTATGACTAGCTCAGCAGTTCAGACGGCAAATCATCTACTCTAGGGTCCTTGTTTCGACTCAAATATATTATGGTGAAATTTTACCTAAGGTCCGAACATTATTTAGCGAGTGTATCTTTGGTGCAAACTATATACAAACATTGTAGTGTGGGAATCCTATTACGATAACGTTTTAAGGTTCACTGTTGATAGACTTAAATAAAAAAATTGTGAAGGACAGCGTAATTAATCTGACAATTATATTCAAACCGGGTCACAGGAAGAAATGTGTTGATAAGTTACGCGAATTTTATTTAGCGAATTTGTCGCCAGGTAACAATAAACATTATCTTTGGTTAAATAATACAGTCTAAATACGGACTAAAATTTCACGAATAAGTGTGTAATATTTACAAAACGGTGAACTCTTATGAACTTTAATTTAGTGAGAAATTGGCTGAAAACCCGGCGTTGCCCGGGTATTTATTATATATTCCTACCGTTTTTCGTTTTTCGTTTGTATAACGGCTGTATGTCTGTAAAATCTCTTGGGAATACGATCAGTACTAAAGAAGCAATAGATTAAAATTTGGTGCGTGATGGGGCAATTTTCATGGACGTACTGTTTATGTACTCATATTTCATGAACTATGTGTAGTACTGTGATACAATTTAGAAGGTTCACTCATCTATATGTGTGTATACTGTCTGTAAAATCCTGCTCCTACAATTTGAGGCGTAGAAATTATAAATGTAACGTCCTACCGAAAGCCGTAGGTTTAGTCCATGAACAGCGAAAGGTTACTGTATATGTACTCATATCTCATGAGCCACGTGTCGTACTGTGATACAATTTAGAAGGTATATTCAACTATATGTATGTACACTGTCTGTAAAATTTCCTGCTGCTACAATTCGTAGTGTAGAAATTATAAATTGTAACGTCATATCGACAGCCGTAGTTTTACTCCATAAACAGCGGAAAAGTAGTAAGCGAGAAACTTTTTACCTTTCATCATTTTGCTATGGTTGTCAGCGAGAAAAAGTTTAATAAAGGTTTGAAATTATGTTTAAAGTTAGTTGCAAGTTGCTATGTACTGTCATTCTCATACAGTGTATTTCGAAAGTCTCGTCGCATTATATGGCATTTTTTTCGATTTCTATTTGTTATGACGTACTATCTGTTGAGCCATGTGCCGTATGTGATTCTTAACCATGCAGCAATTGTTACCTCACGGTGAGGAATGTGTGTACCAAATTTGGTTGAAATCGGCCCTGCAAGGCCACTATGGTCGGGGGTTCGAATCCCCCCTCGGGCATGGATATTTGTGACGTCCTTAGTCTTAGCTAGTTCATAAGCAGTTTGTAATTTTAGGGACTGATGACCCCGTAGTTAAGTCCCATAAGTTCTACAAACATTTGAACATTTGATTTTTGAAATCGGCCCATATTGTCGAAAAATGCAGCAGTTTTTCGCGCATCTTATTGTTTATAACGTCATACCTCGTGAACTATATATCGTATGTGATTCTTAGACTTACGGCGACCGTTCTCATGGATCAAAGCTCACGTGTACAAAATTTGATAAAGATTGGAACAAAACTGTAGATTTGTATGCAACACGTACAAACATACGGACACTCTGCTTTATATATTAGATCACCTTGCTTTGTCCATCGTGTGTTATGACCCAAATTCAGAAACCACAAATTATTTTTTGAAGAGGTGGACATCGGAAATTTTAAATAGTACACATGTAATCAATCACAATTAACTATAATTTGCCAAGCACAAGTGAACGTCACAATGGGTCGCCAACGTGATCCCGCCACTGAGAACGTGTGCTGCTGTTACTGTGAGCGGTTTTAATGCCGCAGCGAACAGGTTTGATGCTGCCGCTATTGTTACTGCTGTGCTGAAGTTACGAGCCGATTGTCAAACGCGCGAACCGCTGCTTCGCAGACCAGTGGCGCCACTGAGTGGAATCTTCTGAACAACAGTAGTGTTATTTTACTTCAATTTTTAGACATAGAATCTCATGTTAATTAAACTGTAAAGTCGTTTCTCTTTGACTAGTAATATAGCAGCTGCTTAATCATTTTACGAAATGATTACATACACTCCATTTCCACCACGTTGCTCCTCTTCCACTTTCCCTTTCAAATTAATGCGAGCCTACACGAATTAGTGTATAATATTTACAAAACGGTGAACTCTTATGGCCGGCCGCGTTGGCCGAGGGGACTGAGGCGCTCCAGTCACGGTCTGCACGGCCGCTACGGTCGGGGGTTCGAATCCCCCCTCGGGCATGGATATTTGAGCCGTCCTTAGGATAAGCTAGTTGATAAGTAGTTTGTAAGTTTAGGGACTGATGACCCCGTAGTTAAGTCCCATAAGCTGTACAAACATTTGAACATTTTGAACTCTTATGAACTTTAATTCAGTGAGAAATCATCTTGGTTTGTCCATTGTGTGTTATGACCCAAATTCAGAAACCATAAATTCAACGGCAGGGCATAAGTGCAATAGAAAGCAGGGGGTCATAAGCTGTGACGTTGCGAGTGAACAGCATACTGTGTGGCCAAGTGCAAGCCCCCGCGGCGGTAGTCCAGTAACACGCTTGCATTCCCCCCGGGAGGCGCTCCCCTCTCCCCTCGCCACTTGTTTGGACGGGAAACACGGGGCAAGGCGCCGACTGACCCTCCCCTCGGCCGGGCTCGTAATCAGCGAATTATCGCACAGTGCCCACTTAACGCAATTAATCGCTCTCGCCGACGCGCGCCGTGTATTGATGAATAGATCGATGCCGGGAGGGAATCGCCGGCAAATTGCCGGGCACACTTCCGCTCGCCGACAAAAGGCTGGCGGACAAAACGACAAAAGCGTCTCTCAAGCTCCTTTGGAGTGTTCCATTTGTTTTCGCGTCCGTCGCCAACAGAGTGAAGTTGCGTGATTCAGCGTCATATGAATCACACACAGACGACTTCCGTCCACCGTTCCTATCAGCCGGTTTGATTCGCAGAAGCGACAACAGATTAATTTTAAATAATAAAAAAAATGAAAATAAAAAAAATGGAATGCGGTTTTCGAAAATCAGGCGATGCTGAAGGAATTCGATTAGGTAACGAAACAATGAAGGTGGTAGATAAGTTTTGTTACTTGGGTAGTAAAATAACATGCGATGGTCGCAGTACAGAGGATATAAAATGCAGAATGGCAATGGGAAGAAAGGCATTTCTGAAAAAGAGAAATTTGCTAACATCGAATATTAATTTAAGGGTAAGGAAGTCTTTTCTGAAGGCGTTTGTGTGAAGTGTTGCCTTGTACGGGAGTGAAACATGGACGATAAACAGTGCGGACAGGAAGAGAAATCGCAGAGGGAGACCAAGAGACGCGTATAGTAAGCAGATTCTAGTGGATGTGGGTTGCCGTTCTTATGAGGAGATGAAAAGGCTTGCTCAGGATAGAGTAGGTTGGAGAGCTGCATTAAACCAGTCTCCGGACTGAAGACCATAACAACAACCATGCTTTCCATCACGTACCTACGTAAAATAATGTCGCGCAGCCACGTTATGGGGAGGTCTAATGTGGCTGAAGTACATTGCACCCGCACCTAACAAAGATTGATTGATTTTATTATTTTTTCTTCTTTCTTCAGACAAGTGTGAAAATTACAGAACTATTAGTTTAATAAGTCATGGGTGCAAAATACTCACAGGAATTATTTAGAGACGGATGGAAAAACTTGTGGAATCCAACCTCGGGGAAGATCAGATTGGATATAGGAGAAATGTAGGAACACGGGAGGCAATACTGACATTACGACTTATATCAGAAGATAGGATAAGGAAAGGGAAACCTAAGTTTTTAGCGTTTGTCGATTTGGAGAAAGCTTTTGTCAATGTCGACTGGAATACACTCTTCCAAATTCTGAAGGTATCAGGGGTAAAATATAGGGATCGTAGAGTTATATTCAACCTATACAAAAACCAGACAGCGGTTATTAGAGTCGAAGGGCAAGAAAGGGACGCAGAGGTTGGGAAGGGAGTAAGACAGGGTTGTAGCCTTTTCCCAATGTTGTTCAATCTGTACATTGAGCAGGCAGTGAAGGAATGGAAGGAGAAATTTGGAGAGGACATTAAAGTGCAGGGAGAAGAAATAAAAACATTGCGGTTTGCTGATTACACAGTAATTCTGTCAGAGACCGCAAAAGATCTGGAAGAGCAATTGAATGGGATGGACAGTGTCTAGAAAGGAAGATATAAGATGAACATTAAAAAGAGCAAAACGAAGGTAATGGAATGCAATGTCAGAAAATCAGGCGATGCTGAAGGAATTAGATTAGATAATGAGACAATAAAAGTAGTAGATGAATTTTGTTATTTGGGTAGCAAGATAATGTCTGATGGCCGAAGTAAAGAAGATATAAAATGCAGAATGGCTATGGGAAGACAAGCGTTTCTAAAGAAGCGAAACTTGTTAATATCCAATATTAATTTAAATGTTAGGAAGTCCTTTCTGAAAGCATTTGTCGGGAGTGTTGCATTGTATGGGAGTGAAACGTGGACGATAAGGATTTCAGATAAAAAGATGATAGAAGATTTTGAAACGTGGTGCTACAGACGAATGATGAAATTTAGGTGGGTAGATCACGTAAGCAATGAGGAGGTGCTTAACCGAATCGGGGAGAAAAGTATTTTCTGGCATATCCTAACTAAGAGAAGGGATAGATTGGTTGGACACATTCTGAGACATCAAGGAATTGTCAACTTAGCGTTAGACGGAAGCGTGTGGGGTAAAAATCGTAGAGGGAGACCGAGGGACGAATACAGTAATCAGATTCAAAAGGATGTAGGTTGCCGAACTTATTCTCAGACGAAGAGACTTGCACAGAACCGGGTAGCGTGGAGAGCTGCATCAGACCAGTCTGCAGACTGAAGACCACAACAACAACTTCGTTTCGGCCATCTATGGAGCACGCACCAATTTCAGTGTTTCCTCCTTTGTTCCTCTTTCTTTCTCCTCCAGTATTCTTTCATCTTTTCACTATACATCCTTTTTCTCTCCTCAGACCACTTTACTCCTGTCTTCTTCTCCTCCTGCCTCGGAATCCTTCCATTTTTAACACTTTTTTCTTACAAGTTTTTCTGTTGCATATTTTTCACTTATATTGTTTCTTTCCAAATCTTTCCTAACTTCTTGAATCCATGTTATTGTTGACTTCTTGTCCCAGAGATATTTAAAACGTTTGTTAACCTGTTGCTGTTCATTCGGTATAAATGTCCAAAAAATAGCAGTCGCCTCTTCCATAGTGTTTCGGCTATGTTTTCTATGTTGCGATAAACGTCTGCATTACTTCTTAGTTTCCATACCTCTGTATTTCTTAGTGGACCGAGTATTTGTCAAATGATTTTTCTTTCTAGGACTTCAAGTTTACGTAATTTGTAATTCAGTACTTAACATTCTCTTGCATAAAGACATTTTGGCTTTACTACTGTGTTGTAGTGCTGTATTTTGAGATTTTTAGACAGAGACCTTTTGATGAAAATGTTCGTGGTTACACCATATGCTCTCTCCATTTTATGTACTCTTTCTTCTACAGCAAATTTTTCTAAGCCACTTTCCTGAATAATTTCTCCCAAATGTTCAAATTTATTTACCCTCTTTATCAGCCCAATATCTGTTAGTAGGATTTCTGGAACATTTTTAATGTCTGTCATTAATTTTGTTTTCTCTACAGAAATTCTTAAACTTGCTTTGTTGGCTATTTCTTCTAAGAGATTTATTTGGATTGCTGCATTTGTTAGGTTTTCAGAAAGAATGGCAAAATCATCGGCAAATGCTAGACAGTGAATTTCAATACCTTTGTGTTTATTCCCCAGTCTGATTGCTGATAGATTATGATCTTTTTGTTTTTGTTTCAATTCTGTTACTATTTTCTCTAGGACGCAGTTGAAGAGGAGCGGAGACAGACCGTCACCTTCCCTTACACCTGTTTTGATGTTGAATGCCTCGGAAATTTCCCCCCTGAAGCTTTATTTTTGATTTGGTGTAAGTGAGTGTTTCGCGAATAACGTTTGCTAATTTAGATTTTATTATTCTTTATTGATTTCACTTTTTAGTTTTTAATCAGGTGGCCACCGGAAATTTTAAATATTACACATGTAATAAATCCCAATGTAACTAAAATTTGCCAAGCACAAGTGAACGTCACAATGTGATGCCGCCACTGAGAACGTGTCCTGCTGTTATTGTGAGCGGTTTTAATGCCGCCGCGACCAGCTTTGATGCTGCCGATACTGTAACTGCTATGCTGAAGTTACGAGCCGATTGTTCATATGCAGCGATCCGCTGCTTAGTAGGTCAGCGGCGACACTGAGTGGAATCTTATGAACAACAATAATGTTATTTAGTTAAATTTTTAAACGTAGAATCTCATGTTAATTAAACTGTAAAGTCGTTTCTCCTTGACTAGTAACATAGCAGCTGCTTAATCATTTTACGAACTGATTACATACACTCCATTTCCACCACGTTGCTCCTCTTCCACTTTCAAATTAATGCGAGCCTACTGTTTATATTTCTTGTGCAATTGTTTTCGTAGTATGATGGGTTTCATTATAAAAATTGTAAAAATAAGTCACAGATTAATAAATTCAATAAGCTTACTTAAAAAAATGAGCTCCTCCCAACCAAATTCTGGCTGTGCCAGTTTTACTGAATACCTTAGCACAGTGTTTTTCAATCTTTTTTAGTTCGGGATCCCCTTTCCAAGTAAAAATATACTCCGCGCACTCACCATACTGTTGACAACTGTGTGTGTGAATTCAAGAACAGCAAATTTTATATTTTCTCCTGTTGATAAAACATTCTTGTAAAAGAAGAGGGTGCAGTATTGTACAGTACAGGGTGAATTTTTAGTCTACTTGCCAGACTGGAACATGTTATCCTATTTCTACATTAATTTCTACAGAAAAATATTTGTTGCTTAACGAATGTCTTCCATTGCAAGATAACATTCGGATGCGAATTATGCTCGTTAAGTCCCACTGTATAGACAATTTCTAAATTTCTGAATATTACTTATTTCCTCTCGTTAATTTAGTTATCCATTGGTTCCTGAAAACAGTTTTCTGACTTTTCGTTTATTCATCGTTGACATTGCGTATATACTATAAAAATGTCCTATTCAAATATCAATATTATATATTAAAAGAATCTACGAAAACTAAAGTCAGTCGGCCAGACCAAACTACACTGCCAATTTCCTTCATTTTTCCTTTAAACGAAAGGTATTCATCCACAGATTTGTTATCATGAATCAGAATGAAGTCTCTCCATCCTTTATTTTTATTCAAACGCGGTATCCTTCTGTCCTTGCATTGAATATTTAAATCGGTTTGTTTTCCGATATGTTCGGTTCTAATTAAGGTACGCAGTTCTTTTTCACCTAACAACTCAGCGGATCAAGATCTTTCCTTTGCGCTTTTACGCGAGCTGAGTGATTCTGAAGAAAGCTATGCGTGAACATTCAACTTTACTTCCATTTTTTCCCAACTATTTTTTTTCATTCCACTAACGGTTCGAAATATTCGCACGGGTCCTCTATTTAATGATAACAAGGAAGCATAACAAGGAGCATAGCTTTGAATACGCTGGCCATTCCGCCGCGGCTCGGGTCGGAGAGAGACGATTGCGCTGGGAGTTTGTGCTATCGCCGCTGAAGATCCACACCTTCCAACTCGTCGGATTGACGTCAGATGCATGGCGTGCCTCGATTCTAGTCATTGATAATATCACAGTGACTGACTGCTACAGACTCCACTGTGATAATATCAATGACTAGAGCAAATACTTATGTTATAATTTTGAATTCTTGTATTACGAGCTATTAGCTATTAGCTATTAGCTATTAGCTAATCTCTGCTAACGCTTGATAATGGTAAATGACCGAAACCGGTAGCATTGAGAAAAAATAAATAGCTATGCTCAATATGTCGTTCTGCAGAAAATTCACCCAAATCGCTTACATATCACACAAGCAACTGAGCCTGGGGATCCTGAGAGACGCCTGGCATTTTGTCAGTGGGCCGATACGCAAATACGTCGTGATCCCTTTTTCTTCGCACGCACTCTCCTTACAGACGAGGCAATGACTAACTTCGGAGGAGTCAATCGCCATAACGCACACTACTGGGCGGAAGCAAACCCTCGCTGGCAACAAGATCACCGAACTCAGAGACGGTGGTTAATCAATATCTGGGCGAGCATAGTTGGAAATTACGTGATAAGCCCTGAATTTCTCGGAGAAAAGTTCAACGGCGTGCGCTTTCTTCATATGCTGGAGAATATAATTACTCCTTTACTAGAAAATATCCCTCTGGGTATACGAGCAGGTATGTGGTGTTAACATGATGGCGCTCTTGCAGTTCGGACCTTACCTGCCGGCTGCAGTAGCCGAGAGAAGTGAGGCGCGTCAGTCACGGTCTACACGGCCACTTCGGTCGGGGGTTCGAATCCCCTCTGTGGCATGGATATTTGTGCCGTCCTTAGTGTAAGCTAGTTGATAAGTAGTTTGTAAGTTTAGGGACTGATGACCCCGTAGTTACGTCCCAGAAGCTATACAAACATTTGCACATTTTTTGGACCTTACCTGTCAGAAAGTACCTCAATGCAATTTACCCGAATCGATGGATTGGTATCGGCAGTGCAATCCGTGAATTTCCACCAAGATCGCCAGACGTAACACCATTGGACTTCTTCTTATAAGGAGCTGTGAAGCGGAAGGTGTACTCCACTCCCCTAACGACACCAGAAGATGTGAAAGAAAGGATTGTGGCGGCGTTCCATATCTTGAATGATGTAGAAACCAGTTTCCGCCAGAGAGTGTAAACGTGCATTAGGCAAAATGGACAGTTGATCGAGCACCTCAGATCCTAAATTTCCAATGAGGGTCATGTTAATCAGCCCTATCCAGGCTAACGATATGCGAAGTCCGCTGGGTAACCTCCGCGTGTTTTCTACGTCCAAAAGAGAAAGAGTTATAACAGTCACGCCACTTTCCGACTGAGCACAGCCGAGAAATTTTCAAAGTCTTCAAAGGTAAAATTTCTCTGAAACCCATTTATGATTTCAGATTCTCCGACAATGACATTTATTAGTTAGCCTCGAAGCTCCACCCTTCTCTTCTCTGATTGTGATGACATAAGCACGATGCTGGTCTCTGATTCGCCACTTCCAAGTGGTGCACATTGGATTACGCTAATACCGATGCATTGTGCCTAAATTCCCCACCATGGCTCATTGCCACAGTTTCAAAATATGGCTAAGAACGACAATTTAAAGCCTAAGATTTGGCGAAACAAATAGGTTAGAGCCACGAAATCGAAGCTAAATATCTACGTTAATGCGAGTATTAAAAAGCATTGACAGCCTATAGAGGTACTTATTTCAATAAAATACAAACGTGAAAATTAAATGCAAAATGTCGAAACTAATAATTCCTTTCAGACGATTAATATCTGTCAAAAGAGAGGGAATTTAATGTCTGCTATACAACGCTGACACTTTAGAAATGCGTGCGTGCAGATGATCAGCATCTGTCGTATAAATTATACACGGAATTAATAAGGTTATGATGTCATACATTTGTTCTGGTTTAATCACACTCGTTAAAAATATATTTGTCTGTGTCACGTACAAGTCTGCTGTCCTACTGTAGTAATAAAGTTAGTAGATCACTGAAGTTGGTGGCAGTAGTAAACGTAAGATACGGTGGCCCTCGTTACACGCTAGGCAAGCGTTCCATTTATGATATCAATTATTTGAAATCTCTATCCAAGGTGGACCTTCTCATGCATGGTAATGATTTGGGTATAATATTCCGAGAAGGCGAAAATAGTAACATACGGCCTTTAGAACTATACAAATAACTCCAGCTTTTAAAATCCAGTCGACTCAATTAAAGACTTCTTCAGTATATTTTAGAAAATAATTTGGAAGAAGTATATCCAAATGTTTATATAACAATCAGAAATTTCATATCAGCGAACACTCCGCTGCAGAGTGAAAGTTTCATTCTGGAAACATCCCTTAGGCTGTGGCTAAGCCATGTCTCCACCATATCCTTTCTTCCAGGAGTGCTAGTCTTGCATGTTTCGCAGAAGAGCTTCTGTGAAGTTTGGAAAGTAGGAGGCGAGGTACTGACGGAAGTAAAGTTGTGAGGCGGCATCGTGAGTCGTGTCGGGATAGCTTGCCCGCGAAAGGCAAAGGTCCCAGGTTCGAGTCCCGGTTCGGGCACACAATATTAATCTGCCAGGATGTTTCAAATCAGAATCATGCACACAGTTCCAGTCAGTCCAGCTTCGGCCGGGAGAAGCTTCTCAAAGTTAAAATTAGTGAAAACTTACTTGAGAAGCACAATGAGCCAAGAAAGACTATCCGCGTTGTCAGTACTATCAATTGAAGCCGAAATAGCGGCTAGTGTTAATTATGATGTGATTTTTTAAAAAAATTCAGTGAAGCGAAAAGCCGAAAAGTTTCTCTTTTTTAATTTGTGTTTGTTTATTGTAATTTTTGTAATTGCAATAATACGTCTATATTGCCGCGAGACACCATGTAAACTACCGGCGTGGCGCAGGGGCTAGCGTCACCGACTGCGGTGCTGAAGGTCGCCGGTTGAATCCCGCCCACAGACAAAAAAGGTGCTGAAGGTCGCCGGTTGAATCCAGCCCACCGACAAAAAATTTATCTATTTGTAATCATCATTTCCAGAATGTTGTACATCTTTCTTATGTTCACTTGTAAATTCTACTTGTTTCTTATGTTAACTGTTCTTCTAATTTCTGATACATTCTGTCTGTGTATAAATAGCAGAGCACTCTGCCAGAGATGCAGTCAGTGCTGCGTGTATATTAAGATCGTAATATACGTGCTTTCATTATAAGTGCTGTGTTCAGTTGCCTTCGAAGTCAAACCTGCAACCATTTAAAATTATATTATTATGATTATTCGTGTATAATTCAGTCATTTATTTAACATTTCCTTCCTTACTGAATAAATGAAAGGGGCATCGCAAAGACGAGTTCGCTGTCCTCAGTTTTCGTCTAGCGCTGCCACTGTTTCGAGCTGTCAAATGGCCCACTTTTAGTGTTACTACTGAAACCTAAAAGGAGCCAGTAGCATATTCTCAATTCTTCTGTCGCTACCTGTTGGCGACTTGGAGCTATAGCATAGCTTTCCCACTATTATAGCGACTGTCTGTTTTAGATGTACATACACACTCCGCAATCCACCGTAAGGTGCGTGGCGGAGGGTACACTGTACCACTACCAGGCATTTCCTTTCCTATTCCACTCCCAAATAGAAGGCGGAAAAAAAGAATGCCTATATGCCTCCGTATGAGCCCTAATTTCATTTATCTTGTCTTTGTGATCAGTACGCGAAATATAAGTAGGCGGCAGCAAGATCGTATTACACTCAGCTTCAAATACTGGCCTTCTAAATTTCCTCAACAGAAATTCACGAAAAGAACGACGTCTTTCCTCCAGCGATCCCCATTTGAGTCGCCGGAACATTTCCGTGACACTCGCGCATACGTCGAAACTACCAGTAACAAACCTCTGTGTTCGCCTCTGAACTGCTTCTGTGTCTTCCTTTAAACTGATCTGCTGCGGGTCCCAAACACTTGAGCAATACTCAAGACGTGGTCGTACAATCGTTTTATATGCGGTCTTCTGTACAAATGAAGTATATCTTTCCAAAATTCTCCCAATAAACCGAAGTCGGCTGTCCGCCTTACTCACAACTGTCCTTACATGCTCGTTCCATTTCATTTTGCTCTGCAATGTTACGCCTAGATATTTGAATGACGCGACAGCATCAAGAAGCTCACTACTAATACTGTATTCGAACAATATGGGATTGTTTTTCCTACTCATGCGCATCACATTGAGAGCTAGCTGCCATTCTTCGCACCAACTAGAAATTTTGTCTAAGTCATCCTGTATGCTATTAGATTAGATTAGATTAGATTAATGCTTGTTCCATAGATCATGAATACGACACTTCGTAATGATGTGGAACGTGTCAGTTAAATGAAATGTGTCTATACATAATATTACATGACATTCAATTTTTGAATATTTTTTTTATTTTTTATTTTTTTATATTTTTTATTTTTTATTTATTTTTTTTACCTAAAGTACTAACTTTTATCTAGAAATTCATCTAATGTGTAGAAGGAATTGCCATTCAGAAATTCTCTTAATTTATTTTTAAATGCTAGTTGGCTATCTGTCAGAATTTTGATACTACTTGGTAAGTGACCAAAGACTTTTGTGGCAGAATAATTAACCCATTTCTGTGACAGAGCTAAATTTAACCTTGAATAGTGTAGGTCACCCTTTCTCCTAGTGTTGTACCTATGCACACTGCTGTTACATTTGAATTCAGTTGGATTGTTAATAACAAATTTCATAAGTGAATATATATTTTGTGAAGCGACTGTGAAGATTCCTAGATCCTTAAATAAATGTCTGCAGGATGATCTTGGGTGGCCTCCAGCAATTATTCTGATGACCCGCTTTTGGGCAATGAATACTTTCTTACTAAATGATATGATGCCATAAGAAAGCAGAAAATGAAAATAGGCATAGTATGCCAGTTTACTGAGTTGTACAACACCAAAGTTTGCAATCACCCTAATAGCATAAGTAGCTGAGCTCAAACGTTTCAGCAGATGTTCAATGTGTTTCTTCCAATTCAACCCCTCATCAATGCATAAAACTAAAAATTTTGAATATTCTACCTTAGCTATAGATTTCTGGTTGAAGTCAATATTAATTAATGGTGTGATGCCATTTATTGTGTGAAACTGAATACCATTACAGTCAGTTAAAGACGACACCCTTCCATACACCACAGCATCATGAGAAAACAGCCGCAAATTACAACTTACTCTGTCCATCAGATCATTTATATAGATAGAAAATAATAGCGGTCCTACGACACTACCCTGGGGCACGTCTGACGATACACTCGTCTCTGAAGAACACTCGCCGTCGAGAACAACGTACTGCGTTCTATTACTTACGAAGTCTTCCAGCCAGTCACAAATCTGTGAACCTATCCCATAAGCTCGTATCTTCGTTAGTAGTCTGCAGTGTGGCACCGTGTCGAACGCCTTTTTAAACTCGAGCTTTGTGTTAGCGCCAGAATTATGCGCTGCTGGTACTGACCTACCAGTAGAGAGCTCCAGGCTTGCCAACCTAATAGCGCGGCCGTTCTCGCCTGGGTCGCGGACGGCGTTAAAGTTTAGCGCGCTGTGGCGTCGCCGGCGGACGCCTAAATAAGTGACGTCGGCCAGATTCCTGGCGGGGGCGCTTGGCACCGCTTTACGACCGACGCTCCGCCGCTTAACTTCTCGCCTCGCCGACAGCAGTCCGGGACAATTGCTCTGCAGGCATCCGGCTTCCACAGAACAGTGGTCACAATGTCAGTTCTCATATATTACGTAATGATACTTTCCATCAGAAAGAACACAGTTTGTAGTAATTGACGGTAAGTCATCGAGTAAAACAGAAGTGATATCTGGTGTTCCACAGGTAAGCGTTATAGGTCCCCTACTCTTCCTCGTGTTTATAAACGATTTAGGAGACAATCTGAATAGCTCCCTTAGACGGTTGGCGGATGATGCTGTCGTTTATCGGTTAGTGAAGTCAACAGAGGATCAAAAGCAACTGCAAAGCGATTTAGACAAAATTTCTACTTGGTGCGAAAATGGGCAATTGACACTAAATAAAGAAAAGTGTGAAGTAATACACATGACCACTAAAAGAAATCCACTGAACTTCAATTACGCGATAAATCAGTCAAACCTTAAGGTCGTAAATTCAACCAAATACCTAGGAGTTACAATTACGAACAACTTTGACTGGAGAGAACACACAGAAAATATTGTGGGGAAGGCGAATCAAAGGTTACGTTTCATTGGCAGAACGCTTCGAAGATGCACCAGCTCCACCAAAGAGACTGCCTACATCACATTTGTGCGCCCTCTCCTGGAGTACTGTTGCCCCTTGTGGGACCCTCACCAGGTGGGACTGACGGAAGATATTGAGAAGTTTCAGAGAAGGGCAGCTCGTTTTGTTTTATCACGTTACGGGAGGGAAAGCGTCACGGAAATGTTGCACGAATTGGGGTGGAAATCATTAAAAGAAAGACGTTATTCATTGCGGCGTGATCTGTTTGCGAAGTTTCAATCACCGACTTTTACTTCTGAATGTGAAAATATTTTGCTAGCACCCACCTACTTAGGGAGACATGACCATCCCAATAAAATAAGAGAAATCAGATCGAAAACGGAACGATTTAGGTGTTCTTTCTTCCCGCGCGCTATTAGAGAATGGAACGGTAGAGAAAAGTTATGAAAGTGGTTAATGAACCCTCTGCCAGGCACTTAAATGTGATTTGCAGAGTATCTATGTAAATGTAGATGTAGATACTTCTGGCCCTCTCATCTCAATGTTATTGTACGACACCGCCTACGTCGGAGCCGGAATCGTGTGGTTTAATAGTGATATATGTTGCGTGTGAAGTTAGTTGCAAACGAAATAGCCAGCCTAGGGATCAGTGTAGGACAGTGTCTAGGTGATACTGTGATTAGTAACAAGCGATAGATTTCAATAATTAAGACATTTGTATAAGACTTTTCCAGACAGTTCTATAAACAATAGTTTCGTCATTGTATGTTATTTCAAGACTTAGACAGATGAAGAGTAAAAACTTTTGTACAACATAAAAACATGAAAATAAATAGCATTATATACATGTTAGGTTCATAAGCAAGTTGTGTTCACCAGCTAATTGTGTTAATTAATGCAATAGTCGAGTTTTATAGATTCTAATTCTTTGTATATATTGACTGACGTGAGATTTTGAACTTATTTTGAGAATTGCCAAGATATTTGATAGTTCAATATATGTTAGGAACATGTATGATATACTCATTTACAAATTAATTGACATTTAACTTTCCGCTTTGTTGTCATAAAAAAAAGAAACGAGGTTAAGACTTAAAAATATATATGCCATCTAAAATTATTGTATGTGTAGTTTTCATTTTATATTGTGATTATTTTTGTTTAAGTTAAATGATTTACTGTTGTGTTTGATAATTGTAAATTAGTATATTCAATTGTTATGAACAATGCCTAATGTAATGTCATTACGCTGGTATATGGACAACTTTAGGTCTCTCACAGGACCTGAAATCTATTTTAGGTGACGATGAGGCGTCCGTGGATTGTGTACTAAGATTTTGTACAACATCTGGACTTCTTCCCAAAATATTGGGTGTACGATTTTAATGTGTGACAGTGTGGCTCGGTCACTCTTTAAGTAGTCACCTGGCCCCATACATCTATCAAACTTTTATCCCTTTTATGCAGTCCTTTCCTTTGAACAGTATTTGAAATTTTTAATGTACAATTGAAGTTAAATGTCCATACGACTGGACCCATTTCTCTTCTCATCTCTTTACGTTAGCATACGGGCGCTGATGACCTCTCTGTTGAGCGCCCTAAAACGCCAATCATCATCATCATCGATGTTATATATTTGCCTCAGCGCCTTGAGTGGGGGAGTTCGAGTTTTGGCTTTTAGAAAGTGCTCTGGAAGCTATGTCAGTCTGCGTTTTAAAATGGAAATACTTCCCAAAGTTCTGTTCCATTGTGTATGCTATTAAGTTGTAATGTTTTGGTGGAGAAAAAGTTTGATTCAAATTAAAGAAGAAGTGAAAAATTATACATACGAGTATTTATTTCTACCACGACTCCCCAGGAGAATAATGTTGCAGCGAGCAGAACCCCCATACATCGTAAAGTTGAAAAGCTGAGTATCGGTAGAATAAACTGTAATTACTTAAAAATCCAGTAAACATTATAGCTACATTGGTAAAAACAATTCGGGAGTCATTTCAGATATCTAGGTAGTGAAATATTGTCATCGGCAGAATGAACTAAAATCGTTTCACGTCATTCTGTCAATTCTATGGAGTGGAACAAAAACATTACGGCATAACAGAAAGTTGCTGCACAGGGCGTTGGTGGTAACTTCTGTTTACTCCATCAATCGAATTACACAAGTAGTGGGTTCAGTGTAGTGAACAGGTAGTTCAATGCAATAGTCTTGTGTAGTTCGCGAACTAACTAGTTCGAAAGAGCGCTCCCACAGGCGAACTACGCGAACTTTTCGCAGATCCCTCGCCTCTTTGTTCGCCCGCTCCTTTTCCGAAGACTGACGGGGAACAGCGAGAGGACGCATATATCATTATATAAAAAAGCTGTCATCATCATCATCATTAGAGACTGTTTATGCCTTTCAGCGTTCAGTCTGGAGCATTGTACCTCTAATAACTTTCCTCCATGATCACCTATTCAACGCTAACATTGATGCCTCGTCTGATGTTATGCCTTTTACTTCAAAATCATTCTGCACCGAATCTAAGTACTTTCTTCCTGGTATACGTCGATTCCTCTTAACCTCCGCTGCCGAGCTCATGAGGCTCTTAGGTAACCTTGCTTCTCCCATGCGTGTAACATGACCCCACCATCTCAGTCTGTTCGCTCTAACTGCTTCATCTATGGTGTTCATTCCCAGTTTTTCTTCGATTTCCTCATTATGGACCCCCTCCTGCCATTGTTCCCATCTATTAGTACCTGCAATAATTCTTGCTACTTTCATATCTGTAACCTCTACCTCATGAATAAAGTAACCTGTATCCACCCAACTTTCACTCCCATACAACAAAGGTCGAAAGATAGAGCGGCGCACTGCTAACTTAGTCTTGGTACTTACTTCCTTCTTGCAGAAGAGAGTAGATCTTAGCTGAGCACTCACTGCATTAGCTTTGCTGCACCTCGATTCCAGTTCTTTCGCTATGTTGCCATCCTGTGAGGAAATACATCCCAGGTACTTGAAACTGTCTACCTGTTCTTTGTTCCTCCTATTTGGCACTCAATCTGTTTGAATCTCTTTCCCACAGACATTACTTTTGTTTTTGAGTTGCTGATCTTCATATCATAATCCTTGCACCTCTGATCGAGCTCTGAAATATTAGTTTGTAACCTTTCAATCGAATCTGCCATTCCAACCAAGTCATCCGCATATGCGAGACTGCTTATTTTGTTTTGACCTATTTTAATCCCGCCCTGCCAGTCTACTGTTTTCAACATATGATCCATGAATAGTATGAACAAAAGTGGTGACAGGTTACAGCCTGTCATAACAAAAGAAAGAGCTCTTTTAATAGCGGTAGCAAAAGCCAAAAGGAGCGGACGAATTAAAAAGAGCAACCTACTCCGCGGCCGAGCTGCGAACTAAAAGGCGAGCTACCGATCGCGAACTAAAATATGCGCGATCGGTCGCCAACTGAAATATACGGGATCGGTAGCGAACTAAAACATGCGTTACCGGTCGCGAACTATTATGCCAAACGTATCTCGCTTCTTAGTTCGTTGGATTCTTTTCCGGAGACCGACGGGCAATAGCAAGAGGGTGCGCAGCAGAATTAAAAATCACGCGTTTGCCATCTGCTGATGAGAGCCATTTCGAGGTGAGCGTCTGCCTGCTAGATTACATAGTTGAGTGCTACAAAATTTCTGCTTTGAAGTATTCTGCACTCTGCAATATTTGACTAATAAATTCCATAATGCCAAGATATAGAGATAACTCTAAACTTAAACGCCAGAAATTATCCACAAACTGTTTCTTTTGGTTTGCGTGATATCGTTAGCGGCTCAAGCAACAAGCGCATGAAGCAGCTAGGTGGGAGTACTTCTCCCTGCACCTGCATGCGCAGACCACGCCGTTCAGCCGTCCCTGGGAGCAGACGAACTGAAAGAACGTACTAGTTCGCGGCAGAGCCGCGAACTAAAGTGGGCGCTCCCGGTCGCGAACTATTCTGCGCAAGTCTACAATGCAACAACAGCGTGAGTTATCCGGAGGTACGGCATGGAGACCATAGGACGATTGGAAGAGGGGCAGGCACAGAGGGAGGTGGCTGCAGCTGTTGGAATGTCGCAAAGTCTAATATCCAGGACGTTGACGCGATTTCGGACAACTGGGACCGTTAAAAAAAGACAAGGCCAAAGTCGTCTTTGGGTATCATCAGCTATAATTACCGTTTTTCCGCTTACCAACCCGTCGAGACAGGAGGCTGAATGGAACTCAGCTGCTACGCAGCCTCCAGGCAGTAACAGGACGCGCAATATCAAGACAAAGTCCGAAGTAGCCTTCGGGAATGTGGCTTCTACGCACGGAGACTGATTGTGTGTGTCACACTAAACCCACGACGCCTTTTAGCTCGCAGAATTGCTCGAACGAATACCCGAATTGGAGTCAAAACGAATGGCGCCGGATTCCGTTCACAGATGAGGCAAGATTTTTCATATGGAGAGAACGATGCTGCTTATATGCAGCAAACTTCACCATATCATGTTGGTGGACGAATGGTTTAGACAGGAGTCAGTATTGGCGGACATACGGATCTCTTTGTCGTTCAGAATGGCGCACTGACTCTCAGCGGTTTACGTACGAGATCCTTCGACATATTGTCGTGCCGTACGCTGTTGCCACAGGAGATGGGTTCCTTCTGGTGGACGATAACGATCGTATCCACAGAACTGAACTGGTGGGAAATATACTGAAATAAGTGAACGAATTTAGTGGTTCAGCTTGTTCACCGGCCGTAAACTAGGATGTCTGGGTTGCACTGGAACAGGCGCATTGCAGCCAGACTAGCACCTCCTACAATCGTTACAGAGCTGGATATTACACTCATTGAAGAATGGCCAAATATCCTCTACGGGCAGATTGATAGCCTCATACTGTCATGATATGCACGTGTACAACTGTACTGGCCTCCGAGGTGTTCACACACCATACATAAAATGCAACATAAATTACTTTTTCACTGTCATGATAGCCCCATGGTGCCTTGCCCTAAACGCTAGTAAATGACATGTAAACCTCAACGAGGGCAAGTGTTCATCACAGACGAGTGTATCGTCAGGTGTGCCCATGGGAGTGTGATAGGACCGCTATTATTTTCTGTCTATATAAATGATGTGATGGACAGATTAACTTGTAAGTTGCGGCTGTTTGCTGATGATGCTGTGCTGTATGGGAGGGTGGTCTTTAATTGACTGTAATAGCATACAGAATGACTTAAAATTTCTATTTTGTGTGAATAATGGCAGCTGGTTCTAAATGTAGAAAAATGTAAAGTGAGGCACATGAGTTAGAAAAACAATCCCATAATGCTGGAATATAGCATTAGTAGTGAGCGTCTTGATGCAGTCGCGTCGTTCAAATATCTTGGCGTAACATTGCAGAGCGATATGAAGTGGAATGAACAAGTAAGGACAGTTGTGTGTAAGGCGCACAGACGACTTCGGTTCTTTGGGAGATTTTGGGAAGATGTACTTCTTCTGTAAAGGAGACCACATATAAAACGAATGCACGACCACGTCTTGAGTAAGTGTTTGGGACCCGCTGCAGATCAGTTTAAAGGAAGACATGGAAGCAGTTCAGAGGCGAGCAGCTAGGTTCGTTACTGGTAGGTTAGACCAACGCGCGAGTGTCACACAAATGCTCCGGGAGCTCAGATGGAGTTCGCTCGAGGAATGACGACGTTTTTTCGAGAAATTCTGTTGAGGAAATTTACAGGGCCGGAATTTGAGGTGAGTGTAGTACGATCTTCCTGCCGACTACTTAAATTTCGCGTAAAAATCACAAAGACAAGATAAGGGAAATTAGGGCTCGTACACAGGCGTATAGACATTCTTTTTTCCCTATTTCTATTTGGAATTGGAATTGGAAAGGAAATGCTTAGTGGTGGTACAGTGTACCCTCCGCTAAACAGTTCACGGTAGATTTCGGAGTATATATGTAGATGTAAAAAGTTGACATAGCAAGTTATTATACTGTATCATACAAAAATTACAATTGTAACCAATATCAGAATAAAACACGTTACCATTATGTATATTGTGTATGATATCTCACCTGATCCTTTAATTTTTTAGAGCAGCGTACAATCACTGAAGTAAAAATGAGTACACTCCCTCATAGAAGTTCTCCTCTTCACTCGTGATTGGTTGTTGGCACAAATGAATCGGCTACATTTACAGACCAATCGCTCAAGCGGTACTGAAGCACCATGTGTCGATCCATACTGTAACACCCATGTGCTGAAACCTCCACGGGCGACAACGCAGGTGATGTTTATGTCAGCCATTCGGTCATACAGATGGCAAATATTGTCTTGGGCTACATTATTCCACTCCTCGTCGACCGGCTCTAGTAGTTTCGGAACATTTCTAGGTCGATGTGTCATACGCGTCAGTTGTCGCCCCATCATAGCCCACACGTGATCGACTGGAGACAAGTTCGAAAATCGTGTTGTCCAGGGAAATTGCAGGACGTTTTGCACAAAACACAGAGTTGAACGCGCAATGTGCCTGTGATAAGTATGATAGAATAACGGGTCTTACAGCATTCTGCACGTACCGAGCGCTGGTCGGCGTTCAGTCCATGAGACAGCAATGGTCAAAGAGAGTTTAGCTTATCGTTGTACCCGCTGACATCTATCGCTTGCGTGAATGCAGAATTTACTTTCATCGCTGTAAACCTCGGCTGGCCACTCCATCGGTACAGAGATTCTTTGACGGCGCCAGCCGAGCCTTGCACGTCCATGCTGAGCCGTGAGTGGAAGACGAGCCAAAAGGTGTGCGTGTCTGAAGACTCACTAACCGGTGGCTGCAGATCATGTAGTTACTTCTAGCCACAGACTCTTTATCTCTGTTGTGTATCCACTGCTGTTCTGCGTAGACTTTTTATAAGTGTGGCAATATTCTCGTTACCATTGAAACCAGATGCAGCGCGAGGAAATTCTACGAAATGACCGTCCTGCCACTCCAAAGGCCATAGTTTCATCTCTGTGAAACTCTCATTCGGTTCTAGGAAGCGCGACGGCTTTTAATCAAATTGCGTGGTTATGTTATATCGCCCCAAATTTGCGACTGGATAGGGGATTTCCTGTCAGAGAGGACACAGTTTCTAGAACGACTAAAACAGAGGTGATATCGGGCGTTCCACAGGGTAGTGTTATTGGTCTTCTGCTGTTCCTTATTTACATAAACGATTTGGGAGAAAATCTAAGCAGCTCTCTTAGATTGTTTGCAGATGACGCCGACATTTACCGTCTAGAGAAATAATCTGGAGATCAAAACCACCTGCAGAACGATCTAAATAAGATATCACTATTGTGTAAAAATTGGCAATTGAATCTAAATAATGAGAAGTGTGAAGTCGTCCACATGAGTAGGAAAAGAAGTCCATTAAACTTTGTTTACAAGATAAATCAATCAAAAGTGAAGGCCGTAAACTCCACTAAATACCTAGGCATTACTATTACTTCAGACTTAAACTGGAAAGAACACGTATATAATGCCGTGGGAAAGGCGAACCAAAGACTGAGTTTTATTAGCAGAACCCTTAAAAGATGCAACAGAACTACTAAAGAGGCTGCATACACTACGCTTGTCCGTCCTTTTTTTGGAGTATTGCTGCCCAGATTAGGATACTTATGTAGGTTTGACAAAGAACATCGAAATAGTCCAAAGAACGGCAGCTCGTTTTATATTGTCACGATACAGGGGTGACAGCGTTACGGAAATAGTAAAGGATCTGCGATGGGAATCATTACAATAACGGCGCTTATCGCTGCGGCGTGGGCTACTTACGAATCTCCAGTCGCTAACATTATCCTCCGAAACTGCTACTTACAAAGTTAAAAAAGATCCTCAGAATAAAATACGAGATATCAGAGCTCGAACGGAGAGATTCAGGTGTTCCTTTTCCCCACGAGCTATTCGAGAATGGAATGGGAGATAAATAGTATAAAGGGGAACCCTCTGCCAGGCGCTTAAATGTGATTTGCAGAGTATCCCGTGTAGATGTAGATCTTGGCGGACGTATTTGCTGCGTGTATGTCAAGAACCTCATTTATAGGTGTGGCACTGGCAGTATTATCGCCCCCATTCCAACCAGACTGAGCACGTGGCAATTCTCCGAAATGATCGTCCTGCCACTCCGTAGTTTGCCACACAGTTCGATCTCTGTGAAACACTCTCAATCCGCCGCAGGAAACACGAGTGCGTCTCGTGGCATGACGCCTATTTGCTTGACATATTGATATCACACTGAATCTTATTGCTGTAGACATTCCATATTAAAGGGAACATACAGATGGCGCTCTGGCAACTACTTTAGTACGCATTCTGTTGGCGGATGACGTTGGAATCATTATCAGTACCGGTACTTCAATCTCCCAGATGGCATCTGCCGTCATCGGGGCACAATCTACTTCTTTACAGATGTAATTCTTTTTCCTCGGCAGTGCAGTATAAACTGCTACCATAGCCATAGGTTTACCATTCACTGAGATGGCAGAAGTCGTGCATCAGTGATATTTGGACGTACAACTCTACAAAAGGGTTCTGTAATGGATGTCAATAAATTGCGTATAATTATTCCCCTAAAAGGTATCCGACGTCATTATGGTTCCATGAAAGGAATTAACAAACTCTGAATGTCATACGATAGTTGGAACCAAACGCATTGGTCATTCACTATTGGATATAGTAAGCGAATTTAAGTTCCAAGATTTAAGTACCATGACTGTCCAGATAATACGAAATTTTATACATCACCATGAACAACAGTGTAATTTCACCTACTACGTTTATTCGACGAAAACTACGAAAACAAGTGGGACCTGGACAGGCTATCGGAAATTTTCGCAACTAAAGGTTTACGAAAAAACTGCTATAAGTGATTCAATGGTTAGAAGATGTGTCAGACTGTTCAATTAAGGACGTGGTCAAGTGCACCCCGTAGAACGAAGTGGACCACGGTAAGTGGTTACTGATGAACTGGTTCACACAATTGAATATAAGATGAAGCTCAACAGTAATTATACACTTAGTGGCCTTGCAAAAAAGTTCCGCCAATCTCACGAGCACTAATTCATGACATTGTTACTGAAAAACTAAAATTTCGATAAATTTGTTCACGTTGGCATCAAAAATTCTTAATAACACACAAAACAATGAATGGGCAGTGCACTTTACTATTTGACACGCTACAATGAAGAAGGCGATGTTTTTCTTTCTTGGGTATCGTACGACAACCCTGAAACAAAACGGCAATTTATGGAATGGAAGCAAACTTCATCCCCAACGAAGGTTAAGCCTAAGAAGATCTCAACACCTCAAGAAGACATATACACTTTTTATTTATTTATTTATTATTTCATTTATTTATTTATTTTTTTATTAGTGGGACATGAAAGGCATTATCTGATTACTTCTTACCACGAGGCCAAACAATCCTTGCACATGGTTACTGCTGGATTATTAAGAAATTTCGCGCGAAATACAGAACAAGCGCCAAGGATTGCTACAAAAGATGCTGTTTTTTCACGATAATGGCCGACCTCACACGGCGAATGTGACCAAAGAACTCTTACGGGAATTTCACTGGGTCGTTTTTTATCATCCTGCGTACAGTCCGGACCTCGGCCCTAGCGAGTTTCTTCTTTCGCCTAAGGTCTGTCCTTGGTAGTCAACACTTGAACGACGATGACGAGCTGAAAGAACATGTTACCATATGGTTGAATACACAGGCGGCAACCATCTATGAAGAAGGTATACAAGAACTTGTGCCACGCTATTACAAGTGCCTACAAAATTTCGGAAGCCATGTAGAAAAGTAGTACAGTTGTAGATTTTTGTACAATAAATATTTTATCTATAGTTAAAAGGCATTTTACGCCACTGGAGAGCGATCAACAGTTTATATAAAACAGTGAGCTCAGTCACCATCTTCAGAAAGTCCAGTACAATCACTGTTCTTTGCAATGTTCTTATGTAGTTTTAAAAGAGCGTTGTATTCTCCAATTGCATGGCTAGACACAATGTTATAGTTAAAAGGCATTTTACGCTACCGGAGAGCGATCAGAAGATGGTGACTGAGCTCACTGATACCGGTTAAGGGACGTAAATAAATTTCTAGAGATCTTGGCTGAATGAAGTGTTTTAAATATTTTATCTGTATCTGTACACATTTGTTCTATAAAACCAAAAGGAACTTACATTGTGGACATACCTCGTATTTTCATTCCGAGATCACATTTGCAAGAGAACTGAGTCACATCACTACGAATACCTGCAGCTCCTGACCTGTTCAAAAGCTACTGCAACGTGGAAAATAGCATGCACGGTATGTATGAAACGCAAATTAGACTGTAAGGCCACGTGTCAATTAGGAGTGTAGTCGACCTGTAACACAATGTCTTCACACCACCTCGCCCTAAGGGGTTGCTACAGCGCGTGTATTGGTCCGCCGGCCAGACAATGGGGAGCGGCCACGGACGAGTGGCCAGCCGGAAGTCGGGACGGTGGCGGCGTCTGCTCAATAGCTGCGGGGGTGGAGGCGGGGGAGGGGGCGTTATCTGCGAGCCCCAGGCGCCCGCATTACGCCAGCCGCTGCGCTCGCAATCCCCAGCGGAGCGCCGCCTTTGTGATGAAAATACAGGTAGCCGCCTCTGCCATTACTGCCAGGCGTGTCCTTGTAACGCTGTGGCACCCACCATCGTACGGTCCGGTGGTTTACTTCACCATACACGGTGTAGGATTCTTAGCCACATATGTAATAGCTCTTCAACCCTTAATATACCAAGCGGGGTCCTCTAGGGACCCCCAAAAAGTGTTTTTTGGTGATACTTCAATTCATTCTTGATTTCTGTATGTGTCTTCCATCAATTTAACTTACATATTTCACAATTACTGTGGAGTGAAGAGACACCGGGAGTTGCAAGCCAATTTACACATGGCTTTCATTGATTTGGGGAAAGATTAAGTGTCCCAAGGGACGAACTATGGAGAAGCACGAGAGAACAGTGCGTGCCAGAGAAGTATGTGAGGTTAGTGAAGGAAATGTACATACGAGCAATGACAGAGGTGAGAAGTAGTTTGGGCGTGACAAAGGGGTTCCCAGTAAAAGTGGGGTTACACCAAAGGTCTGCGCTTAGCCCTTACCTCTTTGTCCTGATTATGGATGGTCTGGTGAAAGACTTGAAAAAGAAAGCGCCATGGAATATGATGTTTGCGGATGATGTCGTTCTTTGTGAGCAGAGCATCGATAGACTTGAAGAAAAGCTGGAGGATTGGAGGAAGGCACTAGAAGAAAGGAGGATGAAAATTAGCAGGATGAAATCAGAATATTTGGCACTGAAGTATGGGCAGATAAGGTCTTGCAAGATCCAGGAGGAACTGAAATCGATCTGGAAATTTAAATACCTGGGGTTGTACATACAGAGGGATGGAGGACTGGAAAGCGAGGTACAGAACCGAATAAGCTATGGTTGGATCAACTGGAGGAAAATGAGTAGAGTGGTTTGTGGCAAGAAAGCAATGGGTTGAAATGGAAAGTGTAAAAGACGGTGGTAAGGCCTGCTGTGATATACGGGGCAGAGACAGGGCCAATCACAGTAGCCCAGGAAAGAAAGATGGAAGGTGCAGAAATGAGGATGCTGAGTTGGATGTGTGGGGTAACAAGAAAGGACAGAATTAGAAATGAATTTTTTAGAGGAATTGTGAAAGTGGGATCTATGGGGGAAAAAGATACAAGAGAGTAGACTAAGGTGGTATGGACACTCTCAGAGAAAAGGGAAAGAGTATATCGGATAAAGATTAAAGGAGTGAGTAGCAGAGGAAGAACCAAGATGAGGTGGAAGGATAAGATAGCGGGGGACCTAAGGGAGAAAGGATGGAAAAAGGAAGAAGCAGTGAATAGGGTATTATGGAGGAGAAGGATTCAGAAGAACAACGCCGACCCTACTTGACGTGGGACAAGGCTACAATAAAGAAAAAGATTTCGTAATTACATCTATGATGAGTTTATTAAAAATTGTAAAACACCTCTTCGTAGACTACGTTATTTTTTCTCTATTTTGCAGAGATACAGTGCTGTAAATGTATAAAAATGGCCCACAAGCAAATCTCAGACAATCAATTTCTTCAATTGTTAAACGAAAGTGATCTCAGTGATCCAGAAGCTGTCTTGAGCGAATATAATGAGGATTTTATTCCAGAACGAGATACATCAGAATCAGAAGATATTATCGGAGTGAATTGAAATGAAGGTGACACTGCTGGTGAAAATTCTAACAGATTTTTGCGATGATATTTCCATAATTGAAAAATGAGAACGAAAATGGACAAGTTCGGGGCCTGCAACCACAATGTCTGATGTTTTCAACATGTTCTTCGATAACAAAATTGTAAATACTATATGCAACTTCACTAATGCTGAAGCGTCACGAGTTGTTCAGCATTACAAGGCAAATGCTGTTGTGACCCGAATGAGAATTTGGACAGACGTATATTGTGTCGAACTGAGAGCGGTTTTTGGTGTACTACTTATTGCTGGAGCTCTCTTCATCAATTACAGACACCGAAAAACGTAATTAGAATAACCTTGTACACCACAATATTGAGAAAGCTTGAGCTCCTCAGAGGACCCCAGTTTTGTAAACAACGCTGATGACACAGGCTTGCTACGTTAGACTGATAGACTGAAATATGCTATCGTGAAACCATTGCATAAAAAACGGGATACCTCTGATGTCAACAACTACCGCCCCATCTCACTTCTGACACCTTTATCCAAATATTAGTAAAAGTAAAATTCGCACAAAATGTCACTTTGGATTTCAAAAAAAGCTTTCCAACAGAAAATGCTATATATACCTTCACTGATGAAACAACATTAAATGTTTTGAGTAACCTTGATCTCTCGAAGGCTTTTGTACAAATAATGGGATTCTTCTAGATACGCTTATCTATTGTGGTATGGATGGGACATTGTACAAATGGTTTAAATCATACTTAAAAAAAATAAGTTCAAATGTTTGTACAACTAATGGGACTTAACTACGGGGTCATCAGTCCCTAAGCTTACAAACTACGTATGAAGTAGCTAAGACTACAGACGGCACAAATATCCATGCCCGAGGGGAGATTCGAACCCCCGACCGTAGTGGCCGTGCTGACCGTGACTGGAGCAAATTCAAATGTTCAAATGTTTGTTAAGCTTAAGGGACTTAACTACGGGGTCATCAGTCCCTAAACTTACAAACTACTTATGAACTACCTACAACTAAGGACGGCACCAATATCCATGCCCGAGGGGGGATTCGAGCCCCCGATCGTAGTGGCCGTGCAGACCGTGACTGGAGCGTCTCAGTCCCCTCGGCCACAGCGGCCGGCCGTGACTGGAGCGCCTCAGTCACCTCGGCCACCGCGGCCGGCTAAATCATACTTAACTGGAAGAGTGCAGAAAGTTGAAATAATCAGTTCACATGATACAGAAGAAACAATTAATTCTTCTGACTGAGAAGTTATAAAAAATGGGGTCCCAAAGGTTCGGTCTTCTACATCTACATAGATATTCTGCAAATCACATTCAAGTGCCTGGCAGAGGGTTCATTAACCACTTTCATAATCCTTCTCTACCGTTCCATTCTCTAAAAGTGCGCGGGAAGAAAGAACACCTAAATCGTTCCGTTTTCGATCTGATTTCTCTTATTTTATTGAGATGGTCGTCTCCCTATGTAGGTTGGTGCTAGCAAAATATTTTCAGATCCAGAAGTCAGTGATTGAAATTTCGCAAATAGATCTCGCCGCAACGAATAACGTCTTTCTTTTAATGATTTCCAACTCAAATCGTGTAATATTTCCGTGACGCTTCCCCCCCCCCTATAACACGATAAAACATAACGAGCTGTCCCCTGAACTTTCTCAAGGTCCTCCGTCAGTCCCACCTGGTGAGAGTCCCACACTGGGCAACAGTACTCCAGGAGAGAATGCACAAGTGTAATGTAGACAGTCTCTTTGGTGGAACTGTTGCATATTCGAAGCGTTCTGCCAATGAAACGTAACCTTTGGTTTGCCTTCCCAACAAAATTTTCTAAGTGTTCTCTCAAGTCTAAGTTGTTCGTAATTGTAACTCCTAGGTATTTGGTAGTATTTACGACCTTAAGGTTTGACTGATTTACTGTGTAACTGAAGTTCTGCAGATTTCCTTTAGTGGTCATGTGTATTACTTCACACTTTTCATTATTTAGTGTTAATTGCCAATTTTCTCATTGTGTAGTCATTATATCTAAATCGCTTTGCAGTTGCTTTTGATCCTCTGTTTACTAAGCGATAAACGACAGCATCATCCACGAACAGTCTATGGGAGCTATTCAGATTCTGTCCTAAATCGTTTATAAATACAAGGAAGAGTATGGGACCTATAATGCTTTCCTTGGGGAACGCCAGATATCGCTTCTGTTTTACTCCATGACTTTCCGTCAATTACTACGAACTATGTCCTTTCTGATAGGAAATTGTGAATCCAATTGCATAATTCGGGTGATATTCCATAAACAAATCGACGTCAATGAGATGGGCCTGTAATTTTTGGGATCACTCCTACTGCTTTTTTTGAATATTGGAGTGACCTCGGCAACTTTCCAGTCTTTGGGTACGGATCCTTCGCTGAGTGATCGATTGTATATGATAACTAAGTTTGGAGCTATTGCATCAGCATACTCAGACAGGAATCTAGTTGGTATACAATCTGGCCCGGAAGATTTGTTTTTGTTTAGTGACTTAAGTTGTTTTACTAGTCCAGGAACATCTGCTTCTAAATTTCGCATGCTGACAGCTGTTCTTGGTTCGAATTCTGGAGTGTTTACTTAGTCTTTTTTTGGTGAAAGAATTTCGGAAAGCTGTGTTTAGCAATTCTGCTTTAGCACTACTCTCATCGGTAGTATTACCATTGCTATCGCGTAGTGAAGGTATTGTTAGGGTCCTTTGCTGTTCTCAATATATATTAATGACTTACCACTCTATATTCACGAAGATGCTAAGCTAGTTCTTTTTGCTGACAAGTATAGCTCTCATGCCTGACAAACAGAAATTAACTGATGAAACTGCAGATGATGTCTTTCAGAATATTGTTAAGTGGTTCTCTACAAATTGACTCTCATTAAACTTTGACAAAACGCAGTATATACAATTTCATACAGTAATTTGCATGACACCATTAATAAAATTAGACTTTCAACAGAAATCTGCAGCTAAGGCAGAATATTCAAAAATTTTAGGAGTTTGTATTGACAAGGGATTGAACTGGAAAAAACACTTTGAATGTCTGTGGAAACGTTTGGCTTCAGCTACTTATGATATCAGGGTTATTGCAAAATTTGGTGATATGCATATAAGTAAATTAGCTTATTATATCTATTTTCGTTCTCTGCTTTCATGTGGGATCATATTCTGCGGTAATTCAACATTGAGTAAAAAAAGTATTCATTGCAAAATAGTGTGTAATCAGAATAATTGCTGGAGCCCACCCAAGATCATCCTGCATACATTTATTTAGGGATCTAGGGATCTTCACTGTAGCTTCACAGTATATATATTCACTCCTGAAATTTATTATTAACAATCTCACGCAATTCAAAAGTAATAGCAGTGCATAGCTACAACACTAGGAGAAAGGATGATATTCACTATTCAAGGTTAAATTTACATTTGGCACGGAAAGGGGCGAACTATTCTGCCACAAAAGTCTTCGGCCTCTTACCAAGTAGCATAAAAATGTGACAGATAGCCAATTGGTGTTTAAAAAGTAATTAAAGAAATTTCTGAACGGCAACTCCTTCTACACTTTAGATAAATTTTCAGATAAATCCTAGTAATTTTCCGTAAAAATTATAAAAGAGAATCCATAGACACCTTTTATTAAAGTGACACGTTCCACATCATTGCGAAATGTCGTATTTATTATCTTATGGAACAAGTGTAATCTAATCTACTGCTTTCAAAGATAAAGAATTTCGTTTAAAACTTTGCTGATTTGTTAATTCAGTATCGTGATGCAGCTGCAATTGCACGTTAGATGAAAGAACGCACTGAACATGATTCCACCAATTCGATTCTAGACTGAGTAACAGTCCCCCACCCCTCCCGCCGTCATGACTTGAATGACGCTATTTGATAATAGATGTGAGGGGAGTACGGGGCCACATTGGGAATTCGGGGCCACTTGCGGAGCCGGTTTAATAATTTCACATTTCTATGGCCACGCCCCTTTCCACCTGGGGCCAAACGGCAGATGGTGGTATACAGTGGCTGCGTCATACCTCGACACGTCGGGTAACGCCTCTTTCGTGTATGGACATAATGGGGATCTAGGGTAGTATTTCATTAAAAGGGAGTTTGCATCGCGTGTGTTCCACTAACAGGTTTATAATTGGGAGTACATGTGTTTCCCCTGTTTCGCTAAGAGCACCATCAACAGGCGCTCTCGGAGCCGGGTGGCTAAGGGAGTGTTCTCAGAAAAGGTTAATACAGTGTAGCGTGTACTCCACTGACAGGGTCATAATTGGGAATACAAGTGCGTCCCGTGTTCCGCCGAGAGCTCCATTAACGGGCGCTATGGGGGCCGGGCAGCTCACGTGTTTACGCCAGTGTCAACCTGCGTGAAGCAAGGTGTACAGACCGTTTTAAACGATGAACGAACTTGTAATAGATTGATAATAGTTGCGTTAATGGCGGATTCTGTCATTTGAACGGCGTCACTAGTACGATCGCGCTAGTATCGATGCGCGATAATCGTGGCGATAAAGAAATAGTAGGGCCAGTACTAAATTCGGTACTAGTGGGTTCACTGCGCATGCGGGAACAAGAGGCTGTCTTCTGCTGCAGCCACCGTTCCAGATAGTCCACCATTTTCCTTCCTATATATCTATATATACAGGGTATTTCAGTAAGTGTGTTTGCCTCTGTAACTTATAAAATAATAGGTGACGGGAAATTTTAATGCGGTAGGTCAACACAAGAAATGTTACACTTTCTGCGGAGCTATGAACATAGTTTATTGTTGCATTTTCCAAAGAGTTACACCACAAAGATATAATTTTTTAATGGAACAATGTTTTTTTTATCGTGTATTGGATTCGATTAAACCAGCTGCGTGCAAATCAATTTAACTACATTCCTATCACTGTTAGTTTGGGAGCTACAACCCTTCAAAGTTCCGGGGGCGGAGGCTGCGATAGCGTAGCTGACTGGCCGAGTGGCTATCCCCTGGGGCACGGCGCACTGTCTCATGACCACCAGGCAGTCAGCTACGCTGTCGTAGCCTCCGCCCCCTAAACTTTGAAGGGTTGTAGCTCCCAAACTGTGATAGGAATGTAGTTTAAATTGATTTGGACGCAGCTGATTTCAACGAATCCAATGCACGATAGAAAAACTATTGTTCCATTTTAAAAATTATATCTTTGTGGTGTAACTCTTTGGAAAATGATCCAATAAACTATGTTCATAGCTCCGCAGAAAGTGTAACATTTCTTGTGTTGACCTACCGCATTAAAATTTTCCGTCACCTTCCATTTTATAAGTTACAGAGGCAAACACACTTAGTGAAACAACCTATATACATATTGCTGTTTGTTAGTCTCGCTAAAACTCGAGGACGGCTGAACCGATTTGGCTAATTTTAGGCTTGAAATATTCGTGTAAGTTCAGGGAAGGTTTAAACGGTTATAAAATATGGAAAAGTTTTCCGGAAACGAGGAAAATCCGGAAAAACTGAAACATCTTTTTCCAGGGAGCTATCAATACCGTTCGTGCAATTGCGATAAAATTCTATACATTTCATGTTGAAAGCAAGAGGAAAGTTCACATCATTGAAAATTTGGAAAAGTCGCCCGGAAAGTAGGTAAGTTTAGGAAAAACCGAGAGCGATTTTTTTCTATGAATAAAAAATCAATTGCCCCATGGTTGTAACAGCATCACTTGAGTACGGCTTGCCAGGACAAGGTTTGTATAAAACATTTTTTTTGGAAAATCTACCGGAAAATAGAAAAATTTGAAAAAAAACAACAACTGTAAGTGCGTTTTTCAATGTGATTTTTTTGAATTCAGCAGTGTAACTGACTATTCGCACGACGGAGAGGTGTAATTCTTTTTTTGTTTTGTTCATTATAGTCTTCGAAAAGTTTTCAGTAAATAATAATAATATAATAATAATAATAATAATAATAATAATAATAATAATAATAAAGACAGTTAGAAAGGAAGGTCGCAAAATTCGAATTAAGTTCCTTTTTCAATGTGTTTCTAAATGTAATCAACACTATAAGTTGAGAGCCGTTCATCTGATTGTGATAAAATTTTGATTATTTGACGTTCAACGAAAGTTGAACGTTCCTATGAACTAAAACTTTGGGATAGTTACCCGGAAAATTTTAAAATTCCCGAAAAACTGAAAGATATTTTTTCCAGTGAGATATCAATATCATTCGTCTGATTGCGACAAAAATTTGCACATTCGACGTTCAAAGCGAGAGGAAGGTTTGAGTAAAGTAAAAGTTTGGATAAGTAGGCCAGAAAATACGAAAATTTGTGGAAAACTGAAAGAGCTCTTTTCTTTGGAATATCAATATAATTCGTATGATTGCGATAAAATTTTGCACAACTGACGTCCAAAGCAAGAGTAGATACATATTAGCAATTGGGAAGCATTGCCGGGTCGGCTAGTTTAGTTATATTTTACCCTTTGTCATAGTTTCTGATCCCAATGTACGAGGGTCACTCCAAAAGAAACGCACATTATTATTATTATTATTATTAATACAGTTTTCATTCTGCATGTTTGAAATTTTTACAGTTTGTACATACATCCTTCCCGCTTGTTTTCAAACTTAGTTCAACCTGTTCCCGTGAATGGCGCCGTCACGGCATGACTTCCAGGTAGCAGCTAGACTTGATGATCGTCAGGAGCAACGTGCTGTCATTGAATTCCTGTGCTGTGAAAACGAGACAGTGGAAAACATTCACAAGAGAATGAAAAATATGTATGGAGATGCTGCTGTCGATCGCAGTACAGTTAGTTGGTGGGCAAACAGGTTACGTGATGAAAGCGGGCACGGCAATATTGAGGATTGTCCTCGCAGCGGAAGGCCTCGTACTGCACACAATCCAGATAATGTGCAGAGAGTTAACGAATTGGTGACTGCTGACAAACGTATCACAGTGAATGAATTGTCACGCTAAGTTGGGATAGGGGAAGGAACTGTTTGCGGAATACTGAAATGCATGTGCACATGTCAGTCAAAAAACATGTAAGCGATCACAACACTCGGATGGAGAACACTGAAACAACCGCCTTACAGTCCTCTCCTGGCTCCATGTCACTATCATCTCTTTGGAAAAGCGAAAGACTCTCTTCGTGGAACGAAGTTTGAAGATGATGACTCCCTTGTGCACTCTGCTAAAAAGTGGCTCCAACGTGTTGGTCCAGAATTTTACCGTGCGGGTATGCAGGCGCTGGTTCCAAGATGGCGTAAGGCAGTTGAGAGCGATGGGGATTATGAGGAGAAATGAAAATATTGTTCCTGAAGGATGTATCTACAGAATGTATAACTTTCAAACATGTAGAATAAAAATTGAATTAAAAAAATTGTATGCATTTCTTTTGGAGTGACCCACGTATTCCAAAGTGTATTTCTAATGGTGTCATTCCACTGTCTGTCACCGGACCGTCACCTCACGTCAACGTCACGTTAAGCTTTCTCGAAAACAATGTTTTGACGGAACGGTCGCCTGTTAACATGGGAAGTTCACCTATTTTTGTCACGTGATTTTCATGTAGTAGTCGACGGTTACACGATTTACACGCAAATGTTTGTTATTAATCTTTATCTAGCGGTAAACTGCAAATGTTTCATTACGACTTAAATATTTTTCTCAATTGAGTTCAGCCTTAAAGCGAGGTCGGATATCTGAAACCGAAAAATAGTTTTTGTTTTGCAGTATTGTAACAGAAAAGACTGAAACCTATTGTTTATATGAATAAGATTTAAATTTGATGACGAAATTTTCATTAAATAATATTTTAAATAAAAAAAGTCAGTCCAAATGAAGGTCAATCTTTCAGTTGTGCAGACGGTATTAACAATGTCAGCGGGCAAATCGTAGTGGATAAAGTAAACAAGTAAATATTGTTTGATGTGTTAACATACTTATTTTTTCGCTTGAAAAAAGGTATCGATGTTTTGAAATTTAGTTTCACTTCCCAGCACTTTACTACTCTAAGTTAACCAAAAACATACATTGTAAAGTTTTCTTTGGCCGTCAATAATATTAACCGTTGTTGTTTCCTCAATTCCAGTAATAAACTATGACTTTCTACATAACAGATCGCCAGTCATAACCTCACTTAAAACATCTGGTGTTGGGATAAGCGAATTGACGTGAGGGACGGTGTGAATACAGTTAGACGTGACGGCGCCGTGATGTGACGCTGTCGTAACGGACAGTCTGAATTGGCCTTTCATATCCAGAAGATGTACTACTGGTTTACAGCCCCGAAAAACAACAACAAACTAGACTCGCAAAACATTCAAAAAATGTTCAAATGTTTGTACAACTTATGGGACTTAACTACGGGGTTATCAGTCCCTAAGCTTACAAACTACTTATGAAGTAGCTAAGACTAAAGACGGCACAAATATCCATGGCCGAGGGGGGATTCGAACCCCCGGCCGTAGTGGCCGTGCAGACTGTGACTGGAGCGCCTCAGTCACCTCGGCCACCGCGGCCGGCCGCAAAACATTCGCTAGTAGCGTTTACTGTCTGATTACGTTTACCGATTAAACACGCTACCACAATATTTTGCATGAGTTTACAGTTCGGGGCTAGTACGTTAGGAGTGATTCAGTAGACTATTATCTATCTTGTTCACTTTCGTTCATCGTTTAAAAACACACAGAGGATAGAGTGTCGCCGGAGGGCAGGCTCGCTTCCAATCGTGAAAACAAGGCTAACAAAATTAGTACAAATGCTGTCTAGACCTTTCATCGTAGACACTTTTATTTGTCTTTTCGCCAAACACACGCTGTTAAAATAAGTCTGGATGGAGTGTTACTGGCTGCAAAAAACCTTGGGCAGTCCCATATTTCTATTCCACAAATGTTTTGAAGCAGTCTTCTCATACCGCATGTTGCAACACATGAACCATGAAAGACTTGCACTCTTGGAAGAAAGGATATGGAGGAGACATGGCTTAGCCACAGCCTAAGGGATGTTTCCAGAATGAAACTTTCACACTGCAGCGCCGGCCGCGGTGGCCGAGGGGACTGAGGCGCTCCAGTCACGGTCTGCACGGCCACTACGATCGGGGGTTCGAATCCCCCTCGGGCATGGATATTTGTACCGTCCTTAGTCTTAGCTAGTTCATAAGTCGTTTGTAAGCTTAGGGACTGATGACCCCGTAGTTAAGTCCCGTAAGTTCTACAAACATTTTTTTTCTTTTTGAAAATCTTTCAAGTTATACGTCACTGGAATCTCAATTAGTTATAAACATTTTCTTTCACAGCATTTGCCAAAAGTGATTTACAACAGCCACGGAAAATCTGAATCAGGATGGTTTGACAGAGCTCTTCTGTTCTTCCAAATATGAGATCAGAGGTCAGTGTCTTCACAGCTGCATTGTCCCATTTGGTTTGAGTTTATAGCAGACTGTTCCTTAATGCAGAAAAAGTTTGTTTCAGATAACCCGTGATATTGCTGCACAAAGTACGGACAGTCGCCCTGTCTCACAGCACATAGGTAATTTCAAGTAGAGGAGACGCTTGCATCGAACGATCCAGAAAGTCGATAGTAGCTTCTGTTTCTTCAGTATCGCATGTGACGTCATCTGAACTGTAGAACATGAACAGCTCACGAGTGGAGACGATAGCACGTTAAGCCCTTCAGTGCTCTACAAGTCAGCTGGGGAGTTGCACTCAGTGTGATGAACTTCAGGAGAAGTGGTTTGGAGCTGCGTTCACCACACTTTAATTACATCGGGTTGTATAGCTGGCAAAATGAAGAGAGCTGGACGCATCATCATTCTGTACAATACTTCTATACCAGAACGAAATCTCTGACAGGAAAAATGATACCACAGAAGAGTTGGTAGCAGCAGGGCTTTAAGGAACGAAAATTTATCTACAACTTTTATGTAAGATTCGAAGAGCGTGATGGGAGGCAGTAGATGGAAAGGAAGTAAGACGGGGTTGTATCCTTTTTCCTATGTTATTCGGTCTGTGCGCTGACCAAGCTGTGGAGAACAGCATGGACAAAATTTGAAAACGAAATTAAATTTCAAACTGAATAATTAAAAGCTTTGCAGTTTGGCAATGACTTGCTAATTCTGTCAGAGACTGCCAAAGGCTTGGAAGAGTAGTTGAACGGAATGACCACTGTCTTGAATGAACGGTATAACGTGATATTTAATAAGAGCAAAACGAATATAATAAAGTCTAAGAAACGCAGACGATGCCGAAGAAGTTAGATTGGGAAACGAGGCAATGCAAGTTGTAAGTGTTTTTTGTTATTCCGGTGGTAAAATAACTTACGGTGGCCGAAGTGGAGAAGATATAAAATGCATAAAGACTAGAGAAAGAAAAGGATTTCTAAAGAAAATTTTTTGGACCATGAAAATAGATTTTTAGGAAATTTGTTTTGCATTTGTCTGGAGTGTTGCACTGTACGGGAGTTTAACGTAGTCGATAGCACGCTATTTGGCGCTACAGATGGGTAGATCGCGAAATTAATCATGAGGTAGTGAGGGATTGGGGAGAATTGGGGGAAAGAAATATCTGGCATATGTTGATTTATAGACTGGATCGATTGTTAGGACTCATTCTTCTGCATAAAGGAATCGTCAGTTTAGCATTGGTCGGAAGTGTGTGTGTGTGTGTGTGTGTGTGTGTGTGTGTGTGTGTGTGTGTGTGTGTGTATGTCTGTGTGTGTGTGTGTGTGTGTGTGTGTGTGTGTGTGTGTGTGTGTATGTGAGTGTGTGTCTGTGTGTATGTGTGTGAATACGTGTGTGGAAAGGGGGGGGGGATAATAGTCGCAGAGGAAGAGCAAAAGGTGAACAGAGTAAGGAGTTCAAAAGGATGTAGCCTGCCGTTATTTAGTTCAAAAGGGTGTAGCCTGCCGTTATTCAGAAATGAAGAGGCGTGAATAGCTACATGAAACCAGCCTAGAGTTTGAAGACCACAACAATAATGCAGTGTTCAGTGATAACAAAAAAGAAAAAAAAAATTACTACAAAAGTTACTCACGATTGACTTTGAAGATATGAATTTATTCTTTGATGTTGCTAAACCAGCTGAAGAGAAGTTCTTTCAAATGTTGATCTGTCAATCTCGTTCGATGTGCATCTTAGTGTATTGAATTTTATAAAATGTTTACTCACAAAAAGCAGTTCTTCCTTACATTAATGTCATAAGTGCAAAATAAATAAATAAACAAATAAATAAAAATAAAAATCTTCCGTTTAGGAAACTTATAGTTATTTACAAGCAGTAAAATTCGACAACTTTTCCGTTGCTGTGATTCTCTTTCTACAGTTCATGTACTTGGAAATCAGTGATCTTCCACTGTAGCCTATCTAGCACATCAATCGGAAACTAGAAACATAAAATGTCATTAACAAGTTCCTCTTCAAGTTCCGAAAAGATAAAATGGGTATTTTTTCTTCTTTCATTTATGTTACAAGGAACGACTGTTTTATAAGTTATTGCAGCTACTCAGGACCATTACCATTCAGAATGTCATACTACGCCATACACTATGCTGCGGGCCCTAATGTAAAGAAAACAAAAAGAGTTTACCCAGAAAAAGTGAAATGATTTTGTGGTGATCTGTCTGCATATGTATAGCTGAAACTAGTACAATATTATCACTTTCCGCCCCGATATAATGTATTTAAGTGTGCTATTGATCTTATAATATTTTCCTACGCTGGGAAGTACCCAAACCGTCATTCTGTAGATACTTTTAGGGACACTATCACAGAAAATCGGAAAAGTACCATCTCTAGCGAAACAGCAGAAACAGACGCAAAATGAGTAAATGAATATCTACAGCCGACCGCAGTGCCCGAGCGGTCTGGGCACGCCAGTCTGCACGACCGCTGGGGTCTGGGGTTCTAATCCCCCCTCGGGTATGGATGTTTGTGTCGTCTTTAATATAAGGTAGTTCATAAGTAGTTTGTAAATTTAGGGACTGATGATCCCGCAGTTAAGTCCCTTAAGCTCAACAAACATTTGAAGCTTTCTGAATATCTAAAATGAGTCAATAGTCTCGCCCCCCTCCCTTTCTCACGTCACATCCCGTAACCAGTTATAGGATTGTGGATAGCCAGTAATATACATCATAGTGGGAGGTGCAGTAGGCGTGTTAAAACATACCTGGTAGCACGACATGTCAAAAACCAGACCATGAACTAACAAAAAGCTAGAAAGTACTGTTTAAAAAATTTAGAATTTGATAAGTGCCTTTCATGCTTTGGGCTGGATTTATCTCGGTTAACTTTCACTGCCTACAGTTCCCGTATTTCCTCATTCCTTGCGAACACAAGCATCATATAACATTCTTTACTTCGGTTTTTACAGCCAACAGAGGAACAACGAGGCATTTCTCTTGGCTGCCCTTAATGAGTATGTAATACACATTATTAATTACACTCAGTAAATCACTTCAGACCTACGTATAATCGTAAAAATTGCCGCGAATCTCTAAGGTTATCGTCAACGACCAACGAACAACACGTTAATTTACGTAAATAGAACCGACAAAAGACGTGCAAACGTGTAACAGCCTCTACCGTAATACAACCTGTAGGTAACTGTAAAGTGAAATCGCTGTCAGAAATTTTTAAGACACTCCACAGTACAGAAACGCACACTGTAGCTATTCACTCACATGTGAAGCCCGCCAGATTTGGTGAAAACATGGCGTCCTGGGCTGTCAACAAATCAGGAGTAATCTCCCGCATTGCCACTGTCTCCCTATACAGGCCAAGCCCCTACCACGCCGTAGCGGAGAAGTGAGGTAGCTGTCCCCGAATTGAAGCAGCTGACCACCGCCATTTACAGGAAAGGATCCTAGTACTGGGGTTGCGATATCAAGTGTATGAGACGCAACAGGAGCAAAATGAAGCACAAAATAAACGCATGTTTGTTTAAAAAAATACTGACTACTGTAGGGCAAGCGCATTAGCAACTTGTGAGGCGGTATCGTGAGTCGTGTCGGGATAGCACTGTCGGTAGTGCCCTTGCCCGCGAAAGGCGAAGGTCCCAAGTTCGAGTCCCGGTTGCGGCACACAATTTGAATCTGCCAGGAAGTTTCATATCAGCGCCGCTGCAGTGTGAAAATGTTCAAATGTTTGTATAGTCTATGGGACTTAACTACGGGGTCATCAGTCCCTAAACTTACAAACTACTTATGAACTACTTACGAACTAGGACGGCACAAATATCCATGCCCGAGGGGGGATTCGAACCCCCGACCGTAGTGGCCGTGCAAACCGTGACTGGAGCGCCTTAGTCCCCTCGGCCCCCGCGGCCGGCGCTGCAGTGTGAAAGTTTCATTCTGGAAACATCCCTTAGGCTGTGGCTAAGCCATGTCTCCTCCATATCCTTTCTTCCAAGAGTGCAAGTCTTTCATGGTTCGCAGGAGAGCTTCTGTGAAGTTTGGAAAGTAGGAGGCGAAGTGCTGGCGGAAGCAAAAGTTGTGAGGCGGCATCGTGAGTCCTGTCGGGATAGCACAGTCGGTAGTGCGCTTGCCCGCCAAAGGCAAAGGTCCCAGGTTCGAGTCCCGGCTCCGGCACACAACTTTAATCTGCCATGAAGTTTCATATCAGCGCACACACCGCTGCAGAGTGAAGTTTCATTCTGGAAACATCCCTTAGGCTGTGGCTAAGCCATGTCTCCACCCTATCCTTTCTTCCAGGAGTGCTTGTCTTGCATGGTTCGCAGGAGAGCTTCTGTGAAGTTTGGAAAGTAGGAGGCGAGGTACTGGCGGAAGCAAAATTGTGAAGCGACATCGTGAGTCGTGTCGAGATAGCACAGTCAGTAGTGCGCTTGCCCGCGAAAGGCAAGGGTCCCAGGTTCGAGTCCCGGTTCCGGCACAAAAATTGAATCTGCCAGGAATTTTCATATAAGCGCACGCTCCTCTGCAGAGTGAAAGTTGCATTCTGGTCTAGTTTTTATTTAGTAAGTCTGTGATACAGGCCAAAGACCTATATAAAAAACATAGACTGGCCACAGCGCCGCTATAGTTGAAGTCAATTGCAGAGGTTGCCGCCATCTTTGAGAACGTCATTGTCAGGCCAGGTGTTACTGGGCGTCTGCTAATGCTGAGTCATAGGTTTTACATTAATCATTGCCGGTCTTGATTTTTCCTTAATATCTGGGCGACGCATTTCATAAAGTAATTCCCACTACGAACAGCATTCCTCGGTTACTACTGTATCCTAATTGTAATGTTTGCAATCGTCGAACTGCCACATTATTTGATGTTACTATAATGTCAATAATCGTTTGTATTTGCCGACATATCTTCCCTATAAATACAGCTGAATTTCTTAAAAGTCTTTAATTACCTTTATTATACCTGTGGTTCAAATGATGTCTCATGCTTTGAAGTACATTACGTATTTATTATGCTCTCCACAATTTGTCGTTTCCTTGGTACTCTTCTTACAGCGTTTGGTTTCTGTAGGTGCTCAGGAAACGAAAATAGTGTCGGAATGGCATTTGCAAGTAGCCGCTTTCGATCGGTGGTAGCATCCACAACCTCGAAATCACAAAAGCATATGTAACTATCCTTTGTAGGCTGCCATTTATCAAGCCTCATACTGGTTACCCACTGGGTTAGCAACTCCTTGTTTTTCAAAGGAAATCTGTATAAATAATAGTTTAATTACTGTTCATATACCTAGGCTACTTACCCAATGGTTAATACGCTTTTGTACACTATATAAACAACTGTCATTACATTAAAACACACAAAATACAACCGTCATCTGCCTAGCATTTTGATGGTCGTGAAGGAAACGTGATTTTGATACTTGGTAAATGCGAAAGTGAAGTATAATGAATGTTTATAGACAAATACACGCTGATACACAACGACCTATATAATTACATATCTCTTTCTTTATGTATGATTCTAACAATTTTATCACTGCGGTTGCTGCAATAGGGTATTTGACTGTTTTCTGGAAATCGTTTTAAATTGTTAATTATGTCATATTATGGTCCGAACATGATTTTTTACCTCGTGGATTTCAGTACATTAAAAAAAAAATCAAATAATTTGAAAGCCCGCTAAAACGCTACATTTGAGTCACGTGATGCCTGTGACGTCATACAACACGCTGCTGCTGCTGCTTTCGTAAGATAAACAAATACCTGTATATTGTTTGGGCCGAGGCCTTGTGTTTGGGCGTTAACGTTTGCATAATGACCTACAAATATTGCTTATTTCCGCATTGTACCAATACATCTGTCAAGACTCCAGAAAAATTGTTCTTGCAAGTACCAAAAATGAGAAATACGCAAAAAGTTGTTGACACTGGCGCGAAGAGATCCAAATGAAATAGCGGATACTTCATGTGTGTATTTCTGTGAGGATCATTTTGATGTAAGTAAACAATATTATTCCATAACACAACTAAAATAACGTAAGCCTTTTCTTCTGCACAGGGCTCTACCTAGCAATTTTCATTGCAAGTAAATAACATTTCAACTGATTAGCGTTTATTTTTTTGTTGTTTTTTATTTATTTTTTTATTTTTTATTTTTTAAATTAAAGCATGGGGCTTCGTATGTGAACGAGTAAACGTAAATGGATTAGTTTGTAGTGTCGAAAGTAGTGCCATATTCATATCAAACCAAATCTTGAATATGTAAGGAAAATACTGATATGCATGGCAGAAAGTTTACACACAATCGCAAACATTCACTCACAAAAACAGCAAACCAGAAAAGTGCTGTAATTTCGGCGCTATAAATTTATTCCATCGTGTCTTGCTTGCAATGTTTACGTGAAAGTGACATGCCTTTTGCTACGCGAAATCTGCGTAGCCAAACTACGAGCGATATGAAAACACCGCCGACGCAACCCGTTGTCCCTGTTCTAGACTATAAATACATTGTATAACTATACACAAGGCATTTTTGCTGTATTTTACAGGTCTTGATCTTTCACTTTGCACCAGTTTTGAAGTAGTTAAATAAAATTACTCCCTTAACTGCGTGCTTTACTGGGTTAAATTTTACTAACTATCCCGGCGGCTTCCTGTGACTATGTTGGCAACAAATGCTGAATAGCGAGAATCATGAGACATCGCCATTAGCCAATCGCGTGACAGCGCAAATATTTTGTAGTGAAACCTTTATTTTCGAGGGCAGTTACTTTTACTGACCGGACAAGGGTACGTACAAGAATCATAGAGCAGGAACAGCATTATTTATTTACTTCATGGTCTGTACGATACACCACTAATCTAGTCGTTCTATGTGGTCTGAACATCTGGACAAAGATTTTCTATCGTGTTGTTGATGTTGCCAACATAATCAGTCAAGGCCGCTTGGATAGAAGATAAAATTTCACTCTTTATTGCATAATATGGTGACTTCAGATTAAGTCTGCTGACATCAACAAACAGGGTACTTTTTTCCAATGGTATAAAATCTCTCTCGAAATAATTTGCTTTAAAATGTAGGTATGCGTTACTTACAATGCAGTTTTCACGTTTCTTATTTCTGGCACGTAAAAATTTGGATTGTTTTTAAATAATGAAGACACCATAATTGCATCAACTTTAGGGAGGTTTCCGCTGTCAGCCTTCACATAACCATCTTCCATTGTGGCATAAAAACTGTAATCGCGTTTAGATCACGAAAAAACTTAAAGCTGCGAAATGGAGGAAACGCGTACAATAATACAGCTCTGACTTCTAGTTGCCACGGTATAGGTGTTCTATGACGCCACCAGTACTACAGCCAATAACGGAGCGTTTTCGATCACGTGATCCAATCGTGAAATTTGATGATTTTTCCGCTTTAATTACGTAAAAATAACAGATGTTTTGTAAGATTTATGAGCGAAAATGCTGTCTGAATGTTATAATCATTCAGAATAACAACAATTCGAACCATATTTTTAACACAGGAAAATACCCTATAGTACGCCGAACATGCACTGGGCTTCATTTACAACTAATAATAGCGCTTACACGTTAGGTCAGATTACAAACAGAAGGATTTGCTCACGCTGCTGCTTCAAACTGACGTTCTCAAATATGGCGTCCAGTGTTGCTTAGTGCTGCCACCCAGAGCGCTGTAACTTGCCTGTAGCCTCTCTATGTTGTTTATATACCTCTTTGATACAGGCTTTCTAAGCATATGGAGCAACATGCGCTCTCTGGTGGGACGCTATTGAACTAAATACTAGCTTACAGTGTTCCAGACACAATACAGGAAAGACCGCCGTGATATGAGGCAATGCACAGCTAACAGGCTAGCAGAATTAGTAGATATAGCATAAGCAGCAATAATCTGTGAAGCACCCTGCGTGTTTCCCGTTACCAGAACGCCAGGAGAGCTACGGCCATGTGTCGACCCGACAAGGCAGTGGTTACCAGCGTCGGGACAAGTAATCGACTTCGTTACGGTCGATTTGTCGCGGCAAGCCGTGCTTTGTCGACAAGCGGCGCAGCTCTGAGCCGTTATTGTCGCTACACGCCTGTCAGGCCGCGCAATACACGAGTGTAGAGCGGCGGCGACCAGCGGAGAACAATTACCGAGATAGCAGTACACGCATCATTCGCGCCGCTAGCACTGCGCGCTGATTCAGGGACCGACCTTCCGTCGAAGCCGATCCGATACGCATATGCGCCAGTTTTGCCGTGAGATGTCTGGCGCTCCCACTGGCGTAGGTAATTCATTCTTCTGGAAGAGGCGGAAGGGACGTCAGATGTACGTCACTTTTGATGTTCACTGAATCAAAGGTTGTATCATGGATATGGTTCTGTCGGGACGAGGGCGGGGTACTGATTCGACTGTCAGAGAGGACTCAGTTCGTAGTAATCGATGGTAAGGAATCGACAAAAACAGAGGTGATATCGCGCGTTCCACAGGATAGTGTTATTGGTCCTCTGCTGTTCCTTATTTATATGCGAAAATCTAAGAAGCTCTCTTAGGTTGTTTGCAGATGACGCCGTCATTTACAGTCTAGTAAAATCATCTGAAGATCAAAACCAAGTGCAGAACGATTTGAATAAGATATCAGTATGGTGTAAAATTGGCAATTGACTCAAAATAATGAGAAGTGTGACGTCGTCCACATGAGTACGAAAAGAAATCCGTTAAACTTTGTTTACAAGATAAATCAATCACACGTGAAGGCCGTAAACTCCAGAAAATACCTAGGAATTACTATTACTTCAGACTTAAATTGGAAAGGACACGTAGATAATGTCGTGGGAAAGGCGAACCAGAGACTGCGTTTTATTGGCAGAACCCTTAAAAGATGCAGTAGAACTACAAAAGGAACTGCATACACTACACTCGTCCGTCCATGTTGGAGTATTGCTGCTCAGTGTTGGATCCTTATCAGGTGGGTTTGACGGAGGACGTCGAAAGAGTCCAAAGAAGGGCAGCTCGTTTCGTATTGTCACGATACAGGGGAGACAGCGTTACGGAAATGATACAGGATCTGGGATGGGAATCATTACGACAACGGCGCTTATCGCTGCAGCGTGGGCTAATTACTGAACTCCAATCGCCAACATTCTCCTCCGAATGCGAAAATATATTGTTGACTCCCGCTTACATAGGTAGAAATGATCATCAGAATAAAATACGAGAAATCAGAGCTCGAACGGAGAGATTCGGGTGTTCTTTCTTCCCGCGCGCTAATCGAGAATGGAATGGGAGATAAAGAGTATAATTGTCCTCTCCCATTATCTACAAGCAAGTCAGACGATGGAGTGGGTTCGGAAATAGCAATATTTGTTAACAAGAAGCTTACTTACCAGATACAGCTAAAAATGTCTAATAGATGCTCAAACAATCAAGCGGAACAATTCGCCATTCTCATTGCTCTTGAGTTAATAACCAATCTCTCGAATATTGATAGAACTGCAGTAATTCACACCGACAGCAGGATTACTTTGGACTCGTTACGAAATCCGAAAAACCACAACTTCTTGATTGAAGAAATAAGATGTAAAATCAGAAGGTTGCAGACACACAAGTGGATGGTGCATTTCGAATGGGTTAAATCACACCAAGGGATATGGAGAAATGAACTAGCTGACGATCTTGCTAAAAGAGCAGGTCGATCACGACAATCGATACGCTACAACAAAAAACGTACAAGTGCCGTAAAGAAGAAACTTCAAGGGGAGTTTAGAAACAAATGGGACATTGAGTGGCAAAGAACACGTATTTTCCTACGATCCGACAACGTTTAATTATTAAACTCCCAATATCTCCGAATTTTACAGCTACGTTAACAGGTCGTGGGAAACTGAAAGCCTATTATCAGCGGTTCAGGATAATTGATGATGAACGTGCTTAGTGGTGCATTCAAATAGGCGATTGATACGGAAGGCTCTATATCAACATATACATCTACATCAGTTTTATAAGTCATGGTTGAAAAATTGTATGACGAATTGTTCGCAGAAGGATGCAAAAGCTGGTAGAAGCCGACCTCGGGGAGGATCAGTTTGAAATCAAGAGAAATACAAAAAGACGGGAGTCAATACTCATTTTACAGATTATCTGAGAAGATAGTTGAAGGAAAGGCAAACCTACATTTCTAGCTTTTGTAGATTTGGATAAAGCTTTTGAAGATGTTGATTGGAAAACACTGTTTGAAATTTTGAAGCAAGCAGGAGTAAAATATAGGAAACAGAAGGTTATTTACAAATTGTACAAAAACCAGACAGCAGTTATCAGAGTTGAAGGGCATGCAGAGGTTGGGAAGGGGGCAAGACAGGGTTGTAGCCTTTCTTCTGTGTTATTCAGTTTGTACATGAAGCAAGCTATAAAGGAAAATAAGGAGAAATTTGGAGAAGGAATTAATGTTCAGGGGGAAGAAATAAAAACACTGCGCAATGCTGATGACATTGTAATCTTGGCAGAGACAACAAAGGACCTGGAGGAGTAGTTGAACGGAATGAACAGTGTGTTGAAAATTGTGCATAAAATGAACATTAACATGAGCACAACAAGAGTAATGGAGTGGAGTCTAAGAAAATCAGGCGATGCTGAAGGAATTGGATTAGGTAACGAAACAATAGAATTGGTAGATAAGTGTTGTTACTTGGGTAGTATAATAACATATGATAGTTGCAGTACAGAGGATATAAAATGCAGAATGGCAATGGGATGAAAAGCGATTTTGAAACAGAGAAATAGGTTAGCCTCGAATATTAATTTAAACGTAAGAAAGTCCTTTCTGAAGACATTTGAGTGTTGCCTTGTATGGGAGTGAAACATGGACGATAAACAGTGCAGACAGGAAGAGGATAAAGGCTTTTGGAACGTGACGCTACAGAAGAATGCTGAAGATTAGGTGGGTGAATCGTGTAACTAATGAGGTACTGAACAGAATTGGCGAGAGAAGGTATTTCTGTCATACCTTGGCTAAAAGAAGGGATCGATTAGTAGGACACATTCTTAGACATCAAGGAATCGTGAACTTATCGTTGGAAGGAAGTGTGTGGGCTAAAAATCGCAGAGGGAGACCAGGAGATGAATACAGTAAGCAGATTGAAATGGATGTAGATTTAAGAGGCTTGCTCAGTGTAGAGTAGGGTGGAGAGCTGCATAAAACCAGTCTCTGGACTGAAGACCACAATAACAACATTCCGCAATCCACCGTGAGGTGCGTGGCGGGGAGTAAATCGTACTTAGACCAGTCATTTCCGTTTCTCTTCCATTCTCAGATAGATCAAGGGGAAAAAGAATGCTTGTATGCCTCTGGACGAACCATAATGCTTCTTATCTTGTATTTATGTTTTTACGACAAATGTTCGACTGACAACCAGAAGAGTATCAGGCCGTATTTAAGAAGGGTAGGTCATGTGCGGAACAAATATTAAACCTGAAGAACACTACACAAATGAAGTAAATCACGAACTTGAAATGTGTAATAACTTTTGCCCATTAATAAAAAATCCTTCGATTCATTTGACAGAAATACAGTAATTGATACCATAAAATAATTATGAGTCGGTAATTAATAACTGAATTACAGCAACTTTAATAACTGTAAAATAAAAAGTAAAATTTGTAATAAATAAAGTAATTTGTACGACAGTGAGATGGTGTGTCACCTCTGCTTTTCATTTGCATATTAGAGAAGGCATTTCCAGAATGTACGAAAGCCATTAACACTAAAGAGGTTGTACAGGGATGAAAGAAGAAACAAGTTCATTGACAACTCCTTAGCCTTTGCAAATGACATGGCATTAAGTACTATGTTGCTAGACATTGCCCTAGAACAATCAGAGATTTGCAAAAACAAGCAGCCAAAGTAGGACTACAATATAATTTGAAGAAACATAGTTCGTGATAAATATAATTATAAGTATGCGGCTCCTTAAAATATTACAATTGAAAACAATACAACACACAAAATAAATGGTTGTAAATACATGGGAGAGTGGATAACAAACAACGCAAGAGAAGTGACAGCAATATAAACTGTGAATGAATATCTCACCACCCTCGACAGCAAAATGCGTACTTTAACTAACTTATTGCTAACAAGGGCCGAGGGGACTGAGGGGACTGAGGCGCTTCAGTCACGGTCTGCACGGCCACTACGGTCGGAGGTTCGAATCCCCCCTCGGGCATGAATATTTGTGCCGTCCTTAGTTGTAGGTAGTTCATAAGTAGTTTGTAAGTTTAGGGACTGATGACCCCGTAGTTAAGTCCCTTAAGCTTAACAAACATTTGAACAAACATTGCAATACTCCAAAATAATAATGCATTTACAAACACACCGCCTGATAAGTTCTGGTGTAGTTTGTGCAGCATGTGACAGGGCTGATCTGTAGCCGTTTGCTTGCTCTTTCATATTTTATTCTGTGAGATACCTTTTACTATGATGGAAAGAGCAGTACGTAATCTATGGAGTGAGTGAAACATAGACCGTACGGACCGGTGAACAAGTATCTCGTCGGGAAATATTTCCGTCTAAAACTGTTTCTTGTCCACGGCCCACCAAAACTCTCCACCAATTTTATTAATATTCAACATACCACAATTTATTCAAACAGTTCCGTTTATATTATGTAATGGTCTCATATTAAGCTATGTTTCTGTTGTTTTGAAAAGTTATTGAAATGTTAGTTTAATAGAAAGACGACAGGCGTGACGCTCTAGAGTCTAGAATGTTCCGTTGTCGCAAAAATGTAGCGACTGACGCGTAATGTTACTTCTGCTGCAGACGAGCTAAGGCCTAGGACGGTGTACACATACGTCAATCGAGTGCGTGTACCGCGTAAAAATACACCATGAACTTGTTATTCACTTGAGAATTTCCATCACACAGTCGTGGATTTCTATAGAAGAAACGCCACTACCATTTCTGTGACAAAACTCATTGAAGAATCGTGAAACTTAAGCAAATTTGACAACCATTTCAGACTCACATCGGAAAACACTGGATCTACTACCTTATTGCTGCTTCTGCGCAGGTAACAAGAGCAGCGAAAGAAAATGTCAGGTCAGTAAAAAGAACGTCTTCATACCCTGACGAGGTAGATAGCAATACTGCCCCTCACGTGCAGTGCCCTCTTCTGTCACAAATAGGAACATTGGCACGAAGTATCTTGGTAACAGGACCGAAAGTAGAGAGAAGGAAGAAAGAAAAATTATGATTAACTTAAGGGCTCACTCGCTTTCAAATGATTAACTTTCAAGTAATTACCCCCTTCTTTCTTTTATCCCGCCTTAACCATCGGAAAATTATCATACCTTCTCTGGGCAGGACAATCACCATATCTGAACATAAATCAACCCTGACACAAAGCTTTAGATCAGAGAGTGAAGGCCAGATTTATAGCTCAAGTACTGTTGAAGTAATTGGCGGATGTTTTGGTTAAGTAATGAATAAATTCTGTTGGAAACGATTAAGGGGGGAGACAGAAGGCAATTTTTATCCTTTTTCTGCCAATGCTATTTCACCCTTTGAATAGGTACGCTTTCAAATGAACTATAAATGAAAAAACAACGAAATTTTTACTGAATATGTATGACATATATGTGCCTGAATTCACAAGTTCAAAATGTTTACATGTTTGTTAAGCCTACGGGACTTAAAATGCGGCGTCGTCAGTCCCTAAACTTCAAAACTACTTATGAACTACCTTAAAATAAAGACAACACAAACATCCATGCACGAGGGAGGATTCGGACTCCCGACGGAGAACGGCCTGGCGTACTGGAGCATAGCCGCTCAGTGCGCTCGGCCACTCCGCCGCGGCGAATTCACAAGTAAAATGAACGTAATACCTCTTAAGGTTTCGAAGAAATTTTTTTTATTCTACCACCAATAAAATTAAATCTTTTTAGAACATCAGTAAAACGGTTGCTGATTGTTTTTTGGTTCTCAATTTACTTTTAATAATTTAATACTATCTTCAAAACAAATTAGCCAAATTTCATATTACTAACCCCAATAGTTTAGCAAATAATAGTACCGGAAAGTTAATAATGTAGTTTTGATAAATAAATTTAAAGTTTAATATTGCAGTTCTAGTATAGTTATTGATGAGAATTACTTACAACTAATATTTTCCAGCACCATAATATCATCTGAATCACACTGAACCTTTTTTTCTTCTCGTGGTCCCTCTTCTTTTCTGTCTAGCTTCTTTTGTGCATTTTAAATTAACAATATGTGCTTTGTAGATTCTCTCTTTATCTATTTGCATTAAGAATTTTGGAGAATTTCTACGAGATTTTATGCCCAATAATTCCAGAACATCTAGTTTTGTACTTACCCCATTATTGAAGCATAAAATAGCGTCAGAAAGACCACATTTGAGGGTTGTAAACTGAACAAATAGTGATTTTGGTAACTGGGTCCAAATGACAGAATTCACACGATCATTTAAAATTTTGTGTTTTTCCATAAACACATTTCTTCAACAAGGTATCTTTAAAAAGTTCTCTGAAAATAGGTTTAATTTCATTCATTACAGGTGCACATAAAGAACGTTTATGGTCATATTTGGAATTTCTTCTGCACTTTTACCAAGTGTCTGGATCATTTGGGCAAAGACAGTTCACAAGATTTTAATTATGGAAAGCTTATGGAAAATATAGCCCATAGCTCCGAAAACTGTCTTAAGCAGCTAAACCGGCAACCCACGCTTAATGAAATATTTTAGACCTTACAGCTACGAACAGGCCTGACCTTATTAAAGATGTCTGTGTGGAGACTAGAGTTAGTGATCATATCGTCATAGCGTCGATGGTGACCAAAGTTCATACACCAATCAAGAGGCCTAGGAGCGTGTTTTTGTTAGGAAAAGCCTATAAGCATTTTGAAACTGAATAGACATTGTTTAGTTCCTTTACAATGGATGTAGAGGAATTGTGGACTAAATTTAAATGCATCGTAAATAAAGGATTAGAGTAATATGTGCCTGTAAAGTCGATTAATGACGGAAAAGATCCAAATATTTCACGCAGGAGGACCGCATAAATGTACCATCATTTGATCGACGTACTAACTCCGAAATGGAGAACATAGTAATAGGCATTTCCGGTGTATAGAAGCAGCTGAGAGAGCTAAATACAAAAAAGTCTCCTGGCCCGGATGGAATACCAGTTCGGTTTTACAAAGAGTATTCTGCGGCATTGGCCCCTTACTTAGCTTGCATTTATCGCCAATCTTTAGGTCAGCGTAAAGTTCCTGGTGATTGGAAAAAAGCGCAGGTGACTCCCGTTTATAAGAAAGGAAAGAGAACCGACCCATACAATTACAGGCCAATATCGTTGACATCGGTTTCATGTAGAATTTTGGAGCATATTCTCAGTTCGAATATAGTAAATTTCCTTGAGATGAAAAAGCTCCTTTCTACGAATCAGCACGGGTTTAGGAAACATCTTAATGTAAAACTCAGCTTCCCCTCTTTTCACATGACATCTTGCGAACCGTAGATGAAGGGCAACAGGCGGATTGTGTTTTTATCGATTTCAAAAAGCCACACAGCAGAATGCTAACGAAGATACGAGCATATGGAATAGGTTCACAGATCTGTGACTGGCTGGAAGACTTCCTAAGTTATAGAATGCAGTACGTTGTTCTCGAGGGCGAGTTTTCATGAGAGACGTATGCATCGTCAGGTGTTCCTCAGGGGAGTGTGATAGGACCGCTAATATTTTCCATCTATATACATGATTTGATGGACAGAGTAACTTGTAATCTGCACCTGTTTGCTGATGGATGCTGTGCTGTATGGGAGGGTGTCGTCTTTAACTGACTGTAATAGTACACAGGATGACTTAGACAAAATTTCTAGTTGGTTCGAGGAATGGCAGTTAGCTCTCAATGTAGAAAAATGTAAGGTGATCCCCACGAGTAGAAACAACAATCCCATAATATTTTCAATACAGCATTAGTAGTGAGCTTATTGTTGCAGTCGCGTTGTTCAGATATCTAGGCGTAACATTGCAGAGCGATATGAAATGGAACGAACATGTAAGGACAGTTAGTATGGCGGACAGCCAACTTTGGTTTATTGGGAGAATTTTGGGAAGACGTACTTCATCTGTAAAGGAGACCGCGTATAAAACGCTTGTACGACCACGTCTTGAGTATTGCTCAAGTATTTGGGACCCACAGCAGATCACTTTAAAGGAAGACATATAAGAATTCAGAGGCGAGCAGCTAGGTTTGTTACTGGTAGGTTCGACCAATTCGCGAGTGTAACGGAAATGCTCCGGGAACCCAAATGGGGATCGCTGGAGGAAAGACGACGTTTTTTTCGTGAATTTCTGTTGAGGAAATTTAGAGGACTGAAGCTGATTGTAGAACGATTTTCCTGTAGCCTGCTTACATTTCGCGTAATGATCAAGATAAGAGGAGAAATTAGGGCTCGTACGTAGGCATATAGGCATTTTTTCCTCGTTCTGTTTGGGAGTGGAATAGGAAAGGAAATGCCTAGTAGTGGTACAGTGTACCCTCCGCCTGCACCTTACGGTGGATTGCGGAGTATGTATATAGATGCTGATGTACATAATTTTTCATGTTTTCTAATTCCTAACGTTTCTTCTTATGATCAAGCTATAATAATTCTCTAATCTATTTCTAAATTTGTCAGGCGACCTGACGATTTTTGACTTTTAATAACCCCTTAGACCTGGATCCCAATCTCGTCTGGACATGCTCAATGCACTTTCACTTAGAAATTCTGACATTAAGACCATAGGGTTGTTCTGTACATACCTGGTTATAAGTCTAGCTGTCACCCTTCCATGCATAACATCCACTCCAGTGGATGGCAAATTTTCTCTTTTGCACACCCTTGCTTTTGTCCCCTCTGAGATCTCTGTTGCATACAGTCCACTGGACTTGACGTTAGCTACGCAATGTTGCTACCTAGCGGCCAGTGATGCTATTACTGGAGTTGTCGTTGATCGGAGAACTGGTATATGTCGGCAAGATGGCGCCTGGGAAGAAAGGTCTCGCACATGTGTCCACAATTGATGAAAATTCGTTCTATGGAAGGCTTTTAAAACCGGCAAGTAAAATATATTTATATTTACAATATACCTGCCCAATAATAAGATGATTTGCATACTGTCTAACATTCTACTATCATAGAGAATGAATGTTAAATATGTGTCCACTACAGTGGACTCCATGCATATGTGACATGATTAGGATAAATTGTGAAAATCGCTAGGAGGCCTTTATCTCTACTTCAGGACATACTAGAAGATCTACAACGGAAGTCAGACTATTCACTGGCTGATGACAGTGAAGCAGACGACGGCTGGAACGTTCTGCCACAACAGGCAATGGATGGTATCATCGTAGAAATTAGTTCAATCTCAGAGGAATGTAAAGGAGAGGCTGTCATTGAATGATGTGTAACCGCTAGACCAGTTGAAAGAAGAAATAGGAAAATTAACAGTACGTGGACTGTGTCAGACGATGGTTTTGACAGACATATTCCTCAGTTCTTAGGGGAGCACAAAGTAAAAATTGATCAGAAGACACCCACTGATATTTTCCTTTCTTTCTTCTCTTCTGCTTTGCTGGAAACCATTGTTTACCAAATTAACCTTTACACAACACAAAATGGGAAAGTGCCTGTGCCAGAATTAAAGAATTTCTTGGGTATAAATTTTATCACGTCTTACACCAAATACCGTAGGATTACAACCTATTGGCCTGCAGATGCTGCACTGAGAATGGATTTGATAGCGAACAACATGCCAGTCAATCGACTTGAAATGATCATGAGTTTTCTTCAGTTAACCGATAACAGTACACAAGTTAAAAATGCAAATCGCTCTCATGATGAAAATTATAAAAGGAAAACAAAGTATATTTGTATCAAATGTAATGAACCTTTGTGCCCTGGATTGTTTCCAAAATATTCACACCCGAAAATGATGTAACAATTTTATGAAAATGTGTTTCATGGTTCCTGCTGTAGTGGACATCACTAAAATTTGTGATGCAGTTATCTAAAAATTACAAATAAATGAATTTAAATTACTTTTAACTGTTATTTATTAAAATTAATACCCACCATATTTTATTTCTTTTCAAATTAATTCGTGCATAAAAGGGTTAAATACAGAGCGTCTGGAAAACCATCATAGCTCACGAAAAAAATAGTCGTATTTATATCAAAGGAAAACTGTTTTACGCCGGAGATATGGGGTAGTTTAAATACGCTAAAATCTAAAACAGGAATTTGTGAAACCTCTTGCTACCCTTAACACACTTCGCGTATATGTTCCTCGAAGAACAGTTCTCAAAGCCAATGGTGGGCCGACCACCTATCTATATATATATAAAAATGAATTGCTCGAGAACGGCAGAACCGATTTGGCTAATTTTAGTCTTGAAATATTCCTGTAAGTCCAGCAATGGTTTAAACGGTGATAAAATATGGAAAAATTGTCCGGAAAAAGAAAAATCGAGAAAAAACTGAAACAGCTTTTTCCATTGAGCGATCAATACCGTTCGTCCAACTATGATGAAATTTTGTACATTTCACGTTGAAAACAAGAGGAAGGTTTGCATAAAATAAAAATTTGGAAAACTCTCCCGGAAAGTAGGAAATTTTAGGAAAAACCGTAGGCGATTTTTTATGTTGTTGATGTGGTCTTCAGTCCGGAGACTGGTTTGATGCAGCTCTCCACAATACCCTATCCTGAGCAAGCCTCTTCATCTCCACATAAGAACGGCTACCTACATCTGTCTGAATCTGCTTACTGTATCCATCTCTTGGTCTTCCTCTGCGGTTTTTACCCCACACACTTCCCTCCAACGCTAAATTCACAATTCCTTGAAGTCTAAGAATGTGTGCTACCAATTTATCCCTTCTTTTAGTCAAGGTATACCAGAAATTTCTTTTCTCCCCAATTCTGTTCAGTACCTCCTCATTAGTTACGCGATCCACCCACCTAATCTTCAGCATTCTACTGTAGCACCACATTTCAAAAGCGTCAATCCTCTTCCTGTCAGTACTGTTTATCGTCCATGTTTCACTCCAATACAAGGCAACACTCCATACAAATGCCTTCAGAAACGAATCCTTAGGCTTAAATCAATATTCGATGTTAACAAAGTTCTATTTTTCAAGAACGCTTTTCTACCCATTGCCATTCTGCATTTTATATCCTCTGTACTGCGACCATCGTTATTTTACTGCCCAAGTAACAAAACTCATCTACCTCCTTTACTCTTTCGTTACCTAATCTATTTCCTTCAGCATCACCTGATTTTCTTAGACTACACTCCATTACGCTAGTTTTGCTCTTGTTAATGTTCATCTTATATGCACCTTTCAGCACACTGTCCATTCCGTTCAATTGCTCTTCCAGGCCCTTTGGTGTCTCTGACAGAATTACTATGTCGTCGGCAAAACGCAATGTTTTTAATTCTTCTCCCTGAACTTTAATTCTTTCACCAAATTTCTTCTTGCTTCCCTTTATAGCTTGCTCAATGTACAAATTGAATAACATTGGAGAAAGGCTACAACTCTGTCTTACTCCCTTTCCAACCACTGCATCCCTTTCATGCCCTTCAATTCTGACAACCGCTGTCTGGTTTTTGTACAAGTTGTAAATAACCTTACGCTTCCTATATTTTACTCCTGCTTACTTCAGATCTTGAAAGAGTTTATTCCAATCAACAATGTCGAAAGCCTTCTCCAAATCTACAAAAGCTAGAAATGTAGGCTTGCCTTTCCTTGTCTATCTTCTAGTATAAGCCGTAAAGTGAGTATTGCCTCCCGAGTTCCTACATTTCTCCTGAACCCAAACTGATCTTCCCCGAGGTCAACTTCTACCAGCTTTTCCATCCTTCTGTAAATAATTCGTGTTAATATTTGGCAACCATGACTTATTAAACTGATGGTTCTGTAGTTTTCACACCAGTCTGCACCTGATTTCTTTGGAATGGGGATTATAACATTTTTCTTAAAGTCTGAGGGTACTTCACCTGTCTCATACATCTTACACACCAGGTGAAACAATTTTGTCATGGCTGGTTCTCCCAGAGACTTCAGGAGCTCTGAGGGAATATCATCTACTCCAAGGTCCTTTTTTCGACTCAGGTCTTTCAGTGCTCTGTCAAATTCATCTCTCAGTATAGTATCTCCTATTTCATCCTCATCTACTTCTTCTCCCCTTTCTACAATATTGCCGCTAAGTTCATTTCCTTCATAGAGCCTCTCTATATACTCTTTCCAACTTTCAGCTTTCCCTTCTTTGCTGAGAACTGGTTTTCCATCAGAGTCCTTGATATTCATAGAGCTGTTTTCCTTATCTACAAATGTTTATTTTATTTTCATGTAGCCTGTATCTATTTTTTCCCTATTTATACATTCTTCTACATCCTTGCATTTGCCATCTAGCCACTCCTGCTTAGCCATTTTGCACTTCCTGTCAATCTCATTTCTTAGTCGTCTGTACTCCATTTTGCCTGTTTCATTTACTGCATTTTTATATTTTCTCCTTTCATCGATTAAATTTAGTATCTCCTGTGATATCCAAGGATTTTTTGTAGGTCTTGCCTTCCTACCTATTTTGTTCTCTGCTGCCTTCACTATTTCATCTCTCAATGCTACCCATTCCTCCTCTACTATTTTATTTTCCCCCTTTTCTATCAATTGTTGCCTAAAGCTCCGTCTGAAATTCTTAAGAACTTCGGGTTCCTTCAATTTATCCAGGTCCCATCTCCTTATTCTCCTACTTTTTTTGCAGTTTTTTCAGTTTCAGCCTACAGTTCATGGGCAACAGGTTATGGTCAGATTCTATATTTGCCCCTGGGTATGTCTTACAGTTTGAAACCTGGTTCCGAAATCTATGTCTTACCATTATAAAATCTGGTATCTCCCGGTGTCTCCTGGTCTCTTCCACGTATACAACCACGTATACAACCTTAAACCAGGTGTTTCTTATAACTAAATTATGTTCCTTGCAAAATTCTACCAGACGGCTTCCTCTTTCATTCCTTTTGCCCAGACCATATTCACGTACGATCTTCCCTTCCTTTCCTTGTCCCACTACCGAATTCCAGTCTCCCGTAACAATTAAGTTTTCCTCTCCTCATCATCGGCGGAACTAGTTGGCATATAAACCTGTACTACTGTGGTTAGTGTTGGCTTCGTATCTATCTTGACTACGATAATGCGATTTGTTGCTCATAGTAGTTTACCAGCATTCCTATTTTCTTATTCATTATCGGACCTACTCCTGTAATACCCCTAACTGATTTTGTATTTAAAATCCTGTACTCGCCTGACCAGAAATCCTGTTCTTCTTTCCTCCGAACTTCACTAATCCCCACTATATCTAACTTCAACCTATCGATTTCCCTTTTTAAATTTCCTAGCTTCCCTACCCGGTTAAGGGATCCAACATTCTACGTTCCGATCCGATTTTTTCTATGAATAAAAATCAATTGCCACATGCTTGTAAGAGCATCACTTGAGTATGGCTTGACAGGACAAGGTTTGTATGAAATAAATTTTTTGAAAAATCTACCGGAAAATTGGAAAATTTGAGAAATACTGGAAGTGCATTTTTTCAATGTATTTTTGATTGATTTCAGCACTATAACTAACTATTCGCACGACGGATAGGGGTAATTCTTTGTTTGTTTTGTTTATTGTGGTCTTGGAAAAATTTTCAGGAAAAAAAAAAAAAAAAAACGGAATTGGGAAAGCAAAAAAGGAAAGTCGCAAAATTCGAACATATTTTCAATGTGTTTCTAAATGTACTCAACACTATAAATTGACAACCGTTCATCCGATTGTGATAAAATTTTGATCATGTGACGTTCAACGAAAGATGAACGTTCTGATGAACTAAAAATTTGGGAAAGTTACCAGTAATATTTTAAAATTTTCGAGAAACTGAAAGAGCTTTTTTCAGTGGGATATCAATATAATTCGTCCGATTGCGATAAGTTTTGCATATTTGCCGTTCAAATCAAGAGTAACGTTCTTACGAAATAAAAATTTGGAAACGTTTCCCGGAAAATTGGAAAATTCAGAAAAAATAAAAAGATTTTTGAAATATCAATACCAGTCATCTGATTACGATAAAATTTTGCACATTCAACGTTAAAAACGAAAGGAAGGTTTGAGTGAAGTAAACGTTGGCCAGAAAATTGGAAAATTTATGGAAAACTGACAGGTACTTCTGTTGTTCTGCTGTTCTATCCACTTTTTACAAAAGGGACAATTAGTTATTTATAACGTCTGACAATTGGTTAAGAGCAAATAGCTTTTCCAGAGAGTAATTATTGTTAGATATTTCGCTTTATATACTTCAAATTAAAAAATACCTTGAATTACACACTTTCCAAAGTATCTTATCCGGTACTTCAGCGCTCAAGCTATCTCCACACCAGACTTCATAACAATAGATTCAGTGGTTACGTAATGACATGTAGCTAAATCGCTTCAACCGTTCTCGTGTTTTAGAGAGGGTAACGAACAGCAATTAATTTTTATCGTTTACAGGTCATATACGCGTTCAGATCGTGTAAAACGAACTTTACTCTTTCAAAGTATGTTTCTGAACGCACTCAACACAACAACCTAGTCATTATTTTACATTTTTAAATCTAAATTTTCCTCGCAATCATTCCATATTTTAACGCCGTTTAAACCTTCCTTGAACTTCCACGAATCTGACATGAATATTATCGTGGACATGTGTTCCTGATTTGTTCACTCTTTCCGCCCACTATCGAGCCGATACTTAGACTATCTAATGATGCCTTTATAAAGCTACTGTGTCTAAAATACATGTGATTTAAATTAATATGTTTTATATTAAGAGGTAAGTGATACGAAGTTCACCAGGTCGTCTAGTTAGTAAATAAATATTGTGTTAGTATTATTTTGTCACCACCATTTATACAGGGTGTTTCACTGTGTTTGCCTATGTAACTTATAAAATAATAGGTGACGGGAAATTTTAATGCAGTAGGTCAACACAAGAAATGTTACACTTTCTGCGAAGCCATGAACATAGTTTATTGTAACATTTTCCAAAGAGTTACAGCACAAAGATATATTTTTTTAAATGGAACATTAGTTTTTCTATCGTGATTTGGAATCGTTGAAACCAGCTGCGTCCAAATCAATTTAAACTACATTCCTATCACTGTTAGTTTGGGAGCTACAACCATTCAAAGTTTCAGGGGCAGATACCACACGCTGTACATAATACATGGCTGTGTGGTGGGTAATGGATGTTATGGCGGTGGGAAGTTGATTCACACGAGATGTTCAAATGTGTGTCCATGTTCCTCAATGCATAATACAATGCGCCGTCGAAAGGCTCTGCGGACGAGGCGTAACATCGCCGGTGTGACGGAGCAACATGCGTCCTCGATGCGCCGTTTTAGATCATCTGGGGATGTGGGCTCAGTGACATAAACACGATCCTTTAGATATCCCCACAAAAAGAAATCTACTGGTGTTAAATCGGGCGACCTTGCGGGCCATGAATGAGGACCATAGCGCCCCAATCATCTTCCTGCTAACCCGTTGTTTAGTTCTTCCACAACAGCACGCGCAGAATGGGCTGGGTGATCATCGTGCTGCATCCACATATGGACTCTCGTGTGTAGATACACTTGTTCAAGGAGACCACCCAAACAGTCGTCTATAAAAGCGCTATATAACTCACCTATCAGTGTACCTGGGAAGTAGTGTGGACCGATGATTTCATTCCCAAAGGATTCCACACCACACGTTAATAGACCACCTACGTTGACGGTCGACAGGTCGTACCCACCGAGGATTGTCTGCCGCCCAGTAGTGCATGTTATGGCAGTTCATTGCCATAATTAGTGAACGTGGACTCATCAGAGAACATAACTGTAAAGACTGCAGCGTGAAATTACACATGGTCCACTCACAGAATGTCACTCTTGCACGGAAATCGTTCCCATGCAGCTCCTGGGTCAGTGACAGGCGGTACGGGTGAAACCTGTGGCCGTGTACTATACGCCACACAGATGTGAGACTGACACCAGCGACTGCAGCACAGGCTGGTAAGCTGACATGAGGATCGTGGTGTAGTGCAGCTAATACAAACACCTCCGTCTCCTCAGTTCTTGCAGGTCTTCGTCTGTTACTGAGGCGCATTACCAAGCTGCCTGTTTCCCGAAGTCGTTGTTCGGCACGTAAGAACGTAATGGCTGCCAGGGATCTTCACCTATGATATCTCACGGCATACACCGTGGGTGCTTCAGTGGCATCTTGTCGGCACTCGCCGAGCATCAGCAACATGTCAACGTACTCGTTGGTCGTGTATGCCATCGTCATCCGATGTCAGTAACTGTGGTGTATTGAGCCCGGGTTGTTTGTGTGGCTCCAACTGTCAGGTATACGGCCGTGTGCGGCGACAGTCGGCAGTCTAACAGCGCATCGAGGAAGCTTCTCGCTCCGTGACACCGGCGACGTTACAACTCGGCCGCACCACATTTAGAAGGCGCATTGCATTATGCGCAGCGTTTGTCGTATGTGCCCCTGAAATTAGGAAGGGTTGTAGCTCCCAAACTAACAGTGATAGGAATGTAGTTTAAATTGATTTGGACGCAGCTGATTTCAAAGAATCGAATGCACGATAGAAAAAACTATTGTTCCATTTAAAAAAATTATATCTTTGTGGTGTAACTCTTTGGAAAATGATACAATAAACTAGGTTCATACCTCCGCAGAAAGTGTAATATTTCTTGTGTTGACCTACCGCATTAAAATTTCCAGTCACCTATTATTTTATAAGTTACAGAGGCAAACACACTTAGTAAACACCCTGTATATAGCACAGAAAGTCAAGTGCCTGTAAATGATAATCTTTGTGCAGTTGCCTCTCCTAACAGTCGTGTCTGTTTTTCACCGCCACGTGATACTCACTCCTCTGAGAACCGACCTAAAAGCGCTGGCTGTTTGCCAATGGCGCAGCGGCATTCAGACCTGCCACGCGGGCTGTGAAACCCGCCGCCCCCGCCGGCGTTTTGCGCGCTGCGGATTCCGGCGCGCCGGTCTCTCGCCTACTGCTGGTGGCAAAGCGGTGAAGCCCGCCACTGTGGGCAGCTCGTGCCGGAACAGCGGCCACGGGGCTGCGGTGAATCCGCGTCACGTGTGTGCCGGTGTGATCGCTGTCAGGCGCACGCCTCGCTTCACAATCTGTCAGCGCTTTGTCCTGTCTGCCACTGATTACAACGCTCCTCATCTATTTTCTCTTTCAGCGCGCGCCCGTATTTTTTTCGCTAAAAATTGATTCACTTCATTTACGCTGTAGAGGGCAACTTAGGAAACAGGTACAATTTTAAAAGCCGCATTTTGACTGGTTTGATGCCGTCCTATCTTTCTCTATCCTTGCGTCAGTACTGTCCTTGTCACTACTACAGTTACTGACCAAGAGTACTCTGACACCTGTTTCTGGATATTAATATGAAGGTATGTTTTTAGGACATATGAATTTTTCTGGGGAACTTTCACTGAATTTTTTTTTTTCATGGGATTTAACTACGGGGTCATCAGTCCCTAAACTTACAAACTACTTATCAACTACCTTATACTAAGGACGGCACAAATATCCATGCCCGAGGGGGATTCGAACCCCCGACCGCAGTGGCCGTGCAGACCGTGACTGGAGCGCCTCAGTTTCCTCGGCCACCGCGGCCGGCCACTAAAATCTCTAAATATCCTTGAAAATCTATTCTCCGTTAACCCTTTGAGGCATAGAGGCTTCAGTTGCGTTCACTTTAGCTTTTGTTGTTTACCAGCTGACTGACGCAGTGTTTTCAACTTGAACCATCTTCTGTTCGTCCTGCTTAGTGGTGCCATCTGTGAGAAGTTTTTTCATTACGTCCAGAGTCTTAAATTTATTTATTTATTTATTTATTTATTTATTTTGTCATAAGAAAATTGCTGATACTTGTTTTTGCATCAGTTATAGTGGTTGCTGTTCAATTTACTTCAGTAAATATTTCTTGAGCATATATAAGGTATCTTCCTAGGTATTTATTTATGAAAAATTCTGTAAATATACTCTGGAGTATAAAACTCAAAACAACAATAGATATATACGGTAGTGAGAATTTTTTTTTTAATATAGCTGTTATTGTCAGCGACCGTTACAACTCCAAAGGATAAAAATGCAGCTCTCGGTCGCAAAATTAAAATTATTTAACCTGGCTTGCCACAGTTCATCATAAATTGTTAATTAAAACAAGTCACATAATAAAAGTTAAAACTCAGCTTTAAAGTTTACGTCACAAAATTTAAAAAGTAATTTTTTGAAAGAGCTAGCCATTATGCGCTGCACGCAGGCATCGGACGGCTAGCCCTTTCTAAAAATTTCTTTTTAAATTTTGTAACGTAAGTTTTACAGCTTAGTTGTGACTTGTTTTAATTTATAATTTATGCTGAAGGCATTCCTAGTTATTGCCGAAACCAGGTTAAATAAATTTTGCGACCGAGGGCTGCGTTCTTATGCTTCAATATAGATAGATATATACATGTGGCGTCTGTTCTGAAAGAACAGACGACACTTCTGTTCCTGCAGTTGTTATTCTTTCATATTAACAGAATATATGACATCAACTGCGAATGGGCGGTGATCACTCTGTCCTCAGTGGTCAGCGTAACTGCCGAGAAAGCGGGAGATCCCGATTCTTATCTCGGCTGGGTACACATTTTCAGCTATAGTTGATGTCATATATTCTGTGAATATGAAAGAATAACTACTAAACGATCAGAAGTGACGTCACTTCATTCGGAATATATATATATATATATATATATACCGCTGACAGGGAATGATCCTTTCGTTAGTGCGGAGGGGTGGGCAGCAGGCAATGATCTTTTCGTTGGTGCGGAGGGGAGGGCAAGTTTGAGGCCCTTACTCTTACGGAAATTAGTTTCAAAACTAAGAGTTCGAGTACTGTGGGCAGGGTAAAGCTGGGAATTTTTATCTGACGGGAGGGGTGTTTAGGTAGTCCTTGCAGGTGCGGTGACCGCTGTGTGCTCAGTGGTGTAGTGGTCAGCGCAACTGCCTAGAAAGCAGAAGATCCGGGTTCGAATCCCGGCTGGGTATACATTTTCAACTTTGCCAATTCTGTGAATATATAGTTAGTACCATGGTGGTTTCATATGGGGCCACTGTGCTTGTGTACCATTAATAGCAGAGCTAAGACAACATGGGCTGCCTACTGTAAAATGTGATCGTAAAGGCTTGCCACAGTTGAAGCATGATAAAAAACTTCGTAGAGGTGATACTGATTAGTCAGTTAGGATACACTGTAACGTTTCTATCAACCATCAATTCTCCATATAGTGTGTCTGTTGTGAACAGAAAGGAGGCTGATGACAGTATAAAGCAAATTGCTTGTCCCGCCATAGCTAAGGCGTATCATGCGAATATGGGACGTGTTGACAAAGCTGACATTTTACGACCTTTCTATTCAATTGATAGAAAAGCAAAAAGGTCCTGGCTACGATTGTTTTGGTATTTTGTAGATGTATCTGTGGTAAATTCATTTATTTTGTACACATTGTTCAACACCGATAAAAGTGTAAGGCTCAAAGAAAATAGAAGGAATGTTGTACCTGGTTTACTATTTACTAAAATATGACCCGCTACGAGATTCAAACCGTACGTTCCCATGGAGAAAAGGAAGTCTGAAGCAAAACAAGTGCCACAGTATGGGCCTTCAAAACGTGCGTACTGTAGTACGAAAAAGACCCCTCATATACCCAGATGTCATTGTAAAACGCGTGGTGTAGGATCATGTTTGCATTTGACAAGAGTTGGGCCATTCTTTCCCATATGTAGTTATTTTGAGGCTATTCGTGGTACCGGCCGCGGTGGCCGAGGGGACTAAGGCGCTCCAGTCACGGTTTGCACGGCCACTACGGTCGAGGGTTCGAATCCCCCCTCGGGCATGGATATTTGTGACGTCCTAGTTCGTAAGTAGGTCATAAGTAGTTTGTAAGTTTAGGGACTGATGACCCCGTAGTTAAGTCCCATAGACTATACAAACATTTGAACTTTTTTTTTTTTTTTTTTTTTTTTTTTTTGCCATTCATTGTATGTTGTGTGTTTTCATACACTACTGGCCATTAAAATTGCTACACCAAGAAGAAATGCAGATGATAAACGGTTATTAATGGAACAAATATATTATACTAGAACTGACATGTGATTACATTTTCACGCAATTTGGGAGCATAGATCCTGAAAAATCAGTAACCAGAACAACCATCTCTGGCCGAAATAACGGCCTTGATACGCATGGGCATTGAGTCAACCAGAGCTTGGATGGCGTGTACAGGTACAGATGCCGCTGCAGCTTCAACACGATACCACAGTTAATCAAGAGTAGTGACTGGCGTATTGTGACGAGCCAGTTACTTGGCTACCACTGACCAGAAATGTTCAATTGGTGAGAGATCTGGAGAATGTGTTGGCGAGGGCAGCAGTCCAACATTTTGCTTATCCAGAAGGGCCCGTAAAGGACCTGCAACATGCGATAGTGCATTATACTGCTGAAATGCAGGGTTTCGCAGGGATCGAATGTAGAGCCACGGGTCGTAACACATCTGAAATGTAACGGCGACTGAAGAAGAAATTAAACTCAGGAGAACATGACTCCTTACAACATTTGAACATTTGCTTGTTATTGTTATTTCAAAACTTGAATGTAAGTTATTGTAGTATGGCCTTCAAATCAAATGTTTGTTAAGCTTATGGGACTTAACTACGGGGTCATCAGTCCCTAAACTTACAAACTACTTATCAAGTACCTTATACTAAAGACGGCACAAATATCCATGCCCGAGGGGGGATTCGAACCCCGACCGTAGTGGCCGTGCAGACCGTGACTGGAGCGGCTCAGTCTCCTCGGCCACCGCGGCCGGCAGTGTGGCCTTCCATTTAACGTTAGGCCCCTGACCACTCCTACAAACTTCCAGGAAAACCTAATAGATTCATCATTATGTACCCTGCTCCTACAATACTCGTTGCTCTGTTATCTTTTTTTATTGAATTTGATTTACTGGGACATTAGTACATCCTGCAAACCACTAATCCTTACTGCAAAAGAGTTTTTAATATGCGTAATTAGAATGGTGAAGACCTTTAACCACGCTTTGCAGTTATGCTTCTCAGTTTCCCGAAAAATCTACTTAACAGGGGTTTGAGTAGATATCGTGAACCGGAATATCTGTGGTTCAGATTCAGTTGAGGACCTGGAGCTACAGAATTTAGGAACAAGTGGTGGCGGTTGTAGGGCTGTTTCCTGTCAAAAATAGGATAGGAAGGTTATAGGCAGAGAGCTCGAATCGTGGGCAGGTCAGTTGCACAGTATTCGTCAGTATAATGTTATAAGTACAGAAATTACTTTCATTATAGTGATATAGCTCCCAAAGTAATACTTGCACTACTCATATAAATTACGCGATTTAGATGTTTCTACATCATGTATTGACAGACATGGTACTGTATTTATTCAAATTCAAATGTTCAAATGTTTGTATATCTATCGGACCAAACTGCGTGGTCATCAGTCGGTAGCTTACAAACTACTTAAACTAAGGTAAACTAAACTAACGATAACACACACACCCATGCCCCTGGGAGGACTCGAACCTCCGACGGCGAGCAACCGCGCACTCCGCAGCGAGACGCCAGAGACCGCTCGGCTACTCCACCGCGGCCTAAGTTTGTTATCCTTCATGTATTGAGTAATGTCTTTATCGATGTAATGTTGTTAGACCCAAATTATACACTGATGTTAACTCAATATTGTAGACTTGATATATCTAGGTTTTATTTCTTTGTCTAGTCAGTTGAAAGTAAGATTTTTGTGAATAATTATTTTAATAAGAATATTTTTGCTGATTTGATAATAAAATTTTATATACGAGGTTTGGAACTTAAGTAGAGACATCACTGCTGTGGAGACACTATGCAATGGATGCTGATAACACACGTTGTTGACACACCTACTTCATCTCCGAACAAATGAACTCGCCTGTCCCACGACACCAGTGTGCGCACAACCGAGGAAAACACAGTTATTTTCAAGCGTGCGGTCTAACATAACAGTGTCATTATTGTTTCGAAACAGGAACAACGGAGTTGGTTCAAGATGGAATGTGATAGAAGCCCTACAGCACGACAGTGCGCAAGCCACCCATCATTTTGCATGACCATTCGCGGGCACATAGAATGCAAACTGTGGCTGCTATGTTCAGTCAATGGGACTGTGAAGTACTGTACCGTTCACCATACTCCTTGTGACTTTGACTTGATTCCTAAAATGAAGGAACCACTTCGTGGCATTTGCTTCAGATCTGTTCCGAATTTTGACAGGTAGTAGACTACTCCATTTATACCATCAACAGAACAGGCTCTGATAAAGGTATACTACGCCTTCCACATCGTTGGCAACAGGTAATACACAACACTGGTGACTACTTTGAAGGACAGTAACAGGTACAAACATGTAACGCTTTTGTATCGGTTGTGAATAATTAGCTGTCAATATTGAAGTCCTAACCCTCGTAATTCAGCACTTCTATGAATACGACAATGTTCTGAAAGAAGGAAGCAGATTTCTGGAAAGTAAATTCAAAAGTTCAAATGTTTGTATAGCTTATGGGACTTAACTACGGGGTCATCAGTCCCTGAACTTACAAACTACTTAAGAACTAACTAACACTAAGGACGGCACAAATATCCATGCCCGAGGGGGGATTCGAACCCCTGAGCGTAGTGGTCGTGCAGACCGTGACTGGAGCGCATCAGTCCCCTCGTCCAGAAAGTAAATTAATCGATATTTGTAAACGAAGAACAAGTATATAGAAATTAGTACACTCTAGTGACAAATGTAGTTATCTTCACTCCAGATATGACACCGCGAGTTAGTTCCGTGGAGAAGCTTCGGCGGTACACATAAATTATACAATGGCGAATTTTAATATATATATTTTAAATTAGATTATGTGTGACATACGTTTTGTACATGCATCAAGCGTAGTGTCGGACTCTTCAGTAACTTCCAATATATACCATCCTATCAGAAATTCGTTTAGGAATGTAATGTTTAACGCAAACGTATAGATTGTAGTTCCTTCTCCCCCCCCCCCCCCCGCCCCAGAGACCTTTCCCCCCACCCCGTCACTGAAACTGGTCATCAGTAACAATGAAACACTAGTGAGCTCCATAAGAAGTGTCCAGAGGAAAATGTACGATACGACACTGTGTGTATAATTGAAGCCTTTATTCAAAAGTAATAAAATTCAAATGTTTGTAAATTTCTGAGACTTAACTACTCTTGTCATCAGTCCATAGGCTAAAAAACTACTTAAACTAACTTGTGCTAAGGACAAAAAAATCTCCCGTGCCCGAGGGACGACTCGAACCTCCGACGGGGAACAGTCGCGCGCTCTGCAGCTAGGCCCCTTTGAACGCTCGGTCACTCTGTCTGTCTGTCTGTAAATCTATCAGGCTAAACTGCGTGGTCATCAGTCCGTAGCTTACAAACTACTTAAACCTAGGTAAACTAACCTAAGGACAAACACACACACCCATGCCCCAGGGAGGACTCGAACCTCCACGGCGAGCAACCGCGCGCTCCGCAGCGAGAGCTCGGTCACTCCACCGCGGCTCAAAAGTAATCACCAGACCCCTGAGCACAACCATCTCAGTGTTTAACAAATCGACGGATTCCTTGTTCCCAGAATTTCTGTGGCTGTGGCAATAGCTAGATCTCTACCGTGACCTTCAGCTTGTCGTCCGAGTTCAAGCGCTTCCTTTCGAGATGTTCATTTAGCTGACCAAACAGTTGAAAGTTACAAGGCCATATGTCCGGACTGTCGGACGGATGATCTAGCTGCTCGCACTTTAACTTGGCCAGTACATTTTGTGTGACCTTGGAGACGTGTGGACGCACTCCTTCCGTGAGCAGCCCTGATCGTTTGCTCTCGATGGACTTGCGTAGGCTACGGAATGTCTCGCAGTATTCGTCACTGTGATTGTTTTTCCGTGTTTGCAGAATTCAATTAGTATCTAACCTTGGACGCCGAAAAAGATGGTGAGCATCACATGTCTGCTGAAAGCACAGTTTGGAATTTTATAGGGGGTAGTTACGACGCATGCTTTGCATGTCGCACTAAGATATGCTAAAGCTGCATATTCAAATTTCAACCGGTTCGGTTATTAAGACGTTTCATATCTTTTCATTTGAACACCCGTCGTACGCGCAAAATATTCTTTCTTTCCTGGGTTACTTGCAAAGTGGTGGGGATGGTGGTGCGGATCTCATAGGAGTTGTTGTTGTTATTGTGATCTTCAAATGTTCAAATGTTTCTGGAGCTTATGGGACTTAACTACAGGGTCATCAGTCCCTAAACTTTCAAACTACTTACGAACTAGATAACACTAAGGACGGCACAAATATCCATGCCCGAGGGGGGATTCGAACCCCCGGCCGTAGTGGCCGTGCAGACCGTGACTGGAGCGCCTCACTCCACTCGGCCACCGCGGCCGGCATTGTGATCTTCAGTCCGCACAATGGTTTGATTCAGCTCTCCACGCTAGCCTATCCTGTGCAAGTCTCTTCATGTGAGAATACGTACGGCAACCTACATCCTTTTGAAACTTTCATTGTATTCCTTCCTCGGTCTCCCTCTACGATTTTTACACCACACACTTCCTTATAATGCAAACTTGACGATTCCTTGATGTCTCAGGATGTGTCCCACCAACCTGTCCCTTTCAGGATACGCAAGAAACTCATTTTCTCCACCATTGTGTTGAGAATCTCCTCAGAGTTACATGATCTACCCGTCTAATCTTCATCATTCGTTTGCAGCACCACATTTCGAAAGTTTCTATCTTTTTGTCTGAAGTCCTTATTGTTCATGTTTCACTCTCATATAATGCTACACTCAAGGCAAATGATTTTAGAAAAGACTTCTGAACATTTAGACTAATATTGGATGTCAACAAATATCGTTTTTTCAGAAACGCTTTTCTTCTCATAGTCATTCTGCATTTTATACCTCCTTTACTTCTGCCATCAGAATTTATCTCGCTGCCCAAATAACAGATCTCATCTACTACTTTTATCGTCTGAGTACCTAATCTAATTCCTTCAGCATCGCCTGATTTTCTGAAACTACAATCCATTACCTTCGTTTTACACTTGTTTATTTTCATATTATACCTTCCTTTCAAAACACTGTCCACTCCGTTTAATTGCTCTTCCAGGTCCTTTGCTGTGTCTGACAAAATTACTACGTCGTTAGCAAACCGTAAGGTTTTTGACCCCTCCCCCCCCCCCGAACTTTAATTCCCTCTCCAAATTTCTCCTTCCATTCCTTCACAGCTTGCTCAATGTACAGATTGAACAACATTGGGGAAAGGCTGCAAGCCTGTCTTACTTCCTTCCCAATCACTGCGACCCTTTCATGCCCTTCTACTCTAATAATTGCTGTCTGGTTTTTGTACAAGTTGAATATAGCTCTTCGCTCCCTATATTTTATTCCTGGTACCTTCTGAATCTGAAAAAGTGTATTCCAGTCAACATTGTCAAAAGCTTTCTCCAAATCTTCAAATGCTACAAATGTAGGTCTCCCTTGCCTTAATCTACGTCGTAATGTGAGTATTGCCTCGTGTGTTCCTACATTTTTCCTTTATCTAAACTGATCTTATCCCAGGTCGGATACCACTAGTTTTTCCATTGGTCTGTAAATAATTCGTGTTAGTATTTTGCAACCATGACTTATTAAACTGATACTCGTAGGATAAGATGCTTAATTATGAACTTACGATGGTAAACTGCTCTTTCCCTTGTTGATTCTGCTATCAAAGGAAAAAAAGAATGGAAAAACACGCCGTAGATTTCCGAGTGCTTTTCAAAGCACTGCGCGAAAGAGGTTCGAATTAATTTCATTCTGTGAAAATACGGTGCTAGTTACACGAATTGAGCGAGTAAAAGGATAGCAGTTAAATGCCTCGCCTTTTACAGCTGTACAGGCAACACAGAAATACGTTTGAATATTGCAATAAGAGGAAGCTGTTCGCGTTTCGTACTCAGCGCCAAAGGAGCTGTAACAGACATATGGACACGTAATGTATCAAAGAGAGAAAAAAAGGGAACCGTTTCTTCTTAAATGAATGCAGTAAAAGCCCATTTCGCCTCGTCAGAGAAATGTCAAGCAATGTTTCCCACTGTGTCTGAATGCTTTTTAAGTCTGTAAGTTACACTTTACTTTGTAAATAAACACGTCGCTTCAGATCGCGAAAGCGTCGGGGGCCCGAAAGCAGATGAAAGGGGGAAGAGGGAAAAAAAATCTATACTGAAAATAACGAACGTTCGCGCTCTACCGCCGGTTCTTTGACGCCGCTGGGTGGCTAAGTGGGATTTAAAAGTGCCCGTCCCGTAAGCCTATTTGCGCTGGGACATTACGTCTTGAACGGCGTTCAAAAGACATCCATTACTCCGTCGCGTGGTCATTCACACGCATAAAAACAATTTATAAGACGCGTCGCGATCATTAAATACTAATTTCTGGCGTTTGGCGGAGGTGCCCAGAAAGGCAATCGGGTCTGCGACTACGCGCGAGGAATTTTAATTACGCGTTAATGAAAGGGTGGTGGCGGAGCTGAGCCCGGGAGCGGTCGGCCTTGTTAGCAAGCGCAGCCGTAATCACTGCCACAAAGGAAGGCTTGCTGCCTCTTTCTGTATGGCGCGCGCGCACACGCGGCAGGTAGCACACACAACAGCGCACCAACACACGGCAAACGTCTGCGCGCTTTAGCCCTTCAAAGGCGGACATTTCGCCACCGCTGGCGGCCTGTGCGGCATTCAGTGTCATTAGCAGCGTAATAAGCTCTGTTCTCCATATCGCGCAAGCACTGCGAATCTGCGTGCGTCGGCGTTTATCCAGATTCGACCAAAAGAACAGCCCCGCCATGGGATTACGATCCACGCAAACGTCCATTGCTGTGGCCATACGGATGAAGGAGAATACAGTAACATGCGTAGCTTAACACACGCTGTACTCATACAAACTAACTGCAGAGTTCGCAGTGTTAAAAACGCAATAGCTTATAATCCTTGTGTCCTGCAGCGCTGTAAATATTTAACGACATAACTGTATCATTTCTACTGATTCTTCCGTCGCTTCTTGGTAGAACATAATCAAATAACTACTGTGTATTTATTTATTATGGTTTATTTTTAAGTTTTGAAAATTTGGTCCCAGTGTAGCTTACAACATAATATTCATTTTCATCTACCTGAATTTTTAGAATATTAATTTCATTAGACAGATTTGTTTAGTTTAATCTAATGCAGTAACTATTCATTCTAAGTTCTTGATTCCACTCTAAACCTGGCCTTACAACTCTCATATGTAACACCATCTATAATTATAGTGCAGATTTATTAACAGGGCACTTATATATATTTATTTATCAGCATTATCAGTTTGTTTGTAACAGTAGGTAGTTTCAGTTCCCAGGTTATACTCAAATTTATTCCTTGTTTTATCCTCCACACGTTGTATATTCTTGTATTACTGTTTAGGTTTCAAGTTGATAACTGTACTAACACAATGTCAAAGAAGTGTTATACTATGTGTGTCAATCTAAGTGGAGTCATTTGTCATCTCTTCCCATACTGTATCTAAACATTGTAACCTCTTTGACACAGCAGTAAATACTCTGAAGATGGCCTAATAAGCCGAAAACCGGTTAGGTAAACAAAAATAAACTTGTAGGACACACACAAAATTGTGTTTTTTAATTTACATAATCTCTATCTGTATAAAAGTGAAAGGACAGTCATTCACTCACTCACTCACTCACTCACTAAACACGAAAGCTCAAAAACTACTTCATCTCTAAAGCTGAAATTTGGCAGGAACGTAGTATACGCTGGCGTCCCGTGCAGCATTCAGTGTCATTAGCAGGGATCTCAAATCGATTCCATATTTTTGGATTTCAGGAAGGCTTTTGACACTGTACCCCACAAGCGGCTTCTTATGAAATTGCGTGCTTATGGAATATCTCCCCAATTGTGCGATTGGATTCACGATTTTCTATCAGAAAGAACACAGTTCGTTGTAATTGAAGGTAAATCATCGAGTAAAACAGAAGTGATATGTGGCATTCCACAGGGAAGCTTTTAGGTCCCCTACTCTTCCTCGCGTTTATAAACGATTTAGGAGACAATCTGAACAGCTCCCTTAGACTGTTCGCGGATGATGCTGTCGTTTATCGGTTAGTGAAGTCAACAGAGGATCAAAAGCAACTGCAAAGTGATTTAGACAAAATTTCTGCATGGTGCGAAAATTGGCAATTGACACTAAATAAAGAAAAGTGTGAAGTAATACACATGACCACTAAAAGAAATCCGCTGAACTTTTATTACGCGATAGATCAGTCAAACGTAAAATCGTAGATTCTACCAAATACCTAGGAGTTACAATTACGAACAACTTTGACTGGAGAGAACACACAGAAAATATTGTGGGGAAGGCGAACCAAAGGTTACGTTTCATCGGCAGAACGCTTCGAAGATGCACCAGCTCCACCAAAAAGACTGCCTACATCACTCTTGTGCGTCCTCTCCTAGAGTACTGTTGCCCCTTGTGGGACCCTCACCAGGTGGGACTGACGGAAGACATTGAGAAGATTCAGAGAAGGGCAGCTCGTTTTGTTTTATCACGTTACGGGAGGGAAAGCGTCACGGAAATGTTGCACGAAGTAGGGTGGAAATCATTAAAAGAAAGACGTTATTCATTGCGGCGTGATCTGTTTGCGAAGTTTCAATAACCGACTTTTAGTCCTGAAAGTGAAAATATATTGCTAGCACCCTCCTACTTAGGGAGACATGACCATCCCAATAAAATAAGATAAATCAGATCGAAAACGGAACGATTTAGATGTTCTTTCTTCCCGCGCGCTATTAGAGAATGGAACGGTAGAGAAAAGTTATGAGCCGGTCGCGGTGGCCGAGGGGACTGAGGCGCTTCAGTCACGGTCTGCACGGCCACTACGGTAGGGGGTTCGAATCCCCCCTCGGGCATGGATATTTGTGCCGTCCTAGTTCGTAAGTAGTTCATAAGTAGTTTGTAAGTTTAGAGACTGATGACCCCGTAGTTAAGTCCCATAAGCTTTACAAACACCACACCACCAGAAAAGTTGTGAATGTGGTTAATGAACCCACTGCCAGGCACTTGAATATGATTTTCAGAGTATCTATGTAGATGTAGATGTAATAAGCTCTGTTCTCCATATCGCGCAAGCACTGGGAATCTGCGTGCGTCGGCGTTTATCCAGATTCGACCAAGAGAACAGCCCCGCCATGGGATTACGATCCACGCAAACGTCCATTGCTGTGGCCATGCGGATTGAAGGTGAATGCAGTAACATGCGTAACTAGACACACGCTGTACTCATACAAACTAACTGCAGAGTTCGCAGTGTTAAAAACGCAATAGTTTATAATACTTGTGTCCTGCAGCGCTGTAAATATCATTTAAAGACATAATCTCTATCTGTATAAAAGTGAAAGGACACTCATTCATTCACTCACTCTCTAAACACGAAATCTCAAAAACTACTTCATCTCTAAAGCTGAAATTTGGCAGGAACGTAGTATACGCTGGCGTCCCGTGCAGCATTCAGTGTCATTAGCAGCGTAATAAGCTCTGTTCTCCATATCGCGCAAGCCCTGCGAATCTGCGTTTATCCAGATACGACTAAGATAATAGCCCCGCCATACGATACACGCAGACGTCGATGACTGTGGCCATACGGATTGAAGGTGAATGCAGTAACATGCGTAACTGGACTCTGGCTGCAATCGTATAAACTAACTGCAGAGTTCGCAGTGTTAAAAACGCAATGTATAGTTCGTAATCCTTGGCTCGTGCAGCGCTGTAAATATCATTTAACGATATAATCTCTTATCTATATAAAAGTGAAAGGACACATATTCATTCACTCACTCACTAAACACAAAATCTCGCCGGCCTTAATGGCCGAGCGGTCTGCGGCGCGTCAGTCACAGTCTGCATGGCCGCTACGGTCGGGGTTTCGAATCCCCACACGGGCATGGATATTTGTGTCGTCTTTAGTATAAGGTAATTCATAAGTAATTTGTAAGTTTAGGGACTGATGACCCCACAGTTAAGTCCGTTATGCTTAACAAACATTTGAACACAAAATCTCGAAAATTGGCAGGAACGTGGTTTATAGGAAGAAGGCGTCAGCTAAGAAAGGATTTTGCGATAGGGCCGATAGTTCAGGAGATATGACGTCATAAACAAAGAAAACTTCCCCGTCTTGCGGAACGTGATACTGTGACTTTGTCTGTAAAAAAAAAAAAAAAAAAAAAAAAAAAAAAAAAAAAAAAAAAAAAAAAAAAAAAGGAAACTTTTTTTCGCCGATAACCATGGCAAAATTATGAAAGAAAAGAAGTTTCTCGCTTACTACTATTTCGTTGTTCACGGAGTAAAGATATGGTATTCGGTATAACGTTGCAAGCCGCGGTGGAGTATTCGAGCGGTGTAAAGCGTCTCGTTGCGGAGCGCGCGGTTGGTCGCCGTGGAGGTGTTCGAGTCCTCCCTGGGGCATGGGTGTGTGTGTGTTGTGCTTAGGTTAGTTTACCTAGGTTTAAGTAGTTTGTAAGCTACGGACTGATGACCACGCAGTTTGGTCCGATAGATTTACAGACATTTGAACATTTGAACGTTGCAATTTATATTTTCTACACTACATAGTGCACCCGCAGGAAATTTTGCAGACAGTATACATACAAACAACCGAATGTACCTTCGAAATTATATCACAGTACGACACGTAGTTCATGAGATACGAGCACATAAATAGTAACGTTAATGGAAAACTGCCCCACCACGCACAATGTTTTACTCTATTACTTCCTTGTACTAACTGTATCTCGCAACACATTTTATACTCCACTTATACAAATGAATATATAGCTGAAAAATTATGCAATTCTACAACATATAGCTCAATAAATATGAGATCATATATATTGAGATGGATAAAAACTTTTGACATAAGGCACCACGTTTTATTACATTCCTTATTTACTACTAAGACATTTCTGTATTCCAGTGAGTTATGAAAATTCCTGAAAGATGACAGTTCCTTTGAGAACTTTGAAGCAACTTCGAACTGTGAAGCGCATAGCGCTGTTGGAAGAAGACTTTGCCGGCCGCGGTGGCCGAGGGGACTGCGACGCGCCAGTCACGGTCAGTACGGCCACTAAAGGCGGGAGTTTGAATCCCCCCCCCCCTCGGGCATGGATATTTGTGCCGTCCTTAGTGTTAGCTAGTTCATAAGTAGTTTGTAAGCTTAGGGACTGATGACCCCGTAGTTAAGTCCCATAAGCTATTAAAACATTTGAACATTTGAAGAAGACTTCTACAGAGCTACAAAGAAAGGAAGAGACAGACACAGTGTACATCCGACGAATACCCATTATTTCCGACAGATCTGGCTTTTTACTTTAAGAGACTGCAGTTTGCATTTGCAGTGAGACTTCCATTTTCTATTATGATTAATACTGTGGGGTGTATTTGAAATCTCCATGTTTTTCACACGGACAGCTTTATGTTGGTTGCTCAAGGATGGGCTCACCATAAAAAATTTTCCTATTAGATCCTGGACAAGTAACAAGAAATATTGTTTATGGTCAGGAACGAAGGAAGGAAGATTGGTGTTTAACGCCCCATCGCCAGCGTGGTCATTAGGGGCGGATATTACGCTCGGATTATTTTGATAACAGATGGGGAAGGTAAACGGCCGTGCCCTTTGAAAGAAACCATGCCGCCATTTGCCTAAAGAGATTTGGCAACAGTGCCAATACCATCTTCATGCTGTTTTTTTAATTGTGTATTTCCCATCAATATCGTTACTTATTCTGTCACGCCACAAGGTTTTCTACAGTTCATGTGTACTGTAGTTTAACGCTATTGTTGACCATCTGTCACAATAGCATCAAATCAAATGTTCAAATGTCTGTAAATCTATCGGACCAAACTGCGTGGTCATCAGTAGCTTACGAACTACTTAAACCTAGGTAAACTAACCTACGGACAAACACACACACCCATGCCCCAGGGAGGACTCGAACCTCCATGGCGAGCAACTGCGCTTTCCGCAGCAAGGTGCTTTTGACCGCTCGGCTACTCCACCGCGGCTCACAATAGCATCAAATTACAGTACTAACTAACTGTAGAAAAAATTTTGGCGTGACAGAATAAGTAACAATATTCGATGGTAAACACACCATTCAGAAAATAACCTGCAGATAGTGTTGTAGGCGAAATGGCCATTGTATACAATAAATATTACAGCAGCAATCTGGTGAAATTATATTTAAAATTATGTGACATTGCAGAGAATTTGCGTATAGTTGATTTTAGGTCATACACAGGAGCGTATGTACGGCGGGAACCCTGAAAGGGTGCCGTGCCGGGGCTTTCTTACCGGCATAGTTACGAAGTGTACTTGCTGGACTTGTATGTCTTTGGTCGGATCGAGAGTGAATTCGACCTTATCACCAGAGGGCGTCAAGAGCGGAGTGGTGTTTGGACGGGGGCTGAAAGAAGTCGTTGGTGAGAGACTGGATGTGTGTGGCTGCTCCGAGAGCTCTGGAGGGCTCGGCTAACGATGTGTTGAGGGTTGTTATCTGCATGGAAGTACTTGCCGATGGAACGTGTGTGCCCGGGGCATACGTAGCTTGAAGGCTCTATACAGCGCTCAGCAAACACTCAGTGTTGTGTGCAAAACATTGGTTAGAGAAGGGAGAATTTGCTCCGTTACTCATTTTATAGCTGGTCGTCACGGAAGTTTCAACGAGTTCGTGTATGCTAGTGCCTATTGTACTGTCCACGCACAGCGGGAACAGAAACAATATGAACCCTGTGTACAGCCACCACCGAGTTCGCACAGTGACGTTAACCAGCTGTGTGACGTTTTATTATGATTGTTTTAATCTGGTGTTTCCATTGTAATCTACCTATAAGTGTGGTTAACATTATGTACGTCAGTTGCTTGTGGTAACGGATTCTGTGTTACAGGTGTTCTGTCAGAAGGCTGTTCAGTTGTCTCCGTTGCTTGTGTTTTACTGGGCGCCAGGGTTTTAGGTTGAGTAAATTGTACATGTTGTCATTTGTAATATATTTACTTTGTGCTGTAGAATAAAAAAATAAATAAATAAAAACCTTCACTGACTGATTTACCTTACAGTCTTGCATGAAGCACTGGTTAGTTTAAACAAATGTTACAGTTGCTATTTGATTGAGAAATTATGTTAATTTCTACAAGAAATACTTGTTATTAATGATACACTATTGCCTATCAGTTTACGTATTTTAATTGAAGTTTTGGACTGTTTGGTTACTGACAAGCTTTGCGACAGTTTGTTTTGCCTCTATATATGTTGAGTTTTATACCAAGTTTTATCAATTTTAAAATAATTGTTGTAATAAATTGTTTATATTTAATGGTAGTTAATTAAGGCCCAGTACCTTGACACTTCCTCAAAAGCCCTACCATCCCAGAAAGGTTGTTGTGGTGGGGAATAAATGTGAAAAAAGGGATCGCCAAAAGAAAGGTTGTGGGATGTTTAAGAATGGATGGATGATACGAGAGGGATAAAGGACAGGTGTGGCTGATCCTCTGAGTACTTTATAATTTCACGATGTTTTAGACTAATAAATTATGTTTTTATTATCATATGCAAATAATCCTGACGACTTTCATATTAAAAACGTAAAAAGGTAAAGCAGTCAACAATCCGGAGATTGGTTTGAACACCACAGTGCTTTACTAGGCATGGTCCTGTTTGGAGGTGGTATGCCGTTGCCTTCCTCTGACCTTCGAACTGACAGTTATAGGGGGACCTACTGTTAAACGTGGGTTCCGAACCACTTTCATGTTACGATTTTTGAATTTAGGTCTGGCCCTGTAATATGCAACAGTCTAATCTGTATATGTCTGAAAGCAACTGACGGTTCATAAGATATTACTTTTACCCCTCCAAAATATGTGCGTGGGTTGTAAAACCTATAAAGGAAATTGTTGAAACACCTGTTTATTGATTTGTTTATTGTGTCGGATCAATGTCCATATCAAGAAAAATATACGAGCAACAACAATTATAAAATTTAAAATTAAATCAACACAAAAATTAGTTAGAAACGAACACAATTGAATCTTAATCCTACTGCTGTACTTTACATTTAAATGATTACAGTGAAGTAATACCAACACTGACGGCAAGTCAAATCAACACCGATGAAGTTCAATATTTTGTTAGTGTATCGAAATTTACAACAAAGTCCGCTGTGTTTACGAAATATTTAGTGCAGGGTTCTATTTAACAACTCTGTCCTGCAAAACGAGAATCCTGATGCAAGTACTGTTCTTTTTGTTGGCGTAAGCAGGCAATACTCCACCCAAATGTGGTACGGCTCTGTGATCTTTGTGAGTAGCTGTGGAATGGCGCCTGATTGCTGATAGCTGGAATAATCGCGGTCACGAAAGAATGTCTGGCTCCAAAAATCGGAAGCTGTTATTTCCTAAAATCAGCCCCTGTGTTCCGGTAGATCGCAGTGCCAACGACCTCCAATTATTCTGCAAAGTTTGTGCCACTTCAGTTTGCGTAACCTAGTAGGTGTAAAATACTGAACGCCAAGGTGATTCCAGAAATATGAGCAAGTCGAAGAGCTTTGGTGCTACTAATAAGGCACATTGACCTTATTCTCAGCACAACTTCAAGCTTCAGAGCAATCTCTGAATTTTGTAGTAACTGTGCAAGTTCTCTGGAGGCGCAACACAGAGTTCCTGTCAACGCTGTCTGTCCAGCTCTCTCTCTCTCTCCAGTGTGAGCCACGCCCTACAACCTCACAGCAAACCAATGAAACACCTTATTCCCAGCACTACCCAGTGAGAACGGCGCCCTCGCATGATTGATTCTGATAACTGCCAAACTCTCCTCAATAGCCAATCAGAGATGTCTATGCATTCCCCCAGCTCTGCCCTTTGTTTATTTTCTCAGGCCACCTCGCTGTGCTTGTTCAAACAAGATATCAGGGCCATTCTTGATGGAATTTTGCTTCCATTAAAAATCCATCTAACTGACCGATTTCCTGGCACCAGGTGTTATCTTTGCAGGGTGAATGTTTTTTATATACAGGGTGTTACAAAAAGGTATGGCCAAACTTTCAGGAAACATTCCTCACGCACAAAGAAACAAAATATGTTATGTGGACAAGTGCCCGGAAACCCTTAATTTCCATGTTAGAGCTCATTTTAGTATTTCTCTTTAAATGTAAATAGAAATAATTCGTGCAGACAATTGTCAAAATACCCAATTGTTTCGTTAGTATATACTGTACTTCCTGCCGGCCGCGGTGGCCGCGGGGACTGAGGCGCTTCAGTCACGGTCTGCAGGGCCACTACGGTCGGGGGTTCGAATCCCCCCTCGGGCATGGATATTTGTGCCGTCCTAGTTCATAAGTAGTTCATAAGTAGTTTGTAAGTTTAGGGACTGATGACCCCGTAGTTAAGTCCCATAGACTTTACAAACATTTGAACATTTGAACTGTACTTCCTCGATTCACCGCCAGCTGACCCAGTTGGTAATGTTGATTTCAGTGCTTGTGTTGACATGCGACTCATTGCTCTACAGTACTAGCATCAAGCACATCAGTACGTAGCATCAACTGGTTAGTGTTCATCACGAACGTCGTTTTGCAGTCAGTGCAGTGTTTACAAATGCGGAGTTAGCACGGGGCAATAGCCGTGGCGCGGTACATGTGTATCGAGATTTCCAGAACGAAGGTGTCCTTACAGGAAGACGTTCGAAGCAATTGATCGGCGTCTTAGGGAGCACGGAACATTCCAGCCTATGACATGCGACCGGGGAAGACCTAGAACGACGAGGATGCCTGCAACAATGGACGAGGCAATTCTTCGCGCAGTTGAAAATAACCCTAATGTCAGCGTCAGAGAAGTTGCTGCTGAACAAGGAAGCGTTGACCACGTCACTGCATGGAGAGTGCTACGGGAGAACCAGTTGTTTCCGTACCATGTACAGCGTGTGCAGGCACTATTAGCAGCTGATTGGCTTCCACGGGTACACTTCTGCGAATGGTTCATCCAACAATGTGCAAATGTTCTATTTACGGATGAGGCTTCATTCCAACGTGATCAAATTGTAAATTTTCAAAAGCAACATGCGTGGGCTGACGAGAATCCGCACGCAATTGTGCAATCACGTCATCAACACAGATTTTCTGTGAACGTTTGGGCAGGAATTGTTGGTGATGTCTTAACTGTTGGTGCTGTTCTTCCACCTACGTTCGAGCACGTTATCATGATTTCATATGGGATACTCTACCTGTGCTGCTAGAACATGTGCCTTTACAAGTACGACACAACATGTGATTCATGCACGATGGAGCTCCTGCACATTTCAGTCGACGTGTTCGTACGCTTCTCCACAATAGATTCGGTGACCGATGGATTGGTAGAGGCGCACCAATTCAATGGCCTCCACGCTCTCCTGACCCCAACCCTCTTGACTTTCATTTATGAAGGCATTTGAAAACTCTTGTCTATGCAACCACGGTACCAAATATAGAGACTCTACGTGCTCGTATTGTGGACGGCTGTGATACAATACGCCATTCTCCAGGGCTTCATCAGCGCATCAGGGATTCCATGCGACGGAACGTGGATTCCTGTATCCTCGCTAACTGAGGACATTTCGAACATTTCCTGTAACAAAGTGTTTGAAGTCGCGCTGGTACGTTCTGTTGCTGTGTGTTTCCATTCCAAGGTTAATGTGATTTGAAGAGAAGTAATGAAATGAGATCTAACATGTGACACATTTTCTTTCTTTGTGTGTGAGGAATGTTTCCTGAAAGTTTGGCCATACCTGTTTGTAACACCCTGTATATAAAAATAAAATAAAATAAACAATAAAATAAAATAATAAACTATTTTGTCTTCTCCTCGTGAAATGAGGAGGTTGGACCGTTGCGGTGATATCTTTTTCGAAATAAAACTTTGCTGGCTTTAACCTCATAAAAGCGAAGAAGGTACTCCAGCCGTACCTTTTCTAAAATCATAAAACACGGCTTTTTCACGCCCATTTGCACAATATTGGCGTTTGTCCTCCCACAGTTGAGGAATGCTGTTGGTCAAATTTACAAGCTCATTTCGCCCAGACAGCGATGCTCCTGCCGGCGAAACAGCTGCCTCGGTCCCCCGTGGCTAACCCAGGTAGGGCAGTAAAAGAAGGCTTTCACTATCGTCTAAAGAATGGGCCTCTCAGTGTGGTGTCGCACAAGTATAAGTGCGCGCCACGTACTTACGCCACGCGCCGCCATGCACACACGGCGCGGCGTTCTTACGACGCCAGCCACGAGCGCCCTCTGCTGCAACTCCGCTCTTGGCCATAAGTGCTGCATCGTTCACTTGGGAATCAGATAGGCACCAGTTAAGAATTGGCTATCGGATAGGCACTAGGACTCATCAGTAGGCAGGCCTCTATCAAAACTATGTATCAACATTCTACTAGTCTGCTGCTCTCAAAGCTAAGTATTTGTACTCTCTCTCTCTATGAAATATATATCTCGTTCTAATTTACTCTAGTGTTTCTAGTTTCTGCTGTCCCATTGGCTGGTCACCTCCGTACCTGCACACGCGTGCATCCTTTATTCCTGTGTCGGTCTCTTTCTACTCGACCACCGACACCTACGACAACCGGCGGAAACGAGATACAAAAGTGGCGACGTGGATGGGACACAAAACTCAGTTCCGCATCCAGGCGGCCGAACAAGACTGCCTTTTCCCTCCCAGAACTGCTTCGCAATGAATATTCCGCCTTTGTCAAATCGCGTAAGGTGTGTAATGTAACAATTGTATGATTAGTCTCAAGTGGAAGCGACAAATAATAATGTGAGATGGACTGCCATCTCTCAATTTTTTAGCTAACAAACAATTTTCTTAAAAGGGCAACCACAACTTAAATACATATTTATGAAACTCTCTACACAATCACCACAAAAAATAAAGGTTGAAAATTAAAATTGACTTCGATGATGTCTTAGGTGGAGGTGTGTAAAGAATGAATTCGCAACAGCTGTCAAGATGTGTTTATTCCGATACTACCGGTTTCTCATCAGTAAAGATGCATCTTCTGTGGGATGACATAAGAAAATGATTACATAATCATTGGAACAGCATCCAGATTTCAGGGTACCTTGTTAAAACATTCCCACAACAGGGTGTGGTCGTCTTTAGCTAACAGTTTCAACCTGATTGAAAGATGGTTTAATGAATGGAGACAATTTGCTCCAGCAGAATCCTTTGATATGCAATGCATTACATGGAAGGTACCTGGCTTTGAACAACCTTGGAAAGTATGTTCCAAGTTAACCAGTTGTGGACTAACCAAGGTGTGTGTGCAGATCTGCTGTATAAATGGAGGAAAAAGTCATCATCATACTGCGACTGTGGTGCTGAGAGGTAAACTGTAAAGCACATCACACAAGAAAGCCCAAAGAGACGTTTCAATGGAGAAATAAGTGAATGCCTGGTGACTCCATAGGCTATTAACTATGTAAATAATGTAAATATAAATCTGTAAATTAGTGTACTCGTCATGTGTATTCCATACGATAAATAAATAAATAGCAGCATATCAAATCAGGAGCAAATAACAAAATTTAAAATTGAGAGCTCAGCAGTATCGCTGGGAGTGCCCCAGGGAACTGTGATAGGACCGTTATTATTTTCCATCTATACATACGATACACCGGACAGGGCGAGTTGCAATTTTTAGCTGTTTGCTAATGATGCCGTAGTGTACAGTAAGGTGCTGTCATTGAGCGACTGTATTATGATGCAGGAAGACTTGGCCCAATTTTCTAGATTGTGTTTAGCTCTAACTGTAGAAAAATCTAAGGTTATGCAGATGAGCATGAGAAACAATCCTGTGCTGTTTGAATAAAGCGTTGGTAGGGTGCTGCTTGAGAGAGTTGCATCAATTAAATATCTAGGCCTAACACTGCACAGCAATATGGAAAGGAACAAGCATATAAGGAAAGACACGGGGAAGGCGGATGGTCGACATAGGTTGTTTGAGAGGATTTTGGGAAGATGTGATTCGTCTGTAAAGGAGACAACATATAAAGCGCTTGTGCGGTGCCATCTTGAGTATTGTCCAAGTGTTTGGGATTTCCACAAGATTGGTTAAAGGGAAAACCTAGAAGAGATCCAGAGGGAGGCGGCTAGGTTTTTACTGGTAGGTTCGATCTATGCACGAATGTTGTGGAGATGCTCTGGGAACTCAAATGGAATTCGTTGAAGGGCAAAACTTTACTCCCAGCAACATACATTTCGCTGAAAGACCACAAAGAGAAGATCAGAGAGATTATAGCTCGTACACATGTACACAAGTATTCGTTTGTTCCTCGTTCTATGTACAACAGGAAAACAAGCAACTAGTAGTGGTACCACATACCCTCCTCCACGAATCTTGTCTGGATTGTGTAGTATGTATGTAGATGTAGTGTAGACCTTGTTGAGTTTTCTTTTATTATTATTATTATTAGGATGGTTCTGTGTTATTGATACTTATTCATAACAAACCCACATTTTGTTTCTACCATCACCTGCTGACAATACAAATTATACAATTACACAGTTTTAATATTGTAATACCATTGTAGCCCAAGATATGTTCATTTAAAATCCGTTTGTTTTGTAGGAGTACTTTTGTTATGTAGTATCGATTCATAGGTATAATTAATTTGAAGTTCATATATCTTTGAAAGACCATCTTTGTATATGTAACCTCAATGTTACGTGTGGACTATCTCTTTAGTATGAAGTTATCTGACGATGGCCTAAGAAGCCGAAAGCTGCTAATAACAAGCAAATAATATTGTGGAATAAAAATAATACGTATTTAATATGTCATTGTTCCTCCAAGCACCGACGGAATCATCCATAACATGTATCCGTTGTGTTACAACCGGATAAATGGATGTAGACTGTTTTGTGTTCAAAGAGGGGGAATACGTTCGCCATAAAATTATTGGTGAAAAAGGAGAAATTAAGACTGAAGCAGCTGCTTCCCCACGTTTCTGTCAGTCTCAAAAAGGAACATATTTGCTTGTCTATGCTCTGACCGGAGCATTTCTCAGCTAGTGGAAAAAAATTCTTTATCGGTAATTTTTTTAGTTTCTGGGTCTATCCATGTGTATTGGTATTTCCTACTTCAAATATCTGTAACTGTGCTTACAAGAATATCAGATATTTACCAGATTCACCTTCACTTGTGTGTATCAATTTTGTTTCCGGAAATAGGCTTATAGATTTAATTATATCCATAATGGATGTCTGGTCGCGGTTGTATACTTAATTATTTTGTCAAATAGTCTCAACCACAGATATCGTGTAAAAACACTAAATTATGACATGTTTCAAGGGTAAACTATACAAGAATCTTAAAACCTGATACTATAAAAATACAAAACGTAATAAAAGAATTGCAGAACGACATGTTGACCATAGCTGTTTATTAATTCTCAATGCTACCGGTTTCGGTTTTGTACCATTGTCAAGCGTTAGCTTGAAGTACAAAAGAAGTTATTAAAGTATTAGTCGACAACATAAAACGTTAACAAAATTACAGCAAGATTCATGTGAAATACTTACAGAGATTAGCTAATAGCTTAACATGTCGGAATATAAAAATACAAAATTATAACACAAGTAATCGTTGTCATTGCTCAAGTTATTGTCACAGTGGGTGACTGCTATAGACTGAAGGATACATTGATGAGTGTGTAATAACATTATTTTAAAAAACCCAAAGATAAAGAACATGTTTACATTAAATTTCACTGCACAAAGATTATAGGGCATACAATTATGCTATGTCTATAACTGTCTTTGGTCATTAGGATCTATGATGTAAAAATGTGACTGCTATGTTTATAAACAAGTGCTATATAATATGATGAAGTGGAAGTTTGATATGTACATATTCAATGCTATGCAGTTGTGATGCTAATATATTCAACAATTTGTAGCTATACTTTACATCAATGAAATGACAAGTGACCATTTAGCTTAGGAGACAAGAAACGTAATTTCGGATACTGAAGTCAAGAATAACGTAATTACGAAGACCTTTTGAGTTAATTTTCAAGCAGTACAGATTATGACATTAAAAGTAACATGGTAATGCTATTTCTAATAATCTGAACATGATAATCTGAAGTGAAAAACTTAATAGCACATATTTGTTTTGGTGTAAACATAGCATAGTTATAGCATATTAATTTAATTGCCCAACATTCTGGTGCTTTTTATGCTACTGTTTGATATGAATACACGGAGAGAATGATGTTAACATAACAAAGTTACAGCCATAGGGAATTAAGGTAAGTTTATTACATCATTCACTTAAGTAAACTATCTTTTACAAAACATGCATTTGAAATTTGTCATTATGATTAACATATTAACCAAAAAGGTTATGTCAGCCTAAAAACACAATTGTCAAGAATAAAATTTAAAATGTGATGTAGCCTAGAAATAAAGTGTACTTATCTAAGATATTGGGTTCAATAGAAAAATATATTGGGTTCTGGATATGTGGTAAGTAAGGTACTGTAAGGTGGGGCACATAGTGGGTATGCACAATTGTGATGGGTGTGATGGAGCATGATGAGCCAACTACAATGAAATTAAGAAGCAGGTGCGAGACAATGATTGGGGGAAGAAAGATTGTGAGTGCATTGTATATACCATATGAAAGGCGGGAGGTAAGTAACTGTTCGGTTTATCAGTCAATACATTAACATGTAAGTGGCTGTGGAGTATTGAGATGTGTGCAGGTGTGGTTTAAAGCTATGCATTGATAGTGCATGTTTGTGTGTCTGTGTCTGTGTGTGTGTGTGTGTGTGTGTGTGTGTGTGTGTGTGTCTGTGTGTGTGTGTTCACTTAATGAACATTTTAGAACAAATTGAAATTTATGTTGGTTCAAAATGCCATCCAGACGTAATCTTAAATGAGCAAAAAGAATTGAACTGCAAAGATTACCTAGATAACTTTACAAATGTTTTGCTCAAAAATAAGATCTGCCTATTAATGAATAATCCTCCCACCACTGCACCTGTGCCACCATAGCCGCCATTAACCTGTAGGGTGGATCCTGTTTAAATCATTCTAAAATCCTACATCTCCATTTTGTGTAATCAGTCACTCAGGCATTGGGCTAACGTTTTATGTTGTCGACTAATACTTTAATAACTTCTTATGTACTTCAGGCTAACACTTGACAATGGTACAAAACCGAAACCGGTAGCATTGAGAATTAATAAACAGCTATGGTCAACATGTCCTTCTGCAAATATCTGAAAGCTGTTACGCCCCATCTATTCACCTTTATAAGTAATAAAAGAAAACGTGGTTACTTCCCTTGTAACCGAGTCTCCGCAGAAAGGTGCTCAGCATATTGTGCTTCGCCAAGTTTCAAAACAGACCCCAGCACTGGCGGCGCATAACACTAGCGACATGCACGGAGTCAACAACACGACTGGGGCGCACGTATGCACATAAAACAAAGACCTCTAAATACCAAAGATCATCCACAAGGAAGTGCGTACATTCAGGTGTCGCGAAATCGTTTGCATAGTAAGACAGAGGTTAAAATTTAAAAATTAAAGTCGTTCATTTTTAAATTTCACCTGTTTCTTACTATGCAAACGATTTAGCGACACCCGAATGTATGCACTTCCTTGTGGATGATCTTTGGTATTTAGAAGTCTTTGTTTTCATGTGCATACGTGCGCCCCAATCGTGTTGTTGACTCCGTGCATTTTGCTAGTGTTATGCGCCGCCAATGCTGGGGTCTGTTTTGAAACTTGACGAAGCACAATATACTGAGCACCTTTCTGCGGAGACACGCTTACAAGGGAAGTAACCACGTTTTCTTTTATTACGTTTTAGATTTATATTGTATCAGGTTTTAAGATTCTTGTATAGTTTATCTGATGATGATGGCTTGACCCTTGAAACGCGTCATAATTCAGTGTTTATACACGATCTCTGTGGTTGAGCCTACTTGACAAAATAGGTACACAACAGCGACCTCACGTCCATTATGGATATAATTAAATCTATAAGCCTATTTTCGGAGACAAAACTGATATACACAAGTGAAGGTGAATCTGGTAAATATGTGATATTCTTGTAAACAGAGTTACAGATAACTCAAGTAGGAAATACCAATACACATAGATAGACCCAGAAACTAAAAAAAGACCCATAAAGAATTTTTTCCACTAGCTGAGAAATGCTCCTGTCAGAGCACAGACAAGCAAATATTGTTTCTTTTTTAGGCTGATAGAAACGTGGGGAAGCAGCTGCTTCAGTCCTATTTCCTACTTTTTCACCAATAATTTTATGGGAACGTATTCCCCCTCTTTGAACATAAAACAGTCTACATCCATTTATCCGGTTGTAACACAACGGATACATGTTTATAGAATATTCCGTCGGTGCTTAGAGGAACAAAGACATATTAAAAACTTAAATAGGCAGTATTTTTATTCCACAATTTTATTTATTTGCTTGTTATTAGTAGCTTTCGGCTTCTTAGGCCATCGTCAGATAACTTCATACTAAACAGATAGTCCAAACGTAAAATTGAGGTTACATATACAAAGATGGTTTTTCAAAGATATGTGAACTTAAAATTAATTATATCTATGAATCGATACTACATAACAAACGTACTCCTACAACACAAATAGATTTTAAATGAACATATCTTGGGCTACAATGGCATTAAAATATTAAAACTATGTGAATGAAGGAATTGTATCTGGTCATTCAGCACTAGGTCAGGATACTTGTACTGGTGTTTGTTAATGGCCAGAATTTCCAACAATGTGAGTTTTCTACCCTTTTCCCTTCATGGAGAACATCACATTCAGTATCATAGGAATGACATTCATTCAGAGCATGGTCAGAAAAGGCGGAATCTTTCTTTTTCAATCTCCAACTCCTTTCGTGCTCAGATAGTGTAGTGGCTACAGCCCTACCTGACTGGCCTACATATAGTTTGCCACAAAGGTTACAGGTAATTTTATACACTCCACTCTGTTCTAAAGGTGGAATTTTGTCCTTGCTGTTGAACAAAATGTGGGCAACAGTATTTCTGGTGTTTATTTTTAAATTTCAATCTCTGTCTTAGTATGCAAACGATTTCGCGACACCTGAATGTACGCACTTCCTTGTGGATGATCTTTGGTATTTGAAGGTCTTTGTTTTTATGTGCATACATGCGCCCCACTCGTGTTGTTGTCTCCGTGCATTTCGCTAGTGTTATGCGCCGCCAGTGCTGGGGTCTGTGTAGAAACTTGACGACGCACAATATGCTGAGCACCTTTCTCTGGAGACACGGTTACAAGGGAAGTAACCACGTTCTTGTATTACGTTTCATATTTTTATTGTATCAGATTTTAAGATTCTTGTATGGTTTATCTGGTGATGAGGGCTTGACCCTTGAAACGCGTCATAATTTAGTGTTTTTACAAGATCTCTGTGGTTGAACCTACTTGACAAAATAATTAAGTACACAACCGCGACCTCACGTCCATTATGGATATAATTAAATCTATAAGTCTATTTTCGGAGACAAAACTGATATACACAAATGAAGGTGAATCTGGTAAATATCTGATATTCTTGTAAGCACAGTTACAGATATCTGAAGCAGGAAATACCAATACACATGGATAGGCCCATAGACTAAAACAAAATTACCCATAAAGAATTTTCCCACTAGCTGAGAAATGCTCCTGTTAGAGCACAGACAAGCAAATATTGTTTCTTTTTGAGGCTGACAGAAACGTGGGGAAGCAGCTGCTTCAGTCCTAATTCCTACTTTTTCACCAATAATTTTATGGCGAACGTATTCCCCCTCTTTGAACATAAAACAGTCTACATCCATTTATCCGGTTGTAACACAACGGATACATGTTTATGGAATATTCCGTCGGTGCTTATTTTTTATTCCACAATTTTATTTATTTGCTTGTTATTAGTAGCTTTCGGCTTCTTAGGCAATCGTCAGATAACTTCATACTAAACAGATAGTCCACACGTAAAATAGATGTTACATATACAAAGATGGTTTTTCAAAGATATGTGAACTTAAAATTAATTATATCTATGAATCGATACTACATAAAAAAGGTACTCCTATAAAACAAACGGATTTTAAATGGACATATCTTGGGCTACAATGGTATTACAATATTAAAACTGTGTAATTATATAAGAAAGTAATGTCAGCAGGTGATGGTACAAACAAAATGTGGGTTTGTTATGAATAAGTATCAATAACACAGAACCATCCTAATAATAATAATAATAAAAGAAAACTCAACAAGGTCTACACTACATCTACATACATACTCCACAATCCATCCAAGATTCATGGGAGAGGGTATGTGGTACCACTACTTGTTACTTGTTGTCCTGTTCTACATAGAGCGAGGGACAAACGAATACTTGTGTACATGTGTACGAGCCATAATCTCTCTGATCTTATCTCTGTGGTCTTTCAGCGAAATGTATGTTGCTGGGAGTAAATAAAAAAAGAACAAACACAAATGGAGTCCGTACGGGTACATCTTACATCACTTACGGTTACAAATATTAATTAATTAAGACTTATAGATTTTTCAAGGTTCACCTGGGTACGAAAATTAAGCGCACGAATTCGCGAGCGAAAGCTGGTGATATAATGCGTCTAGAGAACGTAGCAGACGTCGGAGGACTCACGCCTTCTCACATTAAAGCACTGTGTGATGCGCTAGACGATTCGCGCAAATAGAGACGAGACCCCGCGCCGCAGCCACATTCTCGGAGTGCAATATTCCGAAGCGGCACCTCAGAGGGCTGCCCGTCTACATTAGGTAGGGCGGAACCCTGGGTGGAGCAGCGGGCGGAGCGGCACAGTGGAAGAGGAGGAGGGGAGGAAGAAAAAGGCGGAGGAGGAGCGGAGGAGGCGAGGAGAGGAAGGCGCCGTGTCAACCGCGCTTGTAAGAGCGGGCGCCGGCGAGCGGACGTCATTAAGGCAAATGCAGGGCAGCGGGCGCGACGGCCGCGAGCTCGTTTGTCGGGCGGTCGGCCACTCGGGAGGTTATTACCAGGGCAGGGTGGTGGGGGGGGGCGGGAGCAGCTGCCGACGCGTGTGCCAGGCAACGCGACGCTTCCTCTCGCGGAACAGGGCTGGTGTCCGTTCCACCGACGACTTGTTCTCGTCTGCCGCGTTTAATATTCCAGTCGACAGCTTACAAGGAGGACCGAGTGAAACCCCACTCACTCATATGATGAAAATTGATAGGGGATGGCTGCGGTGGAGTAGCCGAGCGGTCTAAGGCGCCTCGCTGTGAAGCGCGCGCTTGCTCGCCGTCGGAGGTTCGAGTCCTCCCTGAGGCATGTGTGTGTGTGTCGGTGTGTGTTCTCCTTAGGTTGTTCAAATGTTCAAATGTTTGTATAGTCTATGGGACTTAACTACGGAGTCATCAGTCCCTAAACTTACAAACTACTTATGAACTACTTACGAACTAGGACGGCACAAATATCCATGCCCGAGGGGGGATTCGAACCCCCGACCGTAGTGGCCGTGCAGACCGTGACTGGAGCGCCTTAGTCCCCTCGGCCACCGCGGCCTGCTTCTTAGGTTGGTTTACCTTTGATTTTCTCAGGGAAGCCAAAACAGTCTTGGTCCAACCCGCCACTGCCCGCACCGAAAGTAAGTTTATTGTGCAGGATCGCTTCCTGTATATCTAGTAAAGCCACCAATGCACTGAAACAGCGCAAGTTCTTTATTAGACACAATTTCTTCGGGGGTCTGGTTGTCCCAAATGTTCTGTGCCTTTTACTCTCCAATGCAATGCATTCGAAGATTAGATGGGATGCAGTTTCATCACAGATCCTACATTTAGGGCCCTCTTCTGATATTCCCATTGTATGTAGGTGGTTTTTGAAATTCCCATGGCCTGTCAGCAATCCGACCATCAGTCTAACCTCTGTCCTGTTCAGGACCAGGATTGCAGAGCTTCTTTGAAAACATGGCTTTGGCCTCATTACCTTGCCATGTTGACAGACTTTGATCCAATATTCTACGTGCTGTCGTCTGAGCCAGTTACGTAGCTCCAGTTTGATCATTGCCTTGGTGATTGTCAGGACACTTTCCGGTCCAATAAATGGAGTCTCTGCCCCCATCCTGGCTAATCTGTCGGCATGTTCGTAGCCACTGATCCCCGAGTGGCCAGGGACCCACAATAGGTTTGATTTGATTTTTCCAGGGAAGCCAAAACAGTATTGGTCCAACCCGCCAACGCACGCACCGAAACTAAGTTTATTGTGCGGTATCGCTCCCTGTATATCTAGTAAAGTCAAGAAATGCCCTTGAACAGTGTAAGGAGTCCCTTTACCATTTCTTTATTAGACACAATTTCTTCGGGTCTGGTTGTCCCAAAGGTTCTGTGCCTTTTACTCTCCAATGCGATGCATTCGAAGATTAGATGTGATGCAGTTTCATCACGGTCATCACAGATCCTACATTTAGGGTCCTCTTCTGTTATTCCCATTGTGTGTAGGTGTTTTTTGAAAATCCCATGGCCTGTCAGCAATCCAACCCTGAGTCTAATCTCTCTTCTTTTCAGGTCCAGGATTGCAGAGCTTCTTTTAACCCTTTCGCTACGGTGATCTTCTGCAGAAGTCGGGAGCGAATGTGCTCCACAGCCGGTGGACTGCTGCAGCAGTCGAGTGCTGCCTGTGCCGCCCAGCCTGTGGACTGCTGTAGCAGTTCCGACTCGCGTCATACATCGTAATGTAAAGCTACTGAAATTCAACGTGAAGCAATTGTAAATAAATATTATTTAACAAGCGAAATATGCGTTTATAATAATAACGTCTACATCCCACCAGAGCTGGATCCAAAACTTGGATCTTTTAGAATTTACGAAAAAATTACGCCAATTATCTGAAAGAAGGAAGAAAACCGTTTCTATTCCAAATGAATTTTCCCTAATAAATATATAGTATAAAGTCCAATAATTGCGATAACAATGAGAGTGTGAAAGCAGGACAGAGTAGCGCCGTGGCGGTGCGGATAATGCGCCGTACAGCGGGCACGGCCGGGCGCGACTGGCGCTCGTCCATAGCGCACGGCGCAACAATCACGGCGCCGGAGTGAAAGGGTTAAAACATGGCTTTGGCATCATTATCTTGCCATGATTTTGTTGACAGACTTTGGTCCAATATTCTACAGGCTGTCTTCTGAGCCAGTTACGTAGCTCCAGTTTAATCATTGCCTTGATGATTGTCAGGAGAGGTTCCGGTCCAATAAATGGAGTCTCTGCCCCCATCCTGGCTAATCTGTCGGCATGTTCGTTGCCACTGACCCGCGAGTGGCTAGGGACCCACAATAGGTTTACTCTATTGCTTTCCCCTAGTTCCACCAGAACCCTGTGCCAGTCTGCAACAATTTTAGACCTTGTTGCAGGAGCTGCCAGTGATCTCAGGGCTGCCTGGCTGTCTGAATAGATATAGATGCTACGCTCTTTATAGCACCTACGCAAATTATCCTCCACACACGCCCTGATGGCAGTGATTTCGCCCTGAAATACTGAGGCCAGTTTCCATAGAAAAATGACGCCCTGCAGTCTTGCCTGCACCCCTTATACCCCAGCTAGTTTACCTTAGTTTAAGTAGTTTGTAAACTACGAACTGATGACCACGAAGTTCGGTGCAATAGATTTACAAACATTTGAACATTTGAAACTTCCTGGCAGATTAAAATTGTGTGCCGGAACCGGGACTCAAACCTGGGACCTTTGCATTTCGCGGGCAAGCGCTCTACCACTGAGCTACCCCGATATGAATCACGGTGCCGCCTCACAACTTTACTTCCGCCAGTACCTTGCCTCCTGCTTTCCAAACTTCACAGAAGTTCTCCTTGCAAGACTAGGATATAGTGGGGACATGGCTTAGCCACAGTCTAAGGGATGTTTCCAGAATGAAACTTTCACTCTGCAGCGGAGTGTGCGCTGATATGAAACTTCGTGGCAGATTAAAATTTTGTGCCAGACCCGGGACTCGAACCTGGGATCTTTGCCTTTCGCGGGCAAGCGCTCTAGCGCTTTCATTCCTTTTGCCCAGACCATATTCACCTACTATCTTCCCTTTCCTTCCTTGTCCTACTACCGAATTCCAGTCTCCCATAACAATTATGTTTTCTTCTCCCTTAAATGTCTTAATAATTTCCTTTTGCTCCTCATATATTTCTTCGATCCCCTCATCGACAGAGCTAGTTGGGATATAAACCTGTACTACTGTGGTCGGTGTTGGCTTCGTATCTATCTTGACTACGATAATGCGATCAGTGTTGCTCATAGTAGTTTACCCGCATTCCTATTTTCTTATTCATTATCAGACCTACTCCTGTAATAACCCCAACTGATTTTGTATTTATATTCCTGTACCCACCTGACCCGAAAACGTGTTCCTCTTTCCACCAAACTTCATTAATCCCCACTATATCTAGCTTCAAACTATCCATTTCTCTTTTCAAATTTTCTAACTTCCCTACCCGATTAAGGGATCTAACATTCCACGCTCCGATCCGTACAATTGTCTTTACTGATTATCACATCCTCCTGAGTAGTCCCCGCCCGGAGATCCGTATGCGGGACTATTTTATCTCCGGAATATTTTACTCGATACGATGGCATCATCATATATTCATATAGTAGAGCTGCATGTCCTCGGGAAAATTAACAGCTTTAGTTTCCCCATGATTTTAGCCGTTCGCAGTAACTGTGTGGCAAAGCCACATTAGCTGATGTTACAAGGCCAGCTCAGTCAATCATCCAGAATGTTGCCTCTGTAACTACTGAAAAGGCTGCTGCCCCTTTTCAGGAACCACACGTTTGTCTGGCCTCACAGATACCCCTCTGCTGTGGTTGCACCTACGGTACGGCTATCTGTAGCGTTGAGGCAAGCAAGCCACCCCACCTCGGCAATTTCTGTGGTTCAAGACGGCTGCGCTGTGTGGACAACGGTGCAAACCCCCACTCCTCGGCTTTGCGTAGCAGCGCGGCTCCTCTCTTTCCTTACGCTGTCGTCGCTCGCGTCGCCTGTCTCGACCTTTTCAAAACTTTTATCCTGTTTTCTTCTTCATTGCCAGATACTTATATACACTAGGCGTGGAGTTTAATTTGGCGGAACTCGATTACCGGTATAAAGAGATTTAAATAATAGTAGTAATTGTAATGATAATTTTAAATTTGGTTTAAACACAAATTTATCTCTTCTATGTTCTCTTTTGTTTTCTATTATTTGCTAATAAGATCTGGAACAGAGATCGGCTAACAGCGACTCTGAGAGAACTTTTTATATTACTATTAGAAATACTTGCACGCAATCTAGTTTTCGTAGAAGACAAAACAGGAAAAAACCTTTCACATGCACATGTGGAGCCAAACATAGAAATAGTCTTCGCTGCTTCTCTGTGTAACTTGGGAAATTCTTCCTTCGGCAAATTATGGCACAACTTTGTGTTGTAAAACAAATCCTTTCGGTGAACATCGGTTTGCAAATTAATCAGTTCGAAATGTAGATCTGGAGGCGCACTTTCAATATCCATCGAAAAGGGTTTCACAAAAACATCCAGAATTGGCTGCAGGTTGGTAATTTCCTGAAACAATAACAAAACCATTATTAATAAGTAAAGTAAGAAGTTGTTTCGAAGTACTAAAAAGCGTTAGGTTTTAATAAACATGTAATGTGTACTATTGATTTCAATGTAATTATACACTTGCATATTTAACACCATCTTCTTTATTTAGCTGTTAGCTATTACCTGGAATCGGTCGTTAAAAGCATTTTCAAGGGATTGCTCGACGTATTTTTCAAAGTGCGCTCCTTCCTCTACAGATGCTGTCAAACAAAAACGTAGTACCATTTTGATTAGAGCGGTTATAAAAGTTAAGCTGTCTTATTAAAGGTACAATTTATATGTCGCTTACCTAGCTCAAGAAAGTGTTGCGTATTTTTCTCTGAAACGTTGTTATTGAGGAGCTTCAGTTTATATTGGAAAGCGTTTATTTTGCTGATCATATCGTTGATAGGGTTATTTTATTTTCAGAGTTTCAGACTTGAATCACTTAGGAGAGTCATAACGTCTGCCAAAAATCCCAAATCAGCTACCCATTCAGGGTCATGAAAAAGTGGCTCCGGACGTCCTTTTCTCTCCAAAACCTGAGCCACGGTGTGGCGTAGACGAAAAATTCAGGAAATCACTTTTCCTTTGCTCAACCAGCGCACCTCAGCGTGGTAGGGAGGTAGGACCGCTATTATTTTCTATCTATATAAATGATGTGATGGACAGAGTAAGTTGTAATTTGCGGCTGTTTGCTGATGATGCTGTGGTGTATGGGAGGGTGTCGTCTGTAACTGACTGTAATAGCATACAGGATGAATTAGACATAATTTCTAGTTGGTGCGAAGAATGGCAGCTAGCTCTCAATGTAGAAAAATGTAAGGTGATGCGCATGAGTAGGAAAAACAATCCCATAATGTTCGAATACAGCATTAGTAGTGAGCTTCTTGATGCAGTCGCGTCGTTCAAATATCTAGGCGTAACATTGCAGAGCGATATGAAATGGAACGAGCATGTAAGGAGCCGGCCGCGGTGGCCGAGGGGATTGAGGCGCTCCAGTCACGGTCCGCTCGGCCACTACGGTCGGGGGTTCGAATCCCCCCTCGGGCATGGATATTTGTGCCGTCCTTAGTTGTAAGTAGTTCATAAGTTTAGGGACTGATGACCCCGTAGTTAAGTCCCATAGAACCTACAAACATTTGAACATTTTTTGAGCATGTAAGGACAGTTGTGAGTAAGGCGGACAGCCGACATCGGTTTATTGGGAGAATTTTGGGAAGATGTACTTCACCTGTAAAGGAGACCGCGTATAAAACGCTTGTACGACCACGTCTTGAGTATTGCTCAAGTGTTTGGGACCCGCAGCAGATCAGTTTAAAGGAAGACATAGAGGTGGTTCAGAAACGAGCAGCTAGATTTGTTACCCGTAGGTTCGACCAATGCTCGAGTGTCACGGAAATGCTCCGGCAACTCAATTGGGGATCGCTGGAAGAAAGACGACGTTCGTTTCGTGAATCTCTGTTAAGTAAATTTAGAGGGCCGGAATTTGAAGCTGAGTGTAGTACGACCTTGCTGGCGCCTACTTACATTTCGCATAAAGATCACAAAGACAAGATAAGAGAAATTAGGTCTCGTAAGGAGGCATATAGGCATTCTTTGTTTCCTCGTTCAATTTGGGAGTGGAATAGGAAAGGAAATGCCTAGTAGTGGTACAGTGTACCCTCCGCCGCGCACCTTACGGTGAATTGCGGAGTATGTATGTAGATGTATATCTGGATACTCCTCTTCCACGCAAATCAAAAATTATTTGAATTGACGATAAGTAAGTCCGTGAGAACGAATGTAGTTCACGATATACACCACTTCATTCATCACTTCTTCAAGACCGATAACTTCTGCACAAAGAGCCTCCTGGTGTGTAAAACAATGAACGGAAGGTAAATTCGGCACGTTAAGCTTTTTCCAAAGTAGGCCAATAAACCCTTTTGCTTTACCGCACATTGCTGGTGCCCCGTCTATGATTACGGAAAACAGCTTTTCCCAAGGGATTCCTATTCCTTCAGCTGCCATTTCAACATCTGCTAAGATATCTGTCCCTGTAACAGTGTCCTCCATAGAAATCATATCCAGGAGCTCGTCCGTTACATGTAGGTCGTCGTCCACGCCACGCAAAAAATTTGCTAACTGAGCCGTGTCATTAATATCCGTGGACTCATCACGTTTTCAATTTTGGCTGCCAATTGTTCATGCAAATTCTCAGCAATGTCGTTGATTATCCGATATTATCACTCTGGAAAGTGGTATTCTGCTTTATGCGGGAGATAATGTGTGTTTCATTGTCTCTACTACTTCCAACATGCTGTTTTTTATTAACGGCCCGTCCATAAATGGCCTCCCAGCTCTTGCTAAGCGTAGAGCAACTTTGTAACTAGCTCTGAGAGTCCTTCACAGTACCCCTCATCTTCTTCACACTAAATTAGAGAGAAAAAAAAAGATGTGTTAGAAATAATTTAAGCGAAAACGAAAACTAATACAAGTTTGAGAGGAATGTAAACAATTTCGTTTCGCATGACCTAAAACAAGAATTATACGTGCTGAAGTACTTGTACCAACCTCGTTTGTAGATACAGAATTCTCTTCTGCAAGTGTTTTCAACTTCTGTAATTCTTCCTCTCTGGAATCCCCTGTGATATCACTATACTTTTCTGAATGCAATTTGCTGAAGTGTCTTTCAATAGACGATTTTCTGACACACGTAATTAGTGTACCGCAGATTAGACATTTGGCTTTATCGTCACAACGAACACAAAAGTAAGGGAGTTCCCATTCCGGCTTAAATTGACTTTCAGTTTTTTTTTATTTTTTTATTTTTTTTATTTATTTATTTATTTTTTTTTTTTTTTTTTTTTTTTTAGCGGATGCTTCCGTTATTGTAGTAATTGTCTTGCGCTTACTTAATCCAGTGTTGACTAAGCCGTCTGGCAGCGCATTGACAGCGTACAGCGACGGCCTCACCCGAGTTGAGGCGGAGTATGCCGAGTTAAACCGATGCACTGTGCAAACACTCTCTGCACCTCGCTTTGCACGCGTGCGGTTTTCCGTGTTTGTGCGGCCCTGAACTATAGCAACATATGCAGCAAATAATAAGTGAAAAATGATCAAACTTCGCATGTAAATAAACATTATTTTATTGTTTTTTAGAACTCCGACTACTACGAGTGTGAATTCTGAATCCTTCCCGGTCATGATGAGAAAGTTTTACTAATTTACACTCCTGGCCATTAAAATTGCTCGTTAAACAGTGGAATAGTTGTGCTCGAGCTTCTATACCAAAGTTTCGTTTCTCACATTTTTATTTGAACACCCCTCGTAGGCGGCAGGTAGAGGGCTCCTCCAAAATTTTTCAGATACTTTCTGCAGCGTTACATTCTCAAACAGCGTATTTGTAGAATAAACACTCATTTTTCTGTACCAACAACAGGTTTTTTTCTTTTTTTTTCTTTTTTTAAATCATACTGGTGGTACATAGTATCTTAAATTTTTTCTATTTCTTAGCCCGTTTCGGTCTACTACTATGATGGTAGACTGTGGCGGTGGTCACACAGGCCCCACAAACGTTAGACCTGCTGTGTCCACCGCCACCGCCAACCGTCATGGTCGTATCCATCTGATGATGGTCCACAACAGGCCGAAGCCAATTATGAACTAGGACCAAGAATTTTGCGATCTGGAATAATTAATTTTAAACTCAATTTATTTACAACGCTGGACAGGCTGATTAACAGCAACCGTAATCCAATTTATTTAACAATTTTGTATAACAGCCAACAGGTGCGTAATTTTTTGGATCTTGACCTACGTTTCGTTGCCACAAGGGACACCTTTAGCAGAAGAATAAAAACAGGTACCTAAAAATATAACCACAGAATAAAAATCTTACATAAGGACAAAGTTTTACATACACGAAACAGTGAAAACACCAGTACTTACATGAAACACACGACGTCAAAAATATTACGAGCAGGACTGATCAGGTCTATTGCAATAAAAATTAGCATTTTGGCCATACAAATAAAACCATTATGGTATGAAGGGCATGATGGAACTGCCTACGAGGCATCAAACACGTTGCCACTTAAACGTGCTTTAGAGTAGGAGAAAATGTGACAGAAAATCGTCAGAAGTACACAGAAGCACACGTACTTACAATTGACATACATTAGTAGCGAAGTAGTATAAGTAACTGTACATACAATTTTTGTATGCGTGTCAGTTTTTTTTATTGTAATCAAACTGAGTATTCCTGCTCGTAGTATTTTTGACGTCACGTGTTTCATGTAAGTACTGGTGTTTTCACTGTCTCGCCTGTGTAAAAGACGCGGCGGAGCGGCCGAGCGCATTGAGGCGCTTTGCTACGATGCGCGAGGCCGTTCCCCTTCGGGGGTTCGAATTCCGCCCCCGGGCATGGATGTTTGTGCCGTTCTTAGTATAAGCTAGTTCATAAATAGTTTGTAAGTTCAAGGACTGATGACCCCGCAGTTGAATCCCATATTTTTTAAAAACATTTGATTTTTATTTATTTATTTATTTATTATTGAGCCTGTGTAAAACTTTTTCCTGGCGTAAGATATTTATGTTATCATTTTTAGGTAACTGTTTTTTTCTTCTGATGATGTTGTCCCTAGTGGCAACGAAACCTACGTAAAGCACCTAAAAATTACGCAACCGGTTGGCTGATATACTAGGCGCGTCCAGAAAGTAAGTTCCGTTTGGTAATAAAATGAAATTGTACACAGATACAGAAGAAATTTTTATTGCACAAAATTCTACAACTCTTAAACTACTTTTCCACATAACTACCGAAATTTTGTAGGCACGTGTCATAGCGTGCCACAAGTTTTTGCATGCATCCTTCACAGAAGGTTGCCACCTGTGTATACAACCATGTGTTAACAGCTCTTTATCATCCTTGAAGTGTTGACCACCAAGGACAGATTTTAGGTGTAAGAAGAGATGAAAGTCGCTAGGAGAGAGGTCCGAGCTGTATGGAGGATGATCAAACAGGTCCCATAGAAATTTTCTCAAGAATTGTTTGGTCACATTCGGTGTGTGTGGTCAGGCATTATCGTGAAAAAAAAAATCTTTTGACAGTAATCCTCTTCTTACACCTAAAATCTGTCCTTGATGGACAACATTTCAACGATGATGAGCTGAAAGAACTTGTTACCACATGGTTGAATACACAGGTGGCAACATTCTATGACAATTGCCTACAAAATTACGGAAGCTATGTAGAAAAGTAGTTTAACAGTTGTAGATTTTTGTACAATCAATATTTTTTTCTGTATCTGTACCCGTTCGTTTTGGAACTTCCTTTCTGGACGCGCCTCGTACACAATTGTTAAAAAAATCAGTTTATATAATTTTTTCAAAATCCCCCCCTCATCCCGCCAACCAAGGTCCCTCCCCAGCTGCAGACCTATGGGTAAGTTAATTATTCAGTTGGCGTTAGACAGTACCTTACCGAGATTCGAACCCGGCTCCTCGACGTGGCAGTCAGCCACGAAGGGTTGACTCCTTGGCCTGTTTGATATGAAATTGACTCGCGCACTCAGAACGTATTTCGCTCAAGGACCCACTCTGATTCACTAGCAGGTGGTGGGTGGTACAAGTTTCAGAATTGGCGGGAAACGCGACAGGATTGGGAGCGAAGAGGCAGGAGAGAGAGGGTGAGGAGGTGGCTTTTTACTCGTCTTAGCTCACACGTAACTGCGCCGATTTCCTCCACAGCTGCAAAACTGTCTCTCGGTTTTTTTTTCTCTCTCCCCCTCCCACCATCCCTAGGGGCAACGAAACCTAGGTCAAGCACCTACAGATTACGCAACCGGTTGGCTTATATACAAAATTGTTACAAAATTCATTTATTTTAATTTTTTCGAAATCCACCCCCCCCCCCCAGCTCGCCAACCATTGTCCCTCCCCAGCTGCAGACCTATGGGTAAGTTAATTAGGTATTCAATTGGCGTTAGGCAGTACCTTTCCGAGATTCGAAAACGGTTCCTCGACGTGGCAGTCAGCCACGAATGGTGGACTCCTTGACCTGCTTGATATCAAATTGACTCGCACACTCAGAAGGTAATTCGCTCAAGGACCCACTCCCATTCACCAGCAGGTGGTGGGTGGTACAAGTTTCAGAATTGGCGGGAAACGCGACAGGATTGGGAGCGAAGAGGCAGGAGAGAGAGGGTGAGGAGGTGGCTTTTTACTCGTCTTAGCTCACACGTAACTGCGCCGATTTCCTCCACAGCTGCAAAACTGTCTCTCGGTTTTTTTTTCTCTCTCCCCCTCCCACCATCCCCAGGGGCAACGAAACCTAGGTCAAGCATCTACAGATTACGCAACCGGTTGGCTTATATACAAAATTGTTACAAAATTCATTTACTTTAATTTTTTCGAAATCCACCCCCCCCCCCCCAGCTCGCCAACCATTGTCCCTCCCCAGCTGCAGACCTATGGGTAAGTTAATTAGGTATTCAGTTGGCGTTAGGCAGTACCTTTCCGAGATTCGAAAACGGTTCCTCGACGTGGCAGTCAGCCATGAATGGTGGACTCCTTGACCTGCTTGATATCAAATTGACTCGCACACTCAGAAGGTAATTCGCTCAAGGACCCACTCCCATTCACCAGCAGGTGGTGGGTGGTACAAGTTTCAGAATTGGCGGGAAACGCGACAGGATTGGGAGCGAAGAGGCAGGAGAGAGAGGGTGAGGAGGTGGCTTTTTACTCGTCTTAGCTCACACGTAACTGCGCCGATTTCCTCCACAGCTGCAAAACTGTCTCTCGGTTTTTTTTCTCTCTCCCCCTCCCACCATCCCTAGGGGCAACGAAACCTAGGTCAAGCACCTACAGATTACGCAACCGGTTGGCTTATATACAAAATTGTTAAAAAATTCATTTATTTTAATTTTTTCGAAATCCACCCCCCCCCCCCCAGCTCGCCATTCATTGTCCCTCCCCAGCTGCAGACCTATGGGTAAGTTAATTAGGTATTCAGTTGGCGTTAGGCAGTACCTTTCCGAGATTCGAAAACGGTTCCTCGACGTGGCAGTCAGCCATGAATGGTGGACTCCTTGACCTGCTTGATATCAAATTGACTCGCACACTCAGAAGGTAATTCGCTCAAGGACCCACTCCCATTCACCAGCAGGTGGTGGGTGGTACAAGTTTCAGAATTGGCGGGAAACGCGACAGGATTGGGAGCGAAGAGGCAGGAGAGAGAGGGTGAGGAGGTGGCTTTTTACTCGTCTTAGCTCACACGTAACTGCGCCGATTTCCTCCACAGCTGCAAAACTGTCTCTCGGTTTTTTTTTCTCTCTCCCCCTCCCACCATCCCTAGGGGCAACGAAACCTAGGTCAAGCACCTACAGATTACGCAACCGGTTGGCTTATATACAAAATTGTTAAAAAATTCATTTATTTTAATTTTTTCGAAATCCACCCCCCCCCCCAGCTCGCCATTCATTGTCCCTCCCCAGCTGCAGACCTATGGGTAAGTTAATTAGGTATTCAGTTGGCGTTAGGCAGTACCTTTCCGAGATTCGAAAACGGTTCCTCGACGTGGCAGTCAGCCATGAATGGTGGACTCCTTGACCTGCTTGATATCAAATTGACTCGCACACTCAGAAGGTAATTCGCTCAAGGACCCACTCCCATTCACCAGCAGGTGGTGGGTGGTACAAGTTTCAGAATTGGCGGGAAACGCGACAGGATTGGGAGCGAAGAGGCAGGAGAGAGAGGGTGAGGAGGTGGCTTTTTACTCGTCTTAGCTCACACGTAACTGCGCCGATTTCCTCCACAGCTGCAAAACTGTCTCTCGGTTTTTTTTCTCTCTCCCCCTCCCACCATCCCTAGGGGCAACGAAACCTAGGTCAAGCACCTACAGATTACGCAACCGGTTGGCTTATACACAAAATTGTTAAAAAATTCATTTATTTTAATTTTTTCGAAATCCACCCCCCCCCCAGCTCGCCATTCATTGTCCCTCCCCAGCTGCAGACCTATGGGTAAGTTAATTAGGTATTCAGTTGGCGTTAGGCAGTACCTTTCCGAGATTCGAAAACGGTTCCTCGACGTGGCAGTCAGCCATGAATGGTGGACTCCTTGACCTGCTTGATATCAAATTGACTCGCACACTCAGAAGGTAATTCGCTCAAGGACCCACTCCCATTCACCAGCAGGTGGTGGGTGGTACAAGTTTCAGAATTGGCGGGAAACGCGACAGGATTGGGAGCGAAGAGGCAGGAGAGAGAGGGTGAGGAGGTGGCTTTTTACTCGTCTTAGCTCACACGTAACTACGCCGATTTCCTCCACAGCTGCAAAACTGTCTCTCGGTTTTTTTTCTCTCTCCCCCTCCCACCATCCCTAGGGGCAACGAAACCTAGGTCAAGCACCTACAGATTACGCAACCGGTTGGCTTATATACAAAATTGTTAAAAAATTCATTTATTTTAATTTTTTCGAAATCCACCCCCCCAGCTCGCCATTCATTGTCCCTCCCCAGCTGCAGACCTATGGGTAAGTTAATTAGGTATTCAGTTGGCGTTAGGCAGTACCTTTCCGAGATTCGAAAACGGTTCCTCGACGTGGCAGTCAGCCACGAATGGTGGACTCCTTGACCTGCTTGATATCAAATTGACTCGCACACTCAGAAGGTAATTCGCTCAAGGACCCACTCCCATTCACCAGCAGGTGGTGGGTGGTACAAGTTTCAGAGTTGGCGGGAAACGCGACAGGATTGGGAGCGAAGAGGCAGGAGAGAGAGGGTGAGGAGGTGGCTTTTTACTCGTCTTAGCTCACACGTAACTGCGCCGATTTCCTCCACAGCTGCAAAACTGTCTCTCGGTTTTTTTTCTCTCTCCCCCTCCCACCATCCCTAGGGGCAACGAAACCTAGGTCAAGCACCTACAGATTACGCAACCGGTTGGCTTATATAGAAAATTGTTAAAAAATTCATTTATTTTAATTTTTTCGAAATCCACCCCCCCCCCCAGCTCGCCAACCATTGTCCCTCCCCAGCTGCAGACCTATGGGTAAGTTAATTAGGTATTCAGTTGGCGTTAGGCAGTACCTTTCCGAGATTCGAAAACGGTTCCTCGACGTGGCAGTCAGCCACGAATGGTGGACCTCTTGACCTGCTTGATATTAAATTGACTCGCACACTCAGAAGGTAATTCGCTCAAGGACCCACTCCCATTCACCAGCAGGTGGTTGGTGGTACAAGTTTCAGAATTGGCGGGAAACGCGACAGGATTGGGAGCGAAGAGGCAGGAGAGAGAGGGTGAGGAGGTGGCTTTTTACTCGTCTTAGCTCACACGTAACTGCGCCGATTTCCTCCACAGCTGCAAAACTGTCTCTCGGTTTTTTTTCTCTCTCCCCCTCCCACCATCCCTAGGGGCAACGAAACCTAGGTCAAGCACCTACAGATTACGCAACCGGTTGGCTTATACACAAAATTGTTAAAAAATTCATTTATTTTAATTTTTTCGAAATCCACCCCCCCCCCCCAGCTCGCCAACCATTGTCCCTCCCCAGCTGCAGACCTATGGGTAAGTTAATTAGGTATTCAGTTGGCGTTAGGCAGTACCTTTCCGAGATTCGAAAACGGTTCCTCGACGTGGCAGTCAGCCACGAATGGTGGACTCCTTGACCTGCTTGATATTAAATTGACTCGCACACTCAGAAGGTAATTCGCTCAAGGACCCACTCCCATTCACCAGCAGGTGGTGGGTGGTACAAGTTTCAGAATTGGCGGGAAACGCGACAGGATTGGGAGCGAAGAGGCAGGAGAGAGAGGGTGAGGAGGTGGCTTTTTACTCGTCTTAGCTCACACGTAACTGCGCCGATTTCCTCCACAGCTGCAAAACTGTCTCTCGGTTTTTTTTTCTCTCTCCCCCTCCCACCATCCCTAGGGGCAACGAAACCTAGGTCAAGCACCTACAGATTACGCAACCGGTTGGCTTATATACAAAATTGTTAAAAAATTCATTTATTTTAATTTTTTCGAAATCCACCCCCCCCAGCTCGCCAACCATTGTCCCTCCCCAGCTGCAGACCTATGGGTAAGTTAATTAGGTATTCAGTTGGCGTTAGGCAGTACCTTTCCGAGATTCGAAAACGGTTCCTCGACGTGGCAGTCAGCCACGAATGGTGGACCTATTGACCTGCTTGATATTAAATTGACTCGCACACTCAGAAGGTAATTCGCTCAAGGACCCACTCCCATTCACCAGCAGGTGGTTGGTGGTACAAGTTTCAGAATTGGCGGGAAACGCGACAGGATTGGGAGCGAAGAGGCAGGAGAGAGAGGGTGAGGAGGTGGCTTTTTACTCGTCTTAGCTCACACGTAACTGCGCCGATTTCCTCCACAGCTGCAAAACTGTCTCTCGGTTTTTTTTCTCTCTCCCCCTCCCACCATCCCTAGGGGCAACGAAACCTAGGTCAAGCACCTACAGATTACGCAACCGGTTGGCTTATATACAAAATTGTTAAAAAATTCATTTATTTTAATTTTTTCGAAATCCACCCCCCCCCCCCCAGCTCGCCAACCATTGTCCCTCCCCAGCTGCAGACCTATGGGTAAGTTAATTAGGTATTCAGTTGGCGTTAGGCAGTACCTTTCCGAGATTCGAAAACGGTTCCTCGACGTGGCAGTCAGCCACGAATGGTGGACTCCTTGACCTGCTTGATATCAAATTGACTCGCACACTCAGAAGGTAATTCGCTCCATGACCCACTTCCATTCACCAGCAGGTGGTTGGTGGTACAAGTTTCAGAATTGGCGGGAAACGCGACAGGATTGGGAGCGAAGAGGCAGGAGAGAGAGGGTGAGGAGGTGGCTTTTTACTCGTCTTAGCTCACACGTAACTGCGCCGATTTCCTCCACAGCTGCAAAACTGTCTCTCGGTTTTTTTTTCTCTCTCCCCCTCCCACCATCCCTAGGGGCAACGAAACCTAGTTCAAGCACCTACAGATTACGCAACCGGTTGGCTTATATACAAAATTGTTAAAAAATTCATTTATTTTAATTTTTCGAAATCCACCCCCCCCAGCTCGCCAACCATTGTCCCTCCCCAGCTGCAGACCTATGGGTAAGTTAATTAGGTATTCAATTGGCGTTAGGCAGTACCTTTCCGAGATTCGAAAACGGTTCCTCGACGTGGCAGTCAGCCACGAATGGTGGACTCCTTGACCTGCTTGATATCAAATTGACTCGCACACTCAGAAGGTAATTCGCTCAAGGACCCACTCCCATTCACCAGCAGGTGGTGGGTGGTACAAGTTTCAGAATTGGCGGGAAACGCGACAGGATTGGGAGCGAAGAGGCAGGAGAGAGAGGGTGAGGAGGTGGCTTTTTACTCGTCTTAGCTCACACGTAACTGCGCCGATTTCCTCCACAGCTGCAAAACTGTCTCACGGTTTTTTTTCTCTCCTTCCCTCCCACCATCCCTAGGGGCAACGAAACCTAGGTCAAGCACCGACAGATTACGCAACTGGTTGGCTTATATACAAAATTGTTAAAAAATTCATTTATTTTAAGTTTTTCGAAATCCACTCCCCCCCCCCCCCCCAGCTCGCCAACCATTGTCCCTCCCCAGCTGCAGACCTATGGGTAAGTTAATTAGGTATTCAGTTGGCGTTAGGCAGTACCTTTCCGAGATTCGAAAACGGTTCCTCGACGTGGCAGTCAGCCACGAATGGTGGATTCCTTGACCTGCTTGATATCAAATTGACTCGCACACTCAGAAGGTAATTCGCTGAAGGACCCACTCCCATTCACCAGCAGGTGGTGGGTGGTACAAGTTTCAGAATTGGCGGGAAACGCGACAGGATTGGGAGCGAAGAGGCAGGAGAGAGAGGGTGAGGAGGTGGCTTTTTACTCGTCTTAGCTCACACGTAACTGCGCCGATTTCCTCCACAGCTGCAAAACTGTCTCACGGTTTTTTTTTCTCTCCTTCCCTCCCACCATCCCTAGGGGCAACGAAACCTAGGTCAAGCACCTACAGATTACGCAACTGGTTGGCTTATATAGAAAATTGTTAAAAAATTCATTTATTTTAAGTTTTTCGAAATCCACCCCCCCCCCCCCCCCCCAGCTCGCCAACCATTGTCCCTCCCCAGCTGCAGACCTATGGGTAAGTTAATTAGGTATTCAGTTGGCGTTAGGCAGTACCTTTCCGAGATTCGAAAACGGTTCCTCGACGTGGCAGTCAGCCACGAATGGTGGACTCCTTGACCTGCTTGATATCAAATTGACTCGCACACTCAGAAGGTAATTCGCTCAAGGACCCACTCCCATTCACCAGCAGGTGGTGGGTGGTACAAGTTTCAGAATTGGCGGGAAACGCGACAGGATTGGGAGCGAAGAGGCAGGAGAGAGAGGGTGAGGAGGTGGCTTTTTACTCGTCTTAGCTCACACGTAACTGCGCCGATTTCCTCCACAGCTGCAAAACTGTCTCACGGTTTTTTTTTCTCTCCTTCCCTCCCACCATCCCTAGGGGCAACGAAACCTAGGTCAAGCACCTACAGATTACGCAACCGGTTGGCTTATATACAAAATTGTTAAAAAATTCATTTATTTTAATTTTTTCGAAATCCACCCCCCCAGCTCGCCATTCATTGTCCCTCCCCAGCTGCAGACCTATGGGTAAGTTAATTAGGTATTCAGTTGGCGTTAGGCAGTACCTTTCCGAGATTCGAAAACGGTTCCTCGACGTGGCAGTCAGCCACGAATGGTGGACTCCTTGACCTGCTTGATATCAAATTGACTCGCACACTCAGAAGGTAATTCGCTCAAGGACCCACTCCCATTCACCAGCAGGTGGTGGGTGGTACAAGTTTCAGAGTTGGCGGGAAACGCGACAGGATTGGGAGCGAAGAGGCAGGAGAGAGAGGGTGAGGAGGTGGCTTTTTACTCGTCTTAGCTCACACGTAACTGCGCCGATTTCCTCCACAGCTGCAAAACTGTCTCTCGGTTTTTTTTCTCTCTCCCCCTCCCACCATCCCTAGGGGCAACGAAACCTAGGTCAAGCACCTACAGATTACGCAACCGGTTGGCTTATATAGAAAATTGTTAAAAAATTCATTTATTTTAATTTTTTCGAAATCCACCCCCCCCCCCCAGCTCGCCAACCATTGTCCCTCCCCAGCTGCAGACCTATGGGTAAGTTAATTAGGTATTCAGTTGGCGTTAGGCAGTACCTTTCCGAGATTCGAAAACGGTTCCTCGACGTGGCAGTCAGCCACGAATGGTGGACCTCTTGACCTGCTTGATATTAAATTGACTCGCACACTCAGAAGGTAATTCGCTCAAGGACCCACTCCCATTCACCAGCAGGTGGTTGGTGGTACAAGTTTCAGAATTGGCGGGAAACGCGACAGGATTGGGAGCGAAGAGGCAGGAGAGAGAGGGTGAGGAGGTGGCTTTTTACTCGTCTTAGCTCACACGTAACTGCGCCGATTTCCTCCACAGCTGCAAAACTGTCTCTCGGTTTTTTTTCTCTCTCCCCCTCCCACCATCCCTAGGGGCAACGAAACCTAGGTCAAGCACCTACAGATTACGCAACCGGTTGGCTTATACACAAAATTGTTAAAAAATTCATTTATTTTAATTTTTTCGAAATCCACCCCCCCCCCCCCAGCTCGCCAACCATTGTCCCTCCCCAGCTGCAGACCTATGGGTAAGTTAATTAGGTATTCAGTTGGCGTTAGGCAGTACCTTTCCGAGATTCGAAAACGGTTCCTCGACGTGGCAGTCAGCCACGAATGGTGGACTCCTTGACCTGCTTGATATTAAATTGACTCGCACACTCAGAAGGTAATTCGCTCAAGGACCCACTCCCATTCACCAGCAGGTGGTGGGTGGTACAAGTTTCAGAATTGGCGGGAAACGCGACAGGATTGGGAGCGAAGAGGCAGGAGAGAGAGGGTGAGGAGGTGGCTTTTTACTCGTCTTAGCTCACACGTAACTGCGCCGATTTCCTCCACAGCTGCAAAACTGTCTCTCGGTTTTTTTTCTCTCTCCCCCTCCCACCATCCCTAGGGGCAACGAAACCTAGGTCAAGCACCTACAGATTACGCAACCGGTTGGCTTATACACAAAATTGTTAAAAAATTCATTTATTTTAATTTTTTCGAAATCCACCCCCCCCCCCAGCTCGCCAACCATTGTCCCTCCCCAGCTGCAGACCTATGGGTAAGTTAATTAGGTATTCAGTTGGCGTTAGGCAGTACCTTTCCGAGATTCGAAAACGGTTCCTCGACGTGGCAGTCAGCCACGAATGGTGGACTCCTTGACCTGCTTGATATTAAATTGACTCGCACACTCAGAAGGTAATTCGCTCAAGGACCCACTCCCATTCACCAGCAGGTGGTGGGTGGTACAAGTTTCAGAATTGGCGGGAAACGCGACAGGATTGGGAGCGAAGAGGCAGGAGAGAGAGGGTGAGGAGGTGGCTTTTTACTCGTCTTAGCTCACACGTAACTGCGCCGATTTCCTCCACAGCTGCAAAACTGTCTCTCGGTTTTTTTTTCTCTCTCCCCCTCCCACCATCCCTAGGGGCAACGAAACCTAGGTCAAGCACCTACAGATTACGCAACCGGTTGGCTTATATACAAAATTGTTAAAAAATTCATTTATTTTAATTTTTTCGAAATCCACCCCCCCCAGCTCGCCAACCATTGTCCCTCCCCAGCTGCAGACCTATGGGTAAGTTAATTAGGTATTCAGTTGGCGTTAGGCAGTACCTTTCCGAGATTCGAAAACGGTTCCTCGACGTGGCAGTCAGCCACGAATGGTGGACCTATTGACCTGCTTGATATTAAATTGACTCGCACACTCAGAAGGTAATTCGCTCAAGGACCCACTCCCATTCACCAGCAGGTGGTTGGTGGTACAAGTTTCAGAATTGGCGGGAAACGCGACAGGATTGGGAGCGAAGAGGCAGGAGAGAGAGGGTGAGGAGGTGGCTTTTTACTCGTCTTAGCTCACACGTAACTGCGCCGATTTCCTCCACAGCTGCAAAACTGTCTCTCGGTTTTTTTTCTCTCTCCCCCTCCCACCATCCCTAGGGGCAACGAAACCTAGGTCAAGCACCTACAGATTACGCAACCGGTTGGCTTATATACAAAATTGTTAAAAAATTCATTTATTTTAATTTTTTCGAAATCCACCCCCCCCCCAGCTCGCCAACCATTGTCCCTCCCCAGCTGCAGACCTATGGGTAAGTTAATTAGGTATTCAGTTGGCGTTAGGCAGTACCTTTCCGAGATTCGAAAACGGTTCCTCGACGTGGCAGTCAGCCACGAATGGTGGACTCCTTGACCTGCTTGATATCAAATTGACTCGCACACTCAGAAGGTAATTCGCTCCATGACCCACTTCCATTCACCAGCAGGTGGTTGGTGGTACAAGTTTCAGAATTGGCGGGAAACGCGACAGGATTGGGAGCGAAGAGGCAGGAGAGAGAGGGTGAGGAGGTGGCTTTTTACTCGTCTTAGCTCACACGTAACTGCGCCGATTTCCTCCACAGCTGCAAAACTGTCTCTCGGTTTTTTTTTCTCTCTCCCCCTCCCACCATCCCTAGGGGCAACGAAACCTAGTTCAAGCACCTACAGATTACGCAACCGGTTGGCTTATATACAAAATTGTTAAAAAATTCATTTATTTTAATTTTTCGAAATCCACCCCCCCCCAGCTCGCCAACCATTGTCCCTCCCCAGCTGCAGACCTATGGGTAAGTTAATTAGGTATTCAATTGGCGTTAGGCAGTACCTTTCCGAGATTCGAAAACGGTTCCTCGACGTGGCAGTCAGCCACGAATGGTGGACTCCTTGACCTGCTTGATATCAAATTGACTCGCACACTCAGAAGGTAATTCGCTCAAGGACCCACTCCCATTCACCAGCAGGTGGTGGGTGGTACAAGTTTCAGAATTGGCGGGAAACGCGACAGGATTGGGAGCGAAGAGGCAGGAGAGAGAGGGTGAGGAGGTGGCTTTTTACTCGTCTTAGCTCACACGTAACTGCGCCGATTTCCTCCACAGCTGCAAAACTGTCTCACGGTTTTTTTTCTCTCCTTCCCTCCCACCATCCCTAGGGGCAACGAAACCTAGGTCAAGCACCGACAGATTACGCAACTGGTTGGCTTATATACAAAATTGTTAAAAAATTCATTTATTTTAAGTTTTTCGAAATCCACTCCCCCCCCCCCCCCCCCAGCTCGCCAACCATTGTCCCTCCCCAGCTGCAGACCTATGGGTAAGTTAATTAGGTATTCAGTTGGCGTTAGGCAGTACCTTTCCGAGATTCGAAAACGGTTCCTCGACGTGGCAGTCAGCCACGAATGGTGGATTCCTTGACCTGCTTGATATCAAATTGACTCGCACACTCAGAAGGTAATTCGCTGAAGGACCCACTCCCATTCACCAGCAGGTGGTGGGTGGTACAAGTTTCAGAATTGGCGGGAAACGCGACAGGATTGGGAGCGAAGAGGCAGGAGAGAGAGGGTGAGGAGGTGGCTTTTTACTCGTCTTAGCTCACACGTAACTGCGCCGATTTCCTCCACAGCTGCAAAACTGTCTCACGGTTTTTTTTTCTCTCCTTCCCTCCCACCATCCCTAGGGGCAACGAAACCTAGGTCAAGCACCTACAGATTACGCAACTGGTTGGCTTATATAGAAAATTGTTAAAAAATTCATTTATTTTAAGTTTTTCGAAATCCACCCCCCCCCCCAGCTCGCCAACCATTGTCCCTCCCCAGCTGCAGACCTATGGGTAAGTTAATTAGGTATTCAGTTGGCGTTAGGCAGTACCTTTCCGAGATTCGAAAACGGTTCCTCGACGTGGCAGTCAGCCACGAATGGTGGACTCCTTGACCTGCTTGATATCAAATTGACTCGCACACTCAGAAGGTAATTCGCTCAAGGACCCACTCCCATTCACCAGCAGGTGGTGGGTGGTACAAGTTTCAGAATTGGCGGGAAACGCGACAGGATTGGGAGCGAAGAGGCAGGAGAGAGAGGGTGAGGAGGTGGCTTTTTACTCGTCTTAGCTCACACGTAACTGCGCCGATTTCCTCCACAGCTGCAAAACTGTCTCACGGTTTTTTTTTCTCTCCTTCCCTCCCACCATCCCTAGGGGCAACGAAACCTAGGTCAAGCACCTACAGATTACGCAACTGGTTGGCTTATATAGAAAATTGTTAAAAAATTCATTTATTTTAAGTTTTTCGAAATCCACCCCCCCCCCCAGCTCGCCAACCATTGTCCCTCCCCAGCTGCAGACCTATGGGTAAGTTAATTAGGTATTCAGTTGGCGTTAGGCAGTACCTTTCCGAGATTCGAAAACGGTTCCTCGACGTGGCAGTCAGCCACGAATGGTGGACTCCTTGACCTGCTTGATATCAAATTGACTCGCACACTCAGAAGGTAATTCGCTCAAGGACCCACTCCCATTCACCAGCAGGTGGTGGGTGGTACAAGTTTCAGAATTGGCGGGAAACGCGACAGGATTGGGAGCGAAGAGGCAGGAGAGAGAGGGTGAGGAGGTGGCTTTTTACTCGTCTTAGCTCACACGTAACTGCGCCGATTTCCTCCACAGCTGCAAAACTGTCTCACGGTTTTTTTTTCTCTCCTTCCCTCCCACCATCCCTAGGGGCAACGAAACCTAGGTCAAGCACCTACAGATTACGCAACTGGTTGGCTTATATAGAAAATTGTTAAAAAATTCATTTATTTTAAGTTTTTCGAAATCCACCCCCCCCCAGCTCGCCAACCATTGTCCCTCCCCAGCTGCAGACCTATGGGTAAGTTAATTAGGTATTCAGTTGGCGTTAGGCAGTACCTTTCCGAGATTCGAAAACGGTTCCTCGACGTGGCAGTCAGCCACGAATGGTGGACTCCTTGACCTGCTTGATATCAAATTGACTCGCACACTCAGAAGGTAATTCGCTCAAGGACCCACTCCCATTCACCAGCAGGTGGTGGGTGGTACAAGTTTCAGAATTGGCGGGAAACGCGACAGGATTGGGAGCGAAGAGGCAGGAGAGAGAGGGTGAGGAGGTGGCTTTTTACTCGTCTTAGCTCACACGTAACTGCGCCGATTTCCTCCACAGCTGCAAAACTGTCTCACGGTTTTTTTTCTCTCCTTCCCTCCCACCATCCCTAGGGGCAACGAAACCTAGGTCAAGCACCTACAGATTACGCAACTGGTTGGCTTATATAGAAAATTGTTAAAAAATTCATTTATTTTAAGTTTTTCGAAATCCACCCCCCCCCCAGCTCGCCAACCATTGTCCCTCCCCAGCTGCAGACCTATGGGTAAGTTAATTAGGTATTCAGTTGGCGTTAGGCAGTACCTTTCCGAGATTCGAAAACGGTTCCTCGACGTGGCAGTCAGCCACGAATGGTGGACTCCTTGACCTGCTTGATATCAAATTGACTCGCACACTCAGAAGGTAATTCGCTCAAGGACCCACTCCCATTCACCAGCAGGTGGTGGGTGGTACAAGTTTCAGAATTGGCGGGAAACGTGACAGGATTGGGAGCGAAGAGGCAGGAGAGAGAGGGTGAGGAGGTGGCTTTTTACTCGTCTTAGCTCACACGTAACTGCGCCGATTTCCTCCACAGCTGCAAAACTGTCTCACGGTTTTTTTTTCTCTCCTTCCCTCCCACCATCCCTAGGGGCAACGAAACCTAGGTCAAGCACCTACAGATTACGCAACTGGTTGGCTTATATAGAAAATTGTTAAAAAATTCATTTATTTTAAGTTTTTCGAAATCCACCCCCCCCCCCCAGCTCGCCAACCATTGTCCCTCCCCAGCTGCAGACCTATGGGTAAGTTAATTAGGTATTCAGTTGGCGTTAGGCAGTACCTTTCCGAGATTCGAAAACGGTTCCTCGACGTGGCAGTCAGCCACGAATGGTGGACTCCTTGACCTGCTTGATATCAAATTGACTCGCACACTCAGAAGGTAATTCGCTCAAGGACCCACTCCCATTCACCAGCAGGTGGTGGGTGGTACAAGTTTCAGAATTGGCGGGAAACGCGACAGGATTGGGAGCGAAGAGGCAGGAGAGAGAGGGTGAGGAGGTGGCTTTTTACTCGTCTTAGCTCACACGTAACTGCGCCGATTTCCTCCACAGCTGCAAAACTGTCTCACGGTTTTTTTTTCTCTCCTTCCCTCCCACCATCCCTAGGGGCAACGAAACCTAGGTCAAGCACCTACAGATTACGCAACTGGTTGGCTTATATAGAAAATTGTTAAAAAATTCATTTATTTTAAGTTTTTCGAAATCCACCCCCCCCCAGCTCGCCAACCATTGTCCCTCCCCAGCTGCAGACCTATGGGTAAGTTAATTAGGTATTCAGTTGGCGTTAGGCAGTACCTTTCCGAGATTCGAAAACGGTTCCTCGACGTGGCAGTCAGCCACGAATGGTGGACTCCTTGACCTGCTTGATATCAAATTGACTCGCACACTCAGAAGGTAATTCGCTCAAGGACCCACTCCCATTCACCAGCAGGTGGTGGGTGGTACAAGTTTCAGAATTGGCGGGAAACGCGACAGGATTGGGAGCGAAGAGGCAGGAGAGAGAGGGTGAGGAGGTGGCTTTTTACTCGTCTTAGCTCACACGTAACTGCGCCGATTTCCTCCACAGCTGCAAAACTGTCTCACGGTTTTTTTTTCTCTCTCCCCCTCCCACCATCCCTAGGGGCAACGAAACCTAGGTCAAGCACCTACAGATTACGCAACCGGTTGGCTTATATACAAAATTGTTAAAAAATTCATTTATTTTAATTTTTTCGAAATCCACCCCCCCCCCCCCCAGCTCGCCAACCATTGTCCCTCCCCAGCTGCATACCTATGGGTAAGTTAATTAGGTATTCAGTTGGCGTTAGGCAGTACCTTTCCGAGATTCGAAAACGGTTCCTCGACGTGCCAGTCAGCCACGAATGGTGGACTCCTTGACCTGCTTGACATTAAATTGACTCGCACACTCAGAAGGTAATTCGCTCAAGGACCCACTCCCATTCACCAGCAGGTGGTGGGTGGTACAAGTTTCAGAGTTGGCGGGAAACGCGACAGGATTGGGAACGAAGAGGCAGGAGAGAGAGTGGGGAGGTGGGTTTTTACTCGTCTTAGCTCACACGTAACTGCGCCGATTTCCTCCACAGCTCCAAAACTGCCTCTCTGATTTTTTTTTCTCGTCTCCTTTCCCCCCACCCCTACTCCGAAAGCTGCAGACGGTATCGCTGCTGAACCCGTGGAGGCCCGCTAACTTCACGCAAGAGGCGACGAGTGTGCCGTCAGGGGGGGGGGGGCGAGGTAAGGGGGAGAGAGATGAGAGTGCGGAGGGGCGGAAGAGGTGGGGGAAAGCGGAAGGGAATCAGAAAATTAGGCCGGGGGCTTTTCCCTTCTGCGTGGCCGGTGAAACGCCCATTAAAAGCGAGTGGCCGGCGCCAGATATATGTCCGAATTATTCCCTCATGCAATTTAAAGAGGCGCCGGCAGGCGGTGTACACGGGGGCGCCCCCCATGATTTACCGCTGGTTTCGCCCCCCTATTTATTGAAATATTATTCCGCCGCCGGACGGATCAGCGACCGGCTACCGAGGGCGCCCTGTCCGCCGGCGGCCGAAACGCCCGGGCGTGCTTTCTCTCCTAGCAGCGGTCGCTCGTTACGCTCCTAATTCGATTAAGAAAGCGCTGGCGGAGTGCGCCGCTTATAAACTCGGCGCCAACATGGAAATTCCGCTTTATTAGGCGAGCACGGCGGCTAATCTGCATATTCATATCGGAAGCATTATGCGGGTTTTCATTGTCTCGATTAATCGCTGCGTCCGACTGCCGGGAAGTATTACCGGCTCGTTTGTGTTTTGGATCTGTTGTAAATGAGATGATGCGACGTAGAATAAGGGAATAATGTTGGTGGGGAGCTTACAGGACGGGACGTACGTTCAGCGCCACTAACTTAATACACGCAATTGTGGCGTAACGACCGTTGTGCGAAGCAGTGACCGAAATCGAAGGCGTTACTTTACTCCCGATGGGAAGGTCAGTTCCGGCAGAGCAATTCTATTTTAATGTCCATTCGTGATTCGAAATAATGTGATTTCTTTCCACTCCCATGAACCACAGACATTGCCGAGGTGGGGTGGCTTGCGTGCCTCAACGATACAGATAGCCGTACCGTAGGTGCAACCACAGCGGAGGGGTATCTGTGAAGAGGCCAGACAAACGTGTGGTTCCTGAAGAGGGGCAGCAGCCTTTACAGTAGTTACATGGGCAACAGTCTGGATGATTGACTGAGCTGGCCTTGTAACATCAGCTAATGTGGCTTCGCCACACAGTTACTGCGAACGGCTGAAAGCAAGGGGAAACTACAGCCGTTATTTTTCCCGAGGACATGCAGCTCTACTGTATGAACATATGATGATGGCATCGTCTCGGGTAAAATATTCCGGAGGTAAAATAGTCCCCCATTCGGATATCCGGGCGGGGACTACCCAGGAGGATTCAGACAGATGTAGGTTGCCGAACTTATCAGGAGATGAAGAGGCTTGCTCAGGATAGGGTATTGTGGAGAGCTGCATCAAACCAGTCTCCGGACTAAAGACCACAACAACAACGTGATTTCTTTTTGCCATTTAGGTTGTTGTTGTTGTGGTCTTCAGTCCAGAGACTGGTTTGACGCAGCTCTCTACCCTACTCTATCCCTAGCAAGCCTCTTCATCTCCTCATAAAACCTGCAGCCTACATTCATTCTGCTTATTGTATTCATCTCTTGGTCTCCCTCTGCTATTTTTACCCAACACACTTCCCTTCAGCGGTAAACTCACGATTCCTTAATGTATAAGAATGTGTCCTATCTATCGGTCCCTTCTTTTAACAAGGTATGCCAGAAATTCCTTTTCTCCCCAATTCTGTTCAATACCTCTTCATTGGTTACGCGATCCACCCACCAAATCTTCAGAATTCTTCTGTAGCACCACATTTCAAAAGCCTCTATTCTCTTCCTGTCCGCACTGTTCATCGTCCATATTTCACTCCCATACAAGGCAACACTCCACACAAATGCCTTCAGAAAGGACTTACTTACGCTTAAATTAATATTCGATGTTAACAAATCTCTCTTTTTCAAAAATACTTTTCTTCCCATTGCCATTCTGCATTTTATATCCTCTGTACTGCGACCACCATATGTTATTTTACAGTCCAAGAAACAAAACTCATGTACCACCTTTATTGTTCGGTACCTAATCTAATTCCTTCAACATCGCCTGATTTTCTTAGACTGCAATTCATTACTCTTGTTTTGCTCTTGTTCAAGTTCATCTTATACTCACCTTTGAACACACTGTCCATTCCGCTCAGTTCCTCTTCCAGGTCCTCTGCTCTTTCTGGCAGAATTACAAGGTCATTGGAAAAATGGGTCAGTAACATTGCAAATGAACTACTTTTGATGGCCTTAATCCTGCGATGCATGAATTAAATAATCATCATCATCATTCGAAACTGATCACACCTTTCCGCGTTCAGACTGGAGGAGAGTCATCACCAAATCATCAAATGTTTGTAGAGCTTATGGGACTTAACTACGGGGTCATCAGTACCTAAACTTACAAACTACTTATGAACTAGCTAACACTAAGGACGGCACAAATATCCATGCCCGAGGGGGGATTCGAACCCCCGACTGTAGTGGCCGTGCAGACCGTGACTGGCGCGCCTCAGTCCCCTCGGCCACCGTGGCCGGCGGAGGACAGTCCCCCAAGTAAAATACAGCCATGATCCTGTATGCAATACTAACTTTTGATGTAGAGCCAGTTACTTCAAAATTGTAGTTTTTTTTCCAGAGACCTTTGTGTGCCGAAACTGGTCATCGGTAACAATGAAACACGACTGCGATATGTGAGAGGTGATGAAAGGAAAAGGTACGAAACGACACTGTAGGTATAATTGAAGTCTTTATTGAAAAGTAATCAAATTAAAATTTTCAAATGTTCGTAAATCTTTGGGACTTAACTTTTCTGATCATCAGTTCCTAGGCTTATAGATTACTTGAACTAATTCTAAGGACAACAAATACACCCATGCCCGAGAGATAACTCGAACCTCAGTCGGCGTGCAGCGGTGCGCTCCGCAGCTAGGCACCTTGGAACGCTCAATGACTCCACCGTGGCTCTATTACTTCAAAGTCATTCTTGAATGACCCCACGTACGTTCTCCCTGGTCTACCTCAACTCTGCTTACTCTCTACTGCCGAACCCACTAGTCTCTTAGGTAACCTACCTTCTCCCAAACAGGTAACATGACCTCACCATCTCAGCCTTTTCGCTCTAACTGATCTATGGTGTTCATTTCGACTTTTTCTTTCATGTCCTCAATATGAAATGCCTCCTGTCATTGTTTCCATCTGTTACTGACTGCAATGATTTTTACTACTTTGTAACCTCCATCTCATTAATAAGGTGACCTGTATCCATCCAGCTTGCCCAGGGTTTAACCACTAGCGATTGATGAGCTGACCGGTGGATTTAGTAGTCTTTGCCATCTGAGCACAAAGATGGCAACGATTAAGAATATGTCCGAGATGCCCAAACTTATTCCAAAGTAACAGTCAGGACTACTTCCTTGGTCACTCATGAGCGAGGACAAAATTTTATAACCAGTGTGGCCGATCTTAAGACAAAAGCCAGAAAACCAGGATATGATATACTAGGTGCAACATACCATCATTCACACGGCTGTGCCACTTTTATCCGCAACAACATAGAAAATGCCCAAGTATTGCACTCTGGCATTGACAGTGGTATCCACACTGTCACTATAAAAGTAGAAGTAGTTTCAATGACAAATGTTTACAAACCTTTACTAGTGATCTCCAGAGGTAGTTCCACCACTTTCCCTTCCTGGTTTGTACTTGAGAGATTTCAATAGTCACGATATAATGTGGAAATACAACATCAGTGACCAGAACGGCGTTGCACTCATAGACTGGAGGAAAACAGCTTAAGTGTCATATTCGATGCAAAGGATAAGGGAATTTTCAGATCAGCAGCATGGGTTAGAGACTCCAATCCAGATCTATGTTTCTCAACCCAGAATCACAATGGCCAAGCAATAAGCAAAACCAGAACGGTCCTAGCTGCTTTCCCACACAGTCAACATCGTTCAGTTATATATGGAACAGGAATACAAATCACTGTGATCTGGTCAATACGAAGACCTAGATGAAATTTACAAAACGCAAAGTGGGAACTGTTCTCCCAATAACTTGACATGTTTGTAAGGTGGATCCCAGCAACACCTAAAAATTACAACAGATCCTTATGTGCAATGATTGCAACAGCAAAAAAGTGTATCCCAGCCTAGAACAACGATTGTGAGAAACTTTTTGAAACGTGATGATAGAGACGTAGCCGCTGAACTGCTACAGAGACTGGAGGAGGCTCTTACAAATAGATGGATTAAGACACCTGCTGAAATGGATTTTAAGAAGTCTAACAGAAAGTTTGGAGTTTAGTGAAGAAGTTGGGGGAAATAAACCACCAATCAAAGTAGCTCGTGCAGTGCTACCAGACCGGATAGCAAGTCGAATTGTATCACTATCTAGAGAACCACGCGACAAACACCATACGCAAAAAGTAAAACGGGAGTACAGAAACATACATCGATCAACACCTCAGGAAACTGAATACTCTCGGAGCTTCACCATTGAAAAACTCGAAGCGGCTCTCAGCGATGTTAAAACGCGTAAGGCGCCTGGTTATGATGGAAGAAACCTTAAATTCCTCATTCGATGTGGGAAGGAAACGAAGAAATGTCTGACCAAGTTTTACTCATGCGTACTAACATCGGGCTGCCTGCCAAAAGCTTTTAAAATTACTAAAATAATTGTTGTGCTGAAACCAAACAAGCCATCAGGTAAAGCCGAAAGTTACCGCCCTATCGCTCTTCTCAGCTACTGCTACAAACTTCTGGAACGGCTGCTCCTCAACAGGCTGAGTCCACGAATCTTGGAATTCATCCCACCAGAAGAGGCAGGTTTCAGACCCAATAGGAGCTGCACGACCAGGTTCTAAGTCTAAGCACTTATATTGAAGCACGTTAAAAAAAAGACTACGGTAGCTTTCATAGATCTAACAGCTGCTTATGACACTGTGTGAAAGGACTTCTACATAACTGATAAAAGTAATCCCTTGCAGAACTACCCTGAGACTTCTCGTAACATGTTGTCGGATGGATACTTCCAGGTGATGCAGGGTAATGACATAAGCAAACAGAGGAAACTGTATAATGGACTGCCTCAAGGATCAGCGTTAGCACCGATGCTCTTTACTCTCTACATCTCTGACCTGCCTGACACCATTTAAAGGAAGTTCAGCTATGCTGATTATATGGCTCTAGCTAACCGAAGCAAGCAGTTTGAAGAAACTGAAAACATCCTCACAACTGACCTAAACAAACTGCATGAGTATTTCACCAAATGGACGCTAATATAAATCCTACCAAGACTGAGGTCAGTTGTTTTCATTGATCAACAGAATGGCGGGATATGAGGTGAGGGTCCATGTGAATAACAGTCAACTGCGATATCAGCCACATCCAAAGTACCAGGGGGTTATGTAGATAGGAACTCATCCTTCAAAAGACACTTGGAAATTATATCCAATAAAATAAGGTCACGGAACAACCTCGTTCAGAGGCTCTGCAGCACTATGTGGGGAACATCAGCAGACATACTAAGAACTTCTGCAATCGCCTTAGTGTACTCTGTAGTCGAGTATTGTGAACCAGTATGGTCAACCAGCAAACATTTGAAGAATGTGGTGGACACCCAGCTCAACACTGTTATGAGAACCATAACTGGATGCATAAAGACAGTCATACAGCTACACCCTCCCTGTGAAGACAGAAAGCTCTGGTGATGGAATATGCATAATAATGAATAAGCCCCTACTTCCTATCCATGAAGACATCCCAACATTGGAAAGGATGTAACTAAACTCTAGAAATCCCCCTCTAAGAATGGCCCAGCAACTGTTAGCTGCCGACTTCAGCATGGATTTTAATTGGCACGAGAGCTGGACTAACAGTGCCTCCCCTGACAACCCTGAACTGATCTGTGCACCAGAAAAAACCTAGGGCTTTGAACTTCCACGACAGCTACAGAAAAGCCTAAACATAATCTGAACAGACATGGACTATGTGCACACATCTTACACAAGTGGGGAAAGATTCTCAGCTCTAGCTGTAACTGTGCGGCATCAAACCAAACAATACAGCATATCGCCCAGGACTGTGAATTAAGAGCCTACGAGGGTAGTCGGGCTGACTTCAACGCCATACCGCCGTGCCTCAAATATATCGCCAATCTGGACGTCAGAATTTGAAAATTTGCGTAACGCGTAATATCTGCTGTGATGTTACTTTTTACTGTGTTTATATATTATATTTTATCTGAAAATGTATCCGTCACTTGTGTATTTTATAGTGCATTATAACATTTAATTCCATAATGCGATGAGTGTAAACACTGTGTGAAGCGCCATAAGCTAAATTAATAAATAAGGCAGAAAATCGTCGGAGTAGTTTTTGGAGGCAGAATGGTAATCCTGATCACCGTCCAGTGACTGCAATAAAGTGATGGTTCGCTGTGTATTGCAGTTCCATTATGTGGAGCTACAGTAATCCACTAGTTCTCGTAGAAGGCAATCAACCGGCAATACGGTGCATAGATATCATCCTCCGACGTATAGTGCATCCATATCGGCAGCGTTTCGGTGAGGGGATTCGTCTTAATGAACGACAGTTCTCATGCTCACCGTGCACATCTTGTGAATGCGTTCCTTCAGATAACGACATACCAAGGTTATAATGGCGAGCATGTTCTACAGACATGTAACCCATCGAACATTCCAGGGGTACACTGAGAAGGGTTGACTTAGGACGAGACGACTCACCAACCAATCGGAGACATACGCCGATTCGCCATTGCGGAGTGGGACAATCAGTATCAACATTCCCTTGATGAACTAGAGCAGTGTTTCCCACCCTTTTCAAATACGCAAACCCCCTTCGCCGAAAAACAATTATTTGGCGACTCACCTCCCCCAAGCCATAATGCTACAGTTTGAGAGATCTCAAAACCAACGAACGTAATTTTCTTTCTTCAGATAAAACGTCCGGGCTGAGAGGTCGTGGTCCGTGTGACGATGTCACCCGCAGATGGAGACGAAACGTCAGGAAGAAGAAGTTTCATGCATGCACCACAGCCTCTCAGCCCAGAAATTTTATCTGAAGGAAACGCCGGCCATGAAAGGTTACATTGTATGTAATTTTTTTTTTTCAGTAAAGAAATAATGGGCAGTGTTGTATCATATAGAGTGAATTTGTATTGTATTTTTTGGAATGGAACTTGTTCTACCTTTACGTGATATCCGACAAAGAAGAACATTTTATACAATGTTTCTCATTTCAGGTAAAACACAAGGAATTATACTCGTTAAATAATATTTGACTGTGTGGTCACTTTGTTCGAATATATCATCAAGTGCTTACTGCAAATTGTCCAGTTAGTTGTCAACTGATTCCTGGAAACGGTCTTCTTGGTTTGGGTTTATTCATCGTTAACACTTTATTTATTATAAAACCATTTACTACATTCTATTCGAAGGAGAACTAATGTTGATGAGGAATTACGTAATACTAAAGTAAAATATATTCAATTTTGTTGGACCTGTGTTTTATATTACTGAACCGCTAGTGTTCATACATGTGCTGGGCCGATTATTTCATGGTGCAAGTACTTCCTACATTTACGACGACCTCCCGAGCTTCTGATCTATCAATATTATGGTACAAGTTATCAGTTTTTGTTCTCAAGAGTAATAAATAGAAATTAAATGTTTTTGTGTATCTCCATTCCATTTTTATGTTAATGGTCACGTTGTGTGTGTATAGCTGTCCATATGACATTTAACGGGCCCTCGAGGAAGGCTTGAGCTAAATAACAAGTGCGACTTGAAACAAATAGTAGGAAAATACCAGCACTGTAAAGCGGTGTCCCGCCGTTAGGACAAGAGGTTACACAAACCTGTGTCACATTGTACTATAGCTAAGCAAACATGTAACTCGCGTACGTTTCGTGTGTTTACCTGCACGCTTGAAGCCCTCAGTCTGTGCTATAATGTTTTAACAACGTGACAACACGCTCGCGATGTTATGCATCCTTTCACTTTGTTGGAAGAAGGTGCGGTTTTTGTGACGAATGTCTCTGTGCAGTCACACTTGCGGTGACATGATGCAGTCTATTTTTGCTAGGGTTTCACGAACAGAGTTTGCAATCATTATAAATCTATGTCAAAGACATCATTGATAGAGCTGAAGCATTGAATTAAAATTTGTGGTGCGGCCGGGAATCGAACCCGGACCTCCATGCTTACTAGGCAGACGTCTTAACCGTTAGACTACCACACCACTAACGATTAAGGCGCCTCGGAATAGTCTATGTACGATTTCCCTCCACAACACAAACTTTTAATTCAGCTTCTTTGTTCCAAAGATAATTGCCACAACTGCCAAGGCTCTCCATGCAGCGGAATAGCACCTCAGCAATGGACATGGTGGAACAATCCTGTTATGATGATATAAATATCAATTAAATACAATGAAAGAATCCCTGAGACGGATTTTCGTCTCAAATATGTCAAAGACATCATTGATAGAGCTGAAGCATTGAATTAAAATTTTAATTCAATGCTTCAGCTCTATCAATGATGTCTTTGACATATTTGAGACGAAAATCCGTCTCAGGGATTCTTTCATTGTATTTAATTGATATTTATATCATCATAACAGGATTGTTCCACCATGTCCATTGCTGAGGTGCTATTCCGCTGCATGGAGAGCCTTGGCAGTTGTGGCAATTATCTTTGGAACAAAGAAGCTGAATTAAAAGTTTGTGTTGTGGAGGGAAATCGTACATAGACTATTCCGAGGCGCCTTAATCGTTAGTGGTGTGGTAGTCTAACGGTTAAGACGTCTGCCTAGTAAGCATGGAGGTCCGGGTTCGATTCCCGGCCGCACCACAAATTTTAATTCAATGCTTCAGCTCTATCAATGATGTCTTTGACATATTTGAGACGAAAATCCGTCTCAGGGATTCTTTCATTGTATTTAATTGATATTTATATCATCATAACAGGATTGTTCCACCATGTCCATTGCTGAGGTGCTATTCCGCTGCATGGAGAGCCTTGGCAGTTGTGGCAATTATCTTTGGAACAAAGAAGCTGAATTAAAAGTTTGTGTTGTGGAGGGAAATCGTACATAGACTATTCCGAGGCGCCTTAATCGTTAGTGGTGTGGTAGTCTAACGGTTAAGACGTCTGCCTAGTAAGCATGGAGGTCCGGGTTCGATTCCCGGCCGCACCACAAATTTTAATTCAATGCTTCAGCTCTATCAATGATGTCTTTGACATATTTGAGACGAAAATCCGTCTCAGGGATTCTTTCATTGTATTTAATTGACATTATAAAACTAGTACGAAAAAATTTTTCATCACAGCACAACAAAAAGCCAATATAATATTTGTAAAGAAGGTTTGTAAAAGAGAAGAACTACCGTCTAGACTTTTCTGGCTGCCTTAGAATCACCACCACCATCATCATCATCATCAAATGTTTTACTATATTCTATTTAAGTAATCACAGTTCCTTTCTACCACTTCCAAACAAGATACTTAGCTTTTCAACATTGCGATGTATGGCGGTTCTGCTCGCTGCAACATTATTCTCCTGGGGCGTCGTGGTAGAAATAAATACCCGTTATGTACAATTTTTCACTTCTTCTTTAATTTGAATCAAACATCTTCTCCAACAAAACGTTACAACTTAGTAACGTATACAAAGCATCAAAACGGTAGTACTTCCATTTCAAAACACAGACTGACCTAGATTCCAAAGCACTTTGCGAAAGCCAGAACTCGAACTCCCCAAGCAAGGCGGCGAGGCAAATATATAACATCGGCAATAATGACCTTACATTATGCATTGTTCACAACAACTGAGTATACAAATTTACAATGAACAAACATACAAAGAAAACATTTCATGTACAGAAAAGTAATCACAATATAAAATGAAAACTATACTTACAATAATTTTACTATCCACATATTGTTTTAAGACTTAATCATGCTACTTTTTGTTTGACAACAAACCAAAATTTTAAATGTCAATTAGTTAGTTAACGAGTACATCATACATGTTTCTAACATATACTGAACTATCACATATCTCGGCCATTCTGAAAATAGGTTCAAAATCTCACGTCAATCAATATATACAAAGAAAAACAATACTACAGGAATTTCGACTATTACATTAATTAACACAATTAGCCCGTCAATACAACATTTTATGAGCCTAACATATATACAATGCTATTTATTTTAATGTCTTTATGTTTTACAAAAGTTTGTACCCTTCGTCTCTCTATTTATTGAAATATGTACAATAACAAAAATATTGTTTATAGAACTGTCTGGAAACTTCTTATACAAATCTCTTAATTAATGAAATCTATCACTTGTTTTGATCACAGTATCACCGACACACTGTCCTACACTGATTCCTAGACTGGCTATTTCGTTTGTAACTTCACACGCAAAATATATCACTATTACACCACACGATTCCGGGTCCGACGCAGACGGTATCATACGATAACATTGAGATGAGAGAGACAGCAGTATTGTCACAATCATCATTAGAGACTGATTATACCTTTCAGCGTTCAGTCTGGAGCATAGTCCCCCTAATGAAATTTCTCCATGACCCCCTATTCAATCCTAACATTGATACCGGGACTGATGCTAAGCCTCTTACTTCATTCTTGACCGAATGTACTTTCTCTTTCGTCTACCTACTTGATATACCCTTTACTGCCGTACCCATGAGCCTCTAAGGTAACCTAGCTTCTCCCATGCCTATAACATTAACCCACCATTTCGGCCTGTTCGAACTGCTTCGACTATGGTGTTCATTTTCCGTTTTTCTTTGATTTACCCGTTATGGACACTCTGTCGCCTTAACAAGATCAAATTATTACTATGTTTTTTAGCGAGAATGGAATTAACAATGATGTTTTTGAAACTAACCAGTTTTGTCGATTGCGCTTCTTCTACAAACGAATTGGCTGGCTCACACGGTTTCATTCTCGAAATATACAAAATCCTGTATGACCAGCAAATCATACAATGTCTTATTCTGAGAGACTGAAGAGGGATTGAATGATCTGGACATTTTTAGTTGACGTAACAACTAAGACAGCGTCTCACCGACCTAAATGTAAGTTCCAAGGCAAATCTAACTATGTATAAAAGTGTATGTACATATTTCAGTATTTATTGTGAACCTTATCCTTTTCGAGAAACAAACAGGGGCAAGGCAGTTCGATTACTGGAAGACCCTTACTATAAGAAATCTTGTGACACTCTACCGACAAATATGTATCTTTGTTGGGATAAATAGGGAATGAGTTTTTTTTATTTTGTTTTTTTATGTTTGTTAAGCTTATGGGACTTAACTAAGGGGTCATCAGTCCCTAAACTTACAAACTACTTATGAACTACTTACGAACTAGGACGGCACAAATATCCGTGCCCGAGGGGGGATTCGAACCCCCGACCGTAGTGGCCGTGCAGACCGTGACTGGAGCGCCTCAGTCCCATCATCCACCGCGGCCGGCGGAATGAGTTTGTAGGAAGATTCAAAGATTAAACAAATCTATATCCCTGTATGAAAATGTTAAAAAATTAGTTTCAGGTTAATATTGAAGACGCCATGTTACATCTACAGATGGAGTAGACCGAACATAAAGGGACTGAGAGTCTTCACATGTTCATTAATGTTGCCTGAAGTAAGTAGCTCCTGTGAGATGTTTGTTTGTAGAGCTTATGAGACTTAACTACGGGATCATCAGTCCCTGTGATATGTGTGGGTATAGGATATACCTGACAACCGGAATAGATTATAATTCCCCCCACCCCATTTCATCGATGTCCTGACTCAGACTAATGTTCAGAGAAAGCGTGGATATCATCTGATACCCAAAGCGTTGACTTGAACTTAACCTGGGTATGTTTGCAAAAATACATATTCAAAAGCGGAGCCAAACATAAAAATCGTCCGAAATTGTACTGAACGCGTTTGCCGAAAACTATCTCGCTCAATTAGGTCATGAACCGACTAGAATAGTAAATGGTTGTATAAACATACTTGATCTCGTAGCAACTAAAATTTCCAGAACTAATAAAAAGCATGAATACAGACAGAGGGATTAGAGACAAAGATCTGTCCTGGCGAGACGGAATATCTAAATTCCCAAATCCCCCAAAAATCAGAAAAAAAGAAATATCTTCAAAGAAGCAGGTAAAATTTCTTTAAACTTCTTCCTGAGGAAGAATCTCCAGTCTTTGGAAACTAACAATGCCAGTTACAACAGGTGTGGCTTAAATTCAAAGACGTAATATTAACAACTAGTGAGAGATTTATAATATCTAAATTAACAAAAAAAGGGACGGACCCGTTGTGGTACAAAAATCAGGTTACACCACTCCTGGAAAAGCACAGAAAAAAGGCATGCCAAATTTAAACAGACAGAAGATATCCTAGACTTGTAATCTTTTACTGAAATTCGAAATTTAGCACGAACTTCAATGGGAAAAGCTCATAATAATTTCCACAACAATATCCTGTCACTTAATTTTGGTAGAAAATCCAAAGAAATTCTCGTCATTTGTAAAGTATACTAGTGACAAACCACAATTAATATCTTCACTGCGCGATAGCAATTATGATGCTACTTACCACAGTGTTGCTAAAGCAGATTGCTACACACAGCTTTCCGAAAGTTCTTCACCAAAGAAGACAAATACTCTAGAAATCGAATCAAGAATAGCTGTCATCATGGGTAACTGAGATGTCCCTGGAGCATTAAAGCATCTTAAATCACTTATCGAAAGCAAATTTCACGGTCCAGATTGTATACCAACTAGGTTCTTTTCAGAGTATGCTGATGGAATAGCTTCAAATCTATTTATCGTATACACTGCCTTAACCACTTTTCTCGATTCCTCAAGAAAAAATATTCGTCCAGAAGAAGGAGCACGTAGATGAATGTGTTCTTATTTTATACATGATTCAAAGATTTCAGGGTAATTGGTGAAGCATTCGCCAACGTCTTCTGTGCAATTACGTCTTTGATAAATTGCTCTGTAAGAGGCCCGTAGCAGTTCATTCACGCTTTAGATCCGGTTAGGCTTCATTTACGTATCTGGGAGCCGAACCTGAATACATGAATGCGTGAGTGGTTGTGTACCAAGGCGTTACACAAATCTGTCGACTATCTTGATCGACTCGAAACATCGTGTACATGTTCATATAAGCAACTTGCAATGCTGTGATTTCAGCTGCAGATCAAGACTGAAACGTCAGGCCTATTCATGATTATATATATACTAGCTGAAAACTCGGCGTTGCCCGGGTGCTTATTTATTTATTCCTGCCTTGAGTTAGTACTTCTCTTATCCCTTCTCTCTCTGCGCATTTCTCTTTTTCTAAAATGATGTTATATTTCTTGGAGAATATATAAGAAATAACGCTGTCTTACTTAATGTACAAAATTATAAGTGCAATATCCAAAGAAAGACAGTAATCAAAATACAAAGGACTTATAAAATTCGTACGATGTCATATTTTTGAATTATAACAATTAAATTAATGTAATTAATTTCACTCATTTTTGAGGAAATGTCGCTGATAAAGCGGAACTGAAAAATATTCCTATCAAATTTCAGACGTCTATGCACTTACCGTTTTCAGGAAAGTAAGTAGTGTAGATCATCACACGTAAAAATGCACTCGTTTCGAAGAATCCAATCACGAAATTCAACAATAATGATTGTAATAATATCACAGATCTATCACTTGATGTAATGCGCGAAACGTCAAATCGATTTTTTTAAAGAGATGTATTAAAAGACATTTGTTTTTGTACTGCTTTATTTATTCTTATATTTCCTTATTCGTATACTTATCCTCACAGAGAAAGAGCTGAAGACATTGTAGCAGGCATCACGTTTCACTTATGTAACCTCCTTGCTATAGTGTCGCAAACGTCATCGCTGGCCTTCAGTCCGGATTTTTTTATAATTTGACGACTTTCAAAACCATATCTTCCACCCCCTTAAAGCTATCGGCATGGAACTGCTATGGTGTACAACGGGAGACTTCGGACAGCAATGAAACACCTTCCATTCCTTTGCGTTCTGTAGTTTTCGCTGCAAAGCGAAATATTAACACACACACACACGTAGAATTTTATATACACCGATAACTTTCCATCCCAATATACTCCACACTCTTATCATTGTCAACCCTCAAGGAACAATGCAACCAATAAAACCATTTTCAATGAGTAAATATAATTTTCAAATAGTAATTATTGTTCCGCATTTCGCGTTGTATCTATCAGATCGCTATAAAACCGTGCCTAAAACCTTCCTAAGGTATAAATTAGTAACTGTACAAATATTTAAGTTTCTGCGACTTGTCGTTCAGACGTGATTAGCGTACACTGAACAGACATTCATATTAATATGTATAGATAAATAGCTATCCGATCGCCATAAAACTATGCCTAAAGCCTTCCCCGGGTAGACATTAGTAACTGTACAAATTTTTAGCCCCAGGCCAGGGCACGGGGAGTGCCTCGAGATGGCCACATTGAAATGTACAGAAATTATGTCCTATTGTGACATAAGTTCCAGTTCCATTACATACTGGTTAATAAAATTTGTTTAAGTACAAAATGAATAGTGACTTTAGAATTATCCTGTATAATAGGCAGGCACCTATCCAAACCATCACAAAGGAATTCCAAACTCCATCAGGATCCACTCCTAGTACTATGACAGGCGGAAGGTGAGAAAATTTTAATTTTATGGTAGAACGGCTGGCCATAAGCCATATATCACGCAGTCAATGCCAAACGACGTCTCGCTTGGTGTAAGGAGCGTAAATATTGGACGACTAAACCGTGGAAAAACATAGTGTGGAGTGGTGAATCAAAATGTGTCGATCAGATGGCACGGTGGGGTTATTGAGTGTCTGATCAACGTCATCTACCAGCGTTGCGTAGTGCCAACAGTAAAATTCGGAGGCGGTGGTGTTATGATGTGGTGATTTTTTTTCGTTTAGGGGGCTTGCACCCCTTGTTGTTTAGCGTGGCTCTATTACAGCACAGGCCTACATTGATATTTAAGCATCTTGTTGCTTCCTACAATTGAAGGTATGCCGGCGAAAGTGAAAGCTGCCTTCAAGGCCACCATCCATTGAATTCCAGTAGTACCGATGGAGGGCACCACGAGCTTGTAAGTTATTTTCAGCCAGGTATCCAGAAACTTCTGATCACGTAGGGTATCTGGGATGAAAAGCTTAAGTGGAAGAACTCGTATATTCCTGCAGGGGATGTCCAACCCATTGTGGCCAAGCGAAGTTGCTACACTTCGCCGTGCAAAATGATTTCGACATGTTGTCCAGCTAAGTCTTACAAACGTTTGAACATTTTTTGAACAGTACTTTTGCTTCCAGTCAAGCGACCAAGAGTAACAGCACTGAGATTGTTACGGGCATTCACACATTGAATAGCACTGAGTAATGAATGGGTCTACATACTTCTGTCATTTATGCCGTCGGGTCCGACCCGTCTTTTGTTTTCAGAAATTGAAAAAAAAAAATTGTTAATTTTCATAAAATAAATGTTCAGTTTCCTACTATTGTACTACTAACATAATTCCCCTCGGTTTGTTTACTTATTCACTGCAACATTTGACATTAATTAAAGATAACGGTGCAAAGTTAGTCCTGTCTCTCACAGATACAACGAAATATAGTGTAAAATACACTACTGGCCATTAAAATTGCTAAACCAAGAGGAAATGCAGATGATAAACGGGTATTCATTGGACAAATATATTATACTAGAAATGACGTGATTACATTTTCACGCAATTTGGGTGCATAGATCCTGAGAAATCAGTACCCAAAACAACCACCTATGGCCTTAATAACGGCCTTGATACGCCTGGGCATTGAGTCAAACAGAGCTGGTTTAAGAGTACACCTGTCACTGTATCTTACAATTTGATTTAACGTAAAGTATATATTGTCTTAAATTTGTTTATTTCACGTATTTTTCATTTGTTATATGCTAGATATATTTCTTATGTAACGTCATTTTCTATATTGAATCATTTAGTGTAAACATGTACTATATGTGTAAACCCGCATGAATGCACGGACATTCTTATGCTGTAAGTTAGCAATGCGCCAGAGAAAATGTTGAACCTGTTGTAAAGACTGTCTTTGGCACAGAAGTAGTAGCTGTGAGTGTCGCGCTGCTGAAGCAGTCGCGGAGCGGACTCGCTATAGTAAACACATAAATGTCTTGTTGATGGTGCAGAGGCACGGTAGGCGCAGTGTGGCGCGAGTTTAATGCAATTGCAAAAGGCCTGAGAGGCGTACTGATTAATGTATTGAAGGAAGTGCGAAACAAGTTTATTTATACTCGAAAGTGATCAGAGTAATGTTTATTCGTGTGTGCAAGAAAAGTAATTGTTTGGTTATCAAGTCTGTGATCAAGAGTGTGATCTTTGCTGTAATTAGAAGGTGTATCGAGGTGATATCAATGTATGGAGATTACAGCCAGACGAGCTGAACAAAGAGTTGTCGATAAAAATATTTTGAACCAGCAGTAAGAGTACCTATTGTAATCATATTTGTCTTGTATGGACTTCACGACGAAGACGACGAAAACAGATGAGTACTATTGTAACATTTTATTTTGTATGCATGTAAATATAGTGTCAACCCAATCAGAACTTTGGTTCAATTATACATGACTTATTTTGAAATCAGTCTTAATTTTGTTAGTAGTTGTAGTCACCCCATTATCACCATTATTAGATTCTGTTGATTATGCAAGCCTGTACATTGACTAAGAAGTTCAATCATTTTAGAAGTAATTACGATTAGTTTTAAAGAAATTGCTAGACGAGTTAAAGAATTGCTAAACGTGTTGCAACCACAGAGACTAGTAATTAAAGTGCAAGAGAGTGCAAGAGAGCTTGCAAGTAAAGTAAAGTTGGTTTCATTTATGTAGAAAGTAACCAGGCTAACAGTAGTCAAAGTATTATAGTTGATTAACCAGACTTGACGGAAGTATTTTTTTTATGAAATACATTAATTGCCAGACTGCTCAGCCAGTTACACGCGTACGCTACCCAGGCCCTGGAACCAATTAATCAAAAATAGTTCACGTAAGGTTTTATAAGGAAGTTGAATGCTTTAAACAATATTCTCAAAATTATTGAGAACTTTGACTGTAGTATCGGTGAAGCTCATTGCACCACGGAGTTTCACAGTACTGAGCTATTATCATTGCAATCAGAGTCTATCTGCTATTACAATTTTGATTATAACACGAACACGCCATCACCACTACATGAATTCTGACACATTTCTTAGTGAAGTTGTGCTGTTCGTGAATCGTAAGAGGTGCTAGTTGGAGGCTGTAGTCAATGCTAAGTCAGATAGGGCCAAGCGTAATTAATTACCACAGTGACTGTTTCAAGTTAATTACTATCATTTTTTATTTATTCAAAATTTTAACTTTCACTGCGAAAGTGTTGTTGCGACCCATTTGTTGTGATTTGCTGCAACATTCAATAACGAAATTATTATTACTAGAGTATATTATTACGCATTCTAAATTTTGGAAATTATTTGACGAACCTCCAACCGGCAATTTTCTGTGTGTACAGGTACAGATGCCCATGCAGATTCAACACGATGCCACAATTCATGACTGGCGTATTGTGACGAGCCATTTGCTCAGCCACCACTGAGCAAACGTTTTCGGTTGGTGAGAGATCTGGAGAAAGTGTTGGCCAGGGCAGCAGTCGAATATTTACCGTATCAAGAAAGGCCCGTACAGGACCTACAAAATGCAGTCGTGCATTATCCTGCTGAAATGAAGGGTTTCGCAGGGATCGAATGAACGGTAGAGACACGGGTCGTAACATATCTGAAATGTAACGGCCACTGTTCAAAGTGCCGTCGATGCGAAAAAGAGCTGACCGAGGCGTGTAATCAATGGCACCCCATACCCTTACGCCGGATGATACGTCAGTATGGTGATGACGAATACACGTTTCCAGTGTGCGATCACCGCGATGTCGCCAAATACGGATACGACCATCATGATCCTGTAAACAGAACATGGATTCATCCGAAAAAATGACGTTATGCCATTCATGCACCCACGTTCGTCGTTGCGTACACCATAGCAGGCGCTCCTGTCTGTGATGCAGCGTTAGGGGTAACTGCAGCCATGGTCTCCGAGCTGATAGTCCAAGCTACTGCAAACGTCGTCGAACTGTTCGTGCAGATGGTTGTTGTCTTGCAAACGTCCCCATCTGTTGATTCAGGGGTCGAGACGTCGCTGCACGATCCGTTACAGCCATGCGGATAAGATGCCTGCCATCTGGATTGCTAGCGACACGAGGCCATTGGGATCCAGCACGACGTTTCATATTGCCCTCCTGAAGCCACAGATTCCGTATTCTGCTGTCATTGAATCGCGACCAACGCGAGCAGAAATGTCGCTATACGATAAACCGTAATCGCGATAGGCTACAATCTGATCTTTATCAAAGTCGGAAACATGATGGGACGCAATTCTGCTCCTTACATGAGGCATCACAACAATGTCTAACCAGGCAACGCCGGTCAACTGCTGTTCGTGTACGAGAAATCGGTAGGAAACTTCTCTCGTGTCAGCACATAGTAGGTGTCGCCACCGTCGCCAACGTTGTGTGAATGCTCTGAAAAGCTAATGATTTGAGTATCACAGCATCTTCTTCTTGTCGGTTAAATTTTACTTCTGTAGCGCGTCATCTTCGAATGTTGAAATGTTTGTAAATCTATCAGACCAAACTGCGTGGTCATCAGTCCGTTACTTACAAACTACTTTGCCGCGGTGGAGTAGCCGAGCGGTTCAAAATGTTCAAATGTTTGTAGAACTTAACTACGGGGTCATCAGTCCCTAAGCTTACAAACTATTTATGAACTAGCTAAGACTAAGGACGGCACAAATATCCATGCCCGAGGGGGGATTCGAACCCGCGACCGTAGTGGCCGTGCAGACCGTGACTGGAGCGCCTCAGTCTCCTCGGCCACCGCGGCCGGCTGAGCGGTCTAAGACACCTCGCTGCGGAGCGCGCGGTTGCTCTCCGTCGGAGGTTGGAGTCCACCCTGGGGCATGTGTGTGTGTGTGTGTGTGTGTGTGTGTGTGTGTGTGTTTGTCCGTAGGTTAGTTGACCTTAGTTTAAGTAGTTTGTAAGCTACGAACTGATGACCACGCATTTTGGTCCGATAGATTCACAAACATTGTTACAAACTACTTAACACACACACCTATGCCCCAGGGAGGACTCGAACCTCCGACGGAGAGCGACCACGCGCTCCGCAGCGACGCACCTTAGACCGCTCGGCTACTCCACCACGGCCCGTCATCATTTTAATGGCAAGGTGTGTATGATAAAACGTTCTCTTACCTGGGCATTACTGCCACGAGATGTACCAGTGACTTAATAATCCGCGTGCAGTACAGCTTGTTTTCATTCGACAGTGCAGCCACACCGCAGTGGTGAGGAACCGGCCCGGCGCCAGAGATTCGCGCACGCTTTTTATTTCGTCTCTTTCGCCGCTGGGAGCGTCAGACAGGCGGCACAGCGCTATCGCACGGCTAACAGTCAATGAATCGCGACTAACGCGAGCAGAAATGTCGCAATCGCGATAGGCTACAATCCGACCTTTATCAAAGTCGGAAACCTGATGGTACCCATTTCTGCTCCTTACAGGAGGCATCATAACAACGTCTCACCAGTCAACGCCGGTCAACTTTGTGTATAAGAAATCTGTTGGAAACTTTCTCATGTCAGCACGTTGTAGGTGTCGCCACTGGCGCCAACGTCGTGTGAATGCTCTGAAAAGCTAATCATTTGCATATCACAGCATCTTCTTCCTGTCGGTTAAACTTCGGTTCTGTAGCGCGTCAACTTCGTATTAAAAAATTGGAAATGAGCGTATGGCTTTCTTGAACGGGAGATCCCTTGCGGGATTGTTCGGCCACCTTAGTGTAAGTCTTTTTATTTGACGCCGCGTGGGCGACTTACGTGCCAATGATGATGAGATGATGATGATGATTAGGACAACACACAACACCCAGTCCCCTGCCGGAAATCGAACCCGGGTCTCCTGCGTGGTAGTCAGCTACGCTACCGCTGAGCTACGGAGGCGGACATCTTCGTGGTGTATCAATTTTAATGGCCAGGTGTGTATGATAAAACGTACTCTTAATTGGGCATTACTGCCACGAGATGTACCAGTGACTTAATAATCCTCGTGCAGTACAGCTTGTTTACATTCGACAGTGCAGCCACACAGTAGGGACTGGTGAGGAGATTCGCCACGCTTTTTATTTCCTCTCTTTCGCCGCTGGGAGCGTCAGACAGGCGGCACAGCGCTATCGAGCGCCGCTCGGCCACGGCTCGCGCTGAATAATTCACCGGGCCAGCCGGCCGGGCGTCCCAGACGGCGGCCATCAAACGTTAATTCGGCCGCGACACAATATGATTGCGGCGCGCTAATGCCGCCTGTAAATCTGCGACCGTCTGTCGCCCGTGCCCGGCAGCGGCTGTTAATTAATAACGCGCACGCTTTTGTCGCGGCTCGGCTGTGAGTACGGTCGCCATCAGCAGTGGTCCAGTGTGATTCCGTGTAGGGCAAACTGCTGAAATGCTTATAAAAAATCGCACTGACGTGTTTTACGGCCCACTTTAGATTTGTGGTTTTATAAGTTTTTGCGAACATTTTGGACCAAAATAATAATCTAAATAATAATAATGAGTGTCTGAAACCCTTTTAGGAAAAAAAAATTAGGTAGTGGCGGGGTTTGAACCACCGACCTTTATTAAATTTTCCGTTCTTCTTGGTCTTCTGGTTCTTTTTATTTGCCCACCAGTTTTTCATTGTTTGAGAAAATTTAGTTCTTCTTTCTTCACTCCATTTTGTTCCAGTTCTCGGTGCTTTTGTCTCTGGTTTAACCTCCCACTTTTCAACTTTTATTCTAAAATTGTTCCTTGCAGCTATTTCTTTTTTAGTGATTTTGGCTAATTCCAAATCTTTTTTAACTTTTTGGATCCATTCTCCTCCATAACAAGAGTATCTACGTATTTTACAATTCTTTTTGTTAATCTGTGTTCAGGGAATCTCATTATGTGGCCATATAATTTGAGACGTCTTTTCCTCATGTCTAGATATTAGAATATTCTTCAATTTTTGATGTTTTCTGTAATCTATATCCATTCTTGGTCCATCTTGGTCCCAAAATTTTTCTAATTATTTTTCTTTCTTTAGATTTCCTACATCAGTTTTCCTGTTTAGTGCCAAGGTTTCGCTGGCATATAACATTGATGGTTTAATGACTGTATTGTAATGCCTAATTTTGGTATTTAAAGATAAGCATCTTTTATTATAGAGGTTTTGCACTAATCCTAAACCTTTACGAGCTTTTTGTATTCTTTCTTGTTGTTCAAATTTTTCCGAGATAATTTCTCCAAAATATTTGAAGTGTACTCTGTTGATTTCTCCGTATTTGGTTTGTAATTTGGAAATTTCTAAATTTGTTGTTGTGAACACTGTTTTTTCAAATGATATCTGTAGCCCGATTTTTTCTGCACTTTATTTTAGAATTTCTACCTTTTATTATTATTATACAAAGCATTTATACATAATATGTGGAAACAAATTATCTACTATTGCTTCTTAAATTTATTTTATATTTTCATTATGTTGGTTTGTTGTAGCTTCAGAAAATCATTGTTGCACATCTTGTGATACCTCCTCACATTTAACTTATTTACATTCTTATTTCAGGGTATGAAAGAGAAAATTCTGAAATTGTTGTTTATATTTTGGTAGCTTCTGTAATTTGTTGTGTTCTTCTTTAATATACATCACAAATTCTTCTAATGTTGTAGTTTTGTTTTTAATGATGTAGTTTATAAATTTTCCAAGTAACCAAAGATAGCTGTTGTGTTTCATACTAAGGTACAGATTCCAGTCTGGATATAGTATATCCTCTACCTTTATTGCATTTCCCGACGTCCTGTTGATAACTGCTAGCTTTTTTCGGATCCACTTCCAGATGGTATTTCGGTCTCTGCAAACAAAGGTATGTGCTATTGTGTCTACCAATTGGCAATGGTCTCAATATGGACCTGGCTTTATTTTAATTTTATACAGTTTTTCTCCTGTTGGAACTTTTTCATTAACAATGTCATAGCACACATATTGCTCGTCAGTCATAAGTCAAAACAGAAGTGCTTTAATCTAATTGATGGCCGTTGTTAACTGATGTTAATATGGCATTTGTAGACATTAGATTATCATTTATCGTACGAAGAACGATGTGTTTTTGTTAATTCCTCAGTGTGCCGTTGCTTTGAAATGACAACGTGTAAGTGACAATAAGAAAATCATCAAATACGCGAGGAATGTCACGTTACGTCTTCTAACGGCAGGTTTTCGTTAATTCAATGGAGGGTGTCAAATCTCCGTTATTTTTGCAAATATGTCTCAAACGATACGAGATATGAAAAAACAAAAGGGAGACAAGTTGTAGAGAATTTTCTCCTCTACCAATTAGGTTATTCAATTTTCGTGTCAGATGAACGGTTTGTTTGCAATTACAATTACATTACAAACAGCTTTTTTTTTTGTTTTACTACCGTATTTTTTGTCCGAAAAATTTGAAAAAGGGAGGTTCTCCTCTCTGGCGGACTACAATCATGTCTGTAAAATTTGGTGCTGATCGGGTGAACGGTTCGTCTTAAAAACAGGGTACACGTTACGGACAGACCGACAGACGGACGGACAGGCAGACAGACATACCTCCCAAAATCGCCGTTATTTTTGGAAATATCTTTGAAACGCTACGAGATAGCATAGCATAGATATAAACATAAGAGAGCAAAGTTGTAGAGAATTTTCCCCTCTACAAATTCGGTTATTCAATTTTCGTGTCAGATAAATAGTTAAGCCGTTATTTTCATTTAAATTTCGAGCTGTCAAAAGACGATCGCAAAGGCCCACTTTTAGTGTTACTAACGTAACCTAAAGTGGGCCAAAATACGCTGTGAAGGAAATGCATTTTATTTTCGTTGCTTGCAACACTTCTCTAATCGCTATTCCTGTTATGAAAAACATTGCGTATTTTTACTGTAACAACCTTCGATTAATTTTAAAGAGATAGAATGTTCTTTGTGTTCAGTAGTTTAGTAAACTCCTGGAAAAAAATTGATAAGCAATTATAAATGAACATTGTTCGAAAAAGATAAAAGTGCACCTGAAATGAGGAGGTCATTCCATGACAACAGATGCCGCCTGGGGGATCTACATCTACATACATAATCCGCAATCCATCGTAAGGTGCGTGGCGAAGGGTACACTGTACCACTACTAGGCATTTCCTTTCCTATTCCACTCCAAAATAGAACGAGGAAAAAAAGAATGCCTATATGCTTCCGTACGAGCCCGAATTTCTCTTATCTTGTCTTTGTGATCACCGCGCGAAATGTAAGTAGGCGGCAGCAAGATCGTACTACACTCAGCCTCAAATTCCGGCCCTCTAAATTTCCTCAGCAGAAATTCACGAAAAGAACGTCGCTTTTCCTCTAGCGATACCCGATTGGTTGCCGGAGCATTTCCGTGACACTCGCGCATTAGTCGAAGCTACCAGTAACAAACCTAGCTGCTCGCCTCTGAACTGCCTCCATGTCTTCCTTTAAACTGATCTGCTGCGGGTCCCAAACACTTGAGCGATACTCAAGACGTGATCGTACAAGCGTTTTATACGCGGTCTCCTTTACTGGTGAAGCACATCTTCCTAAAATTCTCCCAATAAACCGAAGTCGGCTGTCCACCTTACTCACAACTGTTCGCTCCACTTCATATCGCTTCGCAATGTTACACCTAGATATCTGAACGACGCGACAGCATCAAGAAGCTCACTGATAATGCTGTATTCGAACCTTATGGGATTGTTTTTCCTACTGATGCGCATCACCTTACATTTTTCTACATTGACAATCAGCGAACCCCGGGAAAAAATTGATAAGCAAATTATAAATGAGCATTGCCGGATAAAAGATATCAGTGCACCTGAAATGAGGAGGTCATTCCATGACAACAGATGCCGCTTGGAGGATGATAGATGTACAACCAGGGCCACACTCAGAAACTTTTTTTTTTTTTTATGGGGGAAGGGGTTCAAGGATCAGAGAATGAAACGCAACTGTCAATTATGTCATTCAATATAACTTGTAAAACATTACAACAACAATAGTTCGGGAGGTGACGGGGACTGATTAGCTTCGTCCCCCCCCCCCCCTTTGGCTACGGCCATTTGCGCAACTAATGGTTTCAAAGTTGACCGCCAACGAATAGCGAGTTTGCTTGCTACCAGAATGTCTTCCGAGTGTACACTATAATAGGAAATTTTGACAAGCCCCAGTGTCATAGCAATGTGGGAACTACCAGGCGTCAGGCGCCCTCGTGGTTCCAAAAGCCAACTGACAAAGGGACTTCAGCATAGCAGTATCAATAGCAGCAGCGGCGGCATTAAAACCGCTCACAGTAACAGCAGCACACTTTCTCAGAGCCGGCATCACGTTGGCGACCCACTGTTTAGTTACGTTGTGATTTATTACACGTGCACTATTTCAAATTTCGCTTCCGGCCTATTTTTTAATTATTTTGTTTATTAATTAGAAGTGTTTGGGAGGTCCTGGGGAAGGGATACACCCCCATTAGTCCCCTGCCCCCGTGGCTACGCCACTGCCTCCAGCGTAGCAGTTGCAGACCTTTGCTACATCGCTTTCTCAATCATTGCAAACCATCTTACTTATCCTCAACGATTATATTACTGTCTGAACAGCACAGAAGAAACAAACGTTGTCACCAAAATAAAACTCTCTCTGTACCATCACATAACACTGCAATCTTCTCTAAATCATTTTCTGTATCGGAAACACGTCTGTGGAACAATCTTCCTCAAAATTTAAGAGAGATAAAATCAATTCAAAACTTTAAAAGACAGGGTTCACCTTGTGTCACAATAGCCATCTTTTTGTCCACTTACCATTCGGTAGCCCACTGTTGTCAATTCTTCCTCCCCCCATAAATGTTTACCTTTCCTTTCGTCAGCAGTGATCTCTCTCTCTCTCTCTCTCTCTCAAAAAATGTTCAAATGTTTGTAAATCTACCAAACTGCGTGGTCATCGGTCTGTAGCTTACAAACTACTTAAACCTAGGAAAACTAACCTAAGGACAACACACACACACCCATGCCCTAGGGAGGACTCGAACCTCCACGGCGAGCAACCGCACGCTCCGCAGCGAGACGCTTTAGACCGCTCGGCTACTCCACCGCGGCAACTTTCTCTCTCTCTCTCTCTCTCTCTCTCTCTCTCTCTCTCTCTCTCTCTCTCTCTCTCTCTATATATATATATATATATATATATATATATATATATATATATATATATATCAACTTCGTCACATCCATTGGCACTGTCATTTTTCAATCTTCTTCTCTTCTGTTTATATTAAACTTAATTCAAATGTATTAAACATCTACTCCATGTAAAAATCTCTTGTTATTATTAGTATTACTTTGATTTTTGTGTTATTATTATCAGTATTATCATATATTGTTATTATTAATATTAATAATATAGCGTTTTTGTAATTAAATCCTTTGTTTATGTTGTTCCTGGTCAGATATAAGAGAGGGCGCTATGGCCCTAATCTGGTCAGGTTAAATAACCAAATAAATAAATAACCGCTTCGCCACGCTCACTGCGTTGGAAGGTGCCTAACGTTACGCGCCTTACATCGCGCAATAAATTTTTCTCCAAATCCAAGCCGCACCGGTATAATAACGGATAGCCTTATGTTCAAGGCACGTGCCTCTACAACTTATCCGACACCCATCAAAATCCGTTATTTACACTTCTGCTGGACCCCTTTTGAGCTAATTTGAAAGCGGTCGACTGTGGACTCCGGAGTGGCGAAATGTTCCTTTCAGAGAACTGCCAACAACTTCCGACGTACTTCGTCAACTGTGCAACGTTACTGGTATCAACGGTCACTGCGCAACTATCAAGGAAAGTACTTAGGCTCCAACAAACACATATACACCAAAATCGTATGAGAGATAATGTAAAGATCCCTTATTGCACCAGTGATACTCCCGCATCTGCAAAACTCAAAACTTTCAGAGAATTGCCAACAACTTCCGACGTACTTCGTCAACTGTGCAACGTTACTGGTATCAACAGTCACTGCGCAACTATCAAGGAAAGTACTTAGGCTCCAACAAACACATATACACCAAGATCGTATGAGAGATAATTTAAAGATCCCTTATTGCACCAGTGATACTCCCGCATCTGCAAAACTCTGCAGTCATCCGTTAGAAGCCTCTGCGTGTGCCATGCCGCATTGCACTTTGACCTCTCGGTTCGCCAGTAGGGACGGTGCAGTGTGACTCCGAAGTTGCGTTTTGTGATGTTATTTGTGTGGTGAAGCGTCAGATGGGGCGGCGATTGCTAATCAATCCTGCTAAAGTTTTGCGATTAGTTGAGATGAAGCTACGAAGAACCCTTCTTCGTGAAGATGGTATCGACAGCAATTGACAGTTTCATACCAAATAAATTAATAAAAGAAGGCGGTGATCTCCCCCCCCCCCCCCTCCAGGTACACGAAACAGGTCAGGACACTGTTCCAAAAGCAAAGGAAAAGGCATGCTAAATTTAAACGAACACAAAATCCGCAGAATTGGCGGTCCTACACTGAAGCTCGAAGTTTAGCGAGGATTTGAATGCGAAATGCCTACAATACTTTTCACAATGAAACGCTTTTTCGAAATTTGAGTGAAAACTCTAAGAGATTTTTGTAGTATGTTAAATATATTAGGGGCAAAACACAAACAATACCCTCACTACGTGATAGTAATGGTGGTCCTGCCGATGACAGCAGAGTTACTAAACATAGATTTTAGAAACTCATTCACCAAAGAAGACGAAAACAATGTTCCAGATTTCGAATTACCAACAGAGGCCAAAATGAGTAACGTTGAAGTAGATATCCTCGATATCCTCGGAGTAGTGAAGCAACTTAAACCACTTAACAAGAACAAGTCTTCTTGTCCGTACTGTATACCCATTAGATTTCTATCTGATTATGCTGAAGAAAATAGCTCCTTAACAGCCGTATACAACCGCTATCTCAAAGAAGGGTCTGTACTAAAAGATTGGAAAGTTGCACAGGTCACACTTGTATTCAACAAATGCAGTAGGAGTGACTCACTAAACTACAGGCCTATCTCATTGGCGTCAATTTGCAGCAGGATTTTGGAACATATCCTGTATTCAAATATTATGAATTATCTCGAACAAAATGATCTATTGACCCAAGCTCAACACGGATTTAGAAAATATCGTTCATGCGAAACACAACTAGCTCTTTACTAACACGAAGTGATGAGTGCTATCGGCAAGGGTACTCAAATTGATTCCGTATTTCTTCATTTCCAGAAGGCTTTTGATACCGTACCTCACAAACGGCTTTTAATCAAATTGCGTGGTTATGATATATCGCCCCAAATTTGCGATTGGATAGGAGGTTTTCTGTCAGAGAGGACACAGTTTGTAGTAATCGATGGTAAGGCATCGACTAAAACAGAGGTGATATCGGGCTTTCCACAGGGTAATGTCATTGGTCCTCTGCTGTTCCTTATTTACATAAACGAATTGGGAAAAAATATAAGTAGCTCTCTTAGGTTGTTTGCAGATGACGCCGTCATTTACCGTCTACTAAAATCATCGGAAGATCAAAACCAACTGCAGAACGATGTAAATAAGATATCACTGTTGTTGTTGTGGTCTTCAGTCCGGAGACTGCTTTGATGCAGCTCTCCACAATACCCTATCCTGAGCAAGCCTCTTCATCTCCACATAAGAACGTCAACCTACATCTGTCTGAATCTGAATCTCCCCGATTCTGTTCAGTACCTCCTCATTAGTTACGCGAACCAACCACCTAATCTACAGCATTCTTCTGTAGCACCACATTTCAAAAGCCTCAATCCTCTTCCTGTTTGCACTGTTCATCGTCCATGTCTCACTCCCATACAAGGCAACACTCCATACAAATGCCTTCAGAAAGGACTTCCTTAGGCTTAAATCAATATTCGACGTTAACAAATTTCTCTTTTTCAAGAACGCTTTTCTACCCATTGCCATTCTGCATTTTATATCCTCTGTACTGCGACCATCATTTGTTATTTTACTGCCCAAATAACAAAACTCATCTACCTCCTTTATTGCTTCGTTTCCCAATCTAATTCCTTCAGCATCACCTGATTTCCTTACACTGCACTCCATTACCCCAGTTTTGCTCTTGTTAATGTTCATCTTATATGCACCTTTCAGCACACTGTCCATTCCCTTCAACTGCTCTTCCAGGTCCTTTGCTGTATCTGACAGAATTACTATGTCGTCAGCAAAACGGAATGTTTTTAATTCTTCTCCCTGAACTTTAATTCCTTCTCCAAATTTCTCTTTGCTTTCCTTTATAGCTTGCTCATTGTACAAATTGAATAACATTGGAAAAAGGCTACAACCCTGTCTCACTCCCTTCCCAACCACTGCATCTCTTTCATGCCCTTCAACTCTGACAACCGCTGTGTGCTTTTTGAACAAGTTGTAAATAACCTTACGACCCTACATTTTACTCCAGCTTGCTTCAGAACTTGAAAGAGTTTATTTCAATCAACATTGTCAAAAACCTTCTCCAAATCTACAAAAGCTATAAATGTAGGTTTGCTTTTTCTTAATCTATCTTCTAGGATAAGCCGTAAAGTGAGTATTGCCTCCTTAGTTCCTACATTTTTCCTGAACCCAAACTGATCTTCCCCGAGGTCGGCTTCTACCAGCTTTTCCATCCTTCTGTATATAATTCGTGTTGATATTTTGCAACCATGACTTATTAAACTGATGGTTCTGTAGTTTTCACACCTGTCAGCACCTGCTTTCTTTGGAAACTGATGGTTATGATGTAAAAATTGGCAACTGACTCTAAATAATGCGAAGTGTGAAGTCGTCCACATGAGTACGAAAAGAAATCCGTTAAACTTTGTTTACAAGACAAATCAATCAAAAGTGAAGACCGTAAGCTCCACAAAATATCTAGGAATTACTGTTACTTGAGACTTAAACTGGAAAGAACACGTAGATAATATCGTAAGAGAGGCGAACCAGAAATAGCGTTTTATTTACAGAACCCTTAAAAGATGCAACAAAACTACTAAAGACGCTGCATACATTACGCTTGTCCGCCCTTTTTAGGAGTATTGCTTTCCAGTGTGAGATCTTTATCAGGTGGGTTTGACGGAGGACATCGAAAGAGTTCAAAGAAGGGCAGCTAGTTTTGTATTGTCACGATACTGAGGAGACAGCGTCACGGAAATGATACAGGACCTGGGATGCGAATCATTACAACAACGGCGCTTATCGCTGCGGCGTGGTCTAATCAAGAAACTCCAATCACCAACATTCTTCTCCGAATGCGAAAATATATTGTTGACTCCCACCTACAGAGGTAGAAATGATCATCAGAATAATATACGAGAAATCACAGCGGAGAGATTCAGATGTTCTTTCTTCCCGCGCGCTATTAGAGAGTGGAATGGGAGATGAATAGTATAAAGGTGCCAGAATGAAAGTAAACTGGAAAGTAAAGTTGTGAGGCGGCATCGTGAGTCATGTGGGGTAACTGTCGGTAGAGCGCTTGCCCGCGAATGGCAAAGGTCCCAGGTTCGAGTCCCGGTTCCGGCAAACAATTTTAATTTGCCAGGAAGTTTCAGTATAAAGGTGGTTCGATGAACCCTCTGCCAGGCACTTAAATGTGATTCGCAGAGTATCCAATGTAGATGTAGATGTCGCTTGCGTACGGCGTACACCTGACGTTCACTGTTAGTATTGTGCATTGCCAAGAACCCCTACAATGATTGAGAATCGGTGTTGATGCCCTCTTTTATGAATTAATTTGGGATTTACACGTGCCCTTACACACTAACTGTAGAAATTCATAGCACCTTCCCTTGTTAACATAGCCTCAATGGCAAATAAAATCTGGACGTAATATCCACAGACAAGTTATAACGTACCCGTCATCGTTATTTTTATGGACTGTGTGTCTACCGTTCTATCTTCATATTTGCCCGTTAACTTATGCACTGAAGGTGCCTACCGCAAGCTATTGCAATGCAATATGGCTTCCCCACGTTTGTACGTGGAATGACGTATCTACACAGGCATTATCCATTTTTAGGACGCATATGGTTCCCACCACGTACGAAATTAGCACACCGACAACACAAATTAAATTGAAGAGTCATAAGGTCGACCTGCGGGACGGATAACATTAGAAACGCATCTTAACTAATTAATTGGATAATGTACTCAAATTAACGGATACGTTAGTCATATATGCTTCCGTGCACCACTGCAGGCTTCAGCGCGAACTTTAAGAATGAGATTACTAGTTTGCTTTAAATAAATACTTTATCATGTCAATTTCAATTTCATGAACAAATGAGAATTTAAATGTAACTTAAGTTTCAGTCATATCATACTACATCCAAATGTTGCGAGCCAGGGGGCAGCAAAGTGACGTGCACGGACACATTGGTTAAATACACAAAATATTACGTGAGAATGGGATTTGCATTACCGACCTACTTATCCTACCCCATCAGAGGCCGGGCCAGTTGTGAAAGCAGGCACGTAATTTACCAACTGTGCTGCAAGCACTGTACAGCTTTCTATATTGGCATGACCACCAACCAGCTGTCCATTAGGATGAATGTCCACCGCCAAACTGTGGCCAAAAACAAGGTGGACCACCCTGTGGCACAGCATGCAGCGGAGCACATGCTTGATTTCAATGGCTGCTTCACAACCCGGGCCATCTGGATCCTCCCATCCACCACCAGCTTTTCTGAACTGCACAGATGGGAGTTATCCCTACAATACATTCTCCGATCCCGAAATCAACCAGGCCTCAACCTACGATAACTTCCCTATATATATATATATATATATATATATATATATATATATATATATATATATATGTGTGTGTGTGTGTGTGTGTGTGTGTGTGTGTGTGTGTGTGTGTGTGTATATATGTGTATAGATATATATTTTCCGTACCTTACAGTTCCTACCTCTGTATCCCAAACCTCGCCTGGTTTGAGTGGTGTGTGAATGTGTGATCGTGTGTGTGTATATATGTGTGTGTGTGTGTGTGTGTGTGTGTGTGTGTGTGTGTGTGCATGTGTGTGTATGTGGTCTTGTGCACTTACAGTGTACATGAATTATTTTACTCTATTTTACTTTACTTTATTTTATTTTATTTTCTCCCCTCACCCGCCTCCCCACTCCATTCCTAAGCTGCATCTCGTTATTCCCATCTAACACATCCCCACCACCGTGACGTAACCTTTCTATCCCCTCCCCCTCCCCTCCCGTCCCCGATTCGCTGCAGAGCGTGATTCAAAGTGTGGCAGTCGGAGGTGATGGTTGTATGACTGTGTTGTGTGCCTGTGTGATTGCGTGAGTGCTCTATTTCTGAAGAAGGCCATGGCCGATAGCTGAATGTGTTGTATGTGTGTGTCTTTTGTATGTGCCTGTCGCAGCTCGTCGCCACGTCTTTGCGGTGAGTAGTAAACTGTCCTCACTATATTATTTATTCCAACCTGGACTTTCCATTATTATATTTCGACCTACTGATTCCTACGAGAACATACCAACGGATCACACAACATTACAATGCCCTTAGAATTAGTTAAAATACACGATCAGCGTGGCCACAAACATAAACCAATTTACCGAAATTTAATTTGAAAGAATTACCACCACGTTGAAACTACTCTTACTTCTGCAGAATTTGGGTATCATTATTTAAATACATCACGTCTGAGAACATTGTTACTAAAACCTGAGTCTATCATCATAGCACAAAATCATTACTAAGAAAATTCAACAAAATTTACAAAAATCAAACCAGTTAACACTAAATTGCACGTAATTACTGTAACACTATTGCATGGGTACGGTACGCAATGGCAACACACCTTCCGTTACCAGAATTACTTTGCACTGGTCACCTCGTGGCACAACGTAAATCCTGACCACATTGCGCACAGAAAGCCGTCATAATTCCGAGATTAATCTTCCACATTTATGCATTAAACAAATGCACAGGAGGAACAAATTATGACCAGTAAAAGACTACCACTGCACCAACTGGACTCATAAACTGCAGTCTATTCGTCCTAGTTACAAAGAGAATCACTATAAATATGTGAATAAAATCCCTCAAAATGATTATGTACCAGAAACAATTGCAAAAACGCGGTCAACTAATACTCCCCATAATTCAATAAATAACCGACTTAGCAGCAACTTTGGCCAACGACAAAGCACACATCATCTCGATCTGATTCTATCACCTGAAATCCCCCCCCCTCCCCAAATAAATGAATAAATAAAATAAAAATAATGTTAAGATTGATACCTTCGTCACCACGAGCAACATTGTTGAAGATGCTCACCAAATCGTTACCAAAGTCTCCGCGACACCAGCGAGCAGCTCTTCTCATTCCGCACTCCATCAGTCAGGAACCGATCTCTCTCTCCCGCTAGGCGCCACCAGGGCCAACCATTCCCTCATCGAATTCGCGGGGGGCAGAGTGCCCTAATTGGCTGGACACCGGTTGTCCGTTACTCCACCACTTTCGCAAACCCCTGGCTTGACCACATCGACTCTCTGCTTCAAAGCCCAAACAAAACCTTTAGTACTGGCACTCCCTGTCGTCACTAACTACGTTGCTACAATACTGCCCATCTTACAATATTGCCCATCTTACCAACAACTAAAGAAATACTATTTCTTTCCACTCGCACTCCATACCACACAAGGATGGGGGTAATAGGAGAATGGAATAACAAAATTAGGTGTACACCTTCGTAATTTTTGTTTCTGCAATTGCTTTTACAGTCTGCAACACCTACTACGAAGTGTAGCCATGCTCAAGTGAATCAATTCAAATTTCATTAGAGCAAGAATGATCCTTTATCGTTAAGTTGACATAAAGAGACAGCAGAGCAACGAAACGTAATGACAGTCTCGTTTCAAAGTGTCACTCAATATCGCCTATCAAGACTGTGTACGATACTGTATGGCTAAATAATCTGTGTTAAAACTGGCGAAGATAGTCAAATGCAAGACAATGTTAAAGCTCATGAACAGTATGTTGAGCGAAAGGAAGTTCAGGATCACATTAAATGCCGAAACCAGCACCGTAAAAACTAGTCTCCCGCAAGAATCAGTCTTAGCGCCTTGGCTCTTCAACATCTATATAGCAGATTTGCCTGATTTGCACTCACGAAAACTTTGCCTACGCAGATGATTTAGCTATCGCAGCGCAACAACAAGGAAGCGAGAAGGGAACTTCGCTTGGTTATAGATGAGAAAGCACTCAGCCACGAGAATTTTCCAAAATATCACGGAATTCAGTTATATCGCACCATGACTTTAAGACCACACCTAACTGAAACCACACCACTTGGGGTTGTGATACTGCCACTCTGCGAATTGCTGCACTCGCTCTGGTGTATAGCGCTGCAGAGTATTGTGTCCAAGTTCGGGGAAGAAGTTCGCGTGCCAAAAAAATTATGTTTAACTAAATTCGACACTAAGGACCGTCACCGAAACACTCATGTCAACCCCCGTTGAGTGGCTTCCAGTGATGGCAAACATCGCTCTCACTTCCAAACGCAAAGAGAAAACAACCTAGGATATAGAAGAAATAATTAAAGCAGACACATACATGTCGACATGGGAGGATCCATGACTCAAGTCCAGGAACCCTCTCGTCTGAAGCAGAACACTGAGCACAGAGGGTGTCGATGCTGAATTGAGGATTCCATGGCAGGGTCTGAGAAGAGTCGACTCAACCAGATGGCTTGAAGGCTCAAGAGGAAACACTTGCCGACACTAAATAGGTTCCGCACTGGAGTTGGACGATGCAGGCAGCAAACAACCATATGAGGCTATACAGGGTGTTACGAAAAGGTACGACCAAACTTTCAGGAAACATTCATCACACACAAAGAAAGAAAATATGTTATGTGGACATGCGTCCGGAAACGCTTAATTTCCATGTTAGAGCTCATTTTATTACTTCTCTTCAAATCACATTAATCATGGAATGGAAACACGCAGCAACAGAACGTACCAGCGTGGCTTCAAACACTTTGTTGCAGGAAATTTTCAAACTGTGCTCCGTTAGCGAGGATACATGCATCCACTCTCCGGTGCATGGAATCCCTGATGCGCTGATGCAGCCCTGGAGAATGGCGTATTGTATCACAGCGGTCCACAATACTCCCCGTCCATTGCAGGTGTCCTCGTCGTTCTAGGTCTTCACCAGTCGCGAGTCATAGGCTGGAATGTTCCGTGCTCCCTAAGACGCCGATCAATTGCTTCGAACGTCTTCCTGTCGGGACACCTTCGTTCTGGAAATCTGCCTCGATACAAACGTTGCCCCTTGCTAATCCATACATCTAATGGGCATCTGCCAACTCCGCATTTGTAAACATCGCACTGACTACAAAACCACGTTCGTGATGAACATTAACCAGTTGATGCTACGTACTGATGTGCTTGATGCTAGTACTGTAGAGCAATGAGTCGCATGTCAACACAAGCACTGAAGTCAACATTACCTTCCTTCAATTGGGCCAACTGGCTGTGAATCGAGGAAGTACAGTACATACTAACGAAACAATTGGGTATTTTGACAATTGTCTGCACGAATTATTTTAATTTACATTTCCGGACACATGTATACCTAACATATTTTCTTTCTTTGTGTGTGAGGAATGTTTCCTGAAAGTTTGGCCGTACCTTTTTGTAACATCCTGTATAGACAATTCGTGCTGTGACTATGGCGACGTACAAACAACGGACCATCTTCTTGTTTGTAACATTCATGGTTTTAGAGACGGTTAACTATAGTAGCTCCACAAGTTAACGGTTAATGCTGGGAAATGGCTCCATGACCTTAATGTTCCTGTGCAATTAATGTTTTTCAATTTATAAGAGTTTTGTTCCATTTAATGTTATAATGTAGTTTCCCTGAAATAACTGTTTATGCAATAACTGATATTGATTGTATCCATATTGTATGTTCCAAACACTCAATTTATATTAATCGTATCCGTCCTTTGTACAATGTATGTGGCAGATCGAACGAGAAATTATTAACTGACGTATTTATCACGGAAAGTATACGACCCATTTCATATGGATGGAATTTTAATTTCAACGAGTACTATTGCCTCTCAAAATGATCGACTGTTTTTTTACTGAAAACCTTGTATATCTTACAAGGATTCGGAAGGATATGTGGTGAAGTATCTGCTGCACGTGACCCCATGGAAGGAAGTAGTTTTACGTAGCCAGCGATCGTTCTAGGTGCCCGTTGTTTCAGTGCAGACGTCACTACCAACGCATTGCGGTGGATGCGTTCTTACCCGACACTTTGCTGTCCAAGTTCTTCCTGTGGGAGACTGAAGTGTAACCCGTGCTGCGTGACAGTCGTTTCTTAGCTAATAGCACTCTAGACGCGTTCTGTGTATTATAGTCCTTTCACAGTGAACGTAAAATGATCTTCCTACAAACAAGTTTCAGATGCGATCTCTGAGTGGAAAACCAGTCGAGTAATCTTACGCAGACAAATTCAGCGGTCGTGTGTATGTGTTAGCAATATTGCAAAACGAGTAAAACGTCTGGCTTGAAATTTAGACACAACGTGGCCTTTTTCATTGAGATGTTTTTATGCTATTCACTTCGTTATCAAATCAACAAACTTAACAGTTCAACGCGCAAAGACGGAGAATATTTTCAGCCAATATTTCAGAATTATGACACGTAGTGACTCACAACAAATTTTAAAACTTTAAAAACTTTTTGACGTCGTACCGCTACAAAAATTGAGAACGAAAAAGAATTCTCGCTTACTACATTGCATTTGGAATGTAATCCTTGTACTCCTCGTCTAGCTCACATACATGCAATACGTTGCGTTTGTGTACAGTCGATATTTGAAACTGAAAAAATATGGAGGTAAGAGAAGTTGCTCACGAAATAAAACCATGTTACAGAAATTATATTCTTTTAAACCGGTAAAAACAGTTGGCTTGTGAAATGAATAACCACAGTTCATATTATATTACTCGCATGTAATCACTCGGTTATATAAAATAAACTTCCTGCACCGAGACATAGCGCTGTTTTTATGTATTGGGTTGCGAAATTGATACTCCTGTTACGCCATTTGCTAATATGAACACTGTGGCTTTTGACATTTGAGTACCGTATTGGCGATACAGTGAGAATTACGTAGCATGTCCACAAGTACCTACTGCTTTGTTTTAATCACACTCTATTTCCATACTGATGTCGATTAATAGCAGGAATTACTAACATAATAAATAATTAGAGAAACGTGATTCTCTAATTACCACTTCTTCTTTACAGTAAATCTTAAAACTCTGTTACTGTCTAACGCCGAATGTTCAGTTCCACAGCAGAGACCGCATCTTCTTAGGGCTTTTATCCTCGATGTTTTCCTCTCAAAAACGTATTTTTTCAGCAGTGGTCACAAAGAGCAATATTACTAAAAAATTCCGGACTATTATGCCGTGGTTTTTATGGATTTATTACTTAAACCCAACGTTTCGTATCCATCTTCGGAGGACATTTTCAAGGGGGATCGTGGCACTTTTGAATGTCCGATGCACACCTTGGCTCGTTAGTGACTGCAGTCGGATTCCGTTTACGAGGGATCGCACGCAGAGGTGTTACATCAGATGTTTTGGATATGCGTGTGCAATCAATTCTTTGTTGCCGATTGCCGTTGCCCGTTGATAATATAGTCCCATGGTGGAAGACTGATACATTTCTTCTTCAACATCGGAATCCAGATTTCATTTAGTTTCACGCCCTCCACCATCGCGTTGTGGTGTTTTCCAATTTCTATAGCCTCTCTTTACAGTCTTTCGTGGTATGTATTTGTAGCTGCTAAAACCTGAGTCTTATCAAATTCAATAAAGTGATCCGCCGCGGCGGAGCCTCCGAGCGCATTGAGGCGCTATGCTACGATGTGCGAGACAGTTCCCCGTCGGGGGTTCGAATCCCCCCCTCTGGCATGGATGTTTGTGACGTCTTTAGTAAAAGCTAGTTCATAAGTAGTCTGTAGGCTTAGGGACTGATGACCCCGTAGTTAAGTCCCATAAGCTCTACAAACATTTGAACATTTGATTTGAATAAAGTGCTCCCCTGGTTGAAAAACATGTTCAGCATAATCTGATCTGTCAATCTCTCCCCTTGACAGATCAGCTGTTGCTGAACGCGTGTTTCAACCAGGGGACCACCTAATTCAATTTGATAAGCAGCCACAAATGGATACCACGAAAGACTGTACAGAGAGGGTACAGAAATTGTAAAACTCCAAAAAAATTTAATAGGAGGGAGTGAAACCAAATGAAATCTGGGTTCCGGTGTTGAAGAAGAAATGTATCAGTCTTTCACCATGGGGCGATATTATCAACGGACAACAGCAATCGGCAACGACGAATTGCGCACGCATATCCAAAATATCTCACGTCACACCTCTGCGCGCGAGCCCTCGTAAACGGAATTTGGCTGCAGTCACTAACGAGGCAGGGTGTGCATCAGACAGACAAAAGTGGCGCGATCCCCCTTGAAAATGTCCTCCAAAGAGGGGGACGAAACGTTGGGTTTGAGTAATAAATCCATAAGACTGTGGAATAATAGCCTGGAAAATTTTATTGATATTGACCTTTCCTGCCGTGAAAGTTTACATTTTACAAAGCAGAGCAATTCTTTAGCGTCTGAGAAACGTGCATTACATAACAGAATTACCTTAAATTCATACTGGGATGTATAGAACTGAGAAACAGTTAAAATAGTTTGGGATATAGTTGAATATCAGCAGTAGAGAGTGTTGTGCTTACATGTTTTCGACTGAGGTAATGCAGAGAAATGAAAATCGGATTATGTATTAGGTTTTCTTCATTGTACACTTCGATTAAGTGCTTTTATGCTTTGCACAAACTGCTTAATACGAATAACAGGATGGCTGATGTGTCATTACAGAGCTCTGACGCTTGACGTAAGCTTTGTTGTTGTTTATAGGGTACTAAACTACAAGGTCATCAGTCCCCTGTTCCAAGCAATGATGTGACATTTGACGAAATGAAAACATAGAGAAAACACAGAAGAGAGAAATCCTTAACTGGTGTTGAACGAAAATAAGCACTGCACCGAAACACACAGGAGTGCACAAAAGGGATAAAATTACTGGTGCAGGAGACTAAAATTTCACAGCAGAATACAATGGCTGGCTGATCCCTAAGATAAAAATGGATGAGCGAGCCAGCTGTACACACTAAAAATCACCTAAGCCGAAAAGGGAGAGGCAATCAATAACTTACAAGCACTGTAAAAATGAGGGCCTTAGAATCAGGCATAAGCGCCTTCCATTAAATGGAATGGTAAAAACCAGATGCGCGAATAAAATGTAAAATAGTAGTAGCCTTGGAGGTATTGTCACCTAAAACTAAAGGCAGCGTATCTGGTAGATTAAAGGACTGCCTCAAAGCGACTAAAAGCGGACAATGCATCAGGATGTGGACCACGGCACAGACAAATATATACAGATGGGAAACCTCCGTAAGGGCCCGGTCGCTCCTACGCTCAGGGGTGCGGGGAGGGACGGTTTCCAGCAGTTCCAGAAGATGTCCCATGATGGCGCTGCGGTCAGAGGCAGCTCTTTAAACTGGCCAGAGCAGGAGGCAGGTAGTGGTTGTCCCCACCACCACCTCCCCTCAAACGGCAGCAAGCTGGACACAGTCGTGGCCTCCCTTCCATGCTACCCTCTGATGTGCGAGAGGCACCCTAAGCCAGGGAACGGCCTGACACCTGCTAGCATCTTACAGAACTACGAGGGGAGCGTAGGACAGTGGTTTAGGGGGGGGGCTTCTCCTCTGTATATGTTACTCTGTGACCACGGTCAGCAGGGCGCCACAACGGCAAACTTGTGGGCCCTCTCGACGCAAGAGGTGGCCATGCATTAACCACGTATGGCCAATGCGCAGTCAGCAGAGTAAAACAGAGTCCCTAAGAGATGCTCGCAGGGAGGACCTCAACATTGCTGTAAAGGGCTTAACAACACGGAGCTTATTCAGCGCATTTGATTCAGCCCACTCAGTATTCCATAGTTCCAGCACCTTCTGATTGAGCACCGTTCGGAGATTCCTGTCCTGGAGGCCGATTTCCAGCATTGTTGAGGTAGTAGCCTCGTTCGCCAGGCAGTCGACACGTTCATTCCCTGTTATGCCAATGTGGCCTGGAGCCCAAAGGAATTCCACAGTGCGACCAGATGTACCTAGTCTATATACAGCTTCCACAGGCCAATGAATGTTTTTCAATATGCCGGCCGTGGGTATAGGTATAGCCAGCATGGTCATCAACTAGGGAACCATCGGTGTATACAAATTCAGCGCCATGGTCTGAATCAAGAAGGGCCTGAAACTGGTGATGGAGAGTCGTTTGTGCAAGTTAGGTTTTGGAGTCTTCAGGCAAGTCCAACTGAAGCTGGAGTGACCCAAGGAGGATTACAAGAACGGTACTGAAAGGTGACAGGGATGGGAAGAAAGAAGGGAACGAACACGGACCGCAATCGGGAGACCCGAGCGCGGCCGTCGTCGTGGGGAAGGGAGTGCGACAGCTGGGAAGAAGAGCCTGTGATTCGGGTGGTCAGGTACAGCATGAATACGGGCAGCATACGATCCATTAGGTGTTGCCTTCTGAATCGCAGGGGTGAGGGGGGAGGGGAACCCCAGCCTCGGCTAGAAGACTTGTCACTGGACTTGTACGGAGGGCCCCCGTTGCTAAACGGATGCCACTGTGATGGACCGGATCCAAGACCTGCAGTGCAGATGGAGCTGCAGAATCATACGGAATGCTGACGTAATCAAGGCGTGACTGGGTAAGTGCCTTATACAGATGCAGTAGGGTGGGACGAGCAGCTCCCCAACCTGTGTGGCTGAGGCAGCGGAGGATGTTTAAGTGTCACCAGCATTTTTAATTTTAATTTAATGAAAGTCCAGCTCCAGTTGCAATTAGTTGTGCTTTATTTAAGCCCACTTGACGTTGCTTTCTCTATGGCATAACGTCTGTCACACTTGAAAATGGCCTAACATAGAGGCCGAAACCGGTAGTGTGGGCTTAAATAAAGCACAACTAATTGCAACTGGAGCTGGACTTTCATTAAATTTGAACCACAGTTGCGGCAACAGCGACCATCAAGTGATGGAGAAACTAATACCAGCATTTTTGTTTCAATTGGCGAATATGCGGCACCCAAGTCAGCCGAGCATCGAAAAGCATGCCTAAGAAGCGGTGTATTGAGGGGGACGGGGGGAGAGGAGGGGGCACTATGCAGATGATGCTTTGGTAGGTAAAAGCGAGCTAGGTGCAGGAAATAGAATTACCGTGTCGGATCCTCTCCTGGCGGTTGTTTAAGCATGCTCAGGTGAAGTTAGGATAATCAGACTAAAATTAGGGGCAGCAGATGTGCTTGGTCAATGTTCGAATTACTTTCTCTTATATTGGTGTGTTAATGCATGCAATTTCAGTGAGCATAGCCTAAAATATGAAAGTTATACTTGAATATTAATGGATGGCTAGATTTTACACACTACGTATGTCACTCGATAAGATTGGGTTTAGTTTTTTTAAAGACATCATTGTATTTTAAAGAATTGTGTTTTTACTGGTACTACAAAAGAGAAGGCCGTCGCGCTCTCGTGTGACGTCACATAGAGTGGGCCGCAAGCCCTGAGCTGAGTGGCTGACAGCTAAGTCGTAGTGGGCTGTGCCTTAGCAACCAGCCAGTCAGGTTCACGATCGCGCTAAGTGGCGCGAGAGCGTTGCGGCCTCCTCTATCAATGGAGTACATACCGCAACTGTGGTTCAAATAGCCAATCTACCGCGATTTTTCAAGTGTTTGGTGGCGCTATTAATTCACTGGAGATGTAAAACGAGAAAAACACTGGCTCGTGGAAATAGCATCATTTATTCCCCTGGATTAAAGCACCGTTACGATCTGCAGTTTGTTTTACCTCGCTAACAAAAATATAGGTTTCAAATGTCGGGCATTTCTCTGACGCAAAGTGGATTAACATCAGCTAATAGGAAGTGTGGTAGGGGCGCAAGAATTCTAGTCCTCTCCATCCATTTAAATTTTTGGATAATGAAGTATCGGGGTGGGGGGTGGGGTATTTTGGTTTGTGCTTAGTTTACTCCAGCAATAGCACACTGTGTGAATTTAACAAGAAAATTTGGACCATCTGATGCCAGTATTAATTCGATTTCCGCTGGTAGGATGGGGAGGGTGATTGGGGATAGAATAAGGTCATTTTTATGGAAAGTTCATGAGAGTAATTAAATGTGAGTCATTTTTATATTAATGCTGCCCTGGAAGAACAAATCTCCATTACTCACGTAGTACCTTATAACACGCTAGGAAACAGGTATATGAACGAGTTTTTAGAATTGTATTCTCCGTCGTATTATAACTGAAGTACAAGTTACGGAAACTCAGCTTCTGTAAAAACAAGTACTGTTATCAATCAAAGCATTTCTCACAGTCATTGTGATATTTATTATACTGTGGACCTGACAAAGTTGTGTAGCAGCAAAACAGAATACTCTTTCGCTAACGGACAATTTTTTGGAGTACTATTAACTGTACAGCTTGGAATAACAGATCTATAAGTAAATCCATATCAGAACAACATTTACGTAACTATTTTATGTCTCCAAATTCTGGCGCTGATAGGTGGAAAAAGCACGTAATTTATTTTAAAAGAAGAAATGCGTTTAAGAAATTAGCTCAGATATAACAGTTACCATCATGATTATATGTTTTTTACGAAATAGTAGCAAATCAGGTGGAGATGGCAATGTTGCGCGGAATGGACGTGTGAATAAGGCGTCATGCCACGGGCTGGGCGGTCGTTCCGGTCGGAGGTTCGAGGCATCCCTCGGGCATGGGTGATTATTTCGACTCACTTCAAACGGAAGAGGGCCATGGCACTTTCACAACTTCACTAAGCTAAGTTTAACAACAGACGCGAAAAATATGAATGCCCATAAACAATACATTTTTACACTCGTCAAAAAATCAAATGTTTGTAAAACAAATGGAGTGACAAGCTCTATAAACTAACTCAAAGTAACGTATGTACCAAACACACACACGCACACACACACACACACATACCATGTCCAACGGAGGACTCGATCCACGCGGATATTCCACGCTGTTTTCCACAGAAAAAATATATTACATTCAAGTTATAATCTGCTTGAGGACCATGTATAATTAACCATAACTTGATATCTTTCATATACTTTTTTTGTTAGCACGCTTAACAAAAAGTTCCTTATTCTGTAACTTATTAGTAAGGACCTATCGAAGATTTGGTTTCGAAAAAAATTACTGGTTTAGGTCGCAATTTCATTTTCTGCCAGAAATTAGCAGAATCTTCGGCTTGGCCGAAACTAGACTTCGTGAGCTTCACTTCCGTCTGCATTCAGTCAACAATAACGCTCTACCTGAGTTCAAAAGGTTCAAATGTTTGTAATGCTTATGGGACTTAACTACGGGGTCAGCAGTCCCTAAACTTACAAACTACTTATGAACTACTTACGAACTAGGACGGCACAAATATCCATGCCCGAGGGGGGATTCGAACCCCCGACCGTAGTGGCCGTGCTAACCGTGACTGGAGCGCCCTACCTGAGTTGCAGGCGCGCTGTTAAACTACTAGAGTTCTTCCTCGGACGCAAGAATGGTATTTTGTTCTAAATAAAAATATGACGCAATTGTAACTTACAGTGATATTCTAAAACAGTGCTTGTAACAATTTAACTTATTTATTATTGTACTTACTGGAACGGTTTATCATACTTTAATGCTGGAAAGATTGATTAGTGTGTTTGTTTGAAAGCAAGGGTCTTTTTTAATGGCTTAAGAAAACATGAATCATGTGGAACACAGTTTTTCCTGTTGAGTTTGCGTAAATAACAACAATCATACTGTTGCTCGGAACTGTGACGTTACTTTTCGAAATACTTTCTGCAGCAGTGAGTCAAAAAAATGTTGAAGTGTTTGTACGGTTATGGGACCTAACTGCAGTGGTCATCGGTGCCTAAACTTACAAACTACTTAAACTAACTTACCTAAGAACAACACACACAAACAGACACCCATGCCCGCGGTAGGACTCGAACTTCCGACGGTGGACGGCCGCGCGCACCGCAGCTGCTCCGCCGCGGCAGCAGTTATTAAAATTAATTCACTGACATCAACGAGGCCTATTAGTCATCAGCACTACATAACAAGAATTTTACTTCAATTAAAATTAATTACTGTAATAATCTAATGAAAAATGATACTGCAATGACCATGATCCACAATTTTGTTAATACAGGGTGTTTCAAAAAGTTACAGCCAAAGTTTCAGGAAACATTCTTCACACACAAAGAAAGAAAATATGTTATGTGGAAATGTGTCCGGAAACGCTTAATTTCCGTGTAAGAGCTCATTTTAGTATTTCTTTTTAAATGTACAGTGAAATAATAAGTGCAGGCAATTGTCAAAATACCCAATTGTTTCGTTAGTATGTATGTACTCGATTCACCGCCAGTTGGCCCAATTGAAGGAAGGTAATGTTGACTTCAGTGCTTGTGTTGACATGCGACTCATTGCTCTACAGTACTAGCATCAAGCACATCAGTACGTAGCATCAAGTGGTTAGTGTTCATCACGAACGTGGTTTTGTAGTCAGTGCAATGTTTACAAATGCAGAGTTGGCAGATGCCCACATGGATTGCTTCGAAAGTCTTCCTGTCGAGACACCTTCGTTCTGGAAATCTGTCTCGATACAAACGTACCGCGCCACGGTTATTGCCTCGTGTTAATCCACACATCAAATGGGCATCTGCCAACTCCGCATTTCTAAACATTGCACTTGACTGCAAAACTACGTTCGTGATGAACACTAACCAGTTGATGCCACGTACTGATGTGCTTGATGCTACTACTGTAAAACATTACGTTCCTTCAATTGGGCCAACTGGCGGTGAATCGAGGAAGTGCAGTACATACTAACGAAACAATTGGGTATTTCGACAATTGTCTACATGAATTATTTCAATTTACATTTAAAGAGAAATACTAAAATGAGCTCTAACATGGAAATTAAGCGTTTCCGGACACATGTCCACATAACATATTTTCTTTCTTTGTGTGTGAGGAATGTCTCCTGAAACTTTGGCCGTACCTTTTTGTGACACCCTGTATATCAATGTTGGGGTAAAGCGTAAATGTTAATTACAGCGTCGTCGACAAAAAGACGTATCGTAATTGTGATCGCGGACTTTATTTTGAGTAGCGTACCTAATCCCAACAACTTAGTAAATTTTCAGCTATTTTGCTTTCTACTTTCCTTATAAATGCAAAGTGCTGCGACAACTGAGGTGTAAAACGGCACAGCTGCATTAATAACAGGTACGGCTTATTCGTATGCACTGGCTCACAAATTAAGGAGTGGCTGGCTTAATATTGGCAACTGCTGGATGGGAACTTTGGGCCAGTAAATCTCAACGCCTCCTGTGTCATCTGCTACGGTCTTTTGGTTACGCCTTCACATACTCAAGAGGGCTTACCAAGAGGGAGGGGATCTTGCAAAATGTTGATTTGTGTTATAACGTAAATTTAGCGAAATTTTAACTTTATTACTTCAGTTCCGTTTTCGGCTGAAACTAGGAGCCGAATGTTGGGTTAAGGTTTCCGTTTCGGCCGAAAATCATGTTTAGGTCGGACTTCCTTATTAGAAGCTCGATTCGGTAAACTTGTTGCCTTTTAAAACCTATAATGTTAGTTGTTTTGCTGAGATTCGTATTCTGTAAATTGTGTTGAACAACACAGAGCCAAATAAAATTACAAATCATAATTAAACTCTTGAGTTGTTAGAGACGATCTTTATGTAATAAAAATACATTTTGTATTGAGCTGGTTTTACCAGAATGTAATTGTATATTGTTTTTAGGTAAATGTTACAGAAGAATTCAGATTTTTTGAGAAGTTAAAACAGAAATGAATACACGTTCCCGAAGGTACGACGTGGAGTTGTAGGTGGAATGCAAGGTTCATTTTGCACGACATAAAGCCCCAGGCAAAACAGCGGCCTGCAGGCTCTGAAGCGGAAAGCAAACACTCGCTCCGCTTGCGCTAGAAAGCAATTGGTTCCCCAGTCTGAAACAATAAACTTGTTGATACACGTGCTCGATGCCGCTTCATAGAGCAAAAGGGATTTTTATTCACTGCAGGATGTTTGGATACCTCTGACATGTTGCTAACGAGAGGAACACGGCAAGTGCCATAACCAGATTTCCCAGGAACTTCGCCCCGTCGATGAGAGGTCAAATAAGCAGACATGTGTCCTAGCTTATTAGTAGGCACTCGACTGTTTCCGAGGAAACAAAGATCAAAGTAGTTCACGTTTAGGGCTAAGCAAAGCCAACACAACGATACTTGGAAGTGGTAAGTACTGGCAACCAAAAACGAAATTTTATATTTGCAGTTTCTTCCTTTTTTATTCTTAATATTTAATATTTTTCATCTTAATATTGCATTTCGTTGACGATAGGAGATGATATAAAAATGCAGTCAAGCAGGTAAGAAAAGGTGTACAGGTGTACAGGTGTTCATAGCTCGTGAGCCCCCATAAATAAAATGTTATTTATAAAATTCTTGAATATCCGTCTCCAGATCGCTTATATTTTCTAAAACATTACCGGTTTCGGGACAGCTGCCCATCTTCAGATCAAAATTTTGAAGTTACAGAGTAACCTGTCCTGTAATGAACGAATGTTCACAGTCGTTACGACTGTTGATCTGAAGATGGGTAGCTGTCCCGAAACCGGTAATGTTTTAGAAAATATAAGCGATCTGGAGACGGATATTCAAGAATTTTATTCATATAACGATCGCAATAACTCCCTGAAGACTAATAAGTCTTGCTTTGATAAAAAATGTTATTTGTCACTGACTGTTTTAGTGTCTTGACGCTATCAAAGTAAAAGTACCTCTGTTATTCACTTCGTCTCTCCGAAATTAGCACTGTTTCAAGACACAGATTCACACGGTAACTTTCCGCTGAACTAATATCTCAGCATGTACTTCACTACAATACACTCTTCAGCAAGCTACCTCCAAGTAAACACATGCACTCCTTCTTCTCATTGCAGCTACAAAAAATCTTCCACCTCGATAAACTTACACACGTTGAAATCATTGCACTGACTGATGTTGTGGCCCGCCTCGGACACACATAAACACACACTGAATCAATATAAATACTGCCGTCGTAGCGGCGAGTAACAGAGCCTCCGGCCAAGTGCTCGGAACACTGACTCGTCTGCACAAACAAACACAGTGCCAACTCGAGGCGTGTGTGTCGTAGAATAAATAAATTTTTACATTTAAAGCCGTTATTAGAAGTCTTTTCGAAATACTTCATTTTTTTTTAAATTGCAAGTACGTACACTTTCACTATAAAGACTACGAATTTTACTATACCCTCCAGAATAAAGGGATGATATGCGCGCGTTTCTCAGTTTAAATTCACCTGGAGTTTTGACAACCGTTGTGGCGGCCATCCTGAATATGGTTTTTAGGCGGTTTTCCAAAACCCCACTAGGTGAATAGCAGGTTGGTGCTCAACTTCCGCATCGATGACCCGATTCGCATACTTTGGAAAACTTCAGCACTCCTGATGGATATAAATTTCACGCTTCCGTATAGTATTTTGACATATGGGACACACAGTAATACTTAACGTAATAATATTGTTCTATTCGCGACCATGTTCATTATGTATTAGCATTATTAGCAGGTACGGGGCTCGGTGGCACAGTGCGCGACACAACGAATCCGAAGGTGGCGAGTTCGATCCCGCCGCACTCACAGGATTTTTATGTGTAATTTTTGAATTATTTCCCCTGTGGTAATCTTGTTGACATGAAAAATGCTGAGTTGCACCATGGTTGGGAATCCACACTGAACTGCTGATTAAATCATTTCATAGATTGAACGAAGGAAACGGCGTATCATTTCCAAACAGGCCATACCTAGTGAAGCTCTGTGCATTTTGCTGTCCTGCATTTTGATTCCCAACCCCCCTATGTTTGACAGGGGTTAAATATTGTGGTGCCACAAATTTCAACCCAAAATATACTTTACACGGATTGAGAACATAGGAAAACGCCAAATACACACTACCGTGCCAAATTTGGTACTCAGAACAGTTTCCAATCACCTCGGAATGGATAAATACAGTCAATTCATATCATACGAGCACCAAATACTTGCCACCTCTCAGATTCGGCATATTGCAATCACTACTATGTAGAACACTGCACTGAGAACCCACACTTGCAACATGTTGTGAACATTTCCACGTCATTTTTGTGGTGAACAACAGTGCAACCTGCAAGCCTTTTAGCAATAGTGCTATTATTTATTGTTTGTTCAAATGTCGGTGATTCTTATGGGACCAAACTACGTTGGTTATCAGTCACTAGACTTACAAATTACTTTAACTAAGTTAAACTAACCTAAGGACAACACACACATCAATGCCCGAGGGAGGATACGATCCTCCGACGCGGGAGGCTGCACCATCCGTAACGTGGCCATTATTTATTTCCGAACTACTTTTGAAAAATGTTCAAATGTTTGAAAATCTATCGAACCAAACTGCGTGGTCATCAGTCCGTAGCTTACAAACTACTTAACCTAAGGTAAACTAACCTAAGGACAACACACACAAACCCGTGCCCCGGGGAGGACTCGAACCTCCACGGCGAGCAACCGCGCGCTCCGCAGCGAGACGCTTTAGACCGCTCGGCTACTCCACCGCGGCAACTACTTTTGAAAGAGGGTATAAATACAGGATACTTCTGAGGGGTGACGAAACAGAAAGGGCCGGCCACGGTGGCCGTGGGGACTGAGGCGCTCCAGTCTCGGTCTGCACGGCCACTACGGTCGGGGGTTCGAATTCCCCCTCGGACATGGATATTTGTGCCGTCCTTAGTCTTAGCTAGTTCATAAGTAGTTTGTAAGCTTAGGGACTGATGACCCCGTAGTTAAGTCTCATAAGTTCTACAAACATTTGCGCATTTTTTTAGAACAAACTGAAAACAACGATAGCAAAAACATAGATCTACCTGAATAAAGAAAGAAAAAAAAGTGGTCTAAAGCACCTACCTAGTAAGTAGGAGGTCCCGGGTTCGAATCCCGGCCACAGCATAAATTTTAATTCGATGCCTCTTCTTATTTTTGATAACTTTGGTTTTACGAGACAATGTTGTCTCAAGGAATTGTATTATTTATGATATTTCTCTACCCTTCCATTGTCTGATAGCTCGCAGGCTAAATGAACATTTAAATCTTTCCGCTTTCGATCTGATTTCGCTGATCTCATTACGATTATCATATCTCCTTTGCAAGTGGTGGCCAAAGAAAAGTATGCCCGCATTCGGAAGAGAAATGTGGCGAAAGAAATTTCGCAAATAAATGCTGCCGGAAACAAATAATGCCTTTCTTTTAACAGTTTACAAACCGACTCGTCTGTAGTGTTGCTTTCGTATTTTGGTTTGGTGTTGTTAAGATCTGGATTAAATACCGCGTATGGAATTGAATCAACTTATGAATATTTGCAGGAATTAATTTCTTAAGGACGACGTTAGACCAGAGCATGGACGTATCGGCATTTAGAAAATAGCGGTAGGCATTGTTGATGTTAACACCTGAAAGCAGCAATATAAAAGAAAGTTGTCTGAACCAATTTAGTTCATTCTGCCGATGACATTATTTCATTATTGTTTGTGTAGCTGATAAAAAGAGCAACGTAAATGAAGAGGTTGTGGATATTCACAGGGGCTGGAGTCAGGGAAAATGAGGAATTCATAATCACTGAATAGCTATAGTGTGGAGTGTAAGCTACCATTCATCGGCGGAGGCCGGGGAATTTTTCCGCAGTAGACATAAGCAGGCAGAAAATTGAGCGCGACATTCCGCGGTGAATCCCGCGTGGCGGATACCCCTTTCGGGCGATATATTGTGTCACGGGTTTGACACTCATGCCGGTTGACGCTGAATGGCACAGCGGAACCGTGGCTTTTGACGCGTCGCTTTCAAATCCGCGTGACTTCCCGCTCCGCACACACATGCGCACACACACATCACTCCCGGTGGACCACCGAGTTGCAGTTTTCGCCCTTTTGTGCCTCCCCCTCCCTTTTTTTTATTTTTTTATTTTTTACGGGCCCGCCTTTCATCGCACGACAGATTCATATGCGCGCCGCAGGCCCGACTTTGGGTATTCATCGCGGGCTGCGGCACGGCCTCTATTAGCCGCAATAGGGCACAAATGAAGTGCGAAACAGCGTGCAGCCTCCCATTCAGGGCTGCCACCTCCCATTCAGGGCTGCCAATATTAGGTTAGCTTCACACGGCGGCTTATTGCAAGCGCCTGGCGTCCGCTCAAAACGCTGTTTGGCGTCGGCTTGCGCTGCCGTGGCAGCAGCGGGCTGCAACGTTGCAGACAAAAGCGGCCGGCGGAAAAAAAATTTACGCGAGTCGAGTGCGGTTTAGAGGCGCCCAGTGAAATGATTAGTGGCTTTTATTTTTCGCATGGGTACGCAATAATGAAACGCTGTCGTTCTTGCTTCTCATCCGTATTTCACTCACATTTTTAGTCCAAACGACTGTTTTGTATGTCTACAAGGACAAATAGATGTATTTGGAAGTCATTACGAGGAGTAAGTCAATTATTATCCGCAAAGTAGTTATGAAATTTTATTTTATTTTATTTTATTTTATTTTATTTTATTTATTTATTTATTTATTTATTTATTTATTTATTTATTTATTTATTTATTTATTTTTTTTTTTTTTTGTAGTTCATTTCGGCCTACTAGGGACCAAGAAGCTCGTCTTAACTCTTAGCCAGGGTCTTCTGCTTTTTCTTGGCCCAGTATGCCTTCATCTTCTGGCTGTGAGCCTGCTTCCTCTCATCCGTCCATTTACGTCTGGTGGTGCCTGTACACTTCTTGCTTGTGAGAGATAGTCGGAAGACTCCATGTAGAATGGCCTGACGGTATTGAGTTCGTTTCTCGGTTATCTGTAATGGGATCTGCAATTCCTCTAAGTCTGATCTAACAGAGATGAACCACTTAGCTTTGGACGCCTTTCCCCTGCTTGTCACTGTGAGGATCTTCTTGGTTAGCCTTGAGTGATTCAGGCGAGTGATGTGCCCGTAGAAGGTCAGTCGCCTTTTCCTCATACATGAAATTTTATTATAATAAAATACGAAACTTGAACATCATTTTTCGACATAGTCTCCTTGCTTTTCAATGCACTTCGTCCATCGCTCTACAAACTTCCTTATGCCCTCATAAAAGGTTTTCGGTTGAGCTGCGAGCCAGGAATACACCGCTTCCTTCACTGCTTCGTCCGAGTCAAATCAACGGCTCCTTAATGCCTGTTTGAGTGAACCAAACGAGTGATAGAAGGGGCAAGATCGGGACTATATGGAGGATGATCCAGTACTTCTAATTCGAGTTTCTGGAGCGTATCTGCAGTATGGAGAGCAGTATGTGGACGGCCATTGTCGTGCAACAACACAACACCTTCTGACAGCAATCCTCGGCGTTTGCTTCGAATTGCAGGCTTTAGCCTGTCAGTAAGCATCTCAAATGTTTGATGTTTGTATAGCTTATGGGAGTTAACTATGGGGTCATCAGTCCCTAAACTTACGAACTATTTATGAACTAGCTAATCCTAAGGACGGCACAAATATCCTTGTTGCGACGCTTGAAATACGCGAAACGCGCGGCTAACACAGGTCCTGAGCAGCATGGGGTTCTCGCTTGAGCCTCAGGACGTGCGCTAGCCGCGCGTTTCGCGTATTTCAAGCGTCAACTTCGCGTCGCAATTTCTCGGGATGTAATTGGAATATTGCGATGCAATCAACGCAATTGTTTATCTGATTTGTCATGCTATGGATTGCTGAAGAAAAAATAAAGGGTGTCTGTTTAAAAAAAACACAAGTTTGAGTTAAAAACACATTTGCTTTCGTTTTAGAATGTTTCCAAATGTGTACATTCATGGGCCCCAGCCGTACATTGATATCGGTGAAAGTCGATTTCCAATAGCTGTTATTGTTCCAGAGATATTTCGGGTGGACAAGAGAGCTGGGACACCCTGCATATATATATATATATATATATATATATATATATATATATATATATAGCGTTCATTGCTATCTCGCTCTTTCAACCAACTCGGATCGCGTGCCACCGACCATCAAATCTCATACTTCTTGGCAATGTTAACTCTTCTACTGTGAGTAGCACAGCCATATTATATTTTAGTTTTCACTCGATCATTTCCTGAAATGCTACATGTCAGCAAGACCTGACGAACTACGATAGCTTACGTGCAGGCACTCTCCTTTCATTAATGAAGTGTGTGTACCTGTAGTCCCAATGCTAGTAACTGAATGGCAACAGATCTTGTTGATACTTTTACCATAACGAAACCCTCTTATCTGTGAATTGTAAACTGTAGGATCTCCCATAACTGCCCTTAAAATACGACGATCTTGGTGGATATTGTAAGGAGTCAGGCACTTCTGATTACCTTCCACGTTGTTTTCATACAGATACTCGTACTGCACTCGCTTTTCAGTTTAATCTTATACCACCACACATCATATCTGTGATGGTAATGAGAGTCAGTGGTAACTGAACATGAGGAAGTCAATTGATTTTAATGCATATATGGAGAGGCTGGAGCACGCATGCTACGTAAATTTTAACGGCGTGGCCGAAGCACGGATCGCGTTCCACGTCGTCAGAAAAAAAGGAAAGGGACAGAAACCTCTATAGCGTTGATACTCAAAACCACAAAGAAAAGAATTATCAGAAGAAAAATTAGTTTGAAGGTGGCTCAGGTATCGCGCTACACGTGATTCTATCATTAAGGAGAGATACCGTATGAGAGGCTGTTACCTTAACGTCACGAGTAATGTTGTGTCGGTCGATCTTCGTTCCATTTTTTGGCTCCGAGTGAGGTGGCGCAGTGGTAACACACTGGACTCGCATTCGGAAGGACGGTGGTTCAAATCCACCTCCGACCATCCCCATTTAGGTTTACCGTGATTTCCCTAAATCACTCCAGGCAAATGCCGGGATGCTTCCTTTCAAAGGGCACGGACGACTTCCTCCCCCATCCATCCCCAAAAGTCCGAACATAAGCTCCGTCTCTAATGACCTCGTCGTCGACGGGACGTTAAACCGTAAGATTCGTTTCTTCCTTCCAGTTTCTGGAAGATCGTGTTAGATCCAGAATATCGGAAGTATACGGCATCCATAGTCTTTTTAGACGTTACCAGTTTAAAAGCCTCGCATTTGACTTAAAAAACATTTGCTGCCTTCATTCAGAGGCTAAATACTATCTTGAATCCAGATGTTTTAGCAATAATAGTTGTTATGTGGATGACGACCTAATTGCTAAACCTAATTGTGTGCAACAAAAGTATGTTTTGAAGCAATATTTACATATAATTCAAGAACATGGAGTGAAGTTAATACCACGAAGCCACAATATTGTGCAACACAGACAGAATTTCTGGGACATATCATTTCAGCACAGGGCATTGTCCCAGATCAGGAAAAAATGAAAGCAATTCGAAATTTTGGAACTCCCTATAATAAAAGACCATATGAGGGTTAAATTATTTTTTTATAAAAAGTTGATTTGAATAGATACTCTTGCTACTCCAAGATTATGCGAATTGCTGTTGTTGTTATGGTCTTCAGTCCGGGGACTGGTTTGATGCAACTCTCCACTCTACTCTATCCTGAGTAAGACTTTTCATCTCCTCATAAGAACGACAACCCACATAAACTTGAACCTGCTTACTATACGCGTCTCTTGGTCTCCCTCTGCTAAATTTACGATTCTTCGATGTCTAAGAATATGTCCTACCAAGTGATCCCTTATTTTAGTCAGGGTGTGCCAAAAATTCGTTTTCTCACCAATTCTGTAAAGTACCTTTTCATTAATTATGTCATCTACCCACCAAATCTTCAGCATTCTTCTGTAGCACCACATTTCAAAAGCCTCTATCCTCTTCCTGTCCGCACAGCTTATCGTCCATGTTTCACTCCCGTACAAGGCAACACTCCACACAAATGCCTTCAGAAAAGACTTCCTTACCCTTGAATTAATATTCGATGTTAGCAAATTTCTCTTTTTCAAAAATGCTTTTCTTCCCATTGCCATTCTCCATAAGACGTATTGACTACCTGGTTCCTACGTTCCTCCTGAATCCAAACTGATCTTCCCCGCGGTCAGCTTCTACCAGCTTTTCCATTCTCCTGTAAATAATTCGTGTTAAAATTTTGCAGCCACGACTTATCAAACTGATGGTTCTGTAATTTTCACACCTGTCTGCGCCTGCTTTCTTTGGAATGAGGATTATTACATTTTTTCTTAAAGTCTGAGGGTATTTCGCCTGTCTCATACATCCTACACATCAGTTCAAATAGTTCTGTCATGGCTGGCTCTCCCAGAGACTTTAGTAGCTCTGAGGGTATGTCATCTACTCCTGGGACCTTGTTCCGACCTAGGTCTTTCAGGGCTCTGTCAAATTCATCTCTCAGTATAGTATCTCCTATTTCATCTTGTTCTACTTCCTCTTCCCTTCCTACAACATCGTCTCTAAGTTCATTTCCTTTGTAGAGCTACTCTATATACTCTTTCCACCTTTCAGCTTTCCCTTCTTTGCTTAGAACTGGTTTTCCATCAGAGTCCTTCATATTTATAGAGCTGTTTTTCTTATCTCCAAATGTTTCTTTTGTTTTCCTGTAGGATGTATCTATTTTTCCCCTATTTATACATTCTTCTACAGATTTGCATTTGGCTTCTAGCCACTCCTGCTTAGCCATTTTGCACTTCCTGTCAATCTCATTTCTTAGTCGTCTGTACTCCATTTTGCCTGTTTCATTTACTGCATTTTTATATTTTCTCCTTTAATCAATTAATTAACAGGCAAAAATACACGTTGCATATGGGATAAGACAGCGAACGAAGAAATGCATAAACTAAAGGAGGCTTTGGCCAAAGCAAAAATTTTGCCTCTTCCGGATCGAACCAAGATAATTGTATGGTCACAGATAATGCTAAGACAGTTTTATGAGTTGTTTTATTCCAACAGTATGAACATAACGGCAAACAAGTCCCATAGATCTACAAACATTTGAACAAATCTCATGAACCATCTTTTATTATTTCGTTACCTGATCTAATTTCTACAGCATCGCCTGATTATTTTGAGACTGTGTTCCACAACCCTTGTTTTTCTATTGTTAATTTTCATCTTAAGCCCCTTTCTAGACACTGTCCATTCAGTTCAATTGCTCTTCTTGGTCCTTTGCTGTGTCTAGACGTAATTACAGTGTCATCAGCGAAACACTATGTTTTTATTTCTTCCCCCTGAACTTTAATTAATTCCCCAAATTTCTCCTTGCTTTATTTTACAGCGTGCTCAATGTACAAAGAATAACATTGAAGAAAGGCTATAACCAATGCTTCCATTTCAAGCCCTTCTATTCTAATTACTGCTGACTGATTTTTGTACTATTTGTAAATAACCTTCCATTCCCTATGTTGTACCCCTGATGACTTCATAATTTGAAAGAGTGTATTCCAGTCAAAACTGTCAAAAGCTGGAAATGTTGGGTTGTCTTTCCTTAATCGCTCTTCTGTCATAAGTCATAAAGTGACTATTGCCTCCCATGTTCCTACAATTCTCGTAAATCTTCCTTGAAATCAGCATCTACCAGACATTCCCTTCTTCTGTAATTCGTGTTAAAATTTTATAACGATGACTTATTAAATTGATGGAATCTATAATTTTGACACCTGTCTGCGCCTTCTTTCTTTGTAATTAGGAATTATTACAATCTGGGTAACTTTGTACCAGTCAATGTATCTTTGTACCACTTAATATTTTATTCAAATGGCTCGTGTTCCACATATTGGCAATATTTTCTTCTAAAAGTAATTGTAATACCTCTGTTATAAATAATTCCCCATTAGGTGGAACATCAGCCATATGAAAGGCAAATATTAAATGGTACAAAGATAGGCTGTCTGGTAAAATGTTACCCTGATTGACTGTACATTTTTCTTAAAGTATCAGGATATTTCGCTTGTCTCTTACATCTTCCACATCAGTTGAAATAGGTTTGTCATGGCTGGCTCTCCCAGAGACATCAGCAGCTGTGAGGGAATGTCGTCTAATCCAGAGGCCTGCTTGCGACTTAGGTCTTTCAGTGCTCTGTCAAATTCTTTTCTCAGTATAGTACCTCTTATTTCTTCTTCATCCATTTACTCTTCCCTACCTATAATATTGTCTCGAAATTCATTTGCTTTGTAGAGCTCCTGTATATATACTTTCAACTTTTCAGCTTTCCTTCTTTGCTCAGAACTGGTTTTTCATCTGAGTTCTTGATATTCACACAACTGTTTTCCTTGACTCCAAATGTCCGTTTAATTTTCCTATAGGCGGTGTATATTTTCCCCCTAGATGTACATTCTTCTACAGACCTGCATTTGCCCTGTAGGCATTCCACCTTGGTCATTCTCCACTCAGGAGGCATCAGCCATCAGGGATTAAGGAATTAAAAATAAACCGAACTACATCATTTGAACTGAAATAGTGTTGATGTTTTGATTTACACACCCTCATCTTTCAGAACTTTGAATATTTTATTTATTTGTTGTATATGCAGGGAAAAAGCAGGAACTGTGCACAATCATACCCCTATGCTAAATTACACACAGTACAGCAGTTTGTTTATGTTTTAACGTGTGCAGTTTTCGAAAACGAGATTTTATTGTGAAGTTGTGCTGCAGTTTTGGTTCGTTTGTCTTTCTGTCTCAAATCTTTTTTGCGCTTTCCCCTCGCAGTAGGGAAGCATTGGGTATGGGTTAGTACATTAAGGAGGAATAAGGTCCCGTAAGGAAGCTATAGGGAAAAAAATCTATGCCAAGAAAACTAGGGATGGTCAGTAGTTCTGGAGCATTGGATACTAACTGCGAGTGCCCCGTGGTGGATTCGTGGATGTGGATGCACAGCAAGTAAACACTGCAACTGTCTGCGCATGTTGTGCACGATAGCGACAAGGTAATCTCGCCACGATGGCAGCACCGTCGTGTTTATGTGCGTCAAGCAGGCTAGAGGAAGCAGTACTAGCATACACTGCAGTATTCTGTCGAGTGGAACGCTGCCACATGTCGCCTGTCTAGCAACATGTTTACACTTGACACAATCTGCGGAACGCGTAAATCCACTTTCGTAATCGAGTTGCTGTGTTCGTTGTCGTGTTGAAATGTCATATTCGAATCTCTTTTGCTAACCTGATAAAATATCAATTTACGAGTGTTACTTCTCTGGCATAAAAGTGTACTACTTCGATTTTGAGAAGTGAGATCAACAGAGCCTTTGCTGTTGTCTATTTCAGCCGGCCGCGGTGGCCGAGGAGACTGAGGCGCTCCACTCACGGTCTGCACGGCCACTACGGTCGGGGGTTCGAATCCCCCCTCGGGCATGGATATTTGTGCCGTCCTTAGTTGTAAGTAGTTCATAAGTAGTCTGTAAGTTTAGGGACTGATGACCCCGTAGTTAAGTCCCATAGACTCTACAAACATTTGAACATTTGATTTGTCTTTTTCATTGTTGTTTCCGGAGAGAAGGTTATTCAAGAAGAGTTGTTTAAAAATTTTATTCATGAGGGGCTGTTGTCTTACTGCGTCAGGTCATGCTCAATATGAAAAATAATTTCGAAGTGGTCTGTGGTCAATGTAATCGAAGACTCTGGGCAATTAAATGGTTAGAAATATTCCAAAGGGATAGTCCTAACACATTCAAAATAATTAAATTCTTACATCATACTCTCTTGCATGCTACTTCTGAATAATAATAATAATAATTATTATTATTATTATTAATATTATTTGACTAAACTCACACGATAATCCTTTACCAAGCTATTTAGATTTTTTATTATTTTTTAGACCTGTGCGGGTAACATTTTTTAACATTAATTCGCTACGACTGCTCCAAAAACGAACAGTAACACTTTGCACTGACTTGCCCGATGCATGTCTGCCATAGTGTGCCGACCTTGATCGAATACTGTTACACAACGCGCCACTGTTCCATACGGCAATGCCGATTCCCCGCGCGCCTCTTGAAGACCTTGATGACACAGTTGTGTTGTACGACCTCTGGTATATTCAAACTTGATCCAACTCCGTTGTTCCTGTTTCAAAAACACAGTGAGACCGTTACGTTAGATCGCTCACTCACAAGTGGCTTTGTTTCCATGGATTGTGCGCACGCTGGTGACGTGGGACGGATGTGTCCATTTGCAAGGAGGTAAGGTAGGTATGACAACAACTTGTGAAATCAGCGATAATAATAGATTCCATTGCGTTATATCTCCACAGCAGTGTTGCCACTATTTAAGTTCCAACCCTCGTAGTTCAGACAGGAAGATGATACAGGCGTTTGAAGTGTGGTGCTACAGAAAAATGCTGAAGAATAGGTGAATAGATCGCGTAACTAATGAGGAGGTAGTTAACAGTATTGGGAAAAAATGGAATTTCTGGCATTCCCGGACTATAAGAAGGGATAAATTGGTAAGATACATTCTTGAACATTAAGGAAAGGTGAATTTAGAGTTGGAGGTAAGTGTGTGGAGTAAAAATTGCAGAGACAGGCAAAGAAACGAATACAGTAAGCTGATTCAAAAGGATGTAGCCTGCTGTTCTTTCGAAGAGATGAAGAGGCTAGTTCAGGATAGAGCACGGTGGAGAGCCACATCAAACCAGTGTCTTGACTGAAGACCACAACAACAGCAGCATTAACCGTAAGTTGTCAGAACCATATGTAACAGTAATAGGTGTACTAGAAAATGCAACTAAAATCATTGCGAAACTGGTTGTGCAAGACTACAAGACTCAAATACAACTACAGTAGATAACAGATTTTCAATCAGTAACACAGCCATAATTTTGCCGTTAAAAATTTTAAGATCGATATATCTACTTCTTCGTTGAAATGTTTGTAAATGTACTGGAGCAAATTCCTATGGTCATCAGTCCCTAAACAAACTTCTTAAACTAACTTACAGTAAGGAAATGCACACCCATGCCGACGAGAGGTCTTGAAACTGCGCGGAAGTTTCCGCCAAGTCCGTAGCATATTGCCTTAGACCACGCGGCTACTCTCGCACGACTATCTTCTTCTTATTTAGTGTTCAATCCTAAGGTTGTTTTGCAGCAGAGCGCCATTTCTATCGCGTCCCTGTCTTCCTGTTCACTTCGAGGTATGTTTCTTCTTCTTCTTTCTCTTTAGCCATTTTCCCACACATTGCAGGGTCTACTTGTTAATGTGTATTTGGGATGTTAATAATTACGGGGTGGCCGGATGCCCTTCCTGCCACCACCCCATGCCTCCCGGGAGGAAATGTGTACCCCAAATGTCTGCGTTTGGTGTTATACTTGTGAAAGTGTCAAGCCTTACGGAATGTTTGTGAATCTTGTAACTGAGACGGGACTTGGGAACCAGCCCAGTATTCACCTAGGGGGATGTGGAAAACCGCCAAAAATCACATCCAGGCTAACCGGCACTCCGACCCCCTTCGTTAATCCGCCGGGCGAATTCGAACAGGGGCCGTTACGTCTCCCCGTTTCGGAAAGCGGTGCGTTAGACCACACGGCTAACCGAGCGGGTCCCTGTTCACTTCCACGTATGCACTGCATCAAACATCATTCACCATCTGATGCGTGTAAGACATCCTTGGTCCACCCCGGCGATTCGTTCAGTTAATAGCACCTGCTGCTATTGTTACAGCGACTAAGGATGTGTCCTGCAAGATTGTTTCTACTTGTCCCGAGGTGCCTCCATATACGAGCCGCGTCCAGAAAGTAAGTTCCGTTTGGTAATAAAATGAAATGGTACACAGATACAAAAGAAATTTTTATTTCACAAAATTCTACAACTCTAAAACTACTTTTCCATATAACTGCCGAAATATTGCAGGCATTTTTCATAGGGTGGCACCAGGTTTTGTAAACCTTCTTCATAGAAATCTGCCGCCTGTGTCTTCAACCAGTTGGAAACAGTCAATGAGTAGGATGCCTTTCCAGTCCCAGAACACTGTGCAGACCATTTTCCGAGGTGTCATGATTTGCTTCGGCTTTACCATTCCATTGATTGCCGCTTACTCTTAGGGGTGTCGTAAGAAACCGACGTTTCATCTCCTGTTACTATCCGTCTCAGAAATTCTTCGCCGCTTTCAGCATAACTGGTCAAAAACTCAAGTGCACTACCCATCCATTCTGTTTTGTGTTGCTCACTGAGAATCTTTGGTACCCGACGTGAGCAAAGTTTACGGAATTTCAATTGTTTGGTAACAATTTCATGCGTCAGTGATCGTGAAATTTGGGGGAAGTCCATAGCGAGAGCACTAATTGTAAACCTACGGTTTTCCCGGATCTTGTCATCAATCGCGTGAACCAGTTCTTCTGTGACCTAAGGTGGACGCCCACTTCGTTCTTTATCGTGCACATCACTACGCCCGCCATTGAACTGTCGGACCCATCTTCTCACCATCGAATCACTCATCGCATTTGGTCCGTAAACATCGCAAATTTGCCGATTAATTTCACTTGGTTTCACTTTCCTCGCATTCAGAAACCGAATCATCGACTTGATTTCACAGGCGACGGGATTTTCAATCAACGCCGACATTTCAAACAAGCACAACAAAGCGTACGTAACTGATAGCGATCTCCAAATGGCGCACGTTCTTCTCCTTGATACACATCGACAACAGCGCATGTGCGGAACTGCAATCGCAGCGCTGCAGCGGAGATAAATTTAAAGCCGGTCGCGGTGGCCGAGGGGACTGAGGCGCTCCAGTCACGGTCTGCACGGCCACTACGGTTGGGGGTTCGAATCCCCCCTCGGGCATGGATATTTGTGCCGTCCTTAGTGTTAGCTAGTTCATAAGTAGTTTGTAAGTTTAGAGACTGATGACCCTGTAGCTAAGTCCCATAAAAGCGGAACTTACTTTCTGGACGCGCCTAGTAGATGTGGTTCCCTGAACTCTGCTAAGGACCCCTTGCCACTGTCTCGTTGACTGAAATTCATCACCCTTCTGTAGCAGGAGAGCTCCAGGACTTTTACATGCACATTCCGGACAAAGGCTTCCAGTATACTTTTTTTTTTTTTACTTTCAGTATGATGTTCTTGCTGGTAAGTTCTTTCTCAAATGTAATTCTGGCCTGTTGTAATCTGCTCACCATTTCTTTCCCGTTTCTACCACCCTTTTGATTTTACCTCCTCAAAGTAAATTCCTCTACGAGAGTAATGGAATGGAATGTCAGAAAATCGGGTGCTGCTGAAGGAATTAGATTAGGTAATGAGGCAATAAAAGTAGTAGATGATATTTTTTTATTTTTTTTTATTTTTTTAAAATCTATCCGACCAAACTGCGTGGTCATCAATCCGTAGCTTACAAACTACTTAAACCTACACATACACCCATGCCCCAGGGAGGGCTCGAATCTCCACGGCAAGCAACCGCGCGCTCCGCACCGAGACGCTTTAGACCACTCGGCCACTCCACCGCGGCATGAATTTTGTTATTTGGGTAGAAAGACAACTTCTGATGGCCGAAGAAAAGAAGATATAAAATTCAGAATGGCCGTGGGAAGAAAAGCATTTCTAAAGAAGCGAAACTTGTTAACATCCAATATTAATTTAAATGTTAGGAAGTCCTTTCTGAAAGCATTTGTCTGGAGTGTAGCTCCAATTCTTATTCGTAGAGGTTCATGGTTTGCTTCTGTACTGCTTACTATTATTTTAGTCTCTTTCTTGTTCATTCCCTGCTGTGAAAATAAACAAGTCACCAGGTCCAGATAGAACCCCAATTCGATTCTACGGAGAGTAACGCGGCATAGGCCCTTTAGTTAGCGTGTATTTATCAGGAATCTCGCCTTAGAGCCGCCAGGGCGCGGTTATTCGACAGCTTGCATTCCAGCGCTCAGCTGCGCAGCGCGGCCCCCGCAGCAGTGGGTGGGACGGCGGGCCGTTTGCGGCTCGCTCCACCGTCCGGCGTTTTAATCCGCATTCCGCGCGCTCACAGCGCGGACACGCGTGACCGGCGGGGGCGGCGGCCGTGGGCGGCACCTAGCAGCCGCGTGGGCGGCGCCGAACAATCGCCGCAGCGGCCCAGCGTGCGCGCGGCCCCTCTAATCACTTGTGGGCCGCCGAGGCGCAGTTTACGCCGCAGCCCCACTGTGCCACGTCTCTCTCTGGGCCCGGCTACCGTTGCTCAGCTTGTAGCAACCGGTCCCACAGGACATATCGTATTATGGGTGTTGTTGTTGTTGTGGTCTCCAGTCCGCAGACTAGTACGATACAGCTCTCCACGCTACCCTGTCCTGTGCAAGTCTCTTCATCTGACAATACGTTCGGCAACCTACATCCTTTTGAATCTGATTCGTCCCTCGGTCTCCCTCTACGATTTTTACCCCACACGCTTCCTTCTAATTCTAAGCTGACAATTCCTTCATGTCTCAGAATGTGTCCAACCAATCTATCCCGTCTCTTAGGATATGCCACAAACTCCTTTTCTCCCCGATTCGGTTAAGCACCTCCTCATTAGTTACGTGATCTAACCAGCTAATCTTCATCATTCGTCTGTAGCGCCACATTTCAAAAGCTTCTATCATCTTTTTATCTGAACTCCTTATCGTCCCATACAATGCTCCACTCCAGAGAGATGCTTTCAGAAAGGACTTCCTAACATTTAAATTAATATTGGATGTTAACAAGTTTCGCTTCTCTAGAGACGCTTTTCTTCCCATAGCCATTCTGAATTTTATATCTTCTTTACTTCGGCCATCAGAAGTTATCTTTCTACCCAAATATCAAAATTAATCTACTACTTTTATTGTCTCATTACCTAATCTAATTCCTTCAGCATCGCCTGATTTTCTGGCATTGAATTCTATTACCTTCGTTTTACTCTTGTTAATTTTCATCTTATATATTCCTTTCAAGACACTGTCCATACTGTCCATCCCATTCAACTGCTCTTCCAGAGCTTTTGCGGTCTCTGACAGAATTACTATGTCATCGGCAAACCGCAATGATTTTATTTCTTCTCCCTGCACTTTAATGCCCTCTCAAATTTCTCCTTCCATTCCTTCACTGCCTGCTCAATGTACAGATTGAACAACATTGGGGAAAGGCTACAACCCTGTCATACTCCCTTCCCAACCTCTGCGTCCCATTCTTGCCCTTCGACTCTAATAACCGCTGTCTGGTTTTTGTATAGGCTGAATATAACTCTTCGCTCTCTGTAGTTTACTCCTGATACTTTCAGAATTTGGAAGAGTGTATTACAGTCGACATTTTCAAAAGCTTTCTCCAAATCTACAAACGCTAAAAACGTATGTTTGCCTTTCCTTAGCCTAAGATAAGCCGGAATGTATTGCCTCCCGTGTTCCTACATTTCTCCTAAATCCAAACTGATCTTCTCCGAAGTCGAATGCCACAAGTTTTTCCATCTGGACACAACCCAGAAATACGCGTAAGTACAGTTTTACGATTCGGACATACACAACTAAACAGTTGCACTGTTACAACCGGAGACTGGGGCACGTCTCGCTCACGCAAGGAGAGTGTCGTTGTGTCACATGTGCTTAAAAACTGACACCTGTGGTTTCTCATGCAGCTTGACTGCATCACTGTTGTGATTAAACAAAAACATTGGATTAAACAGAACGGTGATGCACTCAAATGGCAAGCAACCTGTTCCGGTTTTAAGCTCCTATGACATAAACCAGGTGGGCACGTAATTTTAACGCCTTAATTTCTGTTGATCCTTCTTAACTGTAACTTGTAGGAACTACATGCAACAGCCAGGAATAGGTGCGCCAGAAGATGCAAATAAAAACATTTGGAAATCGGTTGTGGGTTTCTGCTGGACACAAATCCAGCTTCAGTGGACAATCGGTTATATATCCATGATTCTACAAGAGTAATTTTAACACCGATATTATACTATTTGAAAATTCCAAAAAAATCTATTTTCTATTTGAGTGTTCAACCTTGAGGCTGGTTTGCGGCAGAGCGCCATTTATCTCTTCTGTCTGCCTTCCTGTGCCCTTTCCACGCTTGCAATGTATCAAACATAATTCACCATTTGTTGCATGTATAAAATACATGGTCCTTCCCAACGATTTCTTTCCGTAATAGCTCCTTCTGTTACTGTTCTAATTATGTCGTCGTGTATTAGGATGAGTTCTAGAAGATAATTTCTACTTGTATGGATGTGCCTCCACAGAGATCTTGTTTCCTGTACCATGGAACTTGAGGTTAATAAACAAAGATTCAACCTTTGCCTAATATCTGTTCACAGAAAACCATACATACTTATCATGTAGATTGGGAATCTTACATTCGCTCAAGGAACGCAGAAAGATGACACTATTGGAAATATGGAATTCAATAAACATAAGCAGAAGATACCAGTAAAGAATTAAACGACCAGTTCCCTTTCCCCCCTCTACTAAAATAAGTTTCAGTTATCAAAAGGTAACTAGTGTTACTATTTCAGTACTATTTCACAATATCAGAACCCCTACCTTCCTCTCCCCCCCAACACCTACTTTTAACGATAATATTCAATCTTTGAACCTGTACTTATAAAATCAATTTTTAATATATATTTTATATTTCATTAAATGTAATTTAGTACCATGAAAACGTAACACTTTCCTGTCATCATGTGAATTTGTAATTTCCGTAATTTAATAACATCTCTGTAAGTCGCACACCTGTGAAGAAATGTTAGCGACATTCAGTTGTTTCATTATGATCGCCTAAGAATGTCGAAAGTCGGTTAGTAACTCAATAAATACTTTTGCAGAACATCAGGAATTTTTACATTTTGATAATAATCAGCTTCTGTCAAGCACCAACGAGAAAGTCATTTAACGTTTTTATAACTATTCAAATCAAATTATTGAGAAGGGAATTATTGATTGGGCATGTATGGAAACAGAAGGGTAGTCCAGCTGAACTACTGCCTAGTACGCCTCCACACACAATGAAATTATTTGAACGCATCATTGATCAAAGGATGCAACAAATAGTCTCACCATCAATCAATGTAGATTCGTGAAAGGCTGTGGGACGATAGATGGTATCCCTGCTGCTCGTCTGCTTATTGAAAACACCGTGAGAAGTGAAAAGATCTACACCTCTCATTTATAGACTTTGGAAAGGCCTTCGACGGAGTGTCACATAAGTTCATTTGGTTTGCTCTGCGAAAGAATGGGGTACCTGAAGAGCTTGTGAGATGGGTCAGACTGATCTATCATGATCTGAAGAGCCACTCTGTCAGATTACTTTCCTATTTCTGTAGATCAGAGATCTGCTCTCTCACTCCTCGTATTTAACAGTCATGGATACGATCACAACACCCTGTATGAAGACCTTATAAAATCATGCCTTTACCCTGACTAGGCACAAGACCGTAAAAAAAGGCGACAGCGAACGAAAACAACGGACCTTGCCAGCAGGCGGGACAAAAGCTAAGAATATTTAAAAAGTAGCAACCCGCCCAAGCTTTAGACTATTAGCAGATCGTGAGAAGGCGAACACTTTTTTTTTTCATAGTGTCGCATGAGCCTAAAGCATCGAAGTTCACCCTACGCATTATAAAAGAATATCGCTTTGTTCCATGCTCCCTAATGTCGCAGAATATTATAGTTAACTGGCATGCTACGCCTGTGGAGATCTATCTATGTTAATAAAGTACACGTTCTTTACGTTGTTCAGTTAAGATTGCTGATAAAATATATCTATAACTTTTTATCGGTTTCGAGGATTTAAATCATCATCTTCAGAATGGTTTACAACGTCTTCACATAGGAGATGTCAAATAAAGAGTTTCTCGTCGAAATATAAAATGAATAAAAATGCATGTAGAATTATACGTCACCAAAATGGATCGTCATAGAACATTAAAAGATAAAAATATGACTTTTTCTCACACAATTATAAGACAGACAGCCTTGTGTAACGGTCGAAAATTCGATATTACAGTCGATCACAATCGATATGTGAATTGATCGGCTGAAGTCTTTGACTAGTATGGAAGGTATATTAAACGTTTTTGTATATGCTTTTTCAAGCGAGGAGGTGATCTAAATTATTTTTTGAGAGTATATATGCCAAGATCGCTTGTTGGGACTGATGATCCCGTAGTTAAGTCCCAAAAGCTTAACAAACATTTGAACATTTTGGTATAACCATGTAAAGAGTTCATTTTTGTTTTGTTACAAATAAATATCCACTTCTCATAGAGATGTGCAGTTTTTTTCGATTCCTCGACAATTTCATTTTCGGCACTTAGCACCTTTACCATTGCCACTCTTCAGATGAGATTTTTGGGATCTTTATTGTTTTTGACACTTGCTTTTTTTTCTATTTATGTTTTAAACTGCGAAAGAAATTCCCAAGTTTTTAATTTATTACTTGTGTCATAATGTCAGTTACCTGATATTATTTCATAGAAGTGGTTGACAATTGGAAAATACTTTTAGACTCCGGATGTGCCATTTAAAACACAACCGATGTCGGCGACTACAGCAAGAAACTGCCGTGTAACTAGACGGAGGCATGTCTTGTACACTGCACTAATTCTGTAGTACGCACCGGATATTTGCATCTCCCGTCAAAGTAGGGGTAGGGGTCGGCTGAAAGGTGAGCAAGGGCAGATGAAAATTTAAGTCAGTTGCCGAAATTTTTAATGTCCCGCCAAGTAGGGGTGATCGAAGGGTGGTTGAGGTCGGATTTTAAATTTCCATGTGGCGGTCACTAGGTTTCGGAAACGGATGTGATGACTTCTATAATTTAATTATGCTAATTAATCAATTTCATATCGAAACTGAGCCACAAACCCCATCATTCCAATACTGCCTGTCCACTGAATATAAACCAATTCACTCCATTATGTAGCCTCCACCAGCTTACCAGCTTGCACATTGCCTTTTGCACAAGTTGAATAGATCACTTCACTGGTTTAATACTACTCTCCGGACCTACCATCTGCTCTTACCAACTGAAATAGCTGTGACCGAGCTATGGTTTGCCAATAGTCTGGGGTCAAATCGAGATGGTCAGAAGCCCATAAGACGCGCTGCAGACGATGTTTCTGTTGTTATTAAAGGCACTTGCGTTTGCTCTCTACCGCCGGCCGCGGTGGCCGAGCGTTCTGCGGCGCGCCAGTCACGGTCTGCACGGCCACTATCGTGTGCGCTCAAATTCCCCTCGGGCATGGATATTTGTACCGTCCTTAGTATTAGCTAGTTCATAAGTAGTTTGTAAGTTTAGGGACTGATGACCCCGTAGTTAAGTCCCATAAGCTCAACAAACAAACAGCCCTCTACTGGCATAGCCCAGTGACGCAAAATTTCGCCGCACTAATTGAAACGTTCATTATGCGTCAAATTGTTCAAATGTTTGTAAGCTTATTTGTGCAAACTGCTGTGGTCGTCAATATCTAAACTGATAAGCCACTTAAGCTAACGTACAATAAGGGCAACACACACACACACAAGCCCGAGAGAGACTCTAACCTCGGTCGCTCGGCCAGTAGCAAGGTGCCTTAGATAACGCGGCTACTCCTGCGCGGCTTCACAGGTACACAGAAAGCAATATTGACATTGAGACTGTAGGAGTACAGTTTCGTGGGGACGAAGTCTGCAATGTTGTGGTAAATCGCGCACATGCGCAGGAATCGTGATGTGTTTTGACAGCTATTGATTCGTCATAGTTCAGGGGTTAGTCAATAGATAACGGCACGCCTCATCTGTCAAACGAACGTCTAGTCGCACGCTTTGTAACTGGAAATTACAGGCCGTTATGCAGTGAATGGCGAACGGGGAGAGAAGCCCTGTTTGTCCTTGGAGAAATATGCAATAAACCACTGAAATATTAATAATTGTTGATCCATATATGATATAGAAAAGAACGCAGGCTCATTTCAAAGATAAAAACTAGACTCTCACTTTAATAGGTTTTGATTTGTAGAAACATTATAAAATAGTTTTGTAAACGATATATCTTGAAAACGACTTAACCAAATATTACGTATAAGGTGTCAAATGACAGATATAAGTGAGTACTATTAAGATGTATATTTAGTTTTTGCACAAATTTAGTAAATTTGAATTAGAGGCCAGTAACATGGTTTCAACGTATAAAAGCTGGATTTTTAATAAATAAACAATAATAACTGTAGTATTAGTGGCAGTACGCTAAATTTGTCTTACGTAAATAGTTAATGAAACCACAGGATCAATAGTACAGTGAATAATCTATGTTCCAATACTGAAAAAGCAAATGTAGAAAATTTGATTTTTTTGAAAATGCAAAACATATGATATGTGCAACGTTTTTTATTTCAATGGAAAATTTCCGTTGAATGCTATCATCACATGAATTTATTTCATTTGTATTTTATGTGAAAGAGCTAATTTTGTGAAAATAGGATACCGATTTGATTTCAAAGTAAGCCAGCGAGGGTACTTAATGCGGACATTTCGGCTTGTTAAGGGCAGTCTGTTGATGTCTGTCTGACAGACAAGACGTGTCATTATGCTGGGTGACTGTGGAGTCGCTTGAGGACTTGTGAAATTTTAGCAAAGTGTTCTAGTGTGGAACTTAGAAATATTTGGTCTGTGGTGCTTCGAGAACTTATATTTAATTCTGTGTCTGCGGGACTTAGAAAAAGTCTTTAGTGCTGCTTCAAGAACTCTAACTATATTCTGTGAAAGTGGAATTTTTAGTTTCTCAGTGAAAGTTTCAAACACAAAGACTGCAATGTTGCATAGGTCACTCCAATATTCAAGCCGCGGCAGAATAGCCGTGCGCATTGAGGCGCCGTTCTGCGGTGCGCGCGGCCGTTCGCCGTCGGAGGTTCGAGTCCTCCTTTGGGCATGGGTGTATGTATTGCCCTTAGGTTAGTCAGCTTAAGCAGTTTGTAAGCTAGTAACTAATAACCAAGCAGTTAAGTTCCATTGATTTACAAACTTTTGAACATTTCCTCAAACATTATGACCTACCTCTAACAGAAAGACTTTTTGTCCCATAGTCAACACGGATTCAGAAAGTATCGTTCGTGTGAAACTAGTGATGTCAAATAAATTCCATATTTCTAGATATTCCAAGACTTTTGACACTGTACCTCACAAGAGTCTTCTAATCAACCTACGTGTTTATGGAATATAGCCACAGTTGTGCAATTGGATTCGTGATTTTCTGTCAGAAAGGACACAATACGTTGTAATTGACGTTAAGTCATTACGTAGAAGTGATACATGGCGTTCCACAGGGAGTGTTATAGGGCCACTAGTCTTCCTTATATTTATAAACGATTGAGGAGACTATGTAGATCTCTTACACTGTTCGCGGATGATGCTGTCATTTATTGGTTAGTAAAGTCACCAAAAGATCAAAATAAATTCAAAATGATTTAGATAAGATAGTTGCATGGTGCAAAAATTGGCAATCGATCCTTAATAACGATAAGTGTGAGATCATCCATATGACCACTAAAAGTAATCCGTTAAACTTCAGTTACATGAGGAATCAGTCAAATCTACAGGCGGTGAATTCAACTAAATACCTAGGAGTAACAATTACGAACCCATGCACGTTCAACACGATATCAGATTTCATTTGGCGTATTGTGAAGAACCAGTTGCTCTGTCACCATTGAGCAGACGTTTTCAGTTACTACGAGATCTGAAGAATGTGCTGAAAATTTTCCGTATCCAGAAGGCCAGTACAGGACTTGCAACATGCAGTCGTGCATTATCCTGCTAAAATGTAGGGTTTCGCACGGATCGAATGGAGAGTAGAGCCACGGGTCGTAACATTTCTTAAATGTAACGGCCACTTCTCAAATTGTCGTCGATGAGAACAAGAGGTGACTGAGACGTGTAACCAATGGCAGCCCATACCATCACGCCGGGTGATACGCCAGTATGGCTATGACGAATATACGCTTCCAAAGTGTGTTCACCGCGATGTCGCCAAACACATATGCGACCATCATGCTGTTACACAAAAAGTAGATTCATTCGAAAAACTGACGTTTTTCCATTCGTGCACCCAGTTTCGTTGTTGCGTACACCATCGCATGCGCTCCTGTCTGTGATGCAGCGTCAAAGGTAACCGCAGCCATGGACTCCGAGCTGCTGCAAACGTCGTCGAACTGTGCTTGCAGATGTTTGTTGTTTTGCAAACGTCCCCATCTGTTGACTCAGGGATCGAGACGTCGCTGCACGATCCGTTACAGCCATGCGGATAAGACGGCTGTCATCTCGACTTTTAGTGTTACGAGGCCGGTGGGATCCAGCACGACTTTCCGCACTGCCCTCCTGAATCCACCGATTCCATATTCTGCTAACAGTCATTGGATCGCGACCAGCGCGAGCTGCAGTGTCGCGATACGATAAACCGCAATCGCGATAAGCTACAATCCGACCTTTATCAAAGTCGGAAACGTGGTGGTACGCATTTCTCCCCCTTACAGGATGCATCAGAACAACTTTTGACCAGGCAACGCCGGTGAACTACTGTTTGTGTCTTAGAAATCGGTAGGAAACTTTCCGCATGTCAGGACGTTGTAGGTGTCGCCACCGGTGCCAACCTTGTGTGAATGCTCTGAAATGCTAATCACTTACATATGACTGCGTCTTCTTCCTGTCGGTTAAATTTCGCGTCTTTAGCACGTCATGTTCGTGGTGTAGCAATTTTAATGGCCAGGAGTTGTGTATATATACAGGGTGTTACAAAAAGGTTCGGCCAAACTTTCAGGAAACATTCATCTCAGACAAAAAGAAAGAAAATATGTGGACATGTGACCGGAAACACTTAATTTCCATTTTAGAGCTCATTTTTTTACTTCTCTTCAAATCACATTAGTCATGGAATGGAAACACACAGCAACAGAACGTACCAGCGTGACTTCAAACACTTTGTTACAGGAAATGTTCAAAATGTCCTCCGTTAGCGAGGATACATGCATCCACCCTCCGTCGCATGGAATCCCTGATGCGCTGATGCAGCCCTGGAGAATGGCGTATTGTATCACAGCGGTCCACAATACGAGCACGAAGAGTCTCTACATTTGGTACCGGGGTTGCGTAGACAAGAGCTTTCAAATGCCGCCATAAATGAAAGTCAAGAGGGTTGAGATCAGGAGAGCGTGGAGGCCATGGAATTGGTCCGCCTCGACCAATCCATCGGTCACCGAATCTGTTGTTGAGAAGCGTACGAACACGTCGAATGAAATGTGCAGGGGAGCTCCATCGTGCATGAACCACATGTTGTGTCGTACTTGTAAAGGCACATGTTCTAGCAGCACAGGTAGAGTATGCCGTATGAAATCATGAAATCAAAATGTTCAAATGTTTGTAGAGCTTATGGGAATTGACTACGGGGCCATCAGTCCCTAAACTTACAAACTACTTATGAACTAGCTAAGACTACAGACGGCACAAATATACATGCCCGAGGGGGGATTCGAACCCCCGACCGTAGTGGCCGTGCAGACCGTGACTGAAGCGCCTCAGTCCCCTCGGCCACCGCGGCCGCCGAGGGGACTGAGGCGCTCCAGTCATGTTCTACACGGCCACTACGGTCGGGGGTTCGAATCCCCCCTCGGGCATGGATATTTGTGCCGTCCTTAGTTATAAGTAGTTTGTACGTTTAGGGACTGATGACCCCGTAGTTAAGTCCCATAGACTCTACAAACATTTGAACCACCGCGACCGGCTATGAAATCTTGATAACGTGCTCCAGTGAGCGTAGCTGGAAGAACATGAGGCCCAATCAAGACACCACCAACAATTCCTGCCCAAACGTTCACAGAAAATCTGTGTTGATGACGTGAATCGAGGAAGTACAGTACATACTAACGAAACAATTGGGTATTTTGACAATTGTCTCCACGAATTATTTCAATTTACATTTAAAGAGAAATACTAAAATGAGATCTAACATGGAAATTAAGCGTTTCCGGACACATGTTCACATAACATATTTTCTTTCTTAGTGTGTGAGGAATGTTTCCTGAAAGTTTGGCCGTACCTTGTTGTAACACCATGTATTTGTGTATATCGCTATCACAAGAGTTCTCACAGTGAACGTCCTGAGGTTAGCACGGGCTTATACTGCCTTTGAGAAGGAGAGCGCTACTCGTAACGCAATTAGGTCTTCACTGTCAACGACGCGGCGCTGGAGGCGGGAGCGTGCTGTGCCGCCATCAGATACCGTCAGATACGTGTGATCGATCGGATCGCGGCGCGACTTCTTCCAGCCTGCCGGCTGCGCCCCTCGGCGCTGGGGGAGCGGGACGTGTAATAAAGTCAGCTCCGGAGCTGCGAAGTGGCGGCTTTAATCCGAGCCGCTCTGCGCGTGTATTGCTCGCGTAAATCCCCCCCCTACCCCCTCCACTCCGCAGTCTCAGGACCGCCCACGACCCTCTCGCGGCGCCCTCTAGGCGCCCGCTGCGCAGTTCGGCTTCGCCTCTCTCCGACGAGTTCTCGCAGTGACTGAAGCACACGGAACACGGGTGCAAGTTACTGTAATTGGCGTACATTCACGAAGCTGCTAAGCTAGTAATAACCGGACACCACCAGTTGGGATTTTTTGTGATCTCTCAAAGGCTTTTGATTGTGTAAATCATGGGATTCTTCTAGTATTGTGGTATGAGTGGGACAGTGCACAAATGGTTTAAATCATACTTAACTGGAAGAGTACAGGAAGTTGAAATAAACATTTCACATGATATAGATGAAACAATTAATTCTTCTAACTGGGGAGTTATCAAAAATGGGGTCCCACAAGGTTCGGTCTTGGGTCCTTTGCTGTTCTTAATATAAATTAATGACCTGCCATTCTACGTTCACGAAGATGCTAAGTTAGTACTATTTGCTGATTAGAATACAAGTATATCTGTCACACCTGACAAACAGGAATTAACTGATGAAATTGTAAATGATATCTTCCAGAAAGTTATTAAGTGGTTCTCTACAAATGGACTTTGATAAAACCCAGTAGGGTAAGGTGGTACAATTTCGATCGTTTCGGACAAATGTTATTATAACTGGAAATAAATTGAGAAAAGGAATAGTTTTAACTATGACACTTGTTCTTGGATGTTTAGTGAATATGTAACACAAATATTATACGGTTACAAATATTGGTATAAACACAAAAAAAGATTACGGAATTGAGAAAAATCGATCGAAAATGTACCACAGTAGGTACATTTGTGATCACTTCCTCATACAATTTTGATTACGGGCATCTTCCACATAGAAAACACTTTTTCTGTCACGCACCAACGCGTACTTCGTGGTACCAAACATTCCATTTTTGGCAGCGAATCCAGTCACCCTTAACTAGATAATTTATAAGAGCGCGTTAGACGAAGTAGCTTCACTTACCTCTTAAAGGGAAAACTTTATATCTCCTTACCGCAAAGCGGTGTATTCTTGGGAAAGACAAGAGGAGCTGTAGAAACCTGCTACTCTACAACATGACACAACGAGACACTACGAGACAGACAAATGGCGCGAAAACTTATGTTGATCAGAACTGTACCTATATCGAATTTGTACCACCTTACCCTATATACAGTTTAATACAGTAAATGGCATGATACCATTAATAAATTTAGACTTGGAACATAAATACGTAGCTAAGGTAGGATATTAAAATCTTTAGGTGTTGGGACTGAATTGGAAGAAACATATTGAAGATCTCCCGAAACGTTTGAGTTCAGCTACTTATGCTATCAGAGTCACTGTAAAATTTGGTGATATACATGTCAATAAATTAGCTTACTACGTCTATTTTCATTGACTGCTTTCATATGGGATCATATTCTCGGACAATTCAACATGGAGTAAAAAGGTATTCATTGCACAAAAGCGTGTAATCAAAATAATTGCTGGAGCCCACCCAAGAGCATCCTGCAGACATTTATTTAGGGATCTAGGAATCCTCACTGTAGCTTCATAATATATATATCCACTCATGAAATTTGTTATTAACAACCAATCCAATTCAAAAGTAATAGCAGTGTGCATAGCTACAACACTAGGAAAAAAGATGATATTCACTTTTCAAGGTTAAATCTAACTTTGGCTCAGAAAGAGGTGATTTATACTGCCACAAAAGTCTTTGGTCACCTACCAAGTAGCATCAAAAGTCTGACAGATTGCCAACTTGTATTTAAAAAGAAATTAAAGGAATTTCTGAATGGCAACTCCTTCTAAATGTAGATGAATTTTTGTATAAAACTTAAAAAAATAAAAATAAATTTAACAAAATAAATAAAAAATTAAAAATAATCCTTATAATTTACTAAACTGACACGTTCCACATCATTACGAAATGTATATATGACCTATGGAACACATATTAATCTAATCTAATATATATACACTCGTGGCCATTAAAATTGCTACACCACGAAGATGACGTGCTACAGACGCGAAATTTAACCGACAGGAAGAAGATGCTGTGATATGTAATCACATGTCAGTTCTACTATATTTGACCAACGAATACCCGTTTATCATCTGTATTTCTTCTTGGTGTAGCAATTTTAATAGCCAGTAGTGTATACGTGGCGTCTGTTCCGAAAGATGTCACTTCTGATCCTGCATTTGTTATTCTTTCATTTTCACAGAATGTAATTATGACATCAACTGCGATTGGACAAAGCTGAAAATGTGTACCCAGCCAGAATTCGAACTCGGGTCTTCTGCTTTCTAGGCAGTTGCGCTTACCACTACACCACTGGGTCACAGTGATCGCCGCTCCTGCAAGATCTACCTAAGCACGCCTCCCGTCAAACACAAATTCTCAGCTTTACCTTGCCCACAGTACTCAAACGCCTAGTTCCAAAAACTAATTCCCGTAAGAATAACGGCCCAAAATTTCCCCACCCCTCCCTACTAACAAAACGATCATTGCCCGTCATCGGCATATTAAAGCGGGAGACCCGGGTTCGAATTCTGGCCGAGTACACATTTTCAGCTTTGTCCATTCGCAGCTGATGTCATATTTTCTGTGAATATGAAATTAATGTACACCATAGGATTCAGCTTGTTGTGTATTATGAAGAAGACCATACCACATTAACTGATGGTTTACTTGTGTATAACCACGAATATATTCACAGATTATTACAATATAATATGAAAATTTTTCACCATAATAATAATAACAATGTTTTCTACAACATTTTTGCTAAACTATTCCTGTTCGTAAAAAAACATTATAACAGTATTATGTAGCATTATACTTTTGTTAATGGATTTCATAACTAACACTTCCTGCTGTCTTTTATAACCTACTTAACTGTTTTCAGGATCTGCTCACCCCACAGTTGTGTTGTTGCTATAAATTGTCAAATATAAAGTTGTAAACAGAAACCGGCACTGGTCTAGTCGTAATCTACTCATGCACCTAATTTCTGATTTGGTTTGTTAGAAAAATAAGATTTATTTGTAATAATTTTATATATTTCTCGTTTGTGGTAGATTTATTTATGTTTAACAAATAATAGATTCAAGACGATATTTTGTAACAGATTTGTGCTAGATTGTTCTGGAAAATACCTCGATGTATAAATAGTTGCGAATTGGCGCGCACAGTCAGTCTATAGTTTGTCTCAGTCCGTCAATGTAAGTTTAAATTAGTGTCTAATGAATTAGTTTATCCAGTGTGATGTTAATAATTTTTAATTCCGTAGACCTTCAAGAACCCGCCAAATTATATTTATGTGATTTTTTTATTTATTTGTGGAAGAAAGTTAATGACATTTTTGCAGCAAACTTCGGGAGGTGAGCAATCAATATAGTCGAAAAGTAAAAGGTGATGTATATACCATTATATTACAAGAGAACCGCATTTATCAAACATTCGTTGTTTTTTTATGTAGTCTTCTCTCCGAATATTGGTTTAAAGTAGCTATCAACATTATCGTAAGGCCGTTATTACACGATCATATTTCTTTGTCAAAGTGGATATTTACGACAAAGAAACTTGATAGTGTAATGGGGAACTGTGACATATGCACTGTGTTATGCATCACTAGTCCTAGCGCCATATGTCATGACTGACATAATGGAACCTAAATTTTACATGTTCTTAAAATATATTTATTTATGAATGTCCCTCAACTTTTTGTACCAAAGAAGGGTTAGTTTACTTTCACTTAGTAGTGAAATCTCGCTGTACATAACTACTAAACAGCACTAATTGCGCTCACATCAGAAGTATAAAGTAACGGCGCTTGGTCTTGTGATGCATAACATGGTCAATAAATTTCTTCAAAGACATATTATCAAATCTAGGTCCTCGAAGTAGATTTGGTCATAAAATTCATTTGTCTTCTGTTCCCTGCAGTGCGAAATATCACCATTTTGAGCGCTAGCACCGCTGCAGTTATTGGACTGCTGTGTGTTTGTAAATATAGCTGCAAAGTTTAAGTTGGTGTGTTCAGTATGTACGAAACAGATGAGGCATTGTATAATGTGACCCATCCTGATTACAAAACTATGTTTAGAAAATTGGAGAGCTGTTACAAAATGGCAGAAGTTATTAGGTATGAAATACGGACCAGTTGTACCACAGACGACATGGAGACAGAAATTATTTTTTTTAATTTTTGTATAAATTTTGTAGTTAAATGATGAAACACAAATTGTATCTAATTTGTTTACAAAGTTTATGCCCTCATTATATAATTATTCAAAATAGTTCTTAATGCCCTTGCTAAGCACTAAATTTTTATTTAGTTTGATATTTTCATCCTTCATTGCCTTATAAATTGGTTCACACCTTTCAGGAGTTATTTTGTTTAATACATACTGTGGTATTCGAGTGCTACACTGAAGACTACAATAGATCTTTCCAGTAGCAAGAAATCACAGTGACGCTGTACCCCCGTCTTATGTAGATGGAGCGGTGGCCGAGGTGACCGAGGCGCTCTAGTCACGGTCTGCACGGCCACTACAGTCGGGGGTTCGAATCCCCCCTCGGGCATGGATATTTGTGCCGTCCTAGTTCGTAAGTAGTTCATAAGTAGTTTGTAAGTTTAGGGACTTATGACCCCGTAGTTAAGTCCCATAAGCTTAACAAACATTTGAATTTGAATTTGTAGATGTAGCATTGCTCATGCGCGTATTTCGCTTTGTGATGAGAGGAGCCAGTTTAATTGAGTAAATACTGATACGCTGCGGCATTCATTCTCACGTCATTCATATATAACTTGACGTCCTCCACTTGTAGCCCCGCTACTAATTTTATGAATGTTTTTGTTGTCACCATGTGTAACCTATATCTTCAACCAAGTACGTTTTCTTTTTTCCCCAACTTGTTTTCGTCCAAAGGCATACAACATGTAACTGTGGCGTCCACATTTGACATGAAGTCACTAATGAGGTATGCGTCCATTTTCAATTTCGTAATTAAACAATGCCATAAGGGACGCTTTAAAAACATGAAGGCCACAGGTAGTGATGCCTCTGTTATTCATTGACGCTTTTCGACTTTGTCATCGTCATAATCTGCAATTTTTGTAACCATCAATTAGCATAGTGTTACAAAAAGAGAATTATTACAAGAGATAGACACAATACGTCTTAATACAATAAACAAGTACATACCTAAAACATGGGGTAAAGTTTCGTACAATTGTACCACGTCGTGGGTCTGCTGAACTATACAAAAGCAAAGTAGCAGACATAACCGTCCAAGCGTCGGGCGCTGTGGCTCAGCGCGGCCCGATCAGGGGGCTAAACGCCCTCTGTAATAAAAAAAAAACTGAGTCAGCCCTTCAACGAACAACCACGAACAAACTGAACGAACGACCGCGAACCATAGATCTACCAGATAAAAAAAAAAAAAAAAAAAAAAAAAAAAAAAAAAAAAGTAAACGAACGGTGTCGCCTGATGACATTAAAGTACACAGGGAATGTAGAAGTAGATATCATATAAAAAAAGATAAAAGGAACAAACTAGGTTGCCATAAGCACTTAAGAATTTTTTTATTTGTTTATTTTTTATTTATTTATTTTTACTTCCTATAAAGGAAAATGTAGCCCCCTCAAATTCCCAAAACAACAACAACAACACAGCTCAGTTGGAGACTACTGCTACCTGCGACTGAAGACTGACTGCATCACCTTCCACAATCAAGCTCGTGGCGGCGCATGGCTGTAAGAACTAACGAAGCAGAAAGCTTTCTCAGGTCATCCGAAACGTTACCGCTTAATAGCTTGTCACCACTCCCGAAGATTGCTCCGATATGTACCCGACAAAAGGTGAGGATGGAAGGAGAGAGGAAAGAAAATGATGGAAAGATAACTATCCGCCCGGAACATGTCGAGGTCACTGGAGATGAAGCATAAGTTTCGATACGGGCAAGGTAGAAAACAAATCGCTTCTCTCCATTCAGACAGTCTAAATCTGCGTCTACATATATACTCCGCAATCCACCGTAAGGTGGGTGGCGGAGAGTACACTGTACCACTTTAGACATTTCCTTTCCTATTTCACTCCCAAACAGTATGTGAAAAAAGTCTATATACATCTGCACGATGCCTAATTTTTCTTGTCTTTGTGATCTTTACGCGAAATGTAAGTAGGTGACAACAAGATCGTTCTGCAGTCAGCTTCTAATTTTGGCCCTCTAAATTTCCGCAACAGATATCTTCCTGGCATTTACATCCATCGTCTTTGCATTAAAAATCCACTTCTAACTTGGAAAAGTTACACTACACTACATCTTAAAAGTCGACCACTGTACGTAACAAAAAGCCTTGCTCCTTGGCCCAAACTGAGAACTGACACGTTTCAAATTACTTCAACAACTGCAAGTTAATACTACCGTGATCAATATACATAGCAGCTCACACGTTATTACACACAGACATTAATAAGCAAGCTACCACAATTAAAGTTATCTTAGAAAGGTGTCTAAGAAAACATTTGTGGCGCAACGGAATTTAGACATAATTTGCATCTGAGCTTGTTCTCAGCACTTGTGAAGAACAATATTAAATAAAAGAGGGAAGGTGCTCTTAAACTACAATTTCTAGGAAACTTACGGATTATGCTGAACATAACTTGTTTATTCAGATAGAAAACAAGCAAAATGTGGAACCAATTTCGTTAACACAATAAAAATGCATCTCTTACATGGATGTGCCCGTCTAACGTCCATCACCTCTTTTCGGAATGACTCAAACTGAGCCCTAATATATTCCTGAATCACGGAAATGTTTATTAGTTCTCAGTCTATAACGAAATCATTCCACTGTAGGTGAAGTTGAACTTATCTTATATGCTGGCTGAAGTCCATTGCGTTGTGATTTGTCTTCGGCATTCACTAAAGAATTTGATTTTACAGGATATTTTCATAAAGTAAATCCATCTTAGTTGATATGGAAACTATTTTATTTCCACTTAAACATTGCACAATCAAGAAATGCAGCAGCAAGCCAACAGAGCTGCTTACAGGTTTCTGGCCACTCGAATACTCCATAACCGACTAAACAAACAATGGTTTCTCTCCAACATCTTTCTGCTTAACCGCGTAATAATATTGACGACAAAGTTTTGTAATTCACTATTAAACAATATTCTTTTACATTAAATATGGCAAAATACAGAAATAAAAACATTAGATTTAAGCTTCGACTATTTATGTCAATGTATGTACTTGTTTCATGAATTTTGTATTTAAATGTAGTACACAAATTTAACGTCATCCTTTTGACTAGTGTTTACAGTGCTCAAATTATTTACATTATGTGTGTTTTCGAAATGCACACATATTTGTTTTGCCAATAGTGTGTAGGCGTATTATTATTGTGACATGGAATTTTAATGTGTTTTAGTTTGCGGTTAAATTATTTATTAATACGGATTTGTATATGGTTGTCTTAGTTTTGTTAATTTCGAAGATAGTTTCTTAGTACCAAACGGATTATTAGTTTTAGTGCATGAAAAATTATCAGTATTTAATTTAGGATCTAGTGATATATAAAACATGGTCTGCCCTAATTTATTTAAACAAAAGGTATATATGAAATAATGTTGTGCAATAGTTTATAACATGTAGCATTATTGTTTTTATACAAATTAGTATCTATATAGGTTCAGCAATTTCCAAAACTAAGTGTAATGCATTTTTAGTGTTTGCAGCTATTTTTTACGAAAGTATTAAAACCTGAAAATTACGTAAAAGGTCAGTCAAAGTTATATTTAAATGAACGTACTATTTCTTAAAAGCGTTTTACTAATAGTGTTAATAGAATTTCAAACAGAAGGCGAAAATGTAAAATATCACATGTCCGGTAATGACGTTTTAGTTTAGGTGTCAGGTATTTCGTGTTTCAATGTTGGCAACTGATTTTTAGGAGTGCACAACATAGCAGAAACGTTGCACCCAGCCTAAATTATACATGATTTAACGCTACTGGGGGGAAGGATTCATAATCATTCTCTCACGCACACGCAATGCCACTGCGAAACTCACCAAAATCAGCGTGCTGAGACGAGGCGGAAGTAGGTGCCGCTATCGGAGGCGATATTCAGCAAGTCGGAGGTAGTACAAAACACAATATACAAAAACACTTTAAAGCTGGCTCTACTCTGTCGTTCATGATTTGAGATGGGGCGCGTGTATAGCCAAGTTAAATTACATCTGAACAGAAAACGCGAGCAAACACGCTAACGGCGACGCACGGCTCCGTTACATGAACGCACTCCATTGAAGGTGAAGTGGTTGAAAATCCGGTTCATTATACAAAATCACGGTGGATTCTTAAGTTACAGTCTGTTAGAAATCCATCTCGGTACTGGTTTTATATGAGAAGTGGCGTGAATTCAGGCGACTACTGCAAACCCCGTAAGTCGGAACTCGGACCCACGTGGTTCCCAAAACCGAAAAAATTGAATAAATTCAGATTCCAAAAAATAAAGAAAATTAACTACAGCCTGCAACCCATAGAAATGCTTATAATTACATAAGGAAGCTATTGAAGGAGGTTGTACAAGGCTCAGAGAGAATTACGGCCGGCCGCGGTGGCCGAGGAGACGTAGTCTGCTTTCGGCAGGCGAGCTGTGAGGAAGTGGTGTTTACATCCTCGCTGCGGCCGGTCGCGCGCGCTACGTGTGTGGTGAATTGGACGCTCTTGCGGCGTAAATACTATCTGTAGTTTAGAATGGATAGAGCATAAATATGACTGAGCACCTTCGCAAAGACACTTTGAAGTTCACATTTGATGACCGATATGCGAGACCCAAAGCACTAGAAGTGGAAGCCTTTTTAAGGGACGTTGTAAAACTCAGCTTTAGCGAAATTATTGGTATCCATCTGTCGATCGTTAGTTGCACAGTTTACGTGAAAATGATCAGTACTGCTTGTTGCGGTAAAATCATAGAACAATGCGGAAGATCCCTAAAATTCAATCATTGTGATGGGAATGTTGGAGACGTCAAAGTTGACCATGCAGGTTTTGCTACCCGAACTGTCCGAATCTTTGAACTTCCATTTGAAATACCCCCGGAAGCGATCAATTCAGCTCTTAAACCCTACGGACGAATTATCAGCAGATAAGCAGAAAAGCAGAAAAGTGGACGACCTTTCAAACTTTCCCTGTTCTCAACGGCGTCAGACAGGTCAAAATAGAACTCCGAAAGCACATACCGTCTTACCTTTACGTGTGTGGGTATAGAGCCATTGTAATTTACGACGGTCAGCCACGTACATGTTCCGGTTGTGATCAGACCGGCCATGTACGAACTGAGTGCATTCAACGGAGAGTGACGCAGCTGCCTACCAAAGAGCCGATCGCGCCTATGGTGATGACGGCACTGCCAGTTATGTATGCCTTAGTTTCCCGCGGCACAACAACCAAAGCATTCAGCGAGGCTGAGGACAGACAATATGAGCCCCTCGAAGACAACCAATGTCTGCCAATGGAAATCAGTAACGCAGAAGCACCGACCATCCCTCCCTCCAACGTGACGAGAACGGTTATTGAAAAAGAAGTGGAAGCGAATCCTGAAAAAGACACCGAACAACACGTGCGTAAAGATGAGGAGGACATTGCCATACAAGATCCAAGCTCACATTCAGAGAATGAAGAGAGCTTGAAATCTGGTTCTTCCCCTAAAACACACAAAAAACGGCGTTTAGCACCACCTGACGCAGAACACAAGGCACAGACGCTCCGCGAAAAAGCGCAAGAAATTGGCAAGAAGTTAAGTGGGAAAAAATCAGTAACGTCACAACGCAACCAGCAGACTACAAAAAAGGAAGACTCCAGAAATATAGATATTCACCGCCAACAGGGTGATGAAAAAGACAGCGCCAGAGGTATTGCAGGCACCATCCACAACGTAAGACTGATCAACGTCTATGCACCGTCTGGCTCCGGCAACAGGCGAAAACGAGCCGACTTCTTTAAAAACGACATAGTGCCCCTCTTCCGTGGAAGATATGAACACATCATTTTTGGAGGCGACTATAATTGTGTTTTATCTGCTAAAGACCAGACACCAAATTTTAATTATTGTGCAGAACTGAACGCAATAGTTAGAGAATTCAATTTGATCGACACGTGGGAGCAAAAGAATGGGGAACGGCGAGGTTTCACTCACATTACTAGCCACCCCGCCAGCCGCATTGACAGAATCTACGTTTCCGATACCTTGAAGACGCACATTCTATAAACAGAACTATGGCCTACTATCTTTTCAGATCACATATCTTACATATGTACCTTGAATTTAAGAAAACAAGAAACCTACAGGGGACGTGGTCTCTGGAAAATGAACGTAGACATCTTAAAGGATTCTGCATGTCAAGCGACATTTAATGATGTATGGCAAGAATGCGAGAAAAGATTCCATTCATATTCCTCAGCAGTTGCATGGTGGACAAAATGCGCTAAACCTATGATCAGAAGAGCAATGACAAATTAATCTCGTGAGAAAACAACCTGGCACAAGCGGACAGCTGAATTTTATTTCAAAGTCCTCAGGGATTTATACGCATCTGATGCGTCAGTTATTGACAACCATGCAGAAATTAAAAGCATTCAAGCCAAACTCCTGTCATTAAAACGCAAACAACTTGATGGTTATAAAATAAGATCACGACTTCAAAATGAAGTACAGAATGAACAAACATCTATTTATCATTTAATAAACGAAAGAAAACGACAACGCAGAAAAATAATAACCGAATTGCGAACGTCAGATGGGAGACTACTAACTCAGCAAAATGAGATCAAGGCGGAAATTCACAATCATTTCACCAATTTACTAAGCAATACACCCACGGATATAACGGCTCAAACTGACCTTACAACCGGAATGACACGACAACTTGTCCAGGACGAAGCAGACAGCCTGTTAGTCGAAATATCAGAAGAGGAAGTTGAAGATGCGATAATGCGGAGCCCGAAAAACAAATCTCCTGGTCCTGATGGATTTCCGGCAGAGTTATACCATACATTCAAACGACAGATGATACCCAACCTCACATGTGTATATAAGGAACTTACGAACCCCAACACCAACATCCCAGTTGATTTCCGAGAAGGAGTAGTTGTACTGATCCCGAAAAAAACTACAGGAAAATCAGTAGAAAACCTAAGACCTATCACCCTACTCAATAGTGATTACAAAATCTTTGCGCGAATTCTGAACGAAAGACTGAAATCAGTACTGAACTCCGTCACCGGTTCTTATCAATCGAGCGTACGCAAAGACAGATCCATTCACCACACACTATGTTACTACAGGGACATAATTTCATTATCAGCAGCTTGTAATCTAAAGTGTGCTTTGGTATCATTAGACTTCGAAAAAGCATTTGATAGAGTCAACCATGATTACCTATTTCACGTTATGAGTACTATGAACTTTCCGCAAAGCTACATCAGGATCCTAAAGAACCTCCTCAACAATTCAGCCTCTATAATAATGGTAAATGGTCAACTCAACAGACCAATAACTGTAAAAAGTTCAATGAGACAGGGTTGTCCTCTGTCCATGTCGCTTTTTGCAGTAGCCATAGAACCCTTGCTTTTTCGACTGAGTACAAATTTACAAGGCATATTACTACGTGGGCAAAAGATTGTCTGTCAATCATATGCTGACGACGTCACGGTCTTGGTCAAGGACAATAATGAGATCTGCAAATTATTAGAGGTAATAAAAATGTATGAACTCGCGTCTGGCGCCAAACTGAGCCGACAGAAATTCGCAATAATGAACATCGGACGAGGTTTAGGAGTTCCCATTCAAGGGGAAATAAAGGAGACTGCTACTTTGAAATGCCTCGGTATTGAATATACGCCCAATATCCAGCAAACGATTGCACGGAATTACAGAAGACTACTTAATAGCATACGTGCCAGTATATATCAGAATGTACTCAGGACACTCGACGAAATACAAAGGGTGGAAGTGGTGAATATATATCTCTCATCCAAAATAAATTATGTGGCACAAGTTTTACCAGTTCCGCGGACTGTAGCTGACAGGATCTTGGCAGCCTTTGGCCACTTCGTCAGCCGTGGCCATATCTTCAAAGTCAAATACGAGACTTTGACACTATCGACCGACAACGGTGGACTTAATCTAACAGACGTCTACAATAAAGCGCAAGCCCTGTTTGTTAGCAAAACGTACAAGCAGTGGACAAAAACGCCGAACACCATAGCGGCATTTCTTTTAAATGAAATAGCGCCACCTAACTGTGCTGCCCCAATCGATGTCCGCCACATTCCCACCGTCCTGTATCACTTTAAACATTTGTTAATCGAATACAGCTATATAAGCATGAGAATGGCAGAGAAAGACATGTATAGAGTCAAAGAAGTCTACAAAAATTTAATGAAATTTCATAACAAGAACATCATTGAACGAAAGTATAAAGACTTCAACTGGAAAATGATCTGGAGAAACATCCATAATCCCCACTTACCGACAAACGTGAGGGCACTCTGGTATTACGCTGTTAATCGAAAAGTCCCAACAAACCAACGACTTCATAATATACATCTCGCAACTTCTCCTTTGTGCACACTCTGCAACCTGAATGACACAGACGAACATCAATTTGTCTGCAGAAACATTGACAACATTTGGCAGTTACTCAGGAAAAAACTTGCAATTATGCAGAGAATGTCGCCAACCACCATAACACCTGCAAGCCTAATACATCCGGACGAAGAACTTTACCCCAATACGAAACAAAACGCCGTGAATTGGCTAAAGGGACATGCAATATATTACATACTGACAACTACGGAAAAGAGCGAAGGAGATTTCTGGATATACATTAGAATGCAGCACGACAAACTACTGCAAGTAGAGGACTATCAAAAAAAATACGCAAACTTTCTCAAAAGAACCATCGTGTGAAACATAAATAAAACGACATCCTTGATGATGTGACCCAATGGGCATATCAACAGGTTAAATTATTATAAATACAATTTCTAGGAAAATGTAAGAATAACGAATAACGATCAACTAAGGAACGACTATTTTGACGAAAATAAACTTTTCGAAACAGAAGAAAAGGTTTTATTTCACCAAGTTTGGCTCTAGAAGAGAGACAGTTTGTTTTTTTACATTATTTCAGTTCCCCCCCTTTTTTTTAAGTCTACAGAGATATAATTTTCAAATGCATAAATTCTACCATCACCAAGAATTCATGTTACGTTGTATCATTAACAGAAACGGAGTCTAGCTAGCTGACGCATTTCAAAGTTAGAGAAGATAAACAAAAGGAGAGCAAAAAGAAGAACCAGATCAAGTACACGGATACGTGTGGAAATTACAACAGTTACACCCGAGAAGACGAACTTTGACATCGGAAGTTGGCAAAGACACCGAAAGATAAAATTTATATAGCATTTCAGAAGATATGAAATTATGTTTCACACCGAAGAAGGCAATCTTAATTTAGAGAAGACATTATACAACATTATATTTTGCTTTCAATTTTTTCCTATAACTGAACATTAAATCATAATACAGAAAAAAAAATTGCTCTTGCCTTTATCGTTCCAGAAGCAGAAGGGGAATTTTAAGTTTATTCAATTAAAAAAAAAAAAAAAAAAAAAAAAAAAAAAAAAAAAAAAAAAGGAGACTGAGGCACTCCAGTCACGGTTTGCACGGCCACTACGTTCGGGGGTTCGAATCCCCCCTCGGGCATGGATATTTGTGCCATCCTAGTTCGTAAGAAATTCATAAGTAGTTTGTAAGTTTAGGGACTGATGACCCCGTAGTTAAGTCTCATAGAATATACAAACATTTGAACATTTTTTGGGAATTACTGACACAGACAGAGTTCGTACTACAAGTCGGAGAAGAAACAGCAACATTAAAATCGGCGGGGAGAGAAGATCGCAAAATATTAGTGGAAATCAGAAGGATACTCGCATAGTTACTTGCCTGATGGGCATGGAACAAACAAGAGTGGAAGTTGAAGGCTTTGTTCTATTAACCAACCACGTGTAACACATATCACTCACGGAAGGAAAGTTTTCAGTCTCCTGTTCCTACTGAAGACGATACAGCCAAGTGGGAAAAAATTAAATATAGAACTCAACACCCAGAGGGAAAACCCTCAAGAGTTACACAGTGAACATGACCCTGACCTAACCAAAGGTAGAAAACATAAATCGAAGAGTTCAAGTGTTGAACTGAGCTATAACTTTCCGGCAGAAGACAGTGGTTGGCAGATCACAAAAATAATACAGGATGAACAAAGCACTCTGCACAGACTAAAATCCTCTAGTTAAAAACAAGACATAAATTGTAAAAGAGACATTAAAAGTCCTGTAGGGTTGGGGACCCGAGAAATTAGGCAAATAAGCCCATCACTAAATATTACTACAGAAGCCAGCTGCGCGAATGAAACCTAAATCACGGCCAGCCATTGAGGGAGCGTCAGATGAAATTAAAGCAAGCGCAGTGGGCGGGTTGAAAGACTACCGCAAGGTGGCTAAAGCCGGACTGTACAACGGGATGTGGACCACTGTCAAAAGAGCGCAACAACGGCAATTTGGTAGGTCCCCTCGACGTAAAAGGTGGCCACGCGTTAATGCTGTGTAAGCGGAAAAGCTTCCTGTACTTGCAGGCGGGTGCTGCCATTAAGCCTGAAACTTCTGACTCAACTGTTTATTCGGGTCTGGCACAAGTCTACGAGCTCGGAGGTCTAACGTCTGCTTGACAATTAGACCTATAACTCGGCAGACATGAAAACAACACTCCGGGAGAGTTTTGTTCAAACGAAAAGTAATACAGGATTTAAAAAGACGACGCTATAAAAAGGGTAGTAAATTTTTGAGAAATGGACAGTAATTTATCGGTGCTTTTTATTGGATGAAACATGTTGAGATGTAGTAGCACACTTTAGCGCCAAATGTAGGTATCTTTAATGCAACTGCACCGCCGTTAGCTAGTCTTTTGAAGTCGTTGTGCTAGTCAACAGCAAATATACAGTGGTGTATTTTATTGTGTATGTTTTTATTTATTTATTTATTAATATTTTGGCCAACTTTAGGTTACGGTAGTAACACTAAAAGTGGGCCTTTGCGATCGTCTTTTGACAGCTCGAAATTTAAATGAAAATAACAGCTTAACCATGCATCTGACACGACAATTGAATAACCGAATTTGTAGAGGAGAAAATTCTCTACAACTTTGCTCTCGTATGTGGTTTTTTTTTTTTTTTTTTTTTCATATCTCGTGTCGTTTCAACCGATCAGCACCAAATTTTGCACACATAATTGTAGGCCGCCAGAGACCAGAACCTCCCTTATTCAAATTTTTCGGACAAAAAATACGGTTGTAATACCAAAAAAGCCGTTTTTAGTATAATTGTAATTGCAAACGAACCGTTGATCTGACACGAAAATTGAAAAAAAAACTAATTGGGAGACGTGAAAATTCTCTACAACTTCGCTCTATTATGCTTTTTTCATATCTTGCATCGTTGCAGAGATATTTGCAAAAATAACGGCGATTTGACGATGCCTGTCTGGCTGCAACGTGTTCCCACTTTTTAGGTCGAACCGTTCAACCCATCGGCACAAAATTTTATAGATATAATTGATGGCTACCAGAGACCAGAACCTCGCTTTTTGAAATATTTCGGACAAGAAATACGTTAGTAATACCAAAAAAAGCCGTTTGTAATATAATTGTAATTGGAAACGAACCGTTCATCTGACGAGAAAATTGAATAAACGAATTTCTAGAGGAGAAAATTCTCTACAACTTTGTTTCCATATGTTTCTTTCATATCTCGTATCGTTTGAGAGATATTTGCAAAAATAACGGAGTTTTGACACCTTTCATTGAATTAACGAAAACCAGCCGTTCGCAGATGTCACGTGACATTCCTCGCCCGGAACACTCTGTGGCATACGCCATCTTGCGTTGCGTATTTGATGATTTTCTTATTATAACTTACACGTTGTCATTACAGTATGCATTCCTCAAATATCTAATATAAGTAGTTGAAAGAAAAGGTGTTTTAAAATTTGTCAATCTCCATTTTGTTGTTTTTCAACTTAAATATCTTGTGTTTCTTCAGATTATTGATCAGTGAAATCGACTTTTAAGTTAGGCCTAGTCGCCTCTGGTTTTTCTCTTTTCTAATATGTTTCTACGCTTGCATCAGAATTAATTAATGTATGATGTAACCCGTATCTAACCTCCCCTGTTCAGTAATGAAAGAACTCTAAGAAAACACAGCTGTTTTGTTTATATTAGATTTCATGCTTCTTCACTGAGACGGGGAGGGGGGATGTTGGAGTGTTTCTCCGGGCACCGGAGAGCCTACTCAAGCCCTGTGTGCTCATAAAACAGAGAGTGGGAAGGAGCGCGAGAGCATCTGGCCACAAGAAGGCCCTACCTTTGTCCTCCGGTGGTTTACTGCGGCAGCGGGAGATGCGGGTTCCTAAGTCTGGCTGAGGAGGATCGGGAGAGGGTGTGAGATAAGAGGGGATACTCGGGCGGCGACAGCCGTGAAGCACCCAACTGACCCCCGATCTCCTAACTACGCCGCCGCCCCTCAGCCGTAGCGACAATTCAGTCGCAGGAACAATGTCAACCGGAGCAGCTGCCAACGAGATGGCGAAGGTGCCACGAAGGTGGACCATCATTCCACGCATTTGTAAATAATAGTAGGTGTCCGTAATATTGCATTCATAACTGAACAGGCGATAACGTGTTGAAAGTTTTACATAAGCTAGACAGTATCCAGCATTGCACTGGTATTTCCTTATTACAATCTTCTATCAGTCCATCCACCCTCCCCCCTCCCCAGTCTCTCTGTTCATCACCTTACAGCTCCTCTCTCTGTTCGTCTCTTCCCCTCTCATACCGTCCTCCCCTCTCTCTAAATTTCCTCCTTCCTCATTCCATCCCCTGATCTATTTCTTTGTCGCAACGGATTATACATTGAATCAGCAAATGTCATGGAAGACAGGGGGACACGAATGGTGCCAAGTGCGTTGTTTGCTCATTACCCTAACATTTGACAGTTGTGTAGCAGATGTGAAGTAGCGAAGAGGTGCAGGAATTCGGCTCCGGACTTTTCAACCGTGTGTAGGGCATATCGTGGATGGAAAGATGTCACACTTCATGACAGACGAACATCGAATATTCGAGCTACCCATGATGAGGGTGGCTGGCAACATATGAGACATACTATCAGTACTGATAGAAGTGCAGCAGTGCAACAAACCATGACTCATTTTAACATAGGAACTACTAAACAGCCGCGGTGGAGTAGCCCAGCGGTCTAAAGCACCTCGCTGCGGAGCACGCGGTTGCTCGCCGTGGAGGTTCGAGTCCTCCCTGGGGCATGGGTGTGTGTGTTTGTCCGTACGTTAGTTTACCTAGGTTTAAGTAGTTTGTAAGCTACGGACTGATGACCACGCAGTTTGGTCCGATAGATTTACAGACATCTTTGATAGTTTTCATAAACAAAATTAATAATTCAAAGGGGCGTTGCGCAGTGGTTGTAGGTGTGATGCTCCAATCCTAGGTAGAATTTTTCGAACAGTGATGGGTGATTGTAGCAATCTGCCTACCATATGAAACGAAGTAATTATATTGTATCATTTTTTCCCGCCGTGCCGTTTAGTATGAATGTGTCAAGAGGACTGCGGCGCGCCAGTCACGGTCAGCACGGCCACTAGGGTCGGGGGTTCGAATCCCCCCTCGGGCATGGATATTTATGCTGTCCTTAGTGTTAGCTAGTTCATAAGTATTTTCTAAGTTAGGGACTGATGACCCCGTAGTTAAGTTCAAATGTTCAAATGTTTGTAAATCTATCGGACCAAACTGCGTGGTCATCAGTCCGTAGCTTACAAACTACTTAAACTTGATTCAATTCCATACGCGGTATTTAATCCAGATCTTAACAACACCAAACCAAAATACGAAAGCAACACTACAGACGAGTCGGTTTGTAAACTGTTAAAAGAAAGGCATTATTTGTTTCCGGCAGCATTTATTTGCGAAATTTCTTTCGCCACATTTCTCTTCCGAATGCGGGCATACTTTTCTTTGGCCACCACTTGCAAAGGAGATATGATAATCGTAATGAGATCAGCGAAATCAGATCGAAAGCGGAAAGATTTAAATGTTCATTTAGCCTGCGTGCTATCAGACAATGGAAGGGTAGAGAAATATCATAAATAATACAATTCCTTGAGACAACATTGTCTCGTTATACCAAAGTTATCAAAAATAAGAAGAGGCATCGAATTAAAATTTATGCTGTGGCCGGGATTCGAACCCGGGACCTCCTACTTACTAGGTAGGTGCTTTAGACCACTTTTTTTCTTTCTTTATTCAGGTCGATCTATGTTTTTGCTATCGTTGTTTTCAGTTTGTTCTAAAAAAATGTGCAAATGTTTGTAGAACTTATGAGACTTAACTACGGGGTCATCAGTCCCTAAGCTTACAAACTACTTATGAACTAGCTAAGACTAAGGACGGCACAAATATCCATGCCCGGGGGGGAATTCGAACCCCCGACCGTAGTGGCCGTGCAGACCGTGACTGGAGCTCCTCAGTCCCCTCGGCCACCACGGCCGGCTTGGAATAGCACCACAGCAAAGAATACAATGCCTCTCATTATATATAAAAGCGGTTCGATTAACCCTCTGCCTTACACTGCAATGTGAAGTTCAGACTGTTTATCATGATGTAGTACATTGTTGTTAAAGCAAATTAGTCCAGTTTTGGTGTTTCCAGAAGCAGCAGAAGAAAGGTACCAAATATTTAAGCTAAGTGATTTACGAGAAGTGACAAGTTAGTTAAGGTAATACTTCATCCGATAACACTCTAGAAGTGGCAGTAATGAAGTAAGACCCCGGAGGGAGACCTCCGCCACAATTAGCACTCTCTCCACAGACCTTTTATTTGGCAAGAATTCGGTAATAAATTTGGAGCCTCCGACGAGGGATATCTGAGCCTGACCGACCAGAAGGGAAGAGAAAGAAAAGCCCGTCGTAAAAAGGGGGGATTTCTTTGTAATGCGTCATTTGTCAGGCGAGTTAATTTATGGGTAATCTGCGAAAGTTGGTCGGCGGTGCGGGGCGTGTTGCTCCCCTCGCGGCTGTGCCTCGCTCTCCCCCTACCCCTGATTGCCCCCTGCGCCAGCTACCCCTCGCAGCCACCCTGCGGCGCGCCCTCCGAAATGAAACCTATAAGTCATCCGCACGTCCTCACGACAGCCGCGCGCGCGCGCCCTCGCCTGCGCGGAATGGCCTGTTTATGCCACACTCCACTAGCTCGGATAACCCTTCAACGAGCTGCCGCCACCGGCGACGTGAAGAACAAAGGCAAGTTATGAGCAACCGGAGCAACTCCTGCTAACGTTGGGGGGTTTGCGCCTTGCTTCCTCGGAGTGGAATACCTACCAACTGCTTCATTGCGTAAAATTTTCGTCACAAACCCTAGCAAAACTCAAGTGTGTCTGTTTCATTTGAATAACTGGGAGGCTACAAAGGAATTGAACATCGTTTGGGACAGAGTCCAACTGGAGAACTGCTCCAACCCTACCTATAGGGTATACTAGCTGAACCCCCGCTGCTTCGCATGCGTGGGCTGGTTGGTCTGCACCAGTTGTTTCTTTTTAATCCTGATGAAGAATCCATATCTTAAGTTTCAAAGTTATAGCTTGCAATTTGAGTTAACAGCAACATATTCTTGAAAATAAATTTTTCCATCTCGTATTTCACCCCCTTATTTGTCGAATTTCCAAAAATACCGAAACACGTGTCTTTTTAATCATGATCAAGAGTCCATATCTAAAGTTTCGTAGTTATAGCTCGAAATTTGAGTTAACAGCAACATATTTTTGAAAATCAATTTTTTGCGTCACCTATTTTAACCCCTTATTTGTCGAATTTCAAAAAATGCCGAAACACGTGTCTTTTAAATTCGAACCCTGAATTAAAATCCGAAATTTTGTAGTCCTAGCTTCAAAATTGCCTAAATAATTACGTATTTTCAAAAAACGTTTCATCCCCTATTTCAACCCCTTACGGACGGAAAATCTAAAAATCGCTTCTTAAATGACGCCTACAGAGTAAGATCAACACCCTCCACAAATTTCAAGTTTCTGTCTTCAGTGGTTTGGGCTGGACGATGATGAGTCAGTCAGTCAGTCAATCAGTCAGTCAGTCAATCGGGACACTTCCTTTTATATATAGAGATTACACGGTGCGTATTTGGTCGCTAGTCGCTGGCGTCTGTTGTCGCTCGGCGTATGGGCGAATAGCGAATGAATACGCTGACGCAATGACACGCAGCGACTTCAGACGCTAGCGTCTTCGTAAGAACAATTGAAACACGATGTAGCATATGATATTTTTTGGAGGTTAGGTTATAGCAAACAGTTCTGTTTGCCAAGGTGCGACATGGTCGCGAATTCATATCAGTGATCCATTTCGTAATTACGTTAAATATCTTTATTTACGTCGATGATCACAAAATTTCTCGTCATTTTGACGACCGGTTTCGGTCAGTGATGACCACTTTCAAGTCTACAGCAAATCCAAAACAGCACAAATTTAGTAATAGACTACGGTACCTTATAAATAAGGCATTCCAGTGAAAATATAAAAAACGTGTTAAAAATATTATACATCGTACCTGTTGTTGTTACATTCCTTAATGAAGATACACTTATGCTGTGATATGCCATATGGCTATATTACATGTATTGATGACTGTAAGTTAATGCATTATTTATTTTTTCTAAGGTAGTCTAATACTAGATGTCTCCTTCTGTTTCTGATTTGCTGTAGACTTGAAAACGCTCATCCTGACCGAAACCAGTCGTCAAAACGACGAGAAATTTTGTGATCATTGACGTAAATAAAGATATTAAAAGTTCTGTGTCCCACCAAACAAAATATGAAGTGGAATTGTAATGAAATTTCTGAAAATTTATCAAAGTTTTCCAGTATTATGGGACATTAAAAATAACGATTATGTAAATTTTATTCTTGGCGAGATCGCCATCCTCATGATGGTCTTCTGTTTCCTTATTTTATTCTCTACCATTTACAGTAATCTATCAAAATTTTCTTATGTGATCTTCATTATATTTATGTAGGCAGAAGGACCTTCACACGATAATTCACCCAAAAGATTTGCAGAAGCACCATATTTATCCCACCTTGCAATCCACCTTCTAATCCATTTTCTTTAATTCTTTTCTATTTTTCCGTTTTGCTTTTTGTTCATTAATTGTTCTTTTAAAACTGTTGCGAGAAACACAACGCCGGCATTTACAATTTACTTCGACATTTTGACTCGACTGGTGGCTACTTTAGACGCTCCCGTATATGACACGGGGCGACCAACAACGCCAGCGACCAGCGTCTAAAGTAGCCCACCCTTCAACTTTAGAGGCTCGCGTTTCGGAGCAGCGACTTTGTTCGCTGTCCCTGTTTACACGGAGCGAATTTAGCAGCGTCCAAATACGCCAGCGACTAGCGACCAAATTCGCTCCGTGTAATATACCCTTATCTGGGCATCATCCTCGACAGAACATTAACCTATAAACATCATATCGAGAAAACAAAGGCCAAACTCCAAACATGAAATGGAATACTCAAAGAGCTAACATCTGTAAAGTGGGGTGCAAAGCCAAACGTTAATCGTACCACAGCGCTCGCCACCTCTTTTTCTGTGGCTGAGTATGGATGTCTAGTAGGGAAAGATCTGTTCATACAAAGGAAATAGATACGGTCCTTAATGATTCCAGCAGGAAGATAACGGGCTGCTTGAAACCTACCAAAGTGGACCATTTGTATTCACTGGCTGGTATTACTCCGCCTCACATTAGAAGATCGATCCTCAGTTCTAAAGAACGGTATAAACAACTCAATGATCCGAGGCACCAACTATTTAATCATCAGCCTGTACCCAGACGACTGAAATCTGAGCAAAGTTTTATAAACGCAACTCAGCCATCTGCGGAATCCATAGAATCAATCTGGAAACAGAAGTATCCGGACGCACTCAGTCATGAGGAAGCTCTTCCCCCTGGCTCTCGCCTAGATTGGCAACATTGGAGAACTTTAAACCGACTCCGCTCGGGCATGGGCCGATGCAAACAACTAATGTACAAATGGGGTTATAGGGACATAGATAGATGTAAATGTGAGGAAATACAAACAATGGAGAATCTCCTGAGGTGTCCGTTGGTGAATACGTGCGGAGAATGCTCCCAGGAAGATCTTATGAGATGTAACGAGACCGCTGCTCTATATACTGAATTCTGCATGAGCGAGATATCAATTTTTATCATGTGTTTATTTTAGATGTACTTGTCTTTTAATGTTGATGACGTACATCCCGACTGACGGATATGTTTTTTATATATACACTCCTGTATTTACTAATTTAAGTATGATTGTACTTATCAATGTATAGTTCGTTACACGATCATAATACAGATATTTAAACACTAAAAGCGTTGTAAGTTACTTACATTACCTCTTCGCTTCCTATGTATCGTATACAACAGACACAAAACTAGTGATATTTACCTGCAATGCAGACTCTCCATACAGAATCCATGTAACGCCAAATGTACACTCGCATGTACTTTCCATACCATCCGCCAGGCGGTGCCAACTACCACAACAAGTTTCAGCGCTCTACGTAGACATTTGTTGACTCCAAACACTGTGTATCAAATGCCTACAGTGCAAGAACAGAAAAACGATGTCGTGCTTCTGTAAGTCTTCGTTTATTATTATTTTTTTTTTTTACATTTATTCACGTCCTATCTATCTCGAATTGATGCAATTTCATCGTTACGAGTGTGATATCGCCTCGGTTGCACGGTGGTAGAGTGCCAGACTACAAATCCTAAAGGTCACGGGTTCGATTCCCGCTAGGTCCTAGGCTTTTTATCTGTCACTTTCCACTTTTTTCACCTCTGGCAGTATTGCTCATGTGAAAAATACCGAGTAGCACCGTGGTTAGGAACCCACGTTAAACTTTAGGTCCCCTATAACTGGCTGGGTAAGTCAGTTCGAAGGTCGGAGGAAGGCAACGGCATACCACCTCCAAACATGACCATGCCTAGTAAAGCACTGTGGTGTTCAAACCATCTTCGGATTGTTGACTGCTTTACCTTTTTTGTGTAATTCTAGTCCCTTGTGGCACTAATATATTACTTTCCACGATTTTTTGCTTGAATTTCATGCGTGTGTCGTACATCGCACATTGGATTTGTACCTCATAAAAATGTGTGACAATTTGTAAATATTCAGCAGTACGATCATAGAACGAAGGCTTTCAAAGCAGGTATGGTGATTACTTAAAGCTTCCGGGTTGAGATGCCGTGGTCCACACATAAAACTTTCCCCGGACGTTTCGCCCTCGTCTGCGGAAGTCATCTTCGGACGTAAAGCGGCGTACTGCAACGAGAGCGCGAGTAAGCGTCGTAAATATAGGAAAAACAGAGGGCGTCGCTGTCAGTCACGTGGTGGCTGCTGTGCTGTGGTCTCCGCTATTGCCAACCTCCTCGATTGAAATTAATTGATTGTCATGCTGTTGCTGCAGTGTTGACATCCATATCTTATCAAGTTTGAGACCTACTTCTTTTTTGTTAAAATTATTTGGATGTTTAAAAATCTCAATGGCCTCTCTGAACAAACGCGCATAATAGTGCGACGTCTTTTCTATGACGGACGTCTCGTTAAATTTTATTTCGTGGTCACTTGATACACGTATTCCGCTACAGCCGATTTATATGTCCGAGGCGGCAGTTCCTTTTGTGTTCGCCCAGATGAGTGTTGACACTTCTTTTAGTTGTACCTATATAAACTTGTCCACAACTGCAGGGGATTTTATAGACACCTGGTGTAAACAGGGGATATCGCTTATCTTTTGCAGATCTTAAAAATTCAGTAATAGTCTGCTATCGGTTTTGGCACATTATTTGTTGCTGAGTGATAATAAGTAATTTACCTATAATAATAACAAATACATTACTTGCAGGCTTTACATCCATTGAGCTGTTGGTCTGTCTCCATTCTGAGCGAAGCTGCCAGGGAACTGGATCGATACAACTTAGTAGAATTCCAAGGGAGAGTTAGCTCCAGCCTGACAATGAAATGAGAAAGAAAGACCGTAGTGCAATAGACCGATCCGTACGAGGAGATGGACATACTTCTATGGTCTGACAACAAACCAGTAGTCCTTGTATCATCTTCAGAAGGTAAATTCCCCGCGGGACAAGTGGTGGTACTGTTTTTCGATAGGCTGAACCCGATTGCTATATTTCAACAGTAACAAGAATATATGGTGTAGAGTAGACCAGGGTAAAATATAGGGAAAGGAGAGTTATTTACATCTTGTACAACAGCCAGAACGCAGTTATTGCCCTCGAAGGGCATGAAAGGGAAACATTAGTTGTGAAGGGAGTAAGACAGGGTTGTAACCTTTCTCCCGTATTATTCAATTTGTACATCGAGCAGGCGGTGAAGGAAAGCAAGGTAAAATTTGGAATACGGATTAAAGTTCAGGGCGAAGAAATAAAAAGAATTGCGTTTTGCTGATGATATTGTAATTCTGTCAGAGACAGCAAAGGACCTGGAAGTGCAGGTGAATGAAATGGACAGTATGTTGAAGAGATCGTGTAAAATGAACATTAACCAGAACAAAACAATGATAATAGAATGCAGTCATAGAAAATCAGGTGATGCTGAAGGAATTAGATCAGGTAACGAAACAATGAAGATGGTAGATGAGTGGTAGTAAAATAACATATGACGGTCGCAGTACGTAGGAATAAAATGCAGAATGGCAATGGGAAGAAAACCATTTTTGAAAAAGAGAAATTTGCTAACAGCGAATAGTAATTTAAGGGAACGGAAGTCTTCTGAAGGCATTTGCGTCGAGTGTTGCCTTGTACGGGAATGAAACATGGACGATAAACAGTGCGGATAGGAAGAGAATAGAGGCTTTTGAAATGTGGTGCTACAGAAGAATGCTGAAGATTAGGTGGGTGGATCATGTAACTAATGAAGAGGTACTGAACAGAATTGGTGAAAAAAGGAATTTTTGGCATACCTTTAATAAAAGAGGGGATCGCATGGTAGTACACATTCTTAGACATCGAGGAATCGTAAATTGAGCATTGGAGGGAATTGTGTGAGGAAAAAGTCGCAGAGGGAGGCCAAGAGACGCGTATAGTAAGCAGATTCAAATGGATGTGGGTTGCCGTTCTTATGAGGAGATGAAAAGGCTTGCTCAGGGTAGAGTAGGGTAGAGAGCTGCATCAAACCAGTCTCCGGACTGAAGACCACTTCAACATCAGACGACGGTGCGAAATTTATGATCGCCAGCTCGCTATTGGCGATCGAAAATTGGCAGATGCTGATGTGGGCTTACGTATAAATTATATTTTCTTAAAACATTGGTGCTAGATTCAGAATTGTACAGGCCTGAAGAGGTAAGTGTTAATTACATTGATGAATAAGGCAGGTCGTTGTATTGTTGCAAATAAGAGATCTCATTGAACGCCAGCTTTGTTTTGACATAATGGCTGCCGTACCTTGTCCATACGCTTTACGTTTGTTCAAGATGCTGTCATCTGCAGAGCTGTGTATAAATTGCGCCTTCTCCTGCTTCTGTCTACTTGAGGTGTGGCCGTTACCTGAATAAGCAATTACTGGTAGCAGCCAAATTAGCAGACCTTATTCGGACTTTTTTTCTACCTCTTGCGCTTCCAAGTTGCTAGATTAGAGAATGTGCAGAGCTGTCTTGAGTTGGAGTGAGGTATACTCATGTAATTCGTGTTTTTATTTGTGGTGGGTTTTCAAAAGTCTTGAAAGCTGTTGCAGTTCCCGCGTTCGAATATATATTTATGTGTCATCGTGAATTTTAAGGTAACTATTTTATTTAACCCTATAAAACACCTTTAAACATCGTCATATGATTAATCCGCGAGAATTTAATCAGAAATGCCGCGAAAAGCGTATAAGCAAAACAAGCAACAAATACTAAAAGCTTGGCTGAAAACAGATACACTTGAAGATCTGCTGGTAAAAATCTGTAAATGGCTCTCCTCGGTCTGAGTTTGATAAAAGGTGCCAATCATAAGAGTTTAGAAATATCCTTATACGAAACACAACTAGCTCTTTACTCATACGACGTGATGGGTGCTATCTACAAGGGTTCGCAAATCGATTCCGTATTTCTTGCTTTCCAGAAGGCTTTTGACACCGTGCCTCTCAAACAGCTTTTAATCAAATTGCGTGATTATGGTATATCGCCCCAAATTTACGACTCGATAGGGGATTTCCTGTCAGACAGGACACAGGTCGTAGTAATCGATGGTAAGGCATCGACTAAAACAGAGGTGATATCCGGCGTTCCACAGGGTTGTGTTATTGCTCCTCTGCTGTTCCTTATTTTCATAAACGATTTAGGGGTAAATCTGAGTAGCTCTCTTAGGTTGTTTGCATATGACGCCGTCGTTTACCGTCAAGTAAAATCATCTGAAGATCAAAGCCAACTGCAGAACGATCTGAAAAAGACATCACTATGGTGTAAAAATTAGCAATTGACTCTAAATAATGAGAAGTGTAAAGTCGTCCACATGAGTACGAAAAGAAATCCGTTAAGTGAAGTCCGTAAACTCCACAAAGTACCTAGGAATTACTATTACTTCAGACTTAAACTGGAAAGAACACGTAGATAATGTCGTGGGAAAGGCGAACCAAAGACTGCGTTTTATTAGCAGAACCCTTAAAAGTTGCAACAGAACTACAAAAGAGGCTGCATACACTACGCTTGTCCGTCCTTTTTTGGAGTATGGCTGTTGAGTGTGAAATCCTTATCAGGGGTTTGACGGAGGACATCGAAAGAGTCCAAAGAAGACAGCTCGCCTTGTATTGTTACGATACAGGGGAGACAGCGTTACGGAAGTGATACTGGATCTGGCATGGGAATCATTACAACAACGGCGCTTATCGCTGCGGCGTGGGCTACTTACGAAACTACAATGGCCAACATTCTCCTCCGAATGCGAAAATATATTGTTGACTCCCACTTACATAGGTAGAAAGGATCATCAGAAGCCGGCCGCAGTCGCCAGTCACGGTGTGCACGGCCACTACGGTCGGTGGTTCGAATCCCCCCTCGGGCATGGATATTTGTGCCGTCCTTAGTCTTAGCTAGTTCAGTTAAGTCCCATAAGTTCTACAAACATTTGAACATTTTTTGAGCATCACAATAAAATACGAGAAACCAGAGCTAGAACGGAGGAATTCAGGTGTTCTTTCTTCCCGCGCGCTATTCGAGAATGGAATGGGAGATAAATAGTATAACGATGGTTCGATGAACCCCTCTGCCAGACACTTAAATGTGTTTTGCAGAGTATCCCATGTATATGTAGATACTTGCAACAGAAAGACAACGCTACACAAGTGCTACACTATGGTAGTGGTAGGTTTTTTCTATTAAACTATTTGTTAGAGATATTGTCAAAGAGTTAAAAGGGGAGGAGGAAGAAGAATTATTTCATATTAACCCATTTCTTCCCAAAAATAGAAATTGTGAAAAAGTGTTACATTTAGTCATCAGGTTCTCTTTAAAATAATTGAAATAATATTACAAATATTACAAACTAGCAGTATGTGTTGTAATTTGCACCACCCATAATGTTGCGCTGTTTCCTAGTAAAAAAATAGAAAAATTTAGTTTTTGTGATCACATTTTTCTATCACTCATGAAATATTGAAAAACACTCTGTGTGAAGCTGAACTTGTCATTTCTTGTGTATGTAGATTCGTCTGACGTTTGTAAATCTTGCATCTTTTTACGAAGTGTTAAGGTAATTGTGAAACTTTAACACATATACAGAGAGCTCGTGAATGCCTTTTAACACATGTGTCGTGAGTTTTGTACAGTAAGTCCAATTCGACTGCATTTTTAAGGCTAAATTTTGTGTTGCGTGTACGCAACACTGGGAAGAAATGGGTTAAGATAAAGGGGGTTGTGGCGACCAAAGTTGTTACATTGGCTGGTGGATTCAGAACTGAAATGTCGCACTCTAGATAGCCATCACAGTATTCTATGGTCTGTGGTGGGTTACAACCCCCGAATATCCCTTTCGTGGTTGTTGGGACATATACGTCCCACTAACTTCGGACCTCATTTGTACCTCAAGGTGGCGAGTTGCGTAATTCTGCATTGTGCTGCCATCTGTTGGTGGCCCTTCAGAACGCAGAAAAAAATCGAGGCACTGAAATTCTTACAGTGTACAAAGCTGTGACTGTTTATATGGGCTGCCGCGTGATTTTTCGCGCTGTAACCATTGTCTATTGTGCCTTTAATCGGTTTTCGTCGTTTTCTCGCTACCGAAAATGTCCGAAGTAAGTATATTTGCTATTTTATGTTTCTTGGAAGTTTACAAACAACAATTACGCTTTCTAAAACTCATTTTACTTCAAAAATTTTTTTCAGTGAATTTACAATTAGTGGGACGCATGTGTCCCAGGGACAATTGTATAGCCCTATAGTGCCTTCATGTTGCGATGTTACAGTACTCATATTTCAAAGCAAAACAGCTTTTCTGTAAACTTTTGCGCTAATAAAACACGGTATGTGGTTTACTATTATCTGAATTTTCTATTATAAAAGCTGCGAGACGGCTCTCTCTCTCTCTATCTTTTTTTTTTTTTTTTTTTTTTTTTTTTTTTTTTTTTTTTTTTTTTTTTTTTGTAAACGGTGTGCATTACAAATTTTTGAATCACGTACTTGTTTAGACCCTATGACACTTAAGAACTTAACTTAAGAAATTATTTTAAAAAGTCTCAGGTAAATCAGTGCCAGAAATGATCAGTGGGACGTATGTGTCGCACCTTTTTTTTTTTTTTTTTTTTTTTTAGGAAAAATGGAATGTGCTAAAAATTTTGAGTGTCATATTTGACTCAAATCAGACTCTGTAACAGCTGAGATAACTTAAGATATTCTAAAAAATGAGTAAAAACCACGAAGGGATACAGTGCCAAGCGTGTTCTGCGGCTGTTTGGGTGTCACCGGTGTGCCGTCGCGACAGCATCCCAGGCCACGTGGGAGGCCCTGCTGGCTGTCGTGGCGAGGTGCGCTATTTACGGCCAGCAGTCTATCTTGGTCCGACGTCGCACCCCACCGGCGATAAATCGGCCACACCTTGAAAATTTCATGGGGCCTTGACACGGCCACCCACTTCCGGGGCGCAGTCGATACCGAAACTGGCCATTACCCCGTCTTCGTCTTTCCCTCGCGGCGCCAGGTAGAGTCAGTTTCTGTCCCGTCGACTCGATATATTTTTACCATCCCGGAAAAGGCGTTTATTTTGGATAGTGGCTATTTATTTTACAGGCCCACTTCGTCGCAGCTGTCGCACAGCTGTGTACGGGTTGGGGTCACTGCGTATACACACGACCAGTATTAAACTGATAGAAATCTTTCACATTCCCTATGCATACCGGGTAGTGTCATTCCAGATGTGGAACGGGTTCTTCCATGAAGGGTACAGGGTGAAGCCAACTGCAGGTGGTTGATCATGTCCGAACCGACGATGTGTCTCGCATTGGATCGGAAGAGATTCTACGTGGTTTTGGGGAGTGATAAATACTAACAGTAAGGACCGACCTGATATTCGGTTTCGTATTCGGATACGGCCAGCTTCGACCAAAACAGTGTTTCGACCGCAGTTTCGGTTTCGGCCAGAAATCAGCCGTATCTTCGGCTTGGCCGAAATTAGCTTTCTTGAACTTCCTGACAAAGTCCGGTCGTTCTCCATGGATTCGGACAACAATAACACTTTACAACAGTTGACGGTGCTCCGTTTAACGTCCTGGAGTCCCTCCTCCCTCCTCACTTTCGATCTGTGGAATTATTTATTCCGTATTTGTTGTAGTTAACGAAAAAGTTTCCAGTGGCAATGTTTACGCAACATGTATGTTTGTGTGTGTGTGTGTGTGTGTGTGTGTGTGTGTGTGTGTGTGTTTTATAATGATACAGATGAAGGTACCATTCAATTTGGAATAACTACTATGAGGAAAAGAGGAAATGGACGAAAAGAAGGAGGACTCATGGATGGAAAGAGAAAGGGAGGAAGGAGGATGAGATTGAAAAGAAGGGGTTGAAAGAAACGGTTGGATAGAGACGGAAGATGGATAGAGTGAGTATGAAGAAGTAAGAGGAGGAAACGGAGGAAGTGGGGGAGGTATATAGAATGGGAGGAGGTGATGGAAAAAAGAGAGAGAATGGTGAGTAGATGGAGAGATGTTGAAAACAATGGCTTTTCTCGAGCGCACTTATACACTGCATACTCCAGAGACGGTAACTAAGTGATGTTTAAGCACTAAATGTAAAAACAAAATATTTTCAATGTATGATTTTCCTATAATACATCTTCCTTTCCATTCATTTCACATAACCACAGAAATGCGAAGTAGCCTGCAGACTTGATTGATGCATTTTTTACGTGAGCCCATGTTTTTTTTTTTTTTAATTTATTTAATGTTTGTAGATTTTTGGAACTTCTTTGGTTATTAGTCCCTAGGCTTAAAAACTACTTATACTGAGTTAAACTAACCGAAGGACAATAAACGCACACACACACACACACACACATACACATACACACGCCCCAGGCAGGACTCGAACCCCCCGACTTAGAGAAACCGAGAAACCGCGGGCTCCGCAGCGAGGCGCCTTAGACCGCTCGGCCACTCAAGCGCGGCTTTTGATTTACTTTCTCATTCATTTCATACCAGGCAGACAAAAAAAAAAAGTCATTACAGTAAAACGTCTGCAATATCCAATGAATTACTTCGTTTTTAAACCCAGAGTGGCAGTTATCAACTTTGCAGTTAAAAGTGCGGAATAAGCCAGGAGCTCACAAAAGCCCAGGCGGACATGACACGGATGTAATCAAATGTAAGCGCTCTCTAATTTGTTACGTCATCAAATAGAGTGCCGTGCTGGATGCGAGCAGCATCGGTTATGCCTAATGTAACAGGCCGCGCGTGCAAACGGAAGCCCACAGAATGTGCTACTACGCGTTAACGATCGGTATTTCCTCCGTTAACGATCGGTATTTCCTCCGTCGTCCATTCTCCGTTATCAGGAAAATAAAAACAGCATATTCAGCTAATAAACAACTTTGATTGACGATGTGCACAGTCAGATGCTTGAAGTATTGCGCGCGTTTACATCAAAGCCAGTCATCAACTTTATGGGCAGTTTATTACTGTGGCTTTCGGAAATTTAAACTTACCAGAGAGACAGCGTGTGCGAACTCTGCTCGGCTGTACACTTTTAACTAGGTGAAAACCCGGCGTTACCCTGGTATTTATTTATTCCTGTGCTTTGTTAGACAATGTCCTCTTTCCTCCTTTCCCTGTTTATCATTCTGAGGTGATGATAGAAGACAGCAAAATGAAGGCCGAAATCATTAACGCCTGAAGACCAAGCAAACATACCTTCATTTGATGGTCACACTAATTCCCAAATGGAGGACATAGTAATAGGTATAGTCAGTGTACGGAAGAAGCCGAGAGAGTAAAAAGAAAGTCATAAACAAGTCATCAGGTTTAGACGATGTACCAATTAGATTTTACATAGAGTACTATACGGCATTGACTCCTTACTTAGTATGCATTTACTGCGAATCTTTGATACAGCGCAAAGTTCCAAGCGACTAAAAAAAGGTACAGGTTACTCCCGTGTGTAAGAAAAGCAATAATTATACACCTATATCACTAACATCAGTTTGCTGTGGAATTATAGTGTCCTGCAAGTGGGTGGTCGTTAGTCTTGAGCGATAATTATTCTCCAAGAAATTCATTTCTGAAAATGATATTTTAAAAACATAGGTGATTTTTTTACTATTTTCATATCTCTCCGCGACATGTTGGCTCCAAAATTCTTCAGTGGGTACAGTTTTAAACGTTTGCAAGGAAATGTCTTCCCGGAAGTCTATTAACGCCATTTGTAGCATTCGCTTCGAAAGGGGAACAACTTCACAGCCATATCCGTCCGTTCAACTACAGGAGAAACTTCAAAAGGTGATTTTAAGAATCGTGAAAACTCGTATATTCCTTTAAACTTGCTGCAAATTTCTTGTTAAGATCTGCCCAGAAATTTGGTAATATGGAAGTGTCTATTTCAGGATTATTTTCATATTCAAAAATGGTTGCGAAATGAAATTCTTGACTTAAAACGTTTCTTTCAAAGAATCAGATTGCGAAGGAATAATGATACACTTTGAACCACCTTCGTCACCTACACCTCGTACTGACTTCCGACAAAGTATGTGTACTAAAAATACAAGAAAATTCCGATTATTGACATTTAATATACACATTTGACCGCTAAAACGCCGATTACTCGGACAGTGGCGTTTAATGGTATACTTACCCTATTACATGCTTTTGGCTTCTGAAAACTTACGGCTTGAAGATTTCCCCCAAAGTATTATAGCACAAGATATTACGGAATGAAGGTAAGCAAGCTTTTTTATTTTTATGTCACCTACGTCTGCTAACACTCGAATCTAAAATAGGCGTTTCTGCAGTTCTGTGGTGTGCTCCTCCCAAGTGAATTTATTATCAGGTAGTGATCCCAGGAATTTAATACTGTCAACTTCTTCTGTTATTCCTCATATTTTATGCATATGCTGAATGCAAACATCTTACATGTTCTGAACTGGGTGTACTAGTCGTTTGAAAGTTTAATGTCAATGAGTTGGGCTTAGAATGGTTGCTTGGTTGTTTGGGACAGGGAAACGAAACTGCCGAGGCATCAATCCCCCGGTGGGGAGTGGAAGGACTGAGGATTGGAAAGAATGGGAACCTAAAGGAAGTGCAGTCCACGGAGGAAAAGAGAAAGAAAGACATTACTAGCTCGGTGCCCCGTGCTGGCCACTCGCCACTCGCCACGTAAGAACTCATGAAACAACCATGAACCCCCTGAGGAGGGGGGGGGTGAGTTGGCTTTAAGCCATTTATTAATGACCTTGAAAATATCATTAGCAGACCTTTCTAGAATTGTGCTAATATGCTCTTTAATCCAATTCTTGTATCTCCTGCAAACAAAAAGAATTCTTCTGGCAGTCTGATTAGATGTCATTAATATACACAAGAAAAAGCATTGGCCATCAAGTGGATCCTTGTGGAACACCACATGTAATTTCTTCCCAATGTGATGATAGCTGATGGCTTTAGCCCCTTGCACTGACAACCTTTGTTTCCTATTAGCGAGGGACGACTTGAACCATTTTCCAGAACTGCCCGTGATGCCAAAGGATTCTAATTTACTTAAACGTATGTTGTCGTTCACACAATAAAATGCCTTTGACAAATCATAGTAAATATCTACTTGATTGTTATATATGATGAATTAAGTAAATTATCACTGTAGGTGTAAATAGCTTTCTCGATAATCGAACCCTTCAGAAATCCAAATTGTGTTCTGGAAAATATGTTATTTGTGGTCAGATGATCAAGATGCTGCCTCTACACAAACTTTTCTAAAATTTTGATAATACTGGGAAGAGAAATTGGTCTGTAGTTCGATAGTTGATTAACCGCTTTCTTGATTAGAGGTTTAATCAGTCAGGAATGATCTCTATGTAAGATTTCGTGCAGGGCATGGCGTATCAACATCAACCGATCACTAGAAACTTGACCATCTACGTAATTTTTAAAGACCGACAGAGAGCGAGGGATAGGAAGATTGACAGTAAAGAGCGGGGAAAGAACCAGCAGTTGAATAGAGACAGAGGTGGAAGATGATAAGTAGAATATTTTCATAAATACGTAATGTAGGATAAATTATTACCAATTACATGTGCCCATGCTGTGTCACGAGAAGAGGAGCAGGAGATGGAGATGGACGGATGAATGGGAATCGGGAGACGTTGATAGAGGGGATGTACGGAGTGGTCATAGACGATTAGGAGGGCGGGAGACATGGGCAGAGAGAGAAAACCACATCTGCATACAGACTCCGTGGAGGGTACTCAGTAGCGCACTCCGAATCACTTTCTCTTCTGTTCTTGCCCTTTACCGAACGAGGGACAACGAATGCTGGTATGCATCTGCACGAGCCCTAATCTCTCTGATCTTGTATTTGTGGCCTTTACGCGAAATGTAGGTTGCCGCCAATAGAATCGTTCTGCAGTTCCTTTCAAATTCCGGCCTTCTAAATTTCTTCTCGGAAAGATCGTCGCATTCCCTCTAGCGACGTCCATTTGAGTTCCCGAAGGATCTCAGTAACACTCACGCATTCATCGAAACCGACCAGTAACAAACCTAGCCAGCGCCTCTGAATTTTCTCTCCTGTAAACCGATCTGGTGGGGATCCTACACACTTGAGAAAGACTCAAGACGGAGTCGCACGAGCGTTTTATACGCGGTCCCCTTCATAGACGAATCACATGTTCCCAAATTTCTTCCAATGCCTGTCCCAAACCTGCTTTGCTATTTCACGTAGCTGTGCAGCGTTATGCCTAGAGATTTAATTGACGCCACTCTGTGAAGCTACATTACGGAGTTGTTTCTCCTACTCATCTGCATCACATTAAGTTTTTGAACATTAAAAGCTAGATGCCGTTCCTCACACCACCTATAAATTGTGCTCCAAGTAATACGGCATCCTGCTACAGTCATCCAATGACGACACAGTATAACCAGACAACAGCCGAAGATTGCAACTCACACTGTCCGTCCAATCGTTTACATAGATGATAATAGCAGTCCTACCTCACTTTCCTGCAGCACGTCTGACGATACTCTAGCCCAGCGGTCGGCAAGTGGTGGACCGCGGTCCAGGTCCAGACCGCGGAAGATCAAAAATTGGACCGCCATAAGTATTTTCAATGTGTGACATGCTCTAATTATTAAAAAAAAAGAGAAAACAATTTTTTCTGTAGATAACTACAACGAGCTACAAGGTAAATGGAAATTAATATGTGCATTAATATGTTGCATTACACACTGTTTTGAAACGATCGCAGCCGATGTAAGAAGTAGTACTTCATTTTTCCTAACATCGGCCAATTTTGTGATATAAGTCCAGTTGCATTTTGATATATTCTTTTGCGAAACTATATGTTACACGAGTCACACGTTTTTACTTTGCCTAAGGCTGTGGCTAAGCCATGTCTCCACCATATCCCTTCTTCCAGGAGTGCTAGTCTTGCAAGTTTCGCAGGAGAGCTTCTGTGAAGTTTGGAAAGTAGGAGGCGACGTACTGGCGGAAGTAAAGTTCTGAGACGGCGTCGTGAGTCGTGTCGGGATAACTCAGTCGGTAGAGCGCTTGCCCGCGAAAGTCAAAGGTCCCAGGTTCGAGACCTGGTTCCGGCACGCAATTTTAATCTTCCAGGAAGTTTCATATCAGCGCACACTCCATTGCAGAGTGAAAGTTTCATTCTGAAATACAACATTAATGATCAATGTGACACAAAAACCTTGAGATATTACGAAGATAAAAATACTATTCAGATCAGAAGTCTTTTGTTGAAATACATATAATAGCGCCATACAATTTAACAAACTTTGAATAAACCAGTGGTTTCAAACATACAGGCCATAGTTGGCTTCACAGTAAATGACTGAATCCTTTTGCAGGTTTTCAGAGAAAAGCAACGATATGCCGAGAATGAACGTTAACGCCACATCCAGGAATGTGACGGGGCGTACTTCACTTTCCATACTTTTTAGACAGGAATGCAGTCAGAGAAATAATTGTTTCGCAAAGGCCCTTCATGCCGGTGTTGTTCTAGAAAACCTGCTGAATTTTTTCCCCGTTCTTTTTCTCATGCTTCACCCGGCGCTGCAATAACTTTCTTTTTCACTTTTCTCCTGACAGGTCTACCTGAGCCTTGTAATACGGAAATATCTGTCGCCATAAATGTGCTGTTGGCTCTAATGTAACCAAAGTCCTGCCGATCTTAAGAGTAATTCTGTTACAACTTTCAAAGCCAGAAGCACTTTATTTTCATCTACGCCATGTGAATGTATCACCTTCAACCCAGTGTTGACAAAGTGTGCCATTATTTGTTCCTTAGTCTTGGTGCTTTACTATGAACAAATCAAAGTCTGGATGGCCAGAGTGTAACTTGCGAACAATCACTTTTCTAGTGTCCCGCCATAAGACTCTGCAGTACCTTATCGTGCCGGCCGCGGTGGCCGAGGGGACTGAGGCTCTTCAGTCACGGTCTGTACAGCCACTATGGTCGGGGTTCGAATCCCCCCTCGGGCATGGATATTTGTGCCGTCTTTAGTATTAGCTAGTTTGTAAGTTTCTGGACTGATGACCCCGTAGTTAAATCCCATAAGCTATACAAACATTTTGTACCTTATCGTATTCTTTGCAGTGCGCCCGTGTAACGTGCTTCCACATAATTTTCACGCAACGTTAACTCTGCTGGCACAGACGAAAAATCGAAAAACCGAAACAGTTAATTTAATATTACCTGAAATAACGTTTTTCGACGTTAACGTGTATTTTTGCTTTTTTCACTTTAAAATCCTAAAAGTACTTGCTTCGACAAATCGAAGCAAGTCCTTTTCGGCTTTAAAATCAAAGCTGAGAAAGGCAAAAATAGGCGTTAACTTCGAAATAAGTTATTTTGTTGTTGTTGTTGTTGTTGTGGTCTTCAGTCCGGAGACTGGTTTGATGCAGCTCTCCACGATAACCTATCCTGAGCAAGCCTCTTCATCTCCACATACGAACGGCAACCTACATCTGTCTGAATTTGCTTAATGTATCCATCTCTTGGTCTTCCTCTGCGGTTTTTACCGCACACACTTCCCTCCAACGCTAAATTCACAATTCCTTGATGTCTAAGAATGTGTCCTACCAATCGATCCCTTCTTTTTAGTCAAGGTATGCCAGAAATTTCTTTTCTCCCCAATTCTGTTCAGTACCTCCTCATTAGTTACGCGATCCACCCACCTAATCTTCAGCATTCTTCTGTAGCACCATATTTCAAAAGCCTCAATCCTCTTCCTGTCCGCACTGTTTATCGTCCATGTCTCACTCCCATACAAGGCCACGCTCCATACAAATGCCTTCAGAAAGAACTTCCTTAGGCTTAAATCAATATTCGATGTTAACAAATTTCTCTTTTTCAAGAACGCTTTTCTACCCATTGCCATTCTGCATTTTACATCCTCTGTACTGCGACCATCATTTGTTATTTTACTGCCCAAGTAACAAAATTCATCTACCTCCTTTATTGCTTCGTTTCCCAATCTAATTCCTTCAGCATCACCTGATTTTCTTACACTACACTCCATTACCCTAGTTTTACTCTTGTTAATCTTCATCTTATATGCACCTTTCCACACACTGTCCATTCCGTTTAACTGCTCTTCCAGGTCCTTTGCTGTCTCTGACAAAATTACCATGTCGTCGACAAAACGCAAAGTTTTTAATTCTTCACCCTGAACTTTAATTCCTTCTCCAAATTTCTCCTTGCTTTCCTTTATAGCTTGCTAAATGTACAAATTGAATAACAATGGAGAAAGGCTACAACCCTGTCTTACTCCCTTCCCAACCACTGCATCCCTTTCATGCCCTTCAACTCTGACAACCACTGTCTGGTTTTTGTACAAGTTGTAAATAACCTTACGCTCCCTATATTTTACTCCTGCTTGCTTCAGAACTTGAAAGAGTTTATTCCAATCAACATTGTCAAAAGCCTTCTCCAAATCTACAAAAGCTAGAAATGTAGGTTTGCCTTTTCTTAATGTATCTTCTAGGATAAGCCGTAAAGTGAGTATTGCCTCCCGTGTTCCTACATTTCTCCTGAACCGAAACTGATCTTCCCCGAGGTCGGCTTCTACCAGCTTTTCCATCCTTCTGTATATAATTCTTGTTAATATTTTGTAACCATGACTTATTAAACTGATGGTTCTGTAGTTTTCACACCTGTCTGCACCTGCTTTCTTTGGAATGGGGATTATTACATTTTTCTTAAAGTCTGAGGGTACTTCCCCTGTCTCATACATCTTACACACCAGGTGAAACAATTTTGACATGGCTGGTTCTCCCAGAGACTTCAGTAGCTCTGAGGGAATATCATCTACTCCAGGGGCCTTGTTTCGACATAGGTCTTTCAGGGCTCTGTCAAATTCTTCTCTCAGTACAGTGTCTCCTATTTCATCTTCATCTACAACCTCTTCCCTTCCTAAAATATTGTCTCTAAGTTCATTTCCTTCATAGAGCCCCTCTATATACTCTTTCCACCTTTCAGCTTTCCCTTCTTTGCTGAGAACTGGTTTTCCATCAGTGTCCTTGATATTCATAGAGCTGTTTTTCTTATCTCCAAATGTTTCTTTTATTTTCCTGTAGGCTGTATCTATTTTTTCCCTATTTATACATTCTTCTATATCCTTGCATTTGCCTTCTAACCACTCCTGCTTAGCAATTTTGCACTTCCTGCCAATCTCATTTCTTAGTCGTCTGTACTCCATTTTGCCTGTTTCATTTACTGCATTTTTATATTTTCTCCTTTCATCGATTAAATTTAATATCTCCTGTGATATCCAAGGATTTTTTGCAGGTCTTGCCTTCCTACCTATTTTGTCCTCTGCTGCCTTCACTATTTCATCTCTCAATTTTACCCATTCCTCCTCTACTGTTTTATTTTCCCCTGTTTCTGTCAATTGTTGCCTAAAGCTCCCTCTGAAATTTTCAAGAACCTCAGGTTCCTTCAATTTATCCAAGTCCCATCTCCTTATTTTCCTACCTTTTTGTAGTTTCTTCAGTTTCAGCCTACAGTTCATAACCAACAAGTTATGGTCAGAGTCTATATCTGCCCCTGGGTATGTCGTACAATTTAAAACCTGGTTCCGAAATCTATGTCTTACCATTATAAAATCTATCTGGTATCTCCCGGTGTCTCCTGGTCTCTTCCACGTGTACAACCTTCTTTTGTGATTCTTAAACCAGATGTTTGTAATAACTAAATTATGTTCTGTGCAAAATTCTACCAGGCGGCTTCCTCTTTCATTCCTTTAGCCCAGACCATATTCACCTACTATCTTACCTTCCCTTCCTTGTCCTACTACCGAATTCCAGTCGCCCATAACAATTAAGTTTTCCTCTCCCTTAATTGTCTGAATAATTCCCTTTAGCTCCTCATATATTTCTTCGATTTCCTCATCATCGGCAGAGCTAGTTGGCATATAAACCTGTACTACTGTTGTCGGTGTTGGCTTCGTATCTATCTTGACAATGATAATGCGATCACTGTGCTGGTCATAGTAGTTTACCCGCATTCCTGTTTTCTTATTCATTATCAATCCTACTCCTGTGATACCTCCAATTGATTTTGTATTTATAATCCTATACTCACCTGACCAGAAATCCTGTTCATCCTGCCACCGAACTTCACTAATCCCCACTATATCTAACTTCAACCTATCCATCTCCCTTTTTAAATTTTCTAATTTTCCTACTCGATTAAGGGATCTAACATTCCACGCTCCGACCCGTAGAATGCCAGTACTGTCTCTCCTGATGATCACATCCTCCTGAGTAGTCCCCGCCCGGAGATCCGAATGGGGGACTATTTTACCTCCGGAATATTTTACCCAAGAGGATGCCATCATCATATGTTCATACAGTAGAGCTGCATGTCCTCGGGAAAAGTAACGGCTGTAGTTTCCCCTTGCTTTCAGCCGTTCGCAGTAACTGTGTGGCAAAGCCACATTAGCTGATGTTACAAGGCCAGCTCAGTCAATCATCCAGACTGTTGCCCCTGTAACTACTGAAAAGGCTGCTGTCCCTCTTCAGGAACCACACGTTTGTCTGGCCTCTCCACAGATACCCCTCCGATGTGATTGCACCTACGGTACGGCTATCTGCATCGTTGAGGCACGCAAGCCACCCCACCTCGGCAATGTCTGTGGTTCATGGGAGTGGAAGTTATTTTATGCTCCATAAAATTAACTGTTTCGGTTTTAATTAGTACAAGTGTAATTGCAACTAGGTACTCAGGAAAAGAATAGGTTTAACCTAAAGATCCAGCCGAAGTCTAATCCTGACCTTTCGTATCGAATATCAAAAATAACGTATAAACCAGTAATTGGCACATACATTTTTCACTCAGTTGCTATTTAAAATCTGATAAAAGAGATTCCCGACACTGAGGCCTTGTGCCTATCACGTGACAGTGAATTAAAATTTATCCTGCAGATATCTCCGAAAGTACTTTATCGTGAAGAAGCATGGTATAGAAGCAGTGGCTGGTGGTATGCCTGTTCTTCGAGCAGCGAAACAGTACGGAGGGCCCACTTCAACACTAAGTAAGCTGCAGAACTCCTACCAGAAAAATGGGATCCTCATCGGTTCTTAGTGAGGATACGGAGGCAAAACTTGTTAACTGAATAATTACGTTGTGTAGAAAGGGATTTCCTGTGACGAAACAACAACATTAGGATTCTGTAGTTATGCTTGTCAAAATATTGGAAACAGAAATCCCTTTTTGTAACGGTTGACCAGGTAGATATTGGTACAAGGCATTTCTTTAGATGCATATTTAAATTACTGAAAGGGTTTCTGAACATCTGACAACAAACAGGATTTATAAGTGAACAAAGCATAAGAAATTTTTTTAAAAGAAAACTTCATTAATTGATACAGAATGGTTTCGCAAGCATTATACAGGAACCTTCTTGATTGTTTAACTGTAATGAAACATGTTTCTTTTTGTCATCAAAAGACAAGGTTTTTAGCGCAGCTTGGTTTAAAAAATGTGTATAACGTTATTACTGGTCGAGAGAATGATAATGTGACTATTTTAATAATGGTGAATGCATAATGTTCGCTTGCTCCACAAATGTTTTTGTTCAAATCCAAAAGAGTTCACAAGCATGTTTCTGATAGTATCCCACAATCATAGGATATTGATCGGTCATATAATGACTGGATAACGGCAGAAACACTCTTCGAATATATTACGGAAGTGTCAAAGAGGGTATTAAACTACCAATAATATCAGTTATGAATGGGCATATATTATCGCTGTCCGAGTTTTGTGACAAAAGTGGTTTAATTCATGTTTCCTTGTACCCAAACACAACACAAATATTGCAACCCCTTGATGTAGCCGTGTTTCGTCCCATGATGTGTCTACAGAACAACGAGTGGCAAGAAAGTACTTGATTTCCAAGTTTAACTCTGTTATTGGATGTATCGGTTGCTCTGTATCAGATCGTGGAGAATCGCATTGTCAGGCAACCTCGTCTGACAGAGGACTTATACCCCCTTCTGGAATCCATAATTATGGGAATGCGGATGTCCTCCTTCCCCATTAGATATATTTTCGTGCAAAGATCTGCAGAATGTCGTACCTCGGCATATTTGCGCTTACTTCTACACGTGCTTAGGCGTTGGCCTCCTAAGCTTCTTTATTTCACACTTTTCTTCCAAGCTTAAAGCTGAGAAAGTTGTTTCTAAAAGATACTTATCATTGTAAATTTTTCTTTGTTAATAAATTCCAAGAACATATGAATATGCACATGAAACTGTAACCAGTAAGTAACTTACACTGTTAAATGGCTGCAACAGAACGAATCTCATACGATGAAGAGACAAGGTACCTTCGGGTCACGTAACACTGTAAGCATGAACACAGGCTGCTCTCCCCCACCCCATTTAAACAGTTAAATATTTGTTACAACGAAGAGTATAAATGACATTTACCCTAAAATTGCGAAAAAAAAAATGTTCAAATGTTTGTATAGCCTATGGGACTTGACTACGGGGTCATCAGTCCCTAAACTTACAAACTACTTATGATCTAGCTAATACTAAGGACGGCACAAATATCCATGCCCAAGGGAGGATTCGAACCCCCAACCGTAGTGGCCGTGCAGACTGTAACTGACGCGCTGCATAACGCTCAGCCCCCGCGGCTGGCTAAAAATTGCGACACATTCGCAAAAACGTCCGAAGGTATGTGGCAAGTAACAATAGAAAAGTCTTTGTTGTTCCCGTATCTTTTAAAAATAAATTTGGTTTAAAAAAAAAAAAAAAAAAAAAAAAAAAAAAAAAAAAAAAAAAAAAAAAAAAACCGCTCACAGTCAGTCACGAACTCACTATCTTCGACACCGTGATGCCGCTAACCACATAGTTATTCTTGCTAACTTGATGGAATCTTCTGAAGGCTTTTACAGTTGATGCGTCTTTATTTTATAGTTATTTTACCACAAATTATGTGTTTTTGATGAATCTTCATTGTGCCAAAAACAAAGGGCGGATATTGCCTTAATGGAGGATTAAGGCGAAGTGCACAGAAGCTCCATTGTCTTGCTTCAGGAGCATTCGTGCGTAATCGCCAGCGTCTCTACCAGCTCCAACGCCAGTGTTAAAAGCGGCGTTTCCCCTCGACCCTCCCTGCCGCGGGAGCGCCCGTATGCTGCCTCCAGGGGGCTCAGAAGAGAATTTGAACCTAAGCCACGCATGCGCATTGCAACGCTGCGGCCACACTACCACTCGTAAACGTGCTGTCTCCGCAACGTAAAACGTTTCTCATTCGATAAAAATACTTTGAATGTGCATATAAAACGATCTGATAGAGGAACGAAACGAAGAATGATAATTAAAAACACTTTTTATTTTATTTACTTATTTACTTTTTCCCGGGGCTTCACTGAACCAGTGAACAAATAGGACGCGCCATTACTGCTCCTTTTAAAAACACACTATTCTGGCCAAAAGATCAGTCATTTTTGAGGAAGAAAAAGAAGGAATAGATTCCAGCAGTGACAAGGTACGTACAGTTGGATGATATACTATCAGAAAAAGGAAGAAGAATAAGTGAATAAACAACATGAGTTAGAGGAACGAAAAAAGGGAACAAGCAGAGTCAAACAAGGAAGAACTGCGAGAAGTAAAGAAAAAATGCCCTAAAAATGCAATTCGTAAGAGAATAACTGAGAAAGGAATCAATCAGGTAACTTGATATCAAAGTATCGAAATTCGTAAGACGAGGGGAAGGGGAAAACTTTCGGAAGTTTCAGAGGATTCGTGGTACTGGGAATTAGGTGAAGAAGACAAGACTTAGTTAGTCCTGTGAAGTTGGCACCCCTTTTTTCAAAAATGTAATTTTTTTCAGAGTTCTAGACAGATATACAATAGTTCTGGAGTTCTCTGTACAAAATTTAAATAGTACTGCATAATTTCGCCGAAAAAATAGGAAAAATTACCACAAAATTTAGTTTTTTCAAAATAATTTTCTGCCTAATTGTTCAAACATAGTTCTGATCACAGTTCTAAATAGCTCTCAAAGAGTTCTACAGGAAATCCTAATGACATTTTTCTGTGCAGATTATACTTCATGAGATAATTGCAATAATGGGGAATCCATTTACACGCTACTGTGAAGTTGGCACCCCTTTTCTCAAAAATGTGCATTTTTTTCAGAGTTCTAGGCAGATATGCAATAGTTCTGGAGTTCTCTGTACAAAATTTAAATAGTTCTGCACTAATTCGAGAAAAAATTACAAAAAATTGAAACAAATTTTAGTTTTTTCCAAATAATGTTTTGCCTAATTGTTCAAACATAGTTCTGATCACAGTTCTAAATAGCTCTCAAAGAGTTCTGCAGAAAATCCTAATGATATTTTTTTGCCCAGATAATAGTTAACGAGCTAATTGCGTAAATAGGGAGAAAAACTATACAAAATTGCGCCTGAGTCGTGTGAAGTTGGCACCCCTTTTTTCAAAATTGTAAATTTTTTTCAGAGTTCTATATTGATATGTAATAGTTCTAGAGTTCTCTGTACAAAATTTAAATAGTTCTGCAGAATTTCGTGAAATATCGCAATTCTGAATAGTGGGAGAGCTGTGAAGTTGGCACCCCTTTTTTCAAAAATGTAAATTTTTTTCAGAGTTCTAGACAGATATGCAATAGTTCTGGAGTTCTCTGTACAAAATTTGAATAGTTCTGCAGAATTTCGCCGAAAAAATAGTAAAAATTACCACCAACTTGTTTTTTTAGTTTTTTTTTTAAATAATTATTTGCCTATTAGCGCAAACATAGTTCTGATCACAGTTTTAAATAGCTGTCAAAGAGTTCTACAGGAGCTCCTAATAGCATTTTTCTGTGAAGATTACACTTTATGAGATAATTACAATAATGGAGTATTCATTTACATGCTACTGTGGAATTTGAACCCGTTTTTTCTAAAAAATTAGACTTGTTTTCCAGAGTTCTAGGGACACGTGCAATAGTTCTTGTTTATGATAAGCAGTAATCACTCATACGTAAAAACAACAAATTGAATGTGCAGCGGATAGAATATCTGTCAAGACCTAAGAAAAATGTATATTTCTCGAGTAACGGGCACAAATAAGTCAGCTTAACAGATATTCCAATTTTTTTTTCGGACAATTACATAGAAATATTCACATGAACTCTAGAACTATAGTATATGTACACAGAACCCGAAAAAAACAATGTGTATTTCTCAAAAAAATGGTGCCAATTTACAGTAACGTGACAATGGATTCCACATTACTGCATTTATCTGATAAAGTATAATCTGCACAGAAAAATATCATTAGGATTTCCTGTAGAACTCTTTGACACCTATTTAGAACTGTGATCAGAACTATGTTTGTGCTAATAGGCAAATAATTATTAAAAAAAAAAAAAAAAACAAAAAAAAAAAACTTAAGTTTGTGGTAATTTTTACTATTTTTTCGGCGAAATTCTGCAGAACTATTGAAATTTTGTACAGAGAACTCCAGAACTATTGCATATCTGTCTAGAACTCTGAAAAAAATTTACATTTTTGAAAAAAGGGGTGCCAACTTCACAGCTCTCCCACAATTCAGAATTGCGATATTTCACGAAATTCTGCAGAACTATTTAAATTTTGTACAGAGAACTCTAGAACTATTGCATATCAGTCTAGAACTCTGAAAAAAATTTACATTTTTGAAAAAAGGGGTGCCAACTTCACACGACTCAGGCGCAATTTTGTGTAGTTTTTCTCCCTACTTACGCAATTAGCTCGTGAACTATTATCTGGGCAAAAAAATATCATTAGGATTTTCTGCAGAACTCTTTGAGAGCTATTTAGAACTGTGATCAGAACTATGTTTGAACAATTAGGCAAAACATTATTTGGAAAAAACTAAAATTTGTTTCAATTTTTTGTAATTTTTTCTCGAATTAGTGCAGAACTATTTAAATTTTGTACAGAGAACTCCAGAACTATTGCATATCTGCCTAGAACTCTGAAAAAAAATGCACATTTTTGAGAAAAGGGGTGCTAACTTCACAGTAGCGTGTAAATGGATTCCCCATTATTGCAATTATCTCATGAAGTATAATCTGAACAGAAAAATGTCATTAGGATTTCCTGTAGAACTCTTTGAGAGCTATTTAGAACTGTGATCAGAACTATGTTTGAACAATTAGGCAGAAAATTATTTTGAAAAAACTAAATTTTGTGGTAATTTTTCCTATTTTTTCGGCGAAATTATGCAGAACTATTTAAATTTTGTACAGAGAACTCCAGAACTATTGTATATCTGTCTAGAACTCTGAAAAAAATTTACATTTTCCAAAAAAGGGGTGCCAACTTCACAGGACTGCCTTAGTTTCATGAAGAAGCCTCTAACATAAAGAAAGAACTCTTACACAATTGTGTAATCTATAAATATTTTGATGTCATTGTTTCATATGGCAGAAAAGTTACCGTAATTATGTGATGCTTAAAGTAATGTTAAATATCAGTATAAACACATGCATATGATATTTAAAGATGATATTGTTTCAGTTTGCATATTCAAAATTTTTTATTTTGTAGTAGGCCATAAATAAAAATTTTCCTGACTTCAGAGCACTTTGCGTCGCATTGCCGATAAATAGTACGATTGAGTGCTGATAACAGGGTCCCCGCACATTTTGCCCTGCCGATCACTGGTGCGTAAGGTGCACCTTCTAAGTTTATTTTCAAATGAATTGATTGCTATTACGACTTGCACATATCCTTACGAAACCATATGAATATATGTGGCATTTCACTCACAGTTACAACCAATATTAAATGGGTTTGATACGTGATATTTAGTGCAAGTTTCTGTAGGCTCCCTGTCTCAGCAGCTGTTGTGCAGAACACCTGAAACAAAATTTGGAAAATATTTCGAGTAGATTTCCCGATCATGTTATAGTTTTGGGAGGATGTAGAACGGGTGGCAGGGACAAAGAATCCAGTGAAATTGTTGTTTAAGTGCATTATCTGAAAACTACCTTGAGCAGTTACGCAGAGAATCGACTCGTGGCGATAATATATTAGATCTCCTGGTGATAAAAAGACAGGAACTATTCGAAACAGTTAACGCAGAACAAGGAATCAGAATCGATGCTTACAGCTGTCAATAGAAATATTAAAAAATGTAAGAAGAATTTTCTTTTTAACAAGAGTGACAAAAAGCAGATTTCAGAGTACTTGACGACTCAACACAGAAGCAAAGGATAAAAATGCAGCCCTCGGTCGCAAAAATAAAATTATTATCCTGGTTTCGGCAATAACTATGATTGCCTTCATCAGAAATTATATATTAAAACAAGTTACAAAATAAAAGTTACAACTTAGCTCACAAAATTAAAAAGATTTTTTTAGAACGAGGTAGTCACTATGAGCTGCGACCGAAGGCTGCATTTTATCCTCTGACGTTGGATTGGACACTAAGTTAAGAAAAATTCAACACAAAGTTTTATATTCATAGAATATATGACATCAACTGCGTTTGGGCAAAGCTGAAAGTGTGTACCCAGCCGGGATGCGAACCCGGGTCTCCTACTTTCTAGGCAGTTGCGCTGACCCCTACACCACTGGGGACACAGTGATCACCGCACCTGCAAGAACTACCCATGCACGCTTCCCGTCAGATACAAATTCCCAGCTTCGCTTTCAGCTTTGCCCAATCGCAGTTGATGTCATATATTCTATGAATATTAAATAATAACAGCTGCAGGATCAGAAGTGACGTCTATCCTTTCGGAACAGACGCCACATGTATATATATAATATGCCGGTGACGGGCAATGATCCTATCGTTAGTGGGGAGGGGTGGGCAAGTTTGAAGCCCTTACTCTTACGGGAATTAGTTAAACTACGAGTTTGAGTACTATGGGCAGGGCGAAGCTGGGAATTTGTATCTGGCGGGAAGCGTGCATGGGTAGTCCTTGCAGGTGCGGTGATCACTGTGTCCCCAGTGGTGTAAGGGTCAGCGCAACTGCCTAGAAAGCAGGAGACCCGGGTTCGAGTTCCGGCTGGGTACACATTTTCAGCTTTGCCCAATCGCAGTTGATGTCATATATTCTATGAATATTAAATAATAACAGCTGCAGGATCAGAAGTGACGTATATCCTTTCGGAACAGACACCACATGTATATATACAAAGTTTTATCTCAAGTACAGATAGTGTTGAGGAACAGTAAACAACTTTCACAACCATCCTACAATATGCTTTAGACGAGTACGTGCCAAGTAAGATCGTAAGAGATGAAAAAGAGCCACTTTGGTACAACGACCGAGTTACAAACCTGCTATGGAAGCAAAGGGAACTTTACTTCAAACATAAACATAGCTAAACCTTGCAGACAAACAAAAACCGCGTGAAACCCAGCTCGCGCTATACGTCCACGAGACTTAAAGGGCCATAGACACGGGTTCTCAGGTAGACGCCGTGTTTCTCGATTTCCGCAAAGCGTTTGATACAGTTTCCTACTGTCCTTTAATGAACATACGGACTATCAGACCAATTGATGAGTTCCTAGAGAACAGAACGCAGGCTTCCGGTGGCTTCTCACGTCCGGTGGCCGCTCGGTCTGAGCATTCTGGGCTGGTCTTCTGGTGAGGTAAGGTTGGTTCTGATCTTGTTTTTGGAGATGGTAGCGTTTCATTGACTACCACATTTAACTTAGATTCGTGAACTTAGAATATTTTTCTTTTTTAAATATTTTCCCCGGCCGTGTACGGAAATATGTTCTCGTTTCTCAAATCAGTAATTTCCAATTGATAAACGCGGTGTGTGTGATTATAGTTGCAGTTTGATAACGGCCTGGTATGTTAAAACCTTTTGTGATCATGTGACGGTGTATTAACTCTGTGTAAATATTTTCTAGCTTGGTGTGGCCCGATTTCTAATAGGTGATATGTTCATTTTTCTACAGTGCACGTAAAACAAAATCTTCGCTTCGTTTCTTTCCGTGAGTGATATGTGTTCCACCTGGTTGGTTCATAGAACAAAGCCTTCAGCTTCCACTCTTGTTTGTCCCATGCCCATCAGACACGTGACTATGCAGGTATCCTTCAGATTTCAACTAATATTTCGCGATCATCTCTCCCTGCTTATTTTAATTTTGTTGTTCTTCTCCTACTTGTAGTACGCACTCTGTCTTTCTCAGTAATTCTCTCTGAGCCTTGTACAACCTCCTTCAATAGCTTCCTTATGTAATTCTAAGCATTTCTATGGGTTGATGCCGTAGTTCTTATTCTTATTTTTCCGACTTTGTAATTATTCCACTTTTACGAGTTTTTGGAGACTAGACTTCATCCGTCTCGGTAATCGCTCCCTATCGCCTGTAGCTGTATTTCATACGATTCCTTGTATAATTCTAAGCATTTATATGGGTTGCATGCTTTAGTTAATTTTCTTTATTTTTCGGAAACCGAATTTATTCAACTTCTTCGGTTTTCGGAACCACGTGGGTCCGAGTTGCAAAGTCCGACTTCCGAGATTAGCAGCTAGTCGCCTGAGTTCCCGCCACTTCTCATATAAAACCAGTACCTAGATCCGCTGTACAGACTGCAACTTAAGGATCGACCGTGATTTTGTATAATGAATCCGATATTCAACCACTTCACCTTCAGTGGAGTGCGTTCATGTAAGGTAGCCGTGTGTCGCCGTTAGCGTGTTTGCTCGCAGTCCAATTCAGATGTAATTTAATTTGGCTATACACACCAACCATCTCAAAACAGGCACGACAGACCAGAGCCGGCTTCAAAGTGTTTTTGTATATTGGGTTTTGTGCTACCTTCGACTTGCTGAATTTCGCCTACGATAGCGGCGCCTGCATCCTCCTCGTCTCAGCACGCTGATTTTGGTGAGTTTCGCTGTGGCATTGCGTGTGTGTGAGAGAATGAGTGTTGTTGTGAATCCTTTCCCCCAGTACCGTTAAATCATTATAATTTAGGCTGGGCACCGTCCGCATTAATCCATGTAAGAGATGCATTTTATTGTGTTATCGAAATTGGTTCCCCATTTTGCTTGTTTTCTGTCTGAATAAACAAGTTTAAGTTCAGCATAATCCGTAACTTGCCTATAAATTGTAGTTTTAGAGCACCTTCCCTCTTTTATTTAATATTGTTCTTCACAAGTGCTGAGAACACACTCAGATGCAATTTAATTACGACTAAATTCCCTTGCGTCATAAATGATTTCTTAGCCACCTTTCTAAGATAACTTTAATTGTGGTGGCTTGCTTATTAATGTCTCTGTGTAATAACGTGTAAGCTGCTACGTATATTGACCACTGTAGTTCCTGTTATTGAAGTAATTTGAAACGAGTCAGTTCTCAGTTTGGACCAGGGAACAAGGCTTTGTAGCAGGAGCAGGGAGTATCCAGTAGTTCACATGGACCTCATATGCTAATTTTATGATAAAACAAGGCTCTTGTTTCGTACAGTGGTCGACTTTTAAAGTTCACTGAGGCTTGTTGCGGACGATGGTGTAGTACATCGAGATGTTGTAACAATGGAAAATTGTACTGAAATGCAGAAGGATCTGCAACGAATTGACGCTTGGTACAGGGAATGGCAATTGAATCAATATAGACAAGTGTAATGTGCTAAGAATACATAGAAAGAAAGATCCTTTATCATTTAGCTACATTATAGCAGGTCAGCAACTGGAAGCTGTTAATTCCGTAAATTATCTAGGAGTAGGCATTAGGAGTGATATCAATAGAACGACCTTATAAAATTAATCGTCGGTAATGCAGATGCCAGACTAAGATTCATTGGAAGACTCTTAAGGAAACGCAGTCCGAAAACAAAGGCAATAAGTTACAGTAGACTTGCTCGCCCACTGCTTGAATATTCTCTAATCAGTCATCGAAAAAACTGGGAACATATTTTTTGCTACTATGACGTCGAAGTCTGCCGCCTGTAAAAGTAACCTACGCGTGACACTGTTTTCATCAAGATAAGATGTCAATTGACATTTTATGGATTTGATCTGACTTCCCTGTACGCATTAATAAGGAGCCGGTCGCGCTGGCCGATGGGACTGCGGTGCGTCAATCACGGTCTGCATGGCCTCTACGGTCGGGGGTTCGAATGCCCCCTCGGGCATGGATATTTGTGCCGTCCTTAGTGTTAGCTAGTTCATAGGTAGTTTGTAAGTTTAGGGACTGATGACCCCGTACTTAAGTCCCATAAGCTATACAAACATTTGAACATTTGATGTTAGCTGATGTATTCACTTATTCAGTTTGTTTAACTTACAGTCGCTAATAATGGTTTAAAACTGACATCGATCGTTGCATATGAGAAAAATAAACGGTGGTTAATAACATGCACTTCCTAAAGTTTCTTATAGCTATTTCAAGTCACCTTAATAAAAATTTGAACATTTCATTAGCTTCAACCCTCTTCTTGTCTGAACTATCTATTCTCCGTGTCCCACTTCCATTCAAGGCAACACTCTACACAAATGCCTTTGTAAAAGACTTCCTAACACTTAAACTAATATTCGATGTTAACAAATTTCTCTTTTGAAACCGCTTTTCTTCTTTTTATTGTTCTTTTATATCATTTGTGCTGACCATCGTATGTTATTTTATTGCCCAAATAACTAATCTCATCTATTAGCTTTATTGTCTCGTTACCTAAAGTAATTCCTTCATCATCGCCCGATTCTGCTTAGAGATCATTCCATTACTCTTGTTTTTATCTTGTTAATGTTTGTCTTATATGCTGTCCATTCTGTTCAATTTCTCTTCCGGGTCCTTTTCCGTCTCTAACAGAATTACGGAGTCATTAGCAAACCAGCAAAGTTTTTATTTTTTATCTTTGAACTATGATTCCTTCTCGGAATTCCTCCCTGCCTTTCTTCACAGCTTGCTCACTGTACATTTAATAAATTTGGGGAAATGCTAAAACCCAGTTTATGCCATTCTCAACGAATACTTCCCTTTCATGCCCTTCGACTCTTTATAACTGCAGTATGGTTGCTGTACAAGTTGTTACCTACATTTTAAATGTGTTTATTTCCGTCAACAGTTGCAATAAAATGTGTAATAACATGTTTCGATCACTTGGATCATCTTCAGATCTTATAGTTGCGTCCGCAACTCGACTGGCTAAGTACTAATTGGTACCAATTAGTACTCAGCCAGACGAGTTGCGGACGCAACTATAAGATCTGAAGATGATCCAAGTGATCGAAACATGTTATTACACATTTTTATTGCAACTGTTGACGGAGGTAAACACATTTAAAATAACATAGTGCAGCTGCGGACATTCTCAAATCGACCATGTTGACTATATTGTTACCAACAATTCACACCTGATAACTGCAGAATTTGGTAGAGTATATTCAAGTCAACACTTTCAAAAGCTTTCACCAGTTCTACAAAATCTAGAAACGTAGGTTTGCCTTTCGTTAATATATTACCTAAGATAGGTCGTAATTTGAGTATTGCCTCATCTGTTCCCTCATTTATCCTAAATCCAGACTTATCTTCTCCGAGGCTGGCTACTATCAGTTTCTCCATTCTTCTGTAAATAATCTATGTAAGAATTTTGCTAATATTACATGTAACATAAAACTAAAATTATTATGTGTGAAAATTCTTTCAAGTAAGATTTTTAAATACTATGGATAAAAGGTTCTTAAAGAATATAATTAGTAATGCAAATTAAATGGTTTGATAAGTGAAATATGTGAATAGGTTAAATGTTGGTGCTAATGATATTTTTCGTAATCTAACATCAGACTAGGCATCAATGTTAGCATTGAATAGAGGAGCGTGGAGTAATTTATGATTATGATGATATAGAAGCTTGTCGGTTCTCGGCGTACGTAACTTCAAAGACAAAGTTTGTTTCCACATTATTATAACAATAATAATAAAAATCCCTATAGAATACATTCTCTTAGAGGTAAGTGGTTTGGAATCGTATTGGTCCATTAAAACCTATATAAGTGCTCGATATCTTTCTTTTCTGGTCCAATGAAAGAAGAATCACGTGATAGTACCATCACGGCTTCCTCCTATGCTGATTGTTACGGCTTTTTTAGGTTATCGTCTACAAATGGATTTCTAATAACAATTCTCAAGAAACTATTATAAGGTAACTACCAAAACGATTACGAGGCTTAAGTAATACCCTTGGATAAAGAAACAACTTTCAACATGGCTAACGTAAAAGTGTCAGTTCGCTAAAACTTTCAAATTAAAATGTTTTTCGGTACATTTTATCAATTTAAATTATGAAGCGGTAAGACTTAATTAAATAATCCCCCGGAACGATGTTGTATGTCGCTGTTCGCAACTTTTCAGTATTGACGAAGTATTTTAGGTCTGTTTTTTTGACAAAATTGCTTTCAAGTATAAAAAAACACCATATTGAATGAAGTAGGTGAATTCACACATATGTTCTTATTTAAGAGCATTCAAAGAAAAATCGTTTGCTTTACGTGGAATAATGTTGTGTATAAAGTTGCAAAACATAGTGTATAATTTTTTTTTAGCATTTATACAAACACAAATTTCAGTAATACAGTAATGGAAACATTAGACACAGAAGTATTACTTTACCAAAAACATCAACACAATCAATAGAAATAAATAATTCATCACATTGTCTTTAATAATTACTTGCTCTACAGTCTATAGGTGATATATAACGTTTTTCACATCCCTTATGTGATGGTAGGCCGACGCCTCAGCTCGAGTTGAAGCAAGCGCAAACAAGACGAGGTAAGACATTCTGCAGATCTTTTAACGAAAATATTTCTAAAGGTAAGGTGGGAAGGGGGGGATTCATACCGGGGCGCTTTGCCCCGTCGCGTCGCCACTCGCAGAAGTGCGCCAAAATCTATCTTTGGTCGCCGAGCAGAGGGTGGGGTGTCACAAGGCCCCACAATTCCGTAAGCGGCCGACTGCGAACAGCGGGCAAAGTTAATAGCGCTTCGCCGGCCATTATGGTGGTAAACTTCCGCGCGAACTTCAAATGTGTGTAACACTCATTTGATTAGCGTGCGTATTCATTCCAGTTAAGACGCGAAAACTATGTCTCATTTAAATATATAAAAAAAGTCAACAATCCGAAGATTGGATTGAGCACAACAGTGGTTTGCTAGGCATGGTCCTGTTTGGAGGTGGTATGCCTTGCCTTCCTCCGACCTTCGAACTGACTTACCCAGCCAGTTATAGGGGGGCTACAGTTTAACATGGATTCCGAACCACGGTGCTACTCGGTATTTTTCACATGAACAATACTGCCAGAGGTGAAAGAAGTGGAAAGTGACAGATAAAAATCCTAGGACCTGGCGGGGATCGAACCCGCGACCTTCGGATTCGTAGTCTGGCACTCTACCACATGTGCTACGGAGCCGCACCATTTAAATCTATAATTACATAACAGCTTCAGACTCTTTGAATTTAAAGCAACTATCGCTTGTGTGTAAATTTATTACACATACGGTTTAGAAATCGGCCAAAAGCATTTCTTCTTCATAAGTAAACCGAATTATAACATTTAGCTTTTTATCGTTCTAAGTGCAGCACATGAACGAAATTTATCGTCAGACACGGGTTTTTGGCACTTTCTCAGTATATTCTACGATGGTGAAAGTTTTATACAAACATTAATTTCGGAAGAGTTTCAGAACATTTTGCGTCTTTGTTGGGGTGTCTGCTGTATTCTTCAATATTCAGAAATTTTATACCATCAAAAAAATGAAACAGAGCTGCCTGGAACACCTAATGTTAAAAATGTGAAAATGAAAAATCCCGTCAGATACATAATTGTAAAATAGCTTCTTACTTTGTGACTACAGAAACCAGCCACTACAAAATTCTTTTATGAACACGAAGTATGTCATTACTTTTTCTTAACTAAGTGCACGTGACAGTAGCATTAGGGTATCTAACATGAATATTAGCATTTTAATGCTGTAAGCCAAATACCTTACAGTAGCGTGAACTGCTCAAAAGTCAGCAACTGTCATCATATATGGAACTACACACAGTTCTGCAAACCCCTTTCAGTTGTTATAACTATAAGTAAAACAAATGACCTTTAAATTCCGTGTTACAAGTTGGTACTATTAATTTCGTAAACAAAAATTCGAGCTGCAAATAGTCATTTTGCACATCATAAAATGAAACTTTTTGAACTTCTTGTCCACCAGTACTGCCTAAAGAAGATCGTTATTAAGAGCTACCAGTATTGTAAAAGCCTCTTATTTATTTCAGTTAATCGTATATTGTTATGACTGACAGCCTGTTAAGCAAAAGTAACTATCTCTGAACACAAGTAATAGTGCTACTCGTATTCCTGTGACATATAAATGGGAGAACAGTCTTAGTTCTTTTTATTTCTTTTTAAATCAATTTGTGTGTAGTTAAACGCTGAACAGCGCTTCACAATCGTGCTTGATGTACACTCCCAGGGGCGCCGACTCCGTTGGTGCTCCGGTACTCTTGCACCCCCCAAGAATTTTTTAGAGTTGCTGAGCAACCACATAAAACTGAGGTGGAAAATAAAATTGCCTAAATTAAAAATAAAATCGGGAAAATCAAAACCCACCTTATGACTCAAAAGCCAATGCAAAACGTGACCATAGCGAGAGACGATATTTCATCATGAATGAAATGGTCAGTTTTGTACACGGGTCGCGAAGCGAGTAGTAATGAGTGTCCGTGTTTTACCCACTATGCTAGCACGCCGGTCCGTTTGACCTTTCAGGTGTACGTATTTATGACCATTCAATTGTGTTCTTTCAGGCATTTAGCATGATGAAGAATCTGATGCTGAATCCAAGTTAATCGTCACTTCCCTTGTTATTAAAATTATATATTCAATTGAAATTTGTGATGCTTTTCTTTCAGGCTTAAAAAGCCTTGGACTATATTAATACCTTCGGAGATGTCATGAAGTTATCTTGAAGTGATGAAAGTTTCGATGAAGTATACAGCCCTTACTTCAAACACCTCAAAATATTTCAAAGTTTTCTTTCAACCCTAGTGTCAGTGTTCTACCAAACGCTTTTGTCAGAAAGAACAGCTTTGCACACAAAATGTTAGATTAGTGTATAGTGAAATATTATTTGTGAACCGCGATGTAGAGCACCCACACTGATTTTCAAAAGTTGGCGCCTCTGCATACTCGAATAGTCAAAACAGTACAGACGTGACTATGAATTGGGTATATATACCGCAGTAGCTTTATAAGACACGATTTATCTCGTAAGAACACTTCTATTTAACTGACTCTTACCACTACCATGGCGGCCGGCCGAAGGTTCAAATTATCCTGCGACAGCAGCGCCGTTAGGGAATAGAGTTATTTTTTTTTTAAGGTCTTTGGGGCGTCGAGCGGAGACGGAGGGGAGGAGGGGGGACACCTCGATGAAGCTCCGGCACTGAAAGAAGTGATAAGCGCCAGCCGCCACTGCCGTCTACGAATGCTGTTATCAATTCGGTGATAACACCCGAACTTTAGCCGGAACGCACGTTGCAGATTAACACCATATTTGGTCTTTGCAAACTGAAAAACACAAGCCGCTTTCCGTTCACTAGTCGCCTTCTTTGCTACTACCGCTGATAGATGATTGCGGCGAAAACATTGCGCTCTGAGGATGCGCAACGGTGCTCACCCCCCCCCAAAAAAAAAAAAAAAAAAAAAAAAAAAAAAAAAAAAAAAAAAAAAAAAAAAAAAAAAAAGTTCATATGTTTGTAGACCTTATGGGACTTAACAATGTGGTCATCAGTCCATAAACTTACAAACTACTTATGAACTAGCTAATACTAAGGACGGCACAAATATCCATGCCCGAGGAGGGAGGGGCCGTGCAGACCGTGACTGGCGCGCCGCAGACGGCTCCGGGAGACCATTCAATTACTTGTTTTCCTTACGGGATAAAACGTAATAGCTTGTAAATTAATATTTTTTCACACTCACGGAATGTATGACATTAACTACGACTGAGTAAAGTAGAAAATGTGTACCCAGCCGGGATTCGAACCCAGGTACTCTGATTGCTAGGCAGTTGCGCTGACCGCTACACCACTGTGGACACAGCTATCATCATACCTGCACGGTATTACTCAAGCACGCCTCCCGTCAGATACAAATTTGCAACTTTACCTTGCCCTCTAGATCTCAAACTCGTAGTCACTTAGTACTAATTCCTGTAAGAGTAAGGGCCCAGGAGTGCATCTGCACTGAAGAAAGGATCATTGCCCGTCATCGGCAAATTGTATAAGTGGCGTAACTATGGGGGGATGAGGGGGATAGAACCCGCCCCCCTCAAGAACAAAAAAAATAATAATAAAAATAAATAAAAAATAAAAAAAAAGGAGAGAGAGAGAGAAAGTAAGAAAGAAATCGTATAACAGCAATCTGGTAAAGGTAAAGATTGGAAACTTGGGGTGTTTTACCATAAGCTTTCACTGGATCGGAGAGAATTAGTTTCTTCAACAGGAGTGGTAGATGGTAGTCTGTCTGGAAACTGACTAAAATTTTGCTCGTCAAGCAGGTCTATCCCCCCCCCCCCCCAAAGCCAAGTGCTAGTTACGCCACTATATATATATATATATATATATATATATGTGTGGGGGGGGGTGGTGTCTGTTCTTTTGGACATGTCCGAAAGAACAGTCGCCACATATATATAACTTATAAATATTTTTTCGTCCGTAAGGTATTTTACTCTGACATTTTAAAGTCGGCCGACGACCCACCTTGCAAAGGTAATGAGAAGCACTAGTGGGTCGCGACCCACAGTTTGGAAAGCACCACGAGATGGGGAAAAGGTGCGGAAGTGACGGCCCACAGCTGTTGCACGCACTTTGCGGGCTGCCCGGCGGGAACAGCGTGTCCGACGCGACTCCTTGGCGCCACTCCCACCAGCGGCCCGGGAATTAATTAAGTTGGGGGGGGGGGGGGGTAGAGGGGGGAGGGAAGGAGTGGGGGAAGGAGTGGGGGGAGGTCTGAGTGCGGCCGCAGTCTGGCTGTTCGCCGCCCTGCCTAATCGCCCGCGTCACCCTCCTGTAAATACTCGCGCCAGCTTGCGGCCGACAGGCGCCAGTGCAGAGCTCTCAGAACTGGCGCCAGCACCTCGCCACAGACCCCTCCTGCCGCCCTAGCGCTCCTTGTCATTACTGCATACTTGCTGACCCGACAGTGTTACGCAGTTGGCAATTAACTCTAAATAATGAGAAGTGTGAAGTCGTCCACATGATGAGTACGAAAAGAAATCCGTTAAACTTTGTTTACAAGATAAATCAATCAAATGTGAAGGCCGTAAACTCCACAAAATACCTAGGAATTACTATTACTTCAGACTTAAATTGGAAAGAACACGTGGATAGTATCGTGGGAAAGGCGAACCAGAGACTGCGTTTTATTGGCAGAACCCTTAAAACATGCAACAGAACTACAAAAGAAACTGCATACACTACGCTTGTCCGTCCATTTTTGGTGTATTGGAGCCCAGTGTGGGATCCTTATCGCCGGCCGCGGTGGCCGAGGAGACTAAGGCGCTCCAGTCACGGTCTGCACGGCCACTACGGTCGGGGGTTCGAATCCCCCCTCGGGCATGGATATTTGTGCCGTCCTAGTTAGTAAGTAGTTCATAAGTAGTTTGTAAGTTTAGGGACTGATGACCCCGTAGTTAAGTCCCATAGACTACACAAACATTTGAACATTTGGGATCCTTATCAGGTGGGTTTGACGGAGGACATCGAAAGAGTCCAAAGAAGGGCAGCTCGTTTCGTATTGTCACGATACAGGGGAGACAGCGTTACGGAAATGATACAGGATCTGGGATGGGAATCATTGCAACAACGGCGCTTATCGTTGCGGCGTGGGCTACTTGGGAAACGCCATTCGCCAACATTCTCCTACGAATGCGAAAATATATTGTTGACTCCCACTTACATAGGTAGAAAGGATCATCAGAATAAAATACGAGAAATCAGAGCTCGAACAGAGAGACTCAGGTGTTCTTTCTTCCCGCGCGCTATTCGAGAATGGGATGGGAGATAAACAGTATAATTTTGGTTCGATGGACCCTCTGCTAGGCACTTAAATGAGATTTGCAGAGTATCGCATGTAGATGTAGATATTAATAGGAACTGATTACATAAGCTAAACTGCAACCTCCATTCCTTTTAGCCCATCTTCTCCACTAGAGACGGAAAAAGTACTTTCTTTTACGGAGCCGTTCATTTGGGAACAGTTAAGTGAACTAGTTCAGGAAACTACATAGTTCATTTTATTAAAAAAATCATCATCGTCATCATCATCATTACTGATTCTGCCTTTCAGTGTTCAGTCTGGAGCATAGTACCCCTAATAAAATTCCTCCATGATTCCCTATTCAATGCTAACATTGATGCCTCGTCTGATGTTATGCCTTTTACTTCAAAATCATTCTTCACCGAATCTAAGTACTTTCTTCTTGGTCTACCTCGACTCCTCTTACCCTCCGCTGCCGAGCTCATGAGTCTCTTAGTTAACCTTCCTTCTCCCTTGCGTGTAACATGACTCCACCACTCAGTCTGTTTGCTCTTACTGCTTCATTCCCAGTTTCTCTTCGATTTTCTCATTAAGGACACCCTCCTGCCATTCTTCCATCTATTAGTATCTGCAATCATTCTTACTACTTTCATATCTGTGACCTCTACCTTATGAATAATGTAACCTGTATCCACCCAACTTTCACTCCCATACAACAAAGTTGGTCGAAAGATAGAGCGGTGCACTGCTTAGTCTTGGTACTTACTTCCTTCTTGCAGAAGAGAGTAGATATTAGCTGAGCACTCACTGCATTAGCTTTGCTGCATCTCGATTCCAGTTCTTTCACTATGTCGCCAAATTTTGAAAAAAAAAAATACATCCTAGGTACTTGAAACTGTCTACCTGTTCTAACTTTGTTCCTCCTATTTGACACTCAATCTGTTTAAACCTCTTTCCCATAGACATTACTTTCGTTTTAGCGATGCTGATCTTCATATCATAATCCTTGCACCTCTGATAGAGCTCTGAAATACTAGTTTGCAACCTTTCAATTGAATCGGCCATTACAACTAAGTCATCCACATATGCGAGACTGCTTATTTGGTTTTCACCTATTTTAATCCCGCCCTGCCAGTCTACTGTTTTCAACATATATTCTATGAATAGTATGAACAACAGTGGTGCCATGTTACAACCTTGTCTTACCCTTTTAAACTACCCTGAACCATGAGCTTAATTTGCCATCTACTCTAACTGCTGCCTGACAGTCTACGTAAAGCCCTTTAATTGCCTGCAGAAGTTTGCCTCCTGTTCCAAACTCGTGTAGAACTGACAGTAGCTTGCTCCTAGGAACACTGTAGTAAGCCTTTTCTAGATCTATGAAACATAGATACAATTCCCTGTTCCACTCTTAGCACATTTCCATTACCAGCCGTAAGCTAAAGATCTGGTCCTGACAGCCTCTAAGAGGCCTACCCCTCCCTCCCCCCCCCCCCCCCAAAAAAAAGGAAAAAAAATTGAATTCAACCCTTCACCCATTACTTTACCCCCATACAGGTTGAATTTCCAAAATGCTTTACTGCCTGATTGAAAAATCGTACACCAGTTTGATGCTATTTTGTCAAAAACTGACATTTTGAACCCGTGGTTGTGTATGAAATACGGGGTGATTCTTACAATAAAGAAGACTGCAACCAACCACTTTTGATTACGCTATTTATTTACTAAATAGCGCCGTTACCGCGAACCTTTAAGTTCATCATCAGACGGCTGTTCATGTCTATATACATGTCATTTACATTTTTCTTATGCAGACAATTTTTCTTGTGGCGAAAAGTATTTGGTTGTGTGGTGCCCTACAATAGAATACACGGTTGTAATTGCTTACTAGAGCGTAAATGTTACTCATGATACTGTCAAATGTTGTGAACAAACTCTTCCCATAGAATTTTTCTTGTTATTCACTTACTTTTGTCGAGAAGCCGGTTCAATTAAGTTGTACCGCTGATTACTGCAGTTGTTGGAGCAATGAACACTTCTTGAATCACTTATGTGGAGCAACATAGCGCGATTAACCACTTATAAATATACACACAAATTGTTTTGCCACATAGAATACACAGATGGTGATAATGCCGTCTTAATACTGTCAAAGATGTTTGATTTTACATTAAAGTATTTTACAAAGGAGAGACGTAAAGTGTTTTACACCGAATAAACGTTACACATGTGAGCTGTACATTCAGTGACATAGGCTATAATTACATAGAGAGCTCTATTTACAGTTTCTTAAAGCAATTTTGTTTAGCGATGTAGAACAAATGTTCAAATGTTTGTTAAGCTTATGGGACTTAACTACGGGGTCATCAGTCCCTAAACTTACAAACTACTTATGAAGTACTTACGAACTAGGACGGCACAAATATCCATGCCCGAGGGGGGATTCGAACCCCCGACCGTAGTGGCCGTGCAGACCGTGACTGGAGCGCCTCAGTCCCCTCGGCCACCGCGGCCGGCGATATAGAACAGTCTGTGGTATACATTAAGTAATGTAAGAAGTGATAAATAAGAGTACATATTTATGTGCTACCACAGTGTATATTATCTTCTTAATTGAAGGCCAGATAAATTTAATGATTGTACACCTGAGTGGGCTATTGTCGTGCCTCATGTTTATATTAAATTACTGCATGTGGCAAAAGTAGCATTGTTTATTATTTATGTTGTAAAATCGAAAGCATATGAGTGAAATTTTGCAGAATGGCTGCAGTGGCCAACTCTTTGTTCATTGAAGAGATGTTGTGGTGATTTATGTTTATGTATATAAACCTCTATTTCTTCAAGCTAATTCATATGGCTGCCTTTATCTGCATAATGCAGTATTTTGATGTGATCCTCAATGTTTCTTATTTTATGCCTGCTATGAGTTATGTACATGGCAAATGCAGATTTTGATGGGTTCCTAGGAGTATAGCATCTAAATGTTCTTTAAAACGAACGTCATAGCTTCTCCCAGTTTGTCCTACAGAGTAGGAGGGGCAACTTTGGCAGCTGAGTTTATATATGCCTGACCTTTTGTATGGAGGACTCTTATTTGTTAGGTTATGAATGGCTAGTTGTTGTAATTTGTAATTTTTACAACAACTAGCCATTCATAACTTAACAAAAACAGTCTTTCATACAAAAAGTCAGGCTTTTAATTTGATGCCGATTTTGCATAATATTATGACAAAAATTAGTAAATTTCTATGAAATTGACTAGCTTTATTACAGATAGTTCCGGGGACTGATGATCTAGCAGTTAGCTCTTTAAGATACCAACAAATACAAATAGTTCAAATTAAAACTGACCGTCTTGTATCACACTATAACAGACCTCTGATTTTTAGCCATCAGTACAAGTGTTCGAAAAATCCTCAGACACAATTTATCAGTTGTAGAAAGTGAAGAATTCTTCAACCAGTCATAAGTCCTTGAAAACCTAGTTTAGATAGACATTTTAAAGTATAGGTATTAATTAAATTGAAACTCATCGTATTTGACGTACGATAGAAAATGGATGTGATCTTAAGAAACAATCACGAACATTTCTCTTCACGAAAAGTCGCTCAGCGGTAATGTGACAAATCAGTATGAATTCTTTGGTGTCAACGAATAATTTTTGCTAACTGGAAAGTTTCTATTTTATTGGAATTTTTGATAGGTTGAATGTTGTAGTGTGCCTCCTACCACATTAAGAGTTACCGGAACTATATCTTCAACTGGTAATTTGACGTGAAATCATGCCAAATCTCGCAATTGGTTTTGTCGAGTTACGTGCACTGTAAAAACATAAACACTATCGAAAAGACGAAAAGGAGGCTAGATACACTATCTGCAGAGAAGATGTAAAAGAATATCGGATGTATTGTGTAGTGTGAACACACTAATGAGTACAGAATATGAATTTAGGGTGAACCGAGTAAAGATGAAGGGAAACGACAAGCAGAAATGAATATAGCGAGAAATTTACTATCGAAATTGGCCATCACGAAGTAAATGAAGTTAAGAAATTGTTGTCTGTGAAGCAATCCTTATTATTAACCCAAAACGGAATTAAAAAACTAGTATATGGATTGAGCAGATTTCTGTCTAAGAGAAATTTACTAGGGTCAAATATTGCCCATAATATGACTAACAAATCTGTGAGAATTTACTTTGGAGCAGAGCAACATAGGGTAGTGAATAACAGCGAGTGGAATAACCGAAACAGAAGAAAATTATAGCGTTTTAAGAAGAGGTGCAACAGCATAATTTTCAAAATAGCGAGTGAGAATATTCTCCGCAGCAACTGCGGAGACAAGAACATACAGAAAAATCAGGCAAGAAGAAGAAACGATGTAATTGGGATTTCATGGCACTAGAGGAAACTGCATACGATTAGAATATATCTAAAGAAAAAGCTTTAAATATATTCAATAAATGAATGAGGAATTAAGCAGACCGCATCTACCCAGAAAATTAATGGCTAATTCAAATCAAATGTTCAAATGTTTGTAAATCTATCGGACCAAACTGCGTGGTCATCAGTCCGTAGCTTACAAACTACTTAAACCTAGGTAAACTAACCTAAGGACAAAAACACACACCCATTCCCCAGGGAGGACTCGAACATCCACGGCGAGCAACCGCGCGCTCCGCAGCGAGACGCGTTAGACCGCTCGGCTACTCCACCGCGGCAATGGGTAATTAATTCCATTCATTGACTGATGGTGAGTTATATAGCTTGTGTTTTAAGACTGCTGCAAACTGATTTTCTACAATCATCGTTTAGGGATTACAAAGTTTCTTAATGTTATTTTCTGATGGAGATGAAATACGATAGTTCTTCGTTGCCTTGCAACTGAGTCCTTTATCGCCGCCTGTCTGCATTTGTAACGTAACGTCTGGAGCTACATTTAGATAATGGTAATCGTCTTGGATATTGCGCTACTATACGGCGTGCACACCAAATTGAGATCTCCAGGCAATCATGGGCGACGCACTTACAGTTAGTGGCCGTATACGGCAGTGTCCCATTAACAGCGAGATAATTATACGTGAGGGATCTGGGGCAATCCGCCCTCCACCGCGTGAGGTAATAGCAGGCCATAGCTGAGCAATCACAGCCAACAGCTTCGTGCGAAACACGGAGGCTGCGAAGTTTGCACTTAGTGGAAACAGCGATAAGTGAAAGGGTTCTTCGCTGTGCAAGGCCGGTAAACGTACGCTGTCATCGTCCAGGTTATCTGTAGGGAATACGCATACGCGATATCTCTCCTAGGCCTACTCAGAGAATAGCAAGAACCGCTAATACTTTACTGGCCAACCAAAGAGTTAAAAGCTCTCAGAGCTAATAACCAAAAAAGAGGATACTTGAATACTTTATGATTACAGTAGTTCTGCATTCGGATTCACTGGGTTACGAAAAATAAAAGTCAAATATCAGGTACGAAATGACTTTATTGCCCATATGAAGCGTTTCAAATTTTAAAATGTTTGTAAAGCTTATGGGGGTCATCTGCCGGGTCATCAGTCCCTGAACTTACATACTACTTACGAATTAGCTTATAATAAAGACAGCACAAACATCCATACCCGAGGGGGGGATTCGAGCCCCCAACGGGGAACCGCCTCGCGCATCGTAGCATAGCGTCTCATGCGCTCGGCCTCTCCACCGCGGCTGAAGCGTTTCGAAATGTATCCATTATCAGATATACCAATCTTTTTGTGTATAAAAAGGCGTTTGATACAGTTCCCCACAAACGTTTAATGAACAAAGTAAGAGCATATGGTCTATCAGACCAATTGTGTGATTGGATTGAGGAATTCCTAGATAACAGAAAGCAGCAGGTCATTCTCAATGGAGAGAAGTCTTCCGAAGTAGGAGTTATGTCAGGTGTGCCACAGGGGAGTGTCGTGGGTCCGTTGCTGTTCACGATATATATAAATGACCTTGCGGATAACATCGGAAGTTCACCGAGGCTTTTTGCGAATGATGCGGTAGTATATAGAGAGGTTGCAACAATGGAAAATTGTATTGAGATGCAGGAGGATCTGCATCGAATTGAGGCATGGTGCAGGGAATGGCAATTAAAGCTCAATGTAGACAAGTGTAAGGTGCTGCGAATACACAGTAAGAAAGATCCTTTATCATTTAGCTACACTATAGCAGGTCAGCAACTAGAAGCAGTTAATTCCATAAAGTATCTGGGAGTAGTCATTAGGAGGGACTTAAAATGGAATGGCCATATAAAATCAATCGTTGGTAAAGCAGACGCCAGACTTAGATTCATTGGGAGAATTCTAAGGAAATGCAGTCCGAAAACAAAGGAAGTAGGTTACAGTACACTTGTTCGCCCACAGCTTGAATACTGCTCACCGGTGTGGAATCCGTACCAGGTGGGACTGATAGAGGAAGTGGAGAAGATCCAACGGAGAGCAGCGCGCTTCGTTACAGGATCATTTGGTAATTGTGAAAGCGTTACGGAGATGATCGATAAACTCCAGTGGAAGACTCTGCAGGAGAGACACTCTGTCGCTCGGTACGGGATTTTGTCGAAGTTTCTAGAACTTACCTTTACTGAGGAGTCTAGCAGTATATTGGTCCCTCCTACGTATATCTCGCGAAGAGATCGTGAGAATAAAATCAGTGAGATTAGAGCCCTCACGGAGGTATACCGGCAATCCTTCTTTCCGCGAACAATACGTGACTGGAATAGGAGGGAAAATCGATAGTGGTACTCAAGGTACCCTCAGCCACACACTGTCGGGTGGCTTGCGGAGTATGGTTGTAGATGTAGATGTAGAAAATCCCGTGTCAACATGTTTATCCGCCATGAACTCCGAAACTATTCTGTTGACCTTAATTAAATTTTGCAGAGTGTGTGTGTGTGTGTGATTTGGTCCAACTTATATGATAGGATAGTTTTTATCTCGGTTAATAACTTCAATAATAATTTTAATTACAAAATTAAGGGATTTTTATGTAGGTGGGGTAATCTCGCAACAGTTGGAGTTGTTCTTCAAGTCTGGGCCAGGGGCAAAGAGCTAGGTTGAAGAGCGTAAGGTCAAGGGTTAGAAATTCGCTGGGATAATAGATTTTCTTCACTTTGAGCTTAACCTAGCCTTCATCTCTCAACAGTGTGAACAGTTGCCAGAAACAACACGCGGTTTAGATTCCACGTCTTTTTGGGTAACTGGGGTAGGGTCCGAACTGTTAATCGAAAGACTTCCGCCAGGTGAATGAGCTGCCCCAAATTACTACTTTATTTGATTTAGGTCGTTTTCCTGAAGATACCGTTTATTTCACAATATATTTTTTTCCAGATTTACGTAAGACATAATGGTGCTTTTAAAATTTTTCGCATATTTCATTTTATCCTGATTTTGCTGTGTATATAACTCCTATGCGTTAGTCACGCTGAAACTGAGAAATGGTTTCACCGATTTGAATAACGTTTTTCTTTGCTTTGTTCGCTTTATTAGGTTATTTTAGGAGAAACATTGGAGAAACCTAAAGGAACAGTTGAAGAATTGATAAAATCGAAATTAGTAATTTTGTAAGAAGGGCGTTAATGCTGTTTAATTAGATTCGTATTTCATGCGGTACCATACCGTTCATTCGGCTACATTAACATTTTGCACACTTGAACTTCAAAACTAGACGAACGGAACAGTCTACATGAATCATACGGTGGTGATCACTTATTATATTGGTGTGGTGTCTGTTCTTTCGGTAATGGCCGCAGATGCGGTCATACGTTCGACCTCGCACAGGAATCCGTAATGACGAGTGTAAGAGGGCATAGACGATAGAGGCGCTACAGCCATAGCGTGCGACTTGTGGGAATTTGAGAGGGGTGGAAGGCCTGCACGGGTGGCCAAGTGGTTAAGGCGAAGCGGGACATCCGGGTTCGATTCCCGGCCCGGCTCTCATTTTCACTTGTCGCCATTGTTCCATTTCGATGCCGTAATGCGGCCACTGTCTGTCCTTTCCTTCCTAATCCTTCTTCCTTCCTGTTCTTTATCAATAATTTGCAAACGGTGGTGACGTCGACAGGAATCTACAGTTTTATTAATATTTTGAATAATTTTTGACACTTTACCTTCAAAACAAGAGAAAAATCCTCATTTAAGATTTGGTACTGTGCAAAGCGGAGGCTACAACACATATGCTGTGATGTTAGTAGGTAAATATGGATTAAAGAGGGTGAGGACTCAATAAGGGTTGTATTGTGTTTAACCTTAACATATATATACATGTGGCGTCTGTTCCGAGAGAACAGACGTCACTTCTGATCCTGCACTTGCTATTATTCAACATTCAACGTTAATAGAATATATGACATCAACTGCGATTGGGCAATGTATATATATAATATGCCGGTGACGGGCAATGATCCGATCGTTAGTGGGGAGGGGTGGGCAAAGTTTGAAGCCCTTACTCTTACGGGAATTAGTTCATAACTACGAGTTTGAGTACTGTGGGCAGGGCGAAGCTGGGAATTTGTATCTGACGGGAGGCGTGCTTAGGTAGTCCTTGCAGGTGCGTTGATCACTGTGTCCCCAGTGTTGCCGGGTGCCGTGACTCAGCGCGCCAGGTCAGAGGGCTGAATGCTCTCTGTAATAAAAAAGCTGAGCCAAAGAACACGTAGAAACAAAGGGCCCGGCTGAGTACACATTTTCAGCTTTGCCCAATCGCAGTTGATGTCATATATTCTATGAATGTTTAACCTTAACATTTTGAACATAGCAACAAATAAAATACATATGGAGATCGATTTTTATATACATGAACCACATGAACACATGAACCACAGACATTGCCGAGGTGGAGTGGCTTGCGTGCCTCAACGATACAGATAACCGTACCGTAGGTGCAACCACAGCGGAGGGGTATCTGTGGAGAGGCCAGACAAACGTGTGGTTCCTGAAGAGGGGCAGCAGCCTTTTCAGTAGTTACAGGGGCAACAGTCTGGATGATTGACTGAGCTGGCCTTGTAACATCAGCTAATGTGGCTTTGCCACACAGTTACTGCAAACGGCTGAAAGCAAGGGGAAACTACAGCCGTTATTTCTCCCGAGGACATGCAGCTCTACTGTATGAACATATGATGATGGCATCCTCTCGGGTAAAATATTCCGGAGGTAAAATAGTTCCCCATTCGGATCTCCGGGCGGAGACTACTCAGGAGGATGTGATCATCAGGAAAAACAATACTGGCATTCTACGAGTCGGAGCGTGGAATGTTAGATCCCTTAATCGAGTAGGAAAATTAGAAAATTTAAAAAGGGAAATGGATAGGTTGAAGTTAGATATAGTGGGGATTAGTGAAGTTCGGTGGCAGGATGAACAGGATTTCTGGTCAGGTGAGTACAGGATTATAAATACAAATCAGTTGGGGGTATCACAGGCTTGGATGATAATGAATAAGAAAATAACTACTATGATCAGCACAGTGATCGCATTATCATTGCCAAGCTAAATACGAAGCCAACACCGACAACAGTAGTACAGGTTTATATGCCAACTAGCTCTGCCGATGATGAGGAAATCGAAGAAATATATGAGGAGCTAAAGGAAATTATTCAGACAGTTAAGGGAGAGGAAAACTTAATTGTTATGGGAGACTGGAATTTGGTAGTAGGACAACGAAGGGAAGGGAAGATAGTAGGTGAATATGGTCTTGGCAAAAGAAATGAAAGAGGAAGCCGCCTGGTAGAATTTTGCACAGAACATAATTTAGTTATAACAAACACCTGGTTCAAGAATCACAAAAGAAGATTGTATACGTGGAAGACACCAGGAGACACCGGGAGATACCAGATAGATTTTATAATAGTAAGACATAGATTTCGGAACCAGGTATTACAGTGTAAGACATACCCAGGGGCAGATGTAGACTCTGACCATAACTTGTTGGTTATGAACTGTAGGCTGAAACTGAAGAAACTACAAAAAGGTAGGAAAATAAGGAGATGGGACCTGGATAAATTGAAGGAACCTGGGGTTCTTAAGAATTTCAGAGGGAGCTTTAGGCAACAATTGACAGAAACAGGGGAAAATAAAACAGTAGAAGAGGAATGGGTAGCATTGAGAGATGAAATAGTGAAGGCATCAGAGGCAACAATTGACAGAAACAGGGGAAAATAAAACAGTAGAAGAGGAATGGGTAGCATTGAGAGATGAAATAGTGAAGGCATCAGAGGACAAAATAGGTAGAAAGGCAAGACCTACAAAAATCGTTGAATATCACAGGATATACTAAATTTAATCGATGAAAGGAGAAAATATAAAAATGCAGTAAATGAAACAGGCAAAATGGAGTACAGACGACTAAGAAATGAGACTGACAGGAAGTGCAAAATGGCTAAGCAGGAGTGGCTAGAAGGCAAATGCAAGGAAGTAGAAGAATGTATAAACAGGAGAAAAATAGCTACAGCCTATAGGAAAATAAAAGAAACATTTGGAGATAAGAAAAACTGCTCTATGAATATCAAGGACACTGATGGAAGACCAGTTCTCAGCAAAGAAGGGAAAGCTGAAAGGTGGAAAGAGTATATACAGGGGCTCTACAAAGGAAATGAACTTCGAGACAATATTGTAGGAAGGGAAGAGGATGTAGATGAAGATGAAATAGGAGATACTGTATTGAGAGAAGAATTTGACAGAGCCCTGAAAGACCTAAGTCGAAACAAGGCCCCTGGAGTAGATGATATTCCCTCAGAGCTACTGAAGTTTCTGGGAGAACCAGCCATGACAAACCTGTTTCACCTGGTGTGTAAGATGTATAGGACAGGCGAAGTACCCTCAGACTTTAAGAAAAATGTTATAATCCCCATTCCAAAGAAAGCAGGTGCAGACAGGTGTGAAAACTACAGAACCATCAGTTTAATAAGTCATGGATGCAAAATATTAACGCGAATTATATACAGGAGGATGGAAAAGCTGGTAGAAGCCGACCTCGAGGAAGATCAGTTTGGGTTCAGGAGAAATGTAGGAACACGGGAGGCAATACTCACTTTACGGCTTATCCTAGAAGATAGATTAAGAAAAGGAAAACCTACATTTCTAGCTTTTGTAGATTTGGAGAAGGCTTTTGACAATGTTGATTTGAATAAACTCTTTCAAGTTCTGAAGCAAGCAGGAGTAAAATATAGGGAGCGTAAGGTTATTTACAACTTGTACAAAAACCAGACAGCGGTTGTCAGAGTTGAAGGGCATGAAAGGGATGCAATGGTTGGAAAGGGAGTAAGACAGGGTTGTAGTCTTTCTCCATTGTTATTCAATTTGTACATTGAGCAAGCTATAAAGGAAAGCAAGGAAAAATTTGGAAAAGGAATTGAAGTTCAGGGTGAAGAATTAAAAACATTGCGTTTTGCCGATGACATAGTAATTCTGTCAGATACAGCAAAGGACCTGGAAGAGCAATTCAACGGAATGGACAGTGTGCTGAAAGGTGCATATAAGATGAACATTAACAAGAGCAAAACTAGGGTAATGGAATGCAGTGTAAGAAAATCAGGTGATGCTGAAGGAATTAGATTGGGAAATGAAGCAATAAAGGAGGTAGATGAGTTTTGTTACTTGGGCAGTAAAATAACAAATGATGGTGGCAGTAAAGAGGATATAAAATGCAGAATGGCAATGGGTAGAAAAGCGTTTTTGAAAAAGAGAAAATAGTTAACATCGAATATTGATTTAAGCCTAAGGAAGTCCTTTCTGAAGGCATTTGTATGGAGTGTTGCCTTGTATGGGAGTGAGACATGGACGATAAACAGTGCGGACAGGAAGAGGATTGAGGCTTTTGAAATATGGTGCTATAGAAGGATGCTAAAGATTAGGTGGGTGGATCGCGTAACTAATGAGGGGGTACTGAACAGAATTGGGTAGAAAAGAAATTTCTGGCATACCTTGACTAAAAGAAGAGATAGATTGCTAGGACACATTCTTAGACATCAAGGAATTGTGAATTTAGCGTTGGAGGGAAGTGTGTGGTGTAAAAATCGCAGAGGAAGACCAAGAGATGGATACAGTAAGCAGATTCAGACAGATGTAGGTTGCCGTTCTTATGTGGAGATGAAGAGGCTTGCTCAGGATAGGGTATTGTGGAGAGCTGCATCAAACCAGTCTCCGGACTGAAGACCACAACAACAACATACATAAAATATAAATTCCAAGTGTGCAGTTTCGCTGGTCGCTACTACACTGGCGCAAACTTAGACGGTTGAATAGTAGCAAAAATGCCCCAGTAAACGTGGATCTGCAAAAGGCCCTTTGCGATATAACTACGAATAGACGGTTCCAAGACGCCACAGACGTCATTGCAAACATCGTCCTAGAAATAAACATTAATTAGAAATTTAAATTTTACTATTAAGATTTACATCGCATTTAGTTGATACTTCATGGACTATTGTAAACATCGTCCCACTTAGTTAGAATAACGTCCAGCACACTTTGCTGCTGCTGTGAAACGGCATCTAACGCGCAAATACGTCCAGAGAGGAATAGGTCGAGACGAACCTGTACTTTAGCCTCCAAGATCACCTTATCTAAATCCTCAAAAGCGAAGTGTACAGCATATACGTTAACAGGGTTGAAGAACTGGAGCGGATAGTTGTACACGCTTGTCAAGAATTCCGAACTGATCCAGGGGTTTTCGAAAGAATTCGAAATTCACTGCAGAGACATGCACAGTATTGCATCAAGATGCAATGAAGACATCTCGAACATTTCTATTAACAGGTAATACATACGTGAAATGTGAACAAAATGCGATGTAAAGCCTAATAGTAAAGTCTAAACTTCAAATTAATTTGTACTAACGAGGACAATATTTGCAATGAGGTCAGTAGCGCCTTGGGACCATACAATTGTAATTATCTCGGAAGCGGCTCGTTTGAAAACCCATTTTTACAGGGACTTTTTGCTTCTGTTATCGGATACTTTCAACCGTGTAAGATTGCGCCATACGCCAATATACAGGATGATTCTAAAGTCACTATACATTTCAATGATACAGTAACGATGTATTTATTTCTTGCTGGTCACACGACAGAATACATTTCAGTGTATAGTAACGAATTATTTGTTTCTTGCCGGTACTATGACAGAATGCTAACCAAGGAAGAACGTATCGCTTTTGTTTTTGCTCGTCATCATAGACTGACGTATGAACAGGTGCGGACAGCAGGCCCCACCAAGCTCGCTATCAAGATCGTACTCTTCAAATTCCAACGTAGTGGCAGTGTTGCCGGCCGTAACGCCAGAAACCGTGCAAAGTGTGCAGGATACGACCACACGTAGCCCTTCCGTATCTATCAGGAGACTTAGTGAGAGCTTGGTATTCCACAAACAACTGTATGGAGAGTTCTTCGTTACAAGTTGCAGAAACGTCCGTACCACATCCAGATCGTACATAGGCTTGAAGCGGAGGACTATACAGCCAGACAAGCCATGTGTCATGACCTGTAACAAGCTGTGGAAAATGATAATTTTATGCAGAATGTCTTGTTCAGTGATTAAGCAAACCTTTCATACCTGTGGATATGTGAACAGACACAACTGCAGGATCTGGACAGACGAACAATCACGTGTGCTGCAGGAGTGGCAACGGGACACAGCAAAAGTGAATGTGAGGTTAGTGATAACGAGGTCAATAGTGTACGGGCCCTTCTTCCTCGCAGAACAAACCGTTACTGGAACCACATACACAGATATGTTGGAACAGGTTTTGGAGCCCCAGTTTATATCTGATGGGATTATGGATACTGTTGTTTTTCAACAGGGTGGTGCACCACCCCATTTTGCTCACGTTGTTCTGGATTATCTGAATCAACAATTTCTCGATAGATGGATTCGTCATGTCTCTCCACGGATGTGGGCACCCCACTCTTCCGACTTGACACCCTTAGACGTTTTTGAATGGGGGGTTTATCAAGTCTAAGGTATACCAGATGAAGATCCGCAGCACTGAACACTTAATACAGCGGATTCGATCCGCAGCTGCTGAGAATACAACAGATACGCTTTGGCAGGTCTTTCGATCTACAGTGCAGGGCTGGGAGGTATGCCTAGACATGCAAGGTGGTCACACTGAAATGTACTGAAATTACGTGCCATTACATATTGGTTAACAAAATTTGTTTAAGTACAAAATGAATAGTGACTTTATATATACATGGGGTAGTCCATTGATAGTGAGCGGTCCAAATATCTCACGAAATAATCATCAAACGATAAAACTACAAAGAACAAAACTTTTCTAGCTTGAAGGAGGAAAACAGATGGCGCTATGGTTGGCCCACTAGATGGCGCTGCCATAGGTCAAACGGATATAAACCTTATATTTTTTTTTTAAAATAGGTATTTCCATTTTTATTACAAATTCGTCTAGTACGTAAATAAATATGAATGTTTTATTTGGAACACTTTTTTCACCTTTGTGATAGATGGTGCTATAGTATTTACTAACATATTGCTCACAGTCTTAGACGAACAGTGTTGTTTGCCCATATCTCCACCTAGCGATATATACATACAGGGTGTCCCATCTATCTTGTCCACCCAAAATATCTCTGGAAAAATAACAGCTATTGGAAAACGACTTTCACCGGTATCAATGCACGGCTGGGGCAAATGTTTTTTTTAACACAAATTTATGTTTTTTTTTTAAATGGACACCCTACATTTTTTCTTCAGCAATCCATAACATGACAAATCACATGACAATGGCGTTGATTGCATCGCAATATTCCAATTACATTCCGAGATATTGCGAAGCGAGGTTTGACGATTGAAATACGCGAAATGCGTGGCTAGCGCACGTCCTGAGAGTCAGGCGTGAACCCCATGCTGTCCGTAATCGCTATGTGATTGACATGTGTAATCGCTCTTCCATACTTATCAAGAGGTCCGAAACGAATAATACGGTATGCTGCCATCAACTTGCGATTACAGGCAGCATGGGGTTCACGCCTGAGCCTCAGGACGTGCGCTAGCAGAGCATTTCACGTATTTCAAGCGTAAACTTCGTTGAGCAATATCTCGGGATATAACTGGAATATTGCGATGCAATCAACGCCAATGTTTATGCGATTTGTAATGCTATGGATTGCTGACGAAAAAATATAGGGCGTACATAAAAAAAAAAAAAAAATAAAAAAAATAAAAAAAAAATAATAAAAAAAAAATAAAAAAAATAATAATAAAAAAACAACATAAGTTTGGGTTATAAACACATTTGCTTTCGTTTTAGAATGTTTCCAAATATGTACATTCATGGGCCCTAGCCGTACATTGATTCCGGTGAAAGTCGTTTTCCAATAGTTGTTATTGTTCCAGAGATATTTTGCGTGGACAAGATTGCTGGGGTGTTTTAGTAAGTGTGTAGCTGCGGTGGAGTAGCCGAGCGGTCTAAAGCGTCTCGCTGCGGAGCGCGCGGTTGCTCGCCGTGGAGGTTCGAGTCCTCCCTGGGGCATGGGTGTGTGTGTTTGTCCTTAGGTTAGTTTACCTAGGTTTAAGTAGTTTGTAAGCTACTGACTGATGACCACGCAGTTTGGTCCGATAGATTTACAAACATTTGAACATTTGAACTAAGTGTGTTTGCCTCTGTAACTTATAATATAATAGGTGACGGGAAATTTTAATGCGGTAGGTCAACAAAAGAAATGTTACACTTTCTGCGGAGCTATGAACATAGTTTATTGTATCATTTTCCAAAGAGTTACAGCACGAATATATATTTTTTAAATGGAACAATAGTTTTTTTCTATCGTGCATTGGATTCATTGAAACCAACTGCGTCCAAATCAATTAAAACTACATTCCTATCACTGTTAGTTTGGGAGCTACAACCCTTCAAAGTTTAGGGGGCGGAGGCAATGACAGGCTTGCTGACTGGCTGGTGGCTATGAGACAGTGGGCCGTGCCCCAGGCCAGTCAGCTACGCTATCGCAGCCTCCGCCCCCGGAACTTTGAAGGGCTGTAGCTCCGAAACTAACAGTGATAGGAATGGAGTTTAAATTGATTTGGACACAGCCGGTTTCAACGATTCCAATGCACGATAGAGAAAAAAAAAAAACATTATTCCGTTAAAAAAATATATCTTTGTGCTGTAACTCTTTGGAAAATGATACAATAAACTATGTTCATAGCTCCGCAGAACGTGTAACATTTCTTGTGTTGACCTACCGCATTAAAATTTCAAAAATGTTCAAATGTTCAAATGTTTGTAATTCTATCGGACCAAACTGCGTGGTCATCAGTCCGTAGCTTGCAAACTACTTAAACTCCGCAGCGGAGTGTGCGCTGATATGAAACTTCCTGGCCGATTAAAATCGTGTGCCGGAACCGGGACTCGAACCTGGGACCTTTGCCTTTCGCGGGCAAGCGAACTACCGACTGTGCTATCCCGACACGACTCACGATGCCGCCTCACAACTTTACTTCCGCCAATACCTCGCCTCCTACTTTCCAACTTTACTTAAACTAAGCTAAACTAACCTAAGGACAACACACACACACACACACACACACACACACACACACCCATGCGCCAGGGAGGACTTGAACCTCCGACGTCGAGCAACCGCGCGCTCCTCAGCGAGGCGCTTTAGACCGCTCAGCTACTCCACCGCGGCATTAAAATTTCCCGTCACCTATTATTTTATAAGTTACAGAGGCAAACACACTTAGTGAAACACCCTGTATATAGGTAAAGATAAATATGTGCGATGTGCATGACGCCGGACTCTCGCGTCCGCGGTGTCTGCCTTGCGCTGTGCTGGTCGCGCCGCTGGTTGGTATGTGGGCGGCGGGCGCTCCATTTTCATTTGACCGCGGCGGCGGCTCGGTCGAGCCGTCCCCGGCATACGCAATGACCGGCAGCCGCTACAAATACGGGCCGGCCATCTTGTTAGCGCGCTACGGGCGCTGATCTCACCGCCGCAGGAATCTCTGGTCGCCACAGGTTTTCCTTAACGTCTGTTTCTGTTGCCGCCCGCATGCGGAATGGCAGCCACCTAGGATTTGCTGTTATTGCGGCACGACGTTGTCACTGCTGGGACTTGCCGTTCATTCGTAATTTCTTAATTTTTTTTCCATTGCTGCCTGCGATTATGGACCTACTGCCGATATAATATAGCGGAGCAGGTCTTCCACAAAGGTCACTTAGCTGCCACACCGGTCGACATATCTCTTTGAATGTGTTCAATTTTATCCATTATGCATTGTACCGCTTATCGCCTTGATTGTACATGAACGGTAGCAAGACGGGTTGAATGATGATTTCGGTGCACCGTTCACTGTCCAATGATCCCGCGATGATCACCAGAGAGCGACCTGTGTAGGATATGGCTCCCCCACACCACGATGCACGATAATGCTTGCTGTTAGGGCGTGTTCCGCTCACGCCCAAACATTGTTCAGCTCGCCTCCAGTGGTGTCGCGGTGGGCACTTCTGGAAGAACGAATAGAGACGTGTCGTCTTCAATGATGAGAGACGCTTCTGCCTCGGAGCCAATGATGGTATATACGACAGAGACACACGGGACCGACAGCCGGCATCGTGATGTGGAGAGCCATTTCCTACACTGGCGTTTCTCCTCCGGTGACTGTCCAGGAAACATTGAACATTGCACGATACTTTGATAGCATTATTCAACAGTCCTGCTACCGTTATAAACACCAACAATACGATACGTTTTTCCGACAATGCACGTCCATGTTTGGAATGCGCAAAAATGTCGTCTTCCGTGGTCTTTACTATTGGCGCGAAATCTGGCCCTAGTGAGGGACCAGGTAGAAGTTACATGGCAGATCACTCTCAAGACAACGTTCGTCACCTCTACGTTAGTCTCCATGGAAGAAATAGATACTGGATTTCTGCAAAACGGGGGTATACATGGTACTAGCGACGACATTGCGCACGCTTTGGTGCAGTACTCATGTGCGTATGACTCAGCTTGTATTTTGCTTCCACCTTAATAATAGGATGGTTGACTATAAACTCATTTAGTTTGATGGTGTTCAACTTCAACCTAATGACCATCCGAAGTGCCTAGGAATCATCTTAGATAGATCTTTCAATTTTAAGTACCACCTTCATAAAACAGCAGACAAAGTTAAAACTAGGAATAACATATTGCAGCACTTAGAAGAATCAACTTGGGGAGCCGGTGCTAAGGTTTCGAGTTCACTTCGCAGCTCGTAAAACAACAGTCCAACTACATGAGAGTAACTTCTCTCTTAATCCAACTGGGCATGAACTTAAAATCCGTGTAATGCACACAACAGATGGATATGTAATCTCTCAAAGGAGATTCAAGGAATGGACCCTACCGTGAGGGAACCGTCTTTCACCATCAGCTTCCGTACTGGTGATGCAAGGTGGAAATTCAAATGGGGACAGGCATATGATCATTCCTGTGACTGTGGAGCCCAGTTACAAACAATGGCCCTCATACTTATTAACTGTCCATTAAGATCATTTTCAGGAGGGATGACCGTCCATTTAGTCAATCAGAATGCTGTTGAATGGTTGAAGGAATTTGACTTCGCTCTGTGAAAGAGATATTATTATTTTATTAATTACTATTATATTTCACCAAAGTATTATAATAATTTTCATGTTACTGACATTATAATATACGATATGTATAATGCCACCGTGGCTGAGTGGATTATGCGACTACCTAGTAAGCAGAAGCCACGGGTTCGAATTCCGGCAGTGGCACAAATCTTACTTCAATGCCTCAGCTTGTGATCGAAACGAAGCAACTTTGCACGTCGTGCGGCCCCGTTTTGATCCTACGTCCTCACATTAACCCGAGTTTTCATACAGTTTCCGTTTGAGACATAAATGTTTCACTGGCCATTATGTTCACGTAGAGACAGCGAGCGTACGATTGAGCGCGACACTCGATCGCTGCACCATCTATATAAGATTAGCAAGCCATTTGTAAACACGCACTTCAACGTAATGATTTGGCACAATATTTTATGTAATAAAAAGATCGTGCTACCTGAGTTTGAGAAAATGGTCCTGGTGAATTCAAAGAATACGTATTACTGATCTCAGCATTTCTCCTAGGTCATTTGCTAAGAGAACTTCTCATTTAAATCAATGTCATTACAGTCTCATTGCAGAGTGTTTGATTTATTCGCGTGCCATAGGTAACCGCTAAAGCTACTGAAAATCAATGTTAACTGAGCAATTCACATAATTTCCTGTGGAATTACAGTTTCGTTTTAGAAATAACAACTGAAAATGCTATATTCTCTTTTCTTGCGATATATTAGACGGAATAAATAAAAGGCTGTCTTCTTTCATTCCACAAAAGCGTTTGACTGTGTTGAATACCAACTATACTCATCGATACTGGAACATTATGAACTAAAGAGAGTAGTTCACAATTGGTTCACCTCTTAGTTTAAAAACATACAACAGAAGACAATTCTCCGAGTGTTGAAAATGGCTGTGACATGCACTCACAATAGGGCACAATGAGTGGGGCGATCCGCAGGGGTCGCTATTATTATCGTATGGTTCTTGTCAGCCACCGTATTATACTATTCTTACTACAGTACAAAAAATTGTGTGTGAATAGGAACTCCCGTCACAGAGCCAGTTTTTTTTTTTTTTTTTTTTTTTTTTTTTTTTTTTTTTTTTTTTTTTGGGGGGGGGGGGGGTTGTAACTCGACTGAAATAAAAAGGAGGTTCGAGCAATATGCGATGTAAGTTCACGAACTTTATGTCGACCTCTTTTCAGTAGTCTGGGAATAATATCAGCTTATTCCCACGAGTTAGTAGTTTTCACTCTGTGAATACTAGACGAAAGTCGAATCTACATTTGCTTCACACCACCTTGACACTTGTACAGAAAGGTGTGCAGTATTTGCAGCATCCATTTTCAATAAGCTGCCACAAGAACTAAAGAATCTTAACACTAACCCACACGCTTTCAAGTATAAATTGAAGAGTTACCTCATGGCTCACTCCTTTTATTCTGTCGAGGAACTCCTAGAAAAATGAAGCAATTATGGTAATTATTTTTTTTCTTTATTGACTCTCTTCACTTAGTCCTAAGAGTGTCGTGTGCATAGCACTACTTAAAAAATTTCTACTACAATTCTTGTGTTAAACTTCACGTATTGACTTCTTCCATGACCATGGAGTCTTACTCCTCAGTTAGGTTCTGCGGAACAGAAAACCAAATTATTATTATTATTATTATTATTATTATTATTACTATTCAGTGATCTAAGCCATTTAAGTCGTACTTCATTTATATTGTGAAGACTAGCCAACCCCTCAGCGAAATAACGTAGGGAAGGTGCTATGTGCTCCATAATTAGGGTGTCTGCTCCGCAATCTCATAACTGTCTTGTGTGATTCCCCATTTGTTTGACTTCCAATAATTCATCTACCCAATCCTGTGCGAAAGCGATTCAGCAGAGTCCACTCCCTGCGAGGGAGGTTCATGCCACGGACATAAGTGGAAGGACTGGGAATAAGGAGTTTTTTTCGCTCTTCTAAGATGTCCCACGAGGCTGCCCAGGTGGTGTTGGGCGAGAAATCCTCTGCTATCTAGTGGGAACCTAAGTGTAGAGGTGGCTTTCTGGACTTATAAGTCGGCTGATGTTTTGTGGGACATATTGCGTGATGGGAAGTTATGGGGTAGCTAATATTTTCTTATACTGTGCGAGTGCTTCTTGGGGGGGGGTCGCTATTGTTTTTCTAGTTTATCTAAATATATGCCTTCTAGTAAACAGGTGATTCTAAAATAGTTCTGCTTGATGATGACAGCAGCTTGGTAGTAAAGGATGTTGTTTGCAATACTCATACAGTATTAAATAATGCCATTCAAGATATTTGTTCATCGATTAAAATAAATTTATGCTGAATCACAATTCAATTTACAGTTTCTAACACACAATTCAATAAATACTGACGTTTGGATTACACAGAATAGAAATACGATATGCAGGGCTGAAAAATATAAATTTCTACGCGTTCATATAGACAGCAAGCTGTCGTGGGATTTCATGTTCTGGATCTTGTTCCAAAACTGAATTCTGCGTGATGTTCCATTAGAACCATATCTAAAGTAACTGATAGCCCAACAAGAGAAGTAGTACACTTTGCTTATTTTCAATTACATATGATATTTGGTACTTGGGTAACACTTCCATTATGCCTTATAAATTGGCGATTCAAGCAATATGCAGTGTAAGCTCATGAACCTTTGTTCAGTAGCCTGAGAATTCCGGTATTGGCCTTTCAGTATATACTTTCTTGAAAGTCGTTTGGTTTTAACAATTTCAGTTTATTCCCAACAGTTAGCAGCTTTCACTCTGTTAATTTAACATAGAAATCGAACTTGCATTTGGATCATACCTCCTTGGCATGCAGTATTCTGCTGAACCCATTAAAAATCTGCCACAATAATTACAAAATCTTAGTACTAATCCATATAATCTTAAGGGTAAATGAGGAGTATCCCCAAGACTCACAGTTTCTGTACTGTCGACAAACTAAGGAACAAGTTAATTTCTGTGTTACGTTTTTATTGTGTTTACTTGAGCTAGGGCCCGTCGCGTGCATAGGACTCCTACGCATTTTATCTACTATTACCCTTCTGTTTTTATTTCATTTACTATATCATTTTTATGAAAATGAAGGCGTGGTGCTGCAATGGGTATGCGGATAATTAAACATAAAAATGAAAAAAATTCAACCATAAGATGAAAATTTTCATAGCAGCTAAATGTAACACAACTAGAAAGCCGTTTCACGGACTTGCTATAGCAATAGAATAGACTCATGGAATGGGAACATGTTGGGAGTAATTCACTAGCTCGTTTACTAGGCTGCGACGGAAGTCGCCGTTAACGTGAAACAAGACAAGAGGAACGTGTTCTGTCACTGTGACAACGTCACTAACGAGCTGGTGACACGTAATTACGCGAAACACGTTTCTCAACCGCTGAAGGGTTTTGTCGGTTACCCAGTCGCCAGCAAAAGTGCAGGGATGAATGCAGTCCCTGTTTGCACGTGACATTTCTCAAGGTTCCGTAATTGAGCTAAGCGGTTGTCAAACAATGTTGATCTAAGAGAGTAGAGTGCAAAAAATTGGCGACATTCTCCGGCAATTGCAGTCTGAAGAATGAGAGTTTTCAGTGTCGTTGACAGCGCGATTATTAGAGTCGAAGCACCTGCTCGGATTACGAAAGGACGGGGAAGGAAATCGAAAGCAACCATCCCAGCACTAGTCTAGAGTGATTTAGGAAAATGACGGAATGACCTATATCCGTATGTAGAAACAGTGTCGACTTGATTGTGCTAAACACCTCGCTGGCTCACGTAAAGAAAAAATTAAGTAGAAACCTCCATCTCTATTGATAATGTTTCCCGCTAGTTGAGAATATAAAAGCTGTGTACGTGTTGTTTGATGTTGAACCTATCGTCAAATGAGAAAACAAATTGTTCATTAACATAGTAATTTGGTTTAATTATGGCCCTGATATTGAAGTATATACTGTTAAATAAGAAACAGTGCATTAAACTGATTATGTGCGCAACGGATCTTTTAACAAAACAACTGTGACGAATAACCTGCATGAAACACACACTGACTATACTCAAAAAATTTGACTGCGAGAAAGTTATTAAAAACACAAACCACTTTCTTAATGTTTGACTGCGAGAATTTTATGCAGATCAGTACCTGATTATCAAATTCAGTATCATAATCAATTAACTGCAGTGTTGCATAACAATCATTTACTACGGCACCAATAACGAAATCTGTTCAACAAGATTACCAAAATCAATACTGCATTTTAAATTCACAAATAACTAATTGTGAAATAAAGGAAGTGGTTAATCTTCTAACTACGTAAATGAAACAGGAAAGAAAGGTCAACTTTGTTAATTATTATTAATAATCACCATTACATTACTTACATAATACAACCTTTTCATAATGACATGAAATGCAATTACCTTCATTCCAGCGGTAGTACAACGTTTTCATAGTAATAAAAAAAAATACAATATATATTGCAAATACAATCAAATCAACTTGCTGGCACAGCAGCCTCTGCTCTACATCGAAGCCATACACACAACTCAACTGCTCTTTAAGCGAGCTGAACCACAAGTCCCACTCTCTCTCTGCGCGAGCTACAATGCTATGCGATACATAATCTTCGCCAAAGATGAATCTTCACAGACTTAAGTACACATATCGATACACACAGTAGAAGCAATATTATACATTATGTTGCAAACAAGTTACTCGACACAAAACAGGAGGCCCCATGTTAGACATTCTCTTACAAATTTAGAAATAAACATTTTCTATAGACACGTTTCAAGTATAATTGACTTTTCCCAGGTTTCTTGTCCTACATAGTTATGAATGTTATTGTTTTAGTTAACTTCGTGCTATATCAGCCAAGTTCCCCTCTCAGTGCAAAAACCGCTGTTTACTTCACAACAGAACTCATTCGCATGACTATCGTAGTTCAAGGTGGGCACGTAGTATATTTCTAACAATGGAAACACCCTTTCACATTTCATCAGATATAGCGATAGTATGACCCAGTGGGTAGTCCATAAAAAGCTAAACAGTTCCAGATGAAAGCAGAAACATGATCTTCATATAATTTGCGCTTATGCAGCCAGCTAAAAAAATCGACTTTCGCCGATATTTCGGCAGAAGCAAACCCTACCATTCTCAACGCAATATTGCAGGGACGAAGATTAGATTACATTAATACTTGTTCCATAGATGATGACTGTGACACTACGCAATGATGTGGAACGTGTTAAGTTAATAGAATATGTCAACACAAGATATTACATTACACAAAATATTACATGATACAAACATATTTATTATTATTATTATTATTTTTATTTCATTTTTATTTTTTTATTTTTTTTTTTTTTTTTTTAGATTTACTTATTTATCTCTAAAAATTAATCCATTAAGTAGAGTTGTCATTCAAAAATTCTTATTATTTATTTTTAAATGCTAGTTGACTATCTGTCAGGCTAGTATTTGGTAGGTGACCGAAGACATTTGTGGCAGCATAACTCACCCATTTCTGTGCCAAAGTCAGATTTAACCCTGCATAGTGAAGATCATCCTTTCTACTGCTATTATTTTTGGAGTGGGTTTGGTTATTAACAAAAAATTTCATAAGTGAATATGCATACTGTTACTGTAAGGATACCTAAATCCTTAAATAGATGATGATCTTGTGTGGGCTCCAGAAATTATTCTGAAGCAATGTGCAAGAGCGTTTAAAACCTCGGTTTTCGATGTCAGAAAATATAATACATGCCAAGCAAGCAAGCAAAAAGCGCCATCACGCGATCAAAGCTGAAAGCCGAAGTATAGATAGTAAACATCAATTTCAAAGTGTGTGGCGGCATTAATTTTGTTTCTCCGTTTTTTGACAAGACGTGAGAGAATATGATTCCATGCAGAATTTAAGTAGAAACCTCCATCTCTATTGATAATGTTTCCCGCTAGTTTTATTTCAATCACTTCCTCGGTAACACGGTCCCAATAGCTGGAAGGCTATGCAAAAATTTACGTTTTGTTACATTGCTTAGGGTGACCAGTGCTAAGGCAGTGTTCGGCAACAGCAGATTTATTAGGCTGCTGCAAACGAGTGTGACGTTTGTGCTCAATACACCGGTCCTCAACAGTCTTAATTCTTTCAGAAATGTGTGACATACCACAGCTGCTTGGGGCACAATAGACACCCGCCTTGCGCAAACCAAGATCATCTTTCACGGATCGCAACAGGGCCTTAATTTTAGCTGGTGGTCGAAACCCATATTTCACATCATATTTACGCAAGATAAGGCCAATCTTGTAAACTGTTGGCAATCTATATCTATAATGTGAATGTCCGTTCGATGAACGTTTATCACGTCTGAGCCACAAGAAATAAAGAGCTAAACATTTGTACAATTACTACTGTGTACTCGGGGAAGGCCTTAGGCACAGTTTTATGGCGATCGGATAGCTATTTATCTATATAAATACGTCCGAACGACAGTACGCAGAGACTCAAATATTTGTACAGTTACTAATTTACACCCGAAGAAGTTTTTAGGCACGGTTTTATAGCGATCTGATAGATACTTAGTAATTTGAAGAATGTAGCGCGAAATGTGGAACAATAATTACTCTTTGAAAATTATATTTACTCTTTGAAAATGGTTTTATTGGTTGTATTGTTGCTTGCGGGTTGATAATGATAAAAGGGTGGAGTATATTGGGATGGAAAGTTATCGGTGTATATAAAATTCTACGTATGTGTGTGTGTCAATATTTCTTTCTGCAGCGAAAACTACAGAACGCAGACGAATGGTCTGCGTGTAATTGTTGTCCGAAGTCTCCCGTTGTAAACCATAGCAGTTCCATGCCGATAGCTATAAGGGGGTGGAAGATATGGTAGTTGAAAGTCGTCAAATAAAAAAATTCGGACTGAAGGCCAGCGACTCTATAGCAAGGAGGTTACATACAGCGAAACGTGATGCCACAGACCATATCTTTGGTCTATGCGTGCTACAATTTCAGCTCTTTCTCTGTAAGGATAAGCATACGAATAAGGAAATATAAGAATAAATAAATAAAGCAGTAAAAAGAAATTTCTTTTAATATATCTCTTTTAAAAAATCGATTTGACGTTTCGCGCATTACATCAAGTGATCGATCTGTGATATTATTACAATTTTTATTGTTGAATTTCGTGATTGGATTCTTCGAAACGAGTACTATTGTAAATCATTAAGCACTTCACATAATTATATTTTTATATGAATGTTGATTAAAAAGTTTTGTTTCTAAAGAAGGTATTGTATTTCATGTCATCCTTCAAACCCAGTCTCATAGCACACTACTGAAAGATAGCTTATTTATCATAATCAACCAACACCCGAGCGGAGCCGCGGGTTTAAACCAGTATTCACTACATCGTACATAAACGTTTTTGGATGTAATTACTCACTTTACTGAAACATTGCTATTTTTGTGCAGTAAAGCACCTGAAGACGCAACTTTAACTGTTGCGAAATTGATAGTGAGAGTGTCTACCACTCCAGATAAATAACTAACGTAGGACAATTGCTTTTTATTGTCATTTCCAATTTCAGTTAGGTTAACAACTAAATTTTTAACCGTTGGAAAGTTCCTTTAATTACGTATAAGGATTTTCAGATAACTGTTCTGTTTGCAAAGTAGGAGGCTAGGTACTGGTGGAAGTAAAGTTGTGAGGCGGCATCGTGAGTCGTGTCGGGATAGCTTGCCCGCGAAAGGCAAAGGACCCAGGTTCGAGTCCCGGTTTCGGCACATAATTTTAATCTGCGAGGAAGTTTTTATATCAGCGCAAACTCCGCTGCAGAGTGAAAGTTTCATTCAATATATATATATATATATATATATATATATATATATATATATATATATATATATATATATATTTACGGTTTGCATAACATTAACTGCGAATGGGTAAAGATGAAAATGTGTACACAGCCGTTATTCAAACGCGCGTCTTCTGCTTTCTACGCAGTTGTGCTGAATCCTGCACCACATGGGACACAGCGATCACCAAACCGGCAAATGCTAAGCATTTGCATTTCGTCAGATGTTGTTGTCATCTTCAGGGTTTGCTTTAGTTCTCCAACCTACTGTATCCGGAGCAAGCGTATTCATCTCCTCATAAGAACGGCAACCCACATCCATTTGAATCTGCTTACTGTATTCGTCTATTGGTATCCCTCTGCGATTTTCCCCCACACACTTCCCTTGAATGTCTAACACTGTGTCCTACGAATTGATTCCTTCGTTTAGTAAAGGTACGCCAAAAATTCCTTTTTTTTCGGTTCTGTACAGTACCTTTTGACTATTTATGCGATCTACCCACCTAATCTTCAGCACCACATTTCAGAAGTCTCTATATCCTTTCGTCAGATAAAAATTCTCAGCTTTTACCCTGGCCACTATTACTCAAAGTTGCGTTCTTTTTCTTTTTCTTTTTTTTTTTTTTTTTTTTTTTTTTCAATCATATTCCGGTAAGAGTAATGGCCTAGGTGTGCCTCCGCACTGAAGAAAGAATCATTTCCCGTCATTGCCACAGTTATACACTAAAATCGGCTAAGCCATTTCTGAGTTTTACCGACATTAGCGCAGAGCTATTCATTCACATATAGAAACATTTGTAACAGTTATATGCGTAAAATTTTGTTTGTCAATACACTGCAACGTTTCATTTATGTATCCAGAGAGCAAATACTATCTATTCTAAATAAAAGAAAAAGGAGGAAGGTAACAGTAGATAAGACGAGAGAGAAGAGGTCGTTTTCGAATTATAAACAGTCACGCATCACTAATCAGGTTAAGAGCCCACAGATCAGGCGAAGAGCGGCGCTTGTTCTAAGGAGTTGCTCATGGCGCTTGCCGACTTTATTAACTGGGAGAGAATTTTACACCTGAGACCATCAAACTTTAACTATCTGTGCTCTGAAGTGAGTGTATAAGAAAGGAAAGAAAACTGACCCATACAATTACAGGGCAATATCGTTGACATCAGTTTCATGTAGAATTTTGGAGCATATTCTCAGTTCGAATATAGTAAATTTCCTTGAAACGGTAAAGTTTCTTTCCATGAATCAGCACGGGTTTAGGAAACATCGTTCATGTGAAACTCAGCTTGCCCTTTTCTCACATGACATCTTGCGAGCCATGGATGAAAAACAGGCGGATTGTGTTTTTCTCGACTTCAAAAAGGCGTTCGACGCGGTGCCACACTGCAGACTGCTAACGAAGATACGAGCTTATGGAATAGGTTCACAGATTTCTGACTGGCTGGAAGACTTCCTAAGTAATAGAACGCAGTACGTTGTTCTCGACGGCGAGTGTTGATCAGAGACGAGTGTATCGTCAGGCGTGCCCCAGCGGAGTGTGATAGGACCGCTATTATTTTCTATTTATATAAATGATCTGATGGACAGAGTAAGTTGTAATTTGCGGCTGTTTGCTGATGATGCTGTGGTGTATGGAAGGGTGTCGTCTGTAACTGACTGTAATAGCATACAGGATGACTTAGACAAAATTTATAGTTGGTGCGAAGATTGGCAGCTAGCTCTCAATGTAGAAAAATGTAAGGTGATGCGCATGAGTAGAAAAAACAATCCCATAATGTTCTAATACAGCATTAGTAGTGAGCTTCTTGATGCTGTCGCGTCGTTCAAATATCTAGGCGTAACATTGCAGAGCGATATGAAATGGAACGAACATGTAAGGACAGTTGTGAGTAAGGCCGACTTCGGTTTATTGGGAGAATTTTGGGAAGATGTACTTTACCTGTAAAGGAGACCGCGTATAAAACGCTTGTACGACCACGTCTTGAGTATTGCTCAAGTGTTTGGGACCCGCAGCAGATCAGTTTAAAGGAAGACATAGAGGCGGTTCAGAAACGAGCAGCTAGATTTGTTACCGGTAGGTTCGACCAATGCGCGAGTGTCACGGAACTGCCCCGGCAACTCAATTGGGGATCGCTGGAAGAAAGACGACGTTCTTTTCGTGAATTTTTGTTAAGTAAATTTAGAGGGCCGGAATTTGAAGCTGAGTGTAGTACGATCTTACTGCCGCCTACTTACATTTCGCGTAATGATCACAAAGGCAAGAGAAATTAGGGCTAGTACGGCGGCATAAAGGCATTCTTTTTTTCCTCGTTCAGTTTGGGAGTGAAATAGGAAAGGAAATGCCTAGTAGTGGTACAGTGTACCCTCCGCCACGCACCTTACGGTGAATTGCGGAGTATGTATGTAGATGTAGATGGTAATTCCGAAACGCGTCATTTTGAGGGCACGCTGTACATGAAGTGTGACTTCTACATCTACATCTACATCTACATTGATACTCTGCAAATCACATTTAAGTGCCTGGCAGAGGGTTCATTAACCACTTTCATAACTTTTCTCTACCGTTCCATTCTCTAATAGCGCGCGGGAAGAAAGAACACCTAAATCTTTCCGTTTTCGATCTGATTTCTCTCATTTTATTAGGATGGTCATGTCTACCTAAGTAGGTGGGTGCTAGCAAAATATTTTCACATTCAGAACTAAAAGTCGGTGATTGAAACTTCGCAAACACATCACGCCGCAGTGAATAACGTCTTTCTTTTAATGATTTCCACCCCAATTCGTCCAACATTTCCGTGACGCTTTCCCCCCCTTAACGTGATAAAACAAAACGAGCTGGCCTTCTCTGATGAACCTTCTCAATATCTTCCGTCAGTCCCACCTGGTGAGGGTCCCACAAGGGGCAACAGTACTCCAGGAGAGGACGCACAAGTGTGATGTAGGCAGTCTCTTTGGTGGAGCTGGTGCATCTTCTAAGCGTTCTGCCAGTGAAACGTAACCTTTGGTTCGCCTTCCCCACAATATTTTCTATGTGTTCTCTCCAGTCAAAGTTGTTAGTAATTGTAACTCCTAGGTATTTGGTAGAATTTACGACCTTAAGGTTTGACTGATTTATCGCGTAATTGAAGTTCAGCGGATTTCTTTTAGTGGTCGTGTGTATTACTTCACACTTTTCTTTATTTAGTGTTAATTGCCAATTTTCGCACCAAGTAGAAATTTCTAATAAAGAATTTGCGACCTAACCAGCTTGGCAGCAGTACTACCCAATCATTAGTGTCCCTTGTTTGCCGCCACGTTAAATAGTCTGTAGTCCATAGTTCCATAAGGGGGCGACTGCTCCCTCGTACCTCTCCTCGAGGATGCAGATGCGTGGAAAATGGGCTTTAAACGCGAAACGCGTAACGGTGATCCAAATCCGCTAGTGGAGCCTTGCAGCAGCGAGACGTGGACGCGACTGTACCTGGCGGCGGGCACAGACTGCACGAGCAAAAGAATGGCGCCGCGTCTGGCGTCCGCTGGGGCAGGTCAGGGAAGTTCACACACACACACGCACACACACACACACGTGCAGCCGCTGTCAAGCGGGCGTAGTCCGGCCAACGCCTCCAGCTTACCGAGCCGATGTGCAAACGTGTCGACAAAAACCGCTTTGTCAGCTCGGCTGTCGTTACACCTTGGTCGTTAACATACATTACGCTGCTAGCAGTCTCGTTCTGCCGCTGCCGCCCATAAGTTACTTCATTAGTCGACGAGAGTGCTGAAGGCCGGATAAAGTGGCAGTCGTGCTACGAAAGCCTCGGTATATCTAACGATCTTTCGTGATTTATTGGCTCATCTGAATATATTACGCATGTGACGTAAACGTTTGAAAACTTTCAGCTATGCAAATACGTTAAAAACAGTAATTGAAAGTGGTAACAGATTTGCACTGCACTCCACAGAAAGAAATCGTGTTACGATGGTAATAAGAGTGGCATATACACAAGAGCGCCGACTCCGTGGGTTCTCCGTGTCTCGAGCACCCCCCCCCCCCCCCCAAGAAGTTGCTGGAGATGATGAGCATCCACATAAAATTGAGGTGGAAAATAAAATTGTATAAATTTAAAAACAATCGAGAAAAATCAAAACCTACCTTATGAACATTCAATTGTGATCTTTCAGGAATTTAGCTTGAAGAATCTGATGCTGATGCTAAAGTTAATCGTTTCTCATTTGTCTTTGTCACTTCCCTTGTTATTAAAATTATAGATTTAGTTGAAATTTGTAGAGCTTTTCTTTCAGGCTTAAAAAAAAAACCTTGGACTATATTAATACTGTCAGAGATGTCATGAACTTATCTCGAAGTGATGAAAGTTTCGATGACGTATACAACTCTTGCTTGGAACTGACCAAAAAAAATTTGATGTCGGACTTCAAAATCTCAAAATATTTCAAAGATTTCTTTAAACCTTGGCGACTGTGTTGTACCAAACGCTTTTGTCTGAAAGAATAACTTCGCACAAATGTTTTAGATCAATGCACAGTAAAACATTATTTCATTGGTCGAGTAGATGTTTTGGGGTGTTACTTATATCGAAATATCCACTTCGGCCAATCAGATCGCTTTATTGTAGTGTCCTAATGCAGCCATTCGTTCCTTTTCTCCCTCCACTTTCTTCCTTCAATCATTAAAATGCCAGACAACTGCCTATTTACTTTTATATTGCTCATTCAAAAATGCATGAACATGATTTTCAGGAGGGTTGGTTTCGAACATTTGTGAATCGTGATACAGAGCACCCACACAGATTTTCAAAAGTCGGCGCCTCTGCATATACATTTAGGGAAATGGACACTACAAACAACGCAAGGTTTAATGTCAATCAAGAAAGCTAGCTAAAGTCTGACTGAACATCGAAAATCCCAAATTCAGCAAAAATAAACGAAAAATATATCCACTGTGAAAAGTAGAGAAAACTTCGCTTAATGCTTCAAGAAAGAGTCGCCGTTACTTCCAAATCACAAATGAAAATGTCGACCAGATGTCGTTTGGATTGAAAGAATAGTATCGACAGCAATTGTCAGACTTATACCAAACAAAATAACAAAACATGAAGCTGATCTACCTTGGTACACAAGGCAGATCAAAATATTGTTGCAGAAAAATAGTATGTCCAGTTTAAACTAACACAAAATGACCAATACTGGGGTGTTACGCAGAACAAAATTTACAGAAGGCTTCAACTAAGATGCTTACAGTAGTTTACGCAACGAAAGTAGGTCTCTAAATTTGATAGAAAACACAACGAAATGTTTGTCTTATGTAAAGTATACAGGAAGACAAACAATACCACCACTACGCTTCTGACAATAGAGCTGGTAAAGCAGAGTTACTGAAGACAGATGTTTGTAATTTCATCACCAAAGAAGACGAAATCAGTATTCCAGATTTCGAATAAACAACAACTGCCAACATGAGTAACGAGGAATTAGGTATACTAGGAATAGTGAAGCAGTTTAAATATATAACAAACAAAATCTTCCGGTCCAGACTGTATTCCGATTACGTTCCTATCAGAGTATGCTGATGCAATAGCTCCAGTCTTAACAACCGATCGTTCAGAGAAGGATATGTATTGTATCGCAAGGCTGGAAAGTTACGCAGGTCACGCTGATATTTAAAGTATGCAAAAGGAGCAATCCTCTGAATTAAAGCTCTATATAACTGATTTGCAGCAAGGTTTTGGAACATATGCTGAGTTCAAACCCTTATACATCACCTCGAACAGAAGCATCTATTGACCCATAGACGACACGGATTCAGAAAGGATCTTTCTTGTAAAACACAGGTAGAACTTTATTCAGCCGAAGTCATGAGTGCTGCCGACGATGGATTCAGATTGATTCCATACTTCTTCATTTCCAGAATGCTTTCCAGACGGTACCACTCAAATGGTTTTTAATCAAATTTCATACTTTTGGAATATTGTCTCATATGTGGTTAGACCGGAAATTTTTTCTCAGAGAGCACATAGTTCAAAGTAATTGTTGGAAGGTATAGCCTGAAAACCGTGATATCTGACGTTCCTCATTGTAGTGTTATTGGTCCTCTGATCTTCCATACCTAAATAAACGATTTTCAGAAGATGCTGCTGTTTAACGTAGAATGAAGTCATCGGAAGATCAAGACGAACTGCATAACGACTATAATATCTGTACGATGCGAAAAGAGGCTACTGAAAGTAAATAAAGTTTGAGTACTTTACAAAGTATTAAAAGGAATACGCTTAAATTCGTTTATCAGACAAATCAATCAGGACTCAAGGTCGTAAATTCAACTAATTATCTAGGAGTAACAATAATTATGACCGACGTAAACTGTAAAGAACACATAGAAAACGTTGCGGGTAAGGCGAACAGAAGACTGCGTTTTATTGTGACAGTATTACTAAAGATATTGCATACACTAAGCTTTACTGTCGTCTTTTGCAGTATTGTTGCGCGGTTTGAGATCCTTATCAGGTGGTATTGACGGGTGTCATCGAAAGAGTACAAAGAAGGGGAGCTCGTTTTATATCATCACGACAGAGGAGACAGTGTGTCACAGAAACGCAACAAGATCTGATTACGTAATTTCCAGCACTGACTTGCTCTTCCGAATCCGTAAATGCGTTGTTGACTGCCACCTACGTTGGGAGGCATCTCCCATCTCGAACGGAAAGATTTAAGTGTTCTCTCTTCCAGTGCTATATTGAAGAATGGAAAGGTCGATAAATAGAATGAAAATGGTTCGATGAACCCTCTGTCAGACACTCTCATTCATTTGCAGAGTAAAGATGTAGATATAGATAAAAGTTCATCACGCTCCGCTGTGGCTGTTTGATCTGATATTGCTCGGAAAATAAATGAAGAAATCCTTGCAAATACAGACGAACCGAGAAATTACATCATTCAAATAAATACCCTGCTTTGAGTTTCTGAGGCTATGATTAATTAAATTTTTGACCTTTTCGTAAATAAATATCGGATGCTTTACTGACACTAGAAAAGCAATCGTTTCTGCATTTTGTCCGTCTGCCTATTATCACCCTGTTCATGTCCTCTTCCCTCGTCATCTCCTTTGCCTCTTCTCCAACTCCCCTGACTAGGCACCACGTGTGTCTATCTACTCCTTTTCCTTCTGTCATCTAACTACTCCTCCGTCCTATGTCTGTTTTCTCTTTCGCTTGTCGTAGCTTTCAGAATTAAGAAATAAAAACCTAGCAAATTAATTCAAATTTTTGGCAACGGTGCAAAGTACCCACCAAGCTACTATTACAGAAAACAAGAAATGTATTCGCAACTTGGAATACGAATCAACTTCAGCTGTACAAACTGATGACGTATAAAAATTGTGTTGACCCTGGACTGGAAGTCAGACTTCCCGCTTTCCTTGAGTGACCGCGTTTTCCAATGCGCGACCCTTGTACACCTCCCGAGATCATCCGAACGTCCATATGCCTATCGTTTTCCACTAATGAGAGGTGGTAAATTATATGATGTAATTCACGCATCGGTACGTTCGTTGAATGAAAGTATGGCATGTTGTAACTGAGACATGAAGTCACGCAGGAAAAGTACAATCATATGGCAAATTAGTTTGTACGCTACACAATTGTTGTATTGGTCACAGAATAGGAAGCCACTTGTTAATCAACCAGTTTGTTCATTTGGTGCGTTTCGTGTTTAACTATACATCATATTATTTTAAAAATATATGTTGTTATATTCTTTTATTCGACTATTGTCAAAGCGGAGTTTGACAAATCCTTTTATGCCATACCAGATATAGTGGCCAAGCCGCAGTAATCAGTAATGGAAATTTTTAAATGGCTATATTCAGTGCACTACGGCACCATTCACAAATGTGTTGATTAGAGAAAAGTAAGAAATTAAAATATGATAAGTACTAACTAATATTGTGCTTTAGATATATGTAATAGATTACCGTTGATTCAGAGACTGGAGCAATGCCGCATAAGGAATCTACTTGATCCCCAACTGGCTACTATATCCAAGGCATAACAATATCCAAACATTTTCGACTGTTTTCGTGTAAAAGGCGACATTGTACAGGTGCTGTACTGCGATGATCATTCGTCATGCAAAATAAGTTTGTCGTATATTTGTAAAATGCAGCGCTTGTAGGAATGGATTTAGAACACAATACGAATTTGTACACAATATGTCAAAATTTCGACCCAAACCCATCAGAATCTATCAGAAGACATATGAGAATGATGCCGTAGTCCAATGAAACTAGTCATGTAAAGTAAAAAAATCTAATTATTAGTGCCTGTGGTATGTTAAACATATTGATGATGAAGTGCAATGCAGAATATATACAGATAGAATATTATATCTGAATCAGTCATGACAGCTTTAGATCTAGCAGACTATCTGTGTTTGACATTCTGCTTACTTCCTCAGCAAAAAGTAATTGGTTTATTAACCATTTATTTGGCAATGTTGCTTTCAAACAACATCAAAATTGCGCGTGGTTTTCTGAAACATGTTTCAAGTTTCATCCTTGGATGGGCAACAGCGATGGAAACTAACATTTAAGCTCTCCAATACAGTGATATTTCGTTGTCTTCTGGAAAACGTTCAGCAATAAACTGAATCTTTAGCGGACACTCCAAGCATACGTTACCGACGTACATGTTTGTTCCATGATACATGGAAAGCTGCTTATAAAAAGGAAAGATGAAGCCTTGAAGTTCAGTTATCATGGAAAATTATTGACGACTACTTATATGGGAGTCTGAAAGTGAACTTATATTTATTGGGAAGAGGAGGCATTGTAAACCACTACAAAATGGGCAATAAGTCCAAAAGAAGAATGAAACAGCATCTCCTGTACCAGTCAATGATGTACGGTATGACAGATATGACAATATGTTGTTACTTGACAATTTACGGGCCAAAAGGAATTTGTAAGTTTTGTCTTCAGGGGCACTTGACTGTAAAATGTGAAAATCATAGGATTGTTCTGAACTTTGCACCAAAAAGTCTTGTTTTCACACGTTTCACATGAAGTAGACCAAAATACAACAATTACTACAGTCACAAGAACAACGCTGTAGTATTGATACTGTACCACCATGCTAAGTTTTTGGGCAATGTTACTTACAAACCAGAAACTATATTTTGAAAAAAAAAATCTGTTCACATTGTCCTACACATTTAATTTAAGTAACATAATACATTTTCTTCTCGTGATTTCTCTATGTATCAAATAAAGGTTTAATTACATGTCACATGCCGTGATTTGCTTTAAACAGAACGCTCAGCGAAAATGTCTTTCAGACATCGTTGCATGTCTGAAGGACATTCTCAATGGTTACACTGTAAACACGGAGATTGCTCATAGTATCGTACAGAAAAGTAAACGAAAAAACCAAGCAAAAAATCAATGTTTTTTATAGACTTCATTGGTACTATGTTTTGGTTTCCACTGCAGGTAACTCCATGGATCTACAAGTTTTGGCACTGCAATTACCTGGAATGCTTGTGTTACTGCAAATGAATCGTTTAAACATGAACGTTCCAAGAATGGGATAACTCGAAACTTTGCTATGTTTGTGAAACATTACTACCACAGCAGTCGATCGCTACACGGGACAGAACTTTGTTGAGCTCCAGTTTGTAATTTTCATGAATTATCATTATAGACTAATCCAAGATAAATAAGAGTAGTAAAATATAATCACTAAATTTAAAAATTCAATTAATTACAAAAAACAATAATATTTCTACTGATACAACTTCCGTAACTGGTAATGCTCTGAGAGTGGCATTATACGTAATTTATATGCAACCCGCCATTATTTCACGGTTTGGAAGTTAACACTGGACTGTCTTTCTTTAAGCAGAAACCTCCAGCCAACAAAGAGTTCTGAGGAACCTGAGTGTAACTGCACACGTTTAATACTACCGTCCCATGTTTGTCAGCTCGAAGTGAGTATCTCACCCATAAACTGTCACGTGGAAAACAGAACCGCCTCGTCCATCTACGGAAGGCTGCAGTAGATTTGCGCACTGAGTATGTTGTCCTGCACCCAAACCTGGGCTTCGAATGATCACCTGGGCAGATGATCATCGCACCGCGAGCGTCGCCTGCTCCAGAATGATTCGACGATGACCTGCTAAATGTCAAAACCATTCATAATTTTAAATTTAAATTATTTATTAAGCAATGTTTTCAAAGATTGTCTCTCTGTTTGATTCTCAAGACGAACTCCTAATTACAATGAGATAGCGTAAGGTGTGGCAACGCAATTACCAGGAATTCCATAGCTACAGGCGTATGTTAAATTAGAAAATCTAATTGAGGGCAAACACAAGAAAAAGAGCAAATAGAATTTTGCGCTAGTGATGCTAAGGTATAATAAAATAAAATAAAAGTGCTTTTGCGGCCAAAGATATTTGTAACACTGATGTTAATGATTTCACTCTTTTACCCTTCTTACAAACAGGAAGAATCGCTTACGCTTTTTTGCACTCGCTCGGGACTTTGCATGGGTCGAAATGAAGAAATCTTGCCGGCCGCGGTGGCCGAGGAGACTGAGGCGCTCCAGTCACGGTCTGCACGGCCACTACGGTCGGGGGTTCGAATCCCCCCTGGGGCATGGATATTTGTGCCGTCCTAGTTCGTAAGTAGTTCATAAGTAGTTTGTAAGTTTAGAGACTGATGACCCCGTAGTTAAGTCCCATAGACTTTACAAACATTTGAACATTTGAAGAAATCTTAGCGTTTAACCTTCCGTTGACAGTGCGGTTTTAGAGAAGGAGTTCACGCTAGGACTTTTAGGTGAGGCTGGGGAAGGAAATTGGCCGTGCCCTTTCAAAAGAATTATTCCGTCATTCGCCTCCAGAGATTTAGGTGGATCACGAAACCGTACACTGGATGATCGGATGTGGATTTATTTATAACGGCTCCAGGATAGTCCCTGCGGTCCGGCCAATCAGTTATCCGGTCTGTTTTCCTGGCAGCCTACACTGGAGGCGTATCTCAAGCTACGCACATTCAACTACGAAGTCTAGCCAAAGGATGACACATCAAAAACAAGCTAATGTGCACTACTTTTTTCACGTGGAGCTAGAAGCAACCAGAGAGCACTGCAAGAAAGTACTGCAAGTATGTATCAATGCTCTCTCTCCAGACTGACTAGAGTCAGCTATTTCTATCCACACATCAAGTGTAAGTTCGACTCCGTACCCCTACTCCGTATTAGGATTATCGTCGCTACGTCTCTGGTCTTTCTTGGACTTTGAATCTTCGCTCGCCGACTCTTGGGCTCTGACTGTGACGCTACTATGGGTCTCATCACAGCTCTATTGCTTAACAAAGGAATAAAACAAAACGTCCTGCGTGACGTGGAAGTTTTTCACGCATCACATTGTTTATGGCACCATAGCTCCTGAACCATGTATCGTGCAGTGATATAATTAGTTGACAAGTTTAGTGATTTATATTATCTATGGTGTAAGCAAACTGTGTTACGGATACACTTAGTAGCAAAGAAGAGATACACTAAAACACAATTCCCAATGTGATAGTTTTATTACATGTAGATCGACAATGTAATAAGCCAATTACTTATTTTCATTTCATCAGTTTAGTATGGGGTTAGCAGCAAGAAAATGTTCCTTAAAAGTTTGAAATTATATGAAAAATTTGTTCAAATCGCTAAGTACTCTCATTCTCAGATACTGTTTCGCACGATGGTATCCCATTGCTTATAATGTCATCATATCTACTGAACTGTGTGTCGTAATCTTTTTTTTTAATTTTATTTATTTATTTTTTATTATTTTGGGATGGGGGGGGGGGGGGGGCAGAAACATTCACGATCGTACGGAGAACAGCTCACCAAAGTTTCATTGCAATTGAATGAATGGCTTATACAGGCATAATTAACAAACTTTCATTTCTATATCGAGAGACTAGCTGCAAACCCGGTGTTGAGAGGTTACGTAACTATTTTAGTCTTCATTTAGTCCATGTCTCCTTCCCTTTTCTTCCTCTGTCCATGTTATCTTTTCTTCCCCCTCCTTAATCATCCCCTCTCTGTTCATCTCCCTCCTCTCTGTTCATCTCTCTACTCTCTGTTACTACCCCTCTCTCTGCCTATTTCCAACTTCCTAATTCTCTGCCAATCACCTCCTCGTTTCTCCATCGGATTCCTCCTTCACCTTCTCAGTCGATTGCAACCCCTTCTTTGAGAAATTATGTAACTCTGTTACATTCCAAGGTGTTCGGTGTTCAACTGTATTAGAAGGTACCCTCCACCATGCACCGAATGAAATAATGTCACTCTTGCCTTTATGGTTAGCGTGCAAAATTTCATTAAGATCGAAATAAAATTTTAGATTTTGTCGAAGTCAGTAAGTAAAGTGCACTATGCCATGGACCGTTTGAAATTTTAAGTACACAGTGACTTCCCTCTTGTTTTGAAAGGTGCAAAATTTCAAGAAGCCTGGAACTGGAAATATACGGGCAATAAAGTTCGGTTAATAGTGCGGTAACATTAATGTAGGTGAACCATAAACTGCAATTGCCGTACTGTCCTTCGAAATAGTCACCTCCCATAACTATGCTCTCCGATGCATGTCCTGGAACTGGAACCTTTGGAAAATCATCCTTTTGGTTGGAATGCTGTTGAAAGGCCTCGTCACATTCCTTGTATGTCAGGAATATCGTCAAATCCCTTTCCTTTCAAATCAAGTTTGAGTCGAGAGAAAAGAAAGAAGTCTGGAGGATTGAGATACGGCGAGTATGGCAAGTTGTAACACAGCTTGACCATCTACCTCACCCACCCGATCTCAATCCAACAGATTTCTTCCTATTCACTCGACTCAAACCTCATATATAGTTCTAATCACAGCTCGTCTATCGATATACAGACAGTGAAATCCGGTCGCATTCAGAAGGACTTTTCAACTGTCGAATATTAGCAGTAAATTTTCAAAGTACACTACTATTCATTAAAATTGCTGCACCAAGAAGAAATGCAAATGAAAACGGGTATTTATTGGACAAATATATTCTACTAGAACTGACACGTGATTACATATTCATGCAAGTTGGGTGCATAGATCATGAGAAATCAGTACCCAGGACAACCACCTCTGGTCGTAATATCGGCCTTGATACGCCTGGGCATTGAGTCAACGGAACGTGGATGGCGTCTAAAGGTACAGATGCACATACAGTTTCAACACGATCATCAAGAGTAGTGACTGGCGTATTGTGACGAGCCAGTTGCTCGTCTACGATTGACCTGACGTTTTCAGTTGGTGAGAGATCTGGAGAATGTGAAGGACAGGGCAGCATTCGAACATTTACCCTATCCAGAAAGGCCCGTACAGGACCTGCAACATGCAGGGTTTCACAGGGATCGAATGAAGGGTAGAGCTACGAGTCGTAACACATCTGAAATGTAACGGGCACTGTTCAAAGAGTCGTCGATGCGAACAAGAGGGCAATGGCACCACATACCAACACGCCTGGCAATGACGAATACACACTTCGAATGTGCGTTCACCGCGATGTCACCAAACACGGATGTGACCATCATGATGCTGTAAACATAACTGGAATCATCCGAAAAGAATTGAGTACCCTCCGCCACGCACCTTTGTGTGAATTGGGAGTATGCATCTAGATGTAGAGTTGACGACATACCTGACATCCAACAAAACGTAGGCATTTGAACACAATCCCGAAGGAAGAAATGGAAATTTCCTAGGACATGTATCGGAGAGCTCAGCAGTGGATGGTTGGGAAGTTGCTAGCAGACGCCTGTTTTGACAGAAACGAAACAAAAACACACTTCACAGCACGAACAAAAGAACTCGAAAGCAAAGAACACACACACACAGACAGACAACAAACAGAAACAAACAAACGACATACAGAGCCTGCCAGGCCACGGAAATGGCTAGTTTTCAAAAACTTCTGTAAGTGAAAACAGTGTAAATACGAATAGTGACAGCAAGTGGCAATATGCTACAAACCACACAGGAAGACGAAAACATAAAAAATCGTGAGTAATACTAGTAATCCAATTTATTCAGAATCAAAACAATCCAATAGCATGAGAACTGTTAGCGATCGAATTTAGTAAAAAAATCAAACAAATAATGTAATACAAACGATTCCTTGTACAGCTGACCACTGAAGACGCTTTAGAATAAAGCGAAACGCGTCTGGTCTAAAATAGACTAATTTACAGTTGCATAAGACGGTCCCATAACCTATGCAAATTGTATAACTGCAACTGCCGAAAAGGAGGCCAAAAACACGAAGAAATATGTAAATTGGGAATCACTGTCCCAGAGTAGGTTACTCTCCGTTTAACGGAATTGGGATTGGTTTGTTTTCAACTCTCTCCTCCGCACCATGGGTGTGGTGTCGCACAAGTATGAAGTGCGTGCCACGTACTGTCGCCGCGCGCCGCCATGCACGCACGGCGCGGCGTTCTTACGACGTCAGCCACGAGCGCCCTCTGCTGCAACTCCGCTCGTGGCCATGACTGCTGCATCGTTCACTTGGGAATCAGATAGGCACCAGTTAAATCTTGGCTATTGGATAGGCACTAGGACTCATCAGTAGGCAGGCCTCTATCTACTTCAACTATGTATCAGCATTCTGCAGTAATGAACTTTGTAAAAGGTAAGTATTAGAACGTTTCTATGAAATATATATATTGTTCTAATTTCGTCTAGAGTTTCTGGTTTCTGCTGTCCCACTGGCTGGTCACCTCCGTACCTGCACATACGTGCATCCTTTATTCCTGTGTCGGCCTTGCGAGAATGAAGGTCGGGGTGAGAGTTTAAAATAGGGAAAGTTTAATTTTTAAAACTCACAACCACCAACTGCGAACCAAATTCGTAAACATGCAAAAACACTGGAACTGTGATTGCGACTGTTTGACTCGTTTTCTAGGGGATGATATCGCACGTTCGCAGCTTTCCTTTCCTGTATATGATTAACAAAACAAATTCATAATAAAGTAAGTTCATGAGAGAAAAGGGTGTACTAACTACTAATTTTAAAAACACGTGAAAGTTCACTTTATGTTGTGTATTACACCATATTAAACCCTGTGGCTGACACGTCCGTACGTCGACACATTTATCAAATAAAGTTATAGCTCGTGAGCCCCCGGACAAAATGAATATTTGTCGCAAATTGTTTTCACACCATGTGCCTTTCTCAAACACCGTTTATGTTCATGCCTATGCGACGACACGTGTTACATTAACAAATCACAGTCACTTTAATTCAATTCGATGCACACCTTCTTCTACCGGCTAAATATTCACAACACACAGTAGCACTGGATTCAACTTGGTGCAGTCTAAGACGAGCACCCACACGTGGCGATTGCCACACAAAAATCTATAACCTCCACCTCGAGGTCCACATGCCGACTGATTCAAGAGCGACGCCGCATGGCCAGCTCACCACGTGCTCCCGTCTCCTCACTTCCTGCCCTCGCGTGCGTGCACGCCAAAAGCTCAACTGCCGGGGTTTTTTCCCCTACGTCATCAACTTCCCCATGTGAGCTGTTCTAACCGAATGCCAACGTACAACGCTCAGCCAATACATTTCTAAAACTTTACTTAAAATCAAAATAATTTCGCTACACATAAAATAAATTGTCTTCTTAAGTTTTTATATTGGTATAAACATACTCTGTACTATTTATCATAATCGTGCAATTTCTTATGTCACAGATAAGTGATTTAACTGAATACTTCAAGATAAAATACACAAGATTAATTGAAAATAAAATGAGAAATAGTTAATATATTATTTTTATAAACAAACATTCCCATGCTAGTTGTGTAACTGTCTTGTCTTCGTTGGTAATTTATTACTTTTCATTAACAATTAAATATATTACGCCAGATGTGACTATATCAGCTAATGTATTGTTTATTTATCAACAGGCTATTTTGTAATGAGGGCCTTAAAGGTTCATAACTGCATCGTATTATTTCAAATATTTTATTTCACGCTGTGCACTGCACTGTGCCTGGCACTCGCCATTGTCCCTCTCTCCCCTCACCGGAAAAGAAATGGAAAATCCTAAGCTGGAACAAGCCATCAACGTCGGCCTGCTCGCTGGCCTCCCGTCAGCTACAAGCACACAGCAAATCTCAACGTGGAGAATTTCTACCTATGGCCTAACTATAAATGTTGTCACCCAACTGTGTACATACATTGCTACCATAATTAATAAGATTAAAATTGTGTAACATTTAGTGCATTGGCATGGTCAATGTTTGCAGTGAACTTCATACTGTTTAATTATCAAATGCTATTAATTACCAGTATTTCTATTGGGCGGTAATCTTACAGTCGGTCCCATAACCTATACAAATTGTATAACTGCAACTGCGGAAAAGGAGGCCAAAAACACGAAGAAATATGTAAATTGGGAATCACTGACCCAGAGAAGGTTACTCTTCGTTTAACGGAATTGGTTTGTTTTCAACTCTCTTAGTTGCTCCTCCGCACCAGGGGTACCTATATTACCATGTCATCCTTTTGGGAGAACTCAAAATGTTTGTAAATCTATCGGACCAAACTGCGTGCTCATCAGTCCGTAGCTTACAAACTACTTAAACCTAGGTAAACTACCCTAAGGATGACACACACACACCCATACTCCAGGGAGGACTCGAACCTCCATGGCGAGCAAACGCGCGCTGCGCAGCGAGACGCTTTAGACCGCTCGGCTACTCCAAAATGTTTCAAATGTTCAAATGTTTGTATAGCTTATGGGACTTAACTACGGGGTCATCAGCCCCTAAACTTACAAACTACTTACGAACTAATACTAAGGACGGCACAAATATCCATGCCCGAGGGGGATTCGAACCCTCGACCGTAGTGGCCGTGCAGACCGTGACTGGAGCGCCTCAGTCCCCTCGGCCACCGCGGCCGGCTCGGCTACTCCACCGCGGCTTTTGGGATAACTGTTTGTACGATCGTCCAGTGTAAACGGTACCCCCGCGAGGCTGTAGCCGCCTCACAGCACGCACGGCCACATTAATCATCCACGGCCTGGTAGGTGGGCAGCTCGGCGGTGCTCGTCACGTCGTGCGGTCCGCAGTTTAACGCCCGCCGTTGACAGCGCGCTGGCGGCGAGGAGGTAAGCCGCCGCCAACCTCGGACAACCTCAGGCGAGACAGGCGTCCCAGCGGCACTTACTATTCACGGGGCACGGCTCATAACCTGGCGCGGTCCGCGGCGGCCATTATATTCAAATGAGCCCCAACAGGTTACGGGGACGGCGCGTGCTACCCCCTCCCCCAGCCTCTGTCCCACCGGGAGACTTCCCCGTCGTCGCGCGCTCTGCTCGCGGGACTCGCCCGGAGCGTTTTATTCCCTCGGCGCGGCCAGACAGTCGGCGGCATTGTCTCGCAGCGTGGCGTTCGATGGCGCCGCGGTCGGCGTCGCTTTATTTACTCTCCGGCAGTAAATAGCCGCGTCGCCAGTAATGGACAGCCGGTCGATGCGCCACGCCGACTGTCTACTCGTCACGCCTCACTCGGTCGGAGGCCAGTGTTACCCCTCGTCGGGCCTGTCAGTGCCGGCGACGAACCGCGACGAGCTGGGGGCTCTCGTTGCCGGCGATGCAGTCGACGGTGAAATGCCAGCAGCTGGCATCTGCATACGGGTCGAGCCTGCTGATCTAATGATGAGTTGTGGCGAAATCGCACCAAATAATGACCTAGGTTACAGTGAAACTTCCTGGCAGATTAAGATTGTGTGCCGGAACCGGGACTCGAACCTGGGACCTTTGCCTTTCTTCCAGGAGTGCTAGTCTTGCGTGTTTGCAGGAGAGCTTCTGTGAAGTTTGGAAAGCAGGAGACGAGGTACTGGCGGAAGTAAAGTTGTGAGGAGGCATTGTGAGTCGTGTCGGGATAGCACAGTGGGTAGTGCGCTTGCCCGCGAAAGGCAAAGGTCCCAGCTTCGAGTCCCGGTTCCGGCACACAATTTTAATCTGCCAGGAAGTTTCATATCAGCGCACAACCCGCTGCAGAGTGAAGTTTCATTATAGGTTACAGTGTTTCCAACCGTATTAATTTTTCGGTAGAACTACCAAAATTATTATTTCCAGAATGAAACATTCACTCTGCAGCGGAGTTCCGCTGATATGAAACTTCCCTGGCAGATTAAAACTGCGTGCCGGAACCGGGACGCGAACCTGGGACCTTTGCCTTTCGCGCGCAAGCGCACTACGACTGTGCTATTCCGACACGACTCACGATGCCGCCGCACAACTTTACTTCCGCCAGTACCTCGCCTCTTGCGCTGCAGAGTGAAAGTTTCATTCTGGAAACATCCCTTAGGCTGTGGCTAAGCCGTCTCCACCATATCCTTTCTTCCAGGAGTGCTAGTCTTGCATGGTTCGCAGGAGAGCTTCTGTGAAGTTTGGAAAGTAGTAGGCGAGGTACTGGCGGAAGTAAAGTTGTGAGGCGGCATCGTGACTCTTGTCGGGATAGCACAGTCGGTAGTGCGCTTACCCGCGAAAGGCAAAGGTCCCAGGTTCCAGTCCCGGTGCCGGCACGCAATTGTAATCTGCCAGGAAGTTTCATATCAGCGCACACTCCGCTGCAGAGTGAAAGTTTCATTCTGGAAACATCCCTTAGACTGTGGCTATGCCATGTCTCCACCATATCCTTTCTTCCAGGAGTGCTAGTCTTGCATGGTTCGCAAGAGAGCTTCTGCGAATTTTGGAAAGTAGGAGGCGGGGTACTGGCGGAAGTAAAGTTGTGAGGCGGCATCGTGACTCTTGTCGGGATAGCACAGTCGGTAGTGCGCTTGCCCGCGATAGGCAAAGGTCCCAGGTTCCAGTCCCGGTGCCGGCACGCAATTTTAATCTGCCAGGAAGTTTCAAAATTATTGTTATTATTCGTAACATAATATGCATTAGAAAAACAACGTTAGATTTGATCACTTAGGAAATAATACAACCTCCGACAATAAAGTTCGGTAAATGGTGTTTGTGTCAGTTCAAATGTTCAAATTTTTGTAAATCTATCGGACCAAACTGTGTGGTCATCAGTCCGTAGCTTACAAACTACTTAAACCTAGGTAAACTAACCTAAGGACAACACACACACCCATGCCCCAGGGAGGACTCGAACCTCCACGGCGAGCAACCGCGCGCTCCGCAGCCAGACGCTTTAGACCGCTCGGCTACTTCACCGCGGCTTTGTGACAGTACCGCCCAACAGTAGCACTCAATCACTATGTTTGAAGAGATCTATCTTGATAAATTCCGCACCGCAAACACTGACCTTACCAATGCACATAATTGTTACTCTTTTTTTTCACTTTTATTAATTTTAGTAGCATTATATCTATGTAGACAGGTGATGTTGATGGGAATGAATTATATATATATATATATATATATATATATATATATATATATATAAATTTGTAATTTGTAAAAATTATGTTAAACATCCGTGAAGCTCGGGGTCATAGTGGGCTGGGCAGCGAAGAGCAGATGTGTGTATCAAGCGGAAAGGCCGGCCAGGGGGAAGTGAGCTTAGCGCTCGCCTGGAAAGGCCGTAACGTCATAGGAAATCCACCCTCCAGCGAGTGAGGCGACAGTGCGTTGTGTATGATAAAGTTAAATAAAAAAATAATAAAACACAATTAAGACAGAAGTGCGACACAGTTTCGGAAAGGGATTCATATGACACGTCTAGTAACGCACAAACGTCCCTCTTATCAAGTACATATAAAAAGCTTTAATAGAATGAAAATACGGATATTTAGTGTTTAGTTAAAAATTTATAACTTGTAAACTATTTAAGGTACAGAAGTGAGCGAGGGCTGACATAAAAAGTCTCAACAAGGTGCATAACCTGATATGCTTACAGTCGACGTAAGATAATATTGATCACAGAAAATCTAATTTACTAATACCATTGTGTAAATTTGTTAATAACATAAAGTACAAGACAGGTACACGACCAGTATAGCAGTGTTTGTTCACAGGTGCCGTATTATAAAATGACTATACCATAAAATCACATTGATCAAATCTACTTACGCTTGTTTTATTTCTTTAAATAATTAATTTGTACTTAATCGCTCCATAGGAGAAATGAAATGAAATATTGATTACGATGATCAATTCCATCTTTATTTGTGTTTAGTGTAAGTATTTAAAGATGTGTTTGTGTTAAATGTATGGTATACTTGGCAAAAGCGTTGTACGTTGCAGAAGTTTGGTTCAAAAATGTTTGTAAATATATCGGACCAAACTGCGTGGTCATCAGTCCGTAGTTTACAAACTACTTAAACCTAGGTAAACTAACCTAAGCACAAAGACACACACCCATGCCGCAGGGAGGACTCGAACCTCCACGGCGAGGAACCGCGCGCTCCGCAGCGAGACGCTTTAGACCGCTCGGCTACTCCACCGCGGCAGAAATTTGGTAATGGGGAAGTTCTTGACGTATGGGTTTTTCCGGTGGCCAGGTATAAAGGCTGGTGGGTAGCCCTGGGGCGGTAGGCCCCGTAGGCAGTCTGTGTTTGTCTAGCGTTCGCGAGGGCGAAGGTATGCCGGTCTATGCCGCGACCTTCGGAAGAGTGAGAATTTAAACGTTTTCAGAGTGTAAAAGTGCGGTAGAACTTGGAAAGATTTATCGAGTGCTGTTACACTTGCAACATTTCTTCTCGAGTTGCAGCGCGCTACGTAAAATTTGAAGAGTACAGCGTGTGAAATTTAGGCACTGTGACTTTTCAATACATTTCCGTTGTAAACTGATTGCAAAAAATGCATCTTATCAGGAAGTGTAACTGAGTTATCATAAACATTCATTCATTCGATATCTGTTGTTGTATATAAAGACAAAGTATTCGCGGTCAGGCACAGACTAATGGAACGGTTTATTCATTTTTTTAGCCTGGTAGGCTAACTGAAATATTTTCGGCAAATGTTAATTTTGTCTGGGGGTTCACGAGCTATATTAGGTACTCCAACGTACAGTGCTTTTACCGGTGACAATGTTTTTGATCCGATAAATAAGAAGACTATTTAATAATTTTAAACAAAGTGTTATTTGTATGAAATGCACCCTTCTTCTCAATTTTAGTTGTGTTTTAAAGTAATCAGATGCATGTGGGGACTGTGGACGAATTTTTTTTTATCATCCCCTAGACAGAGCTGAACTTAGTACAGTGAATGTTAGTGTAAATATAAGATTCTCCACAGACAATCCTCAAAAATAACCTCGCATGATACAGCGCAATATTGTGAAAAAAAAAAACCTTTTTAAAATCTTACATTGCTCAAGCAATCGTCAGCCAAGCTAGGGGAAGCAGGTCATCGACTCTGTGGTAAAATGTGACGCCAGTCTCGCGTGACGACAGCAGACGGTGCGTCGGCGACTCGAAAGCTTACAGTTCTGTTGACTGCGACAGACGACCAAAAGAGGGAGAGGGTATATTCGTTAGCTGGTAAACATTTCGTAACTACACCTAACTCACAAAAGTTAATAGTCAGGTGATAAGTCACCGGTTAACAGGCTCATTGAGTGGACGCTGCAGACACATTCGGTCCTTACGAACCGCTCCAAAAGTCGTAGTTTCAGCGTAATTCTGTATATATACTTCCGCTTTTGGAAGTTGTGGACACTTGGTCTTTGGAATCGAAGATTTTCAGGAGAGTAGTCGTCGATCCAGCTCATGTCTCAGATCAAACAGTAGAGACTAGTAGCCACTAGTAAATCATGGGAGTCTTCTAGATAAGCTATTGTGGCACGAGTGGGACAGTGCACAAATGCTTTAAATCACAAGTAACTGGAAGAACGCAGAAAGTTGAAACAAGCAGTTCACATAATACAGATGAAACATTTAATTCCTCTAACTGGAGAGTTATCAAAAATGGGGTCCCACAAGGTCCGGTCTTGTGTCCTTTGTTGTTCTTAATATACAGGGTGTTACAAAAAGGTACGCCCAAACTTACAGGAAACATTCCTCACACACAAAGAAAGAAAATATGTTACGTGGACATGTGTCCGGAAACGCTTAATTTCCATGTTAGAGCTCATTTTAGTATTTCTCTTTAAATGTAAATTGAAATAATTCGTGCAGACAATTGTCAAAATACCCAATTGTTTCGTTAGTATGTACTGTACTTCCTCGATTCACCGGCACTTGACCCAATTGAAGGAAGGTAATGCTGACTTCAGTCCTTGTGCTGACATGCGACTCATTGCTCTACAGTACTAGCATCAAGCACATCAGTTCGTAGCATCAATTGGTTACTGTTCATCACGAACGTGGTTTTGCAGTCAGTGTGCCATGTTTACAAATTCGGAGTTGGCAGATGCTCATTAGATTGTGGATTAGCACGGGGCAATAGCCGTGGCGCGGTACATTTGTATCGAGACCGATTTCCAGAACGATGGTGTCCCGACAGGAAGACCTTCGAAGAAATTGATCGGCGTCTTAGTGAGCACGGAATATTCCAGCCTGTGACTCGCGACTGGGGAAGCCTTAGAACGACAAGGACACCTGCAATGGACGAGGAAATTCTTCGTGCAGTTGATGATAACCTTAATGTCAGCGTCAGAGAAGTTGCTGCTGTACAAGGTAACTTTGACCACGTCACTGTATGGAGAGTGCTACGGGAAAACCAGTTGTTTCCGTACCATGTATAGCGTCTGCAGGCACTATCAGCAGCTGATTGGCCTCCCCGGGTACACTTCTGCGAATGGTTTATCCAACAATGTGTCAATCCTCATTTCAGTATTCTAACATGGAAATTAAGCATTTCCGGACACACGTCCACATAACATATTTTCTTTCTTTGTGTGTGAGGAATGTTTCCTGAACGTTTGGCCGTACCTTTCTGTAACACCCTGTATATTAATGACTTGCCATTCTACATCCACGAAGATGCAAAGCTAATTCTTTTTGCTGATGTTACAAGTATAGCTATCACACATGACAAAAAAGGAATTAACTGATGAAATTGTAAATGATGTCTTTCAGAAAGTTTTGAAGTGGTTCCCTGCAAAAGGACTCTCATTAAACTTTGATAAAACCCAGTATATACAGTTTAATACAGTAAATGGCATGACACCATTAATAAATTTAGACTTTGAATCTGTAGCTAAGGTAGAATATTGAAAATTTTTAGGTTTCTGAATTGACGAGGGATAGAATTGGATGAAACATATTGAAGATCTGCGGAAACGTTTGAGTTCAGTTACTTATCACGGTCATTGCAAAATTTGGTCATACCATCTCTGTAAACTAGCTTACTATACCTATTTTCATTCACTGCTGACATATGGGATCATAATCTGGGGCAATTCAACATTGAGTAAAAAAGTATTCATTACACAAAATCGTGTAATCAGAATAATTGCTGGAGCCCACACAAGATCATCCTGCAGACTTTTATTTAGGGATCCCGGGATCTTCACTGTAGCGTCACAATATATATATATATATATATATATATATATATATATATATATATATATATATATTCACTCATGAAATTTGTTATTAACAATCCGACCCAATTCAAAAGTAATAGCATTGTGCATAGCTACAACATTAAGAGAAAAGGTGATATTCACTATTCAAGGTTAAATCTAACTTTGGCACAGAAAGGGGTCAATTATGATGCCACAAAAGTCTTCGGTCACTTACCAAGTAACATCAAAAGTCTGTCAGACAGCCAAGTAATATTTAAAAAGAAATTTAAGGAATTTCTGAATGGTAACTCCTTCTACAATGTAGAAGAATTTTTAGATAGAACTTTTAAAAACGTAACACTAATAAAAAAACTTGATTAGAAAAAATAAATAAAAAAGTCCATAAAATTTTGATTGTCATGTATAGACAACATTTACTGAAGTTACACATTCAACATCATTACCAAATGTCGTATATATGATCTATGGAACAAGTATTAATCTAATCTAGTCGCAACTTGGAGATGGAGTCCGATGACAACTACTACGCTTCGAACTGACCATCATCTGGGGAAATGGGAATCGCTTTCTACCGTCTTCACAATGCTGAATATGTTTTCTCATATTCAAACGCCGCCGCGACTAGCTTTGATGCTGCCGCTAAGCTGCCATGCTGAAGTTACGAGCCGATTGTTCATATGCGGCGACCCGCTGCTTAGCAATTGAATGGCGCCCCCGAGTGGAATCTTATGAACAGCTATAGTATTATTTTAGTTCATTTTTTACACATAGAGTGTCATGTTAATTAAATTGTAAAGACCTTTCTCTTTGGCTGCTTAATTTTTCTTAGGAGCTGATTACATACACTCAGTTTCCACCAAGTTGCTCCTCTCCCACTTTCAATTAGTGCGAGCCTACTCACTTTATTTCTTGTGCAATTGTTTCCGTAGTATAATTGGTGAAATTATAAAATGGGTAAAAATAAGTCATAGATTTTATTTAAAAAAACTGAACCAAATCCTGGCTGCGCCACTGGAATAGAGCGGTGGAACTTTTCAAATTCTACTCTTTAGTATCAGCGAGCTTGCCCACCAGCGAGCACAGATTCCGATGCCTACTTAACTTGTACATTGTGACAAATTTCTATAAACCTTTTTTCATTTGGGATACAATTTTCGGTATTAAAAATTATGCTCAATACTTTTAATTTATATTAGTACTGACTAGCTGACCTGCCCCGGTTTTGCACGGGTAATCTTTTAAATTTCTTTAACTCGAGCTCTACAGAACATATTGTGATGCGGTTTCTTTCAATTTCATCGTTACAATTCTGGGTTCAACGCAGACTATATTAAATGTCAATTCGAAAATGTGAAATAAATGAAATAAAAATAATAACGTAGAATGGTTTACCACTTCGGCAGTTTCGTGACGTCTGTAGTGCATTCTATGGGACCTGCTCCAAAGTACATAGTATACAAATATAGAACTCAGGACGATTAAAATATTTTTAAAAAATCGGGGCTAACTTGTACAAATCTCCCACAATCAGTCTGAAGCCATCTGGCGCCAACGCTTTATTTATTTATTTAGACCTTTATGAGTTCTGCAATTCTATACTATGTAAACTTGTAGGCTCCAGAGCTGACTAAAGTGCAAAAGCGATAAATGATTGTATGTTATTATTCTTATTTTAGTTGTTTCACAAGTTCCTATTGTCATAAAATATCCGCGCGGGAGTAGCCGAACGGTCTGGAGCCCTACGTTGCGAATCGAGCAGCCTCCCGTGTCGAGGTTCGAATACTCTCTCGTCTTTAGTATAAGTTGGTTCATAAGTAGTTTGTAAGTTTAGGGACTGATGACTCCGCAGTTAGGTCCCATAAGCTGTACAAACATTTGAAACATAGCCTAAGTTTTTCGCAGGAATCTAAAGAAGAAACCGAAAGAAACAGCATACGATACGTTCGATACTCTTCGAGTTATAAAACGTTAAACGGACAGACAGAAGGAAAACATGCTTCTGTTTTATATAATAGTATAATTTGTTAGCGCTAGCTGAAATTTGTAATTACTTACGCCAAAAATTTGTAAAAAAAGGAACGCCTTAAAATATATGAAAAAGGAATTAAGATTTGTAATTGTTTGTTGCATTTGGAAAGATATATATTTATTCCTTCCAATGCTACATGCCATTTTTTTTTCTTTCTTTCTAAGGTACATTTCATTTTTTACGAAGGACTAGAAATCAATAATATAATCAAGTATAGCAGTAATAATGTTATTGAAAAAACACATGAGGATCATGAATAACACAATAATACTCACACTAATAATAATGTACAATGAAAAGACACAAAATCAAGAGAAATTATTTGATAAATTAATAGTAATAACGGAAATAAGTACCTTATGAATAATAAACAGCACTACAGGATAAGTAGGGACAAATTACTTTGACACCAAGATTTTTTATATAAGGAACTCATTGTTCAATGGGGCGATCCATAATTGTTTAATAATGATTTTGCAGCCATGATCGCAGTTATCATTTATTATGTTACCGGTTTCGGCGTGCTCGACGCCAAGCCTCAACCTGGATGTAGTTTTTTAGTATGTAAAAAATGTGAAGTTATGTAAAATACGACAGGTCTGAAGTTTGCGTCGAGCACGCCGAAACCGGTAAAATAATAAATGAAAAATGCGATCTTGGCTGCAAAATCATTAATTATTACATTAGATTTTTGTTTGCTCGTTCGCGTTAAGGCGTGTTTGCAACGAGTTTGAAACACGTTATTCAACGTTGCTCGCTGCCAAGACTGGACTACAGAACCGATTTTCACAACATGCTGGCGACACACAAGCTGCGTTCGGTGGCAATGTCGGTAAAGAAACAATGTTCGCGGCTTGCTAACACTAAATGCTTCTTTACAGCTGTAGTGTATTTTTTTTCTGTAGAGTTACATTAAGTAGACAAAAACAACATTTACGAATTAGTCATCTAATAAGAGGCAGAGGAGGCCTTTGAAATATTCGATGTCATGAAAATAAAAAGAAGCACTAGTCCCTATGGAAATTTGCTTCATTGTTTGGCACCAGCCGTATGTGAAGTACATACAGCAGTTAAGCCTTTCATTTATCAACACCACAGGAATAACAAAAGGATTCGTTATCTTATTTTGGAAAAGGAGTCGTTATCGAGCTGCGATACTTGCCGACCAGTGAAACACCGATAACAACATTTTGTTGTTACAGTGCTTTTTGTGAAGCAGAAATGAATGTAGCTAAGTAGGTGGCAGCAGTGTGTACTAAACGGGGACGTGAAACGTGGATCATCATCAGCAGATCCCTTGTCAGATTCATTTGTAGTGTGAGTTACTTTAAGGCTAAAGAAACTTCCTTCATTGAAAATAACGATTTGTAATAATGTGAAAACGTAAATGAATATACGATCAATTAAACATGTTTCATTGCTATTAATATAACTGAATTACGTTTACATTAGTTTTTATCCAGAGCTCTACAAACTGCGGGACCAGTAATGGCACAGATGACTTTGAGAAATGTTCAAATGTTTATTAAGCTTATGGGACTTACTACGGGGTCATCAGTCCCTAAACTTACAAACTACTTATGAACTATCTACAACTAAGGACGGCACAAATATCCATGCCCGATGGGGGATTCGAACCCCCGACCGTAGTGCCGTGCAGACCGTGACTGAAGCGCCTCAGTCCCCTCGGCCATCGCGGCCGGCGATGACTTTGAAATGTGGGATGAATATGCAAAGGTTTCATATGCTCTTCTTGTTGCAGAGAAATAAAGAGTAACAGCTAGTTTTACTCCACAGGAGTTGTGTTTCTGAAGTTCGTGCCTTTCTTTGAAACAACTGGCCCTGTAATTATAATTTCTAAATCTGATGGCGACGTCTCAGCGAAGTTACAAAAAAGATAAATATCTTCCAAATTCAGCTCGCACAACCTGTCAATCAAATTCAAATGTTTGTAAACCTATTGGACTACACTGTTACGGTCATCAGTCCCTAGACTTACATACTACTCACTCTACGGACAACAGACACACGCATGCCCGAGGGAGGACTTGACCCCAGCAGGGATGATCACCCAGTCCGTAGCATGATGCCTTAGACCACGCGGCCACTTCCTCGCGGCAGCGTGTCATTCCCGTCACATCTTATATAGTGAGTATTTTCCCTCCTCGGACAACTAAGTCTTCTTCGTCTGCTTATTTCGTCGAGTAGCACACTATTAATGCAGCGCCCCATATCACTAATTCTTCCTCTTCACCTGTCATAGCGTAGCTCTCGATGCGAATAAACAGTTTGAAATGATTCCTCATTGCTGACATTTCAGCGTAACAGACGCTGAGAATATATAGCTGACTACAAATTCGGCAGTTTTCATGGAGACGAGAACAACTAACAAGATGAAAAGTAACTTTCATGAGATGGAACATCTGAAAAATACATTTGGTGAAAATGAACAAACATTGAAATTGAGATGCAATGAGATTCTGTGGACAATATATTAATTATGTATTACTTTTAATTATATATGTATTAATATATTTATTAATTTATTGACATTAAGGCTTGTTTTCTTTATACACGAGTAAGGTTTATTATGGATTTACAAATGAGTTAAAATTACATTTTTAAAAGTAACTGTAAAATTACTTGTAACTGATGCAGTTTCTTTCGATGTATAGTAACTATAACAGTAACTAAGTTAACTTTCAGGGAAGTAACTTTAACTTTAAAAATGTAACTTTCCCAACCCTGGAAATATCTCAAATGATATTTTATGAAAAAAAAAAAAATAAATAAATAATAAATACTTGCAGCATGCACGTCACGCTAAGACTAAAACATTATGTATTTACAAAAAAGGACCCCGTCATACTGTCTCAGTGCTAGGCAGACCAGACGTTAACTGACATCAGATGACCATCTGCCTTGTCACGTCGTCCTGACTACTCTATTGAATACCTGACAAACAATTTCCCTCAGCAGACGTGTACGCGTTCAACATTTGAAGTGAAAGCTTCATAGAACGGAAGCAGTACGCTTCCTGACGGGGGATTCTATTCTATCCCTCTACATGAGACAGAAGTTGATAACAGAACATTCTCAATACTGCATCTCAATTATTGATGGGACTGCGACTCAAATGTTATCCCTTATTTCAGAAAAGACACGTAGCAATGTGAATCTTCGCCCCCCCCCACCCACCCAAAAAAAAAAAAAAAGAAGCTACTGGATAACAGCACAAGTTACTCCCATAATTAAAGGCTAATATCATTAACAACAATTTACTACAGAATTGTTGAGCGTATTCTCTGTTGAAAAATCGTAAAGCTTCTTGAGACAAAAATGTACTGTCCATCAGAGGCGGATCGGGAGCTCGATTCTGGAGAGGGTCAGAGGTCACAGCTCGTGTTTTTCGTCCGTAAAACCTGAAAAATATACCTTGGCGAAAAGCTCACTTTCAAAGTATCAAATGTGTGCAGATTTTAATAACGGTAAAATTAATAATTTTAGTATAATTATTTTAAATTGATTGTTTCCATAATATGTGACTTTTACGGAATAATAATAGTAGTTATAATACCCAATAATTTGTTTACGCCAATAAATAGCACAAAAATGTTGAAAGGAAGGTTAGGGTTTAACGTCCTGTTGGCTATTCGATTTTATTAATAAAATCCTTAATAAAATCGAATAGCCACAGTGAGCACTCCAAATTCCAGTCCTGGTGCTAATTGAAATATGATTTCACACTATACAGATTATGTCGTTATCAAAGATGCTGTTGTAGTTCATACCTGTGTGACAGTTATAGTTTGTAATGGTTTGGACACGTACTTTACGAAAACAGTTTTTTTTACAGAATTGCAGTTTCTTATTATTCTGAGAAGGTGTGAATTTTTTTTTCCAACAGGACTTTAAACCCTAACCTTCCTTCCTTCATTTTTGTGCTATTTATTGGCGTAAACAAATTATTGGATACTATAACTATAATGATCACGCTGTCGACGGGACGTGAAACCCTAAGCTTTGTTCCTTCCATATAAATATAGGCGTAATGTTGCAGAGCGATATGAAATGGAACGAGCATGGAAGGAAAGTCGTACGAGCCGGATGCAGTGGTCGAGCGGTCTGTGGCGCGCCAGTCACAGTCTGCACTGCCGCTACGGTCGGGGGTTCGAATTCCCCCTCGGACATGGATGTTTGTGTCGTCTTTAGTATAGTTTAGTTCGTAAGTAGTTTGTAAGTTTAGGGACTGATGACCCCGCAGTTAAGTCCCTTAAGTTTAACACACATTTGAACATTTGAAAGTCGTACGGAAGGCGGATAGTAAATTTCGGTTTAATGGGACAATTTTGGGAAAATGTTGTTCATCAGTAAAGGAGACCGTATAAAATGCTTCTGCTATCTTGGCTTTTGTTTAAGTGTTTGGGTTCCAAACCACATCGGTTTACAGGAAGACGCAGAAACGATTTAGAATCAAGTTGCTAGGATAGTAATTGAAGTAATGCTCGAATGTTACAGAAACGCTTCGGGAACTTGAATGAGAATCGCTGATGGGAGGGATGACTTTCTTTACAAGGAAGACTAGTGAGGAATTAGGAATAGAACATAAAAGGAAATGAATAGTAATAGTTGTAGATGTATCATCCGTCACACACCTTACGGTGGATTGCGGAGTGTGTATGCAGATGAAGTTTACAGTGTGACTAGATCATTTACATATTACCGAACTGATGTTTCAACTGAAGTAACCGTGGTCGCATGTTTTGGTGTAAATATGTTTGAGTAAATGGAACACTAAACTGAGATGCGTATGCACAATCAAAGGCGATGGTATGCATACGGGAACGAAACAAAGGAATCTACTTTTTAATGGTCAGTGTTTTATAGCTGTAAATGAGGTTTGGAAATCAATCATGTCGTCGATAAGGATAACGTCTCGAATCACGAATCGTTCCGATCAGCAGAACTGCTCCCTCCTTTGATCGCTGTCTGGCGGTAGGAAGTGCTTTGTCGGCGCGCTTTCCGTTGCTGCTGCTGCTGCTGTTGTTGTTGGGAGTCCGCTTGTTGACAATCCGGCCACTTGTCAGCAGGAAGGAAGCGCTTGGCCTCGGAGTTAACAGACGAGAGAGAGAGAGAGAGAGAGAGACAGACAGACAGACAGGTCCCCGTTCTCAAAGCCTCGCTGGCGCCTCTGCCAGCCGGGAAAATAAACTTTTGTGCGTGTGTGCGTGGGCATGCGTGAGCGTGTGTGCGTCGTGTGCTCTCGGCGCAGGGGCGTCGTTGACAGCAGAATAGCGCCCGCCCAGGCGACCATCAGTGGCATTCTTCCACCTCAGCAGCACCACCGCCGTCCAATCTGTTACGCGGCGACAACAAGGACCCTTCTTATGACTGTTTCTTTTGGTCTGCTTAAGATACTAGACTTGCTTTCAAGGCCGTGTAATTGACAGTAAAATATTTTAGATACTCATCTGTTGTTTCATAAACTAAGACCACATTCATAACAAACGTAAATCTATAGATGTTTTGTTGTGGTCTTCAGTCCGCAGACTGGTTTGATGCAGCTCTCCACGCTACCCTGTCCTGTGCAAGTCTCTTCATCTGAGAATACATTCGACAACCCACATCCTTTTGAATCTGCTTACTGTATTCGTCCCTCGGTCTCCCTCTACGATTTTTAATCCACACGCTTCCTTCTAATGTTAAGTTGACGATTCCTTGATGTCTCAGAATGTGTCAAACCAATCTATCTCTTCTCTTAGTCAGGATATGCCAGAAACTCCTTTTCTACCAGATTCGGTGAAGCACCTCCTCATTAATTACGTGATCTACCCATCTTATTTTCATCATTCGTCTGTAGCACCACATTTCAAAAGCTTCTATCATCTTTTTATCTGAACTCCTTATCGTCCACTTTTCACTTCCATACCAAGCATTTTAGGTAGTAGTACTCTTTAAAATCAAGAAGAAGCTTAACGTTGTTACCGAAAATCAGGAAAAATTCTTCCGTGCTTTGAAGCTAATATTTTTAAGATTCTCTAACAACCATTCGGATGGATGTAAACTATATATTTTTCTATGTTATGTCACGAATATAATGAGGATAACTCGCAACTAACTACAAAGTCGTGGAAGACACGTAAGAAACACACACACACACACACACACAGACACAGACACAGACACAGACACAGACACAGACACAGACACACACACACACACACACACACACAGAGCATGGCTTTCGAACACAACATTTGTCAGAAAAGCCTCTCGCTCCACTCACTCACACACACAAACACACACACACACACACACACACACACACACACACACACACACACACTTACACACACAATCATAAAACCTCAAATCACCAACATATAACCGTCATCTTCCGCTGCTGCTTTCACTGACAATCGGAATGCAGCTGGTAGAGTGTTTGTGAGTTGTGGCTGTGAGCGTATGCGTTATTTTTCTGCCGAAGGTTGTGGCCGAAAGCTTAGTTGAGTGTGTTTCTAACTGATTTTCCTGCCTGAATACCAACCTGGACAGTCCATTCTTAGTTTATATGATACATGTAATAAAAATACATACACAATGTGTAAAGGGGAAATAATGTTGGAAAAAGTTTATTGACTGATTTACTTCACATCTTTACACGATAATAAATGATATTGCTGTCAGTGTATACCATTACCATCATCGTAGTCATCATCTTGACCATCATCATCAGCCAATCAATCACTTGGTGAAGTGGCCTCTTTGAGTGGGCGTACAACCTAGGAACCCAACATGTGCTTCTATTTCTATCGTTTTTGAGCTTCTCATTTCCAACTGAATCCAGTTGCTTCCTTACCAATCTGTACGATGGTCTCCCTCTTTATGTTTCTTTGGTAAATTGTGCTTCAGATTAGATCGTGTTTTTTTACCATCCCCTATTTCTGTTCGAGCTGCAGGACCAGCATTTAGCCATTTCATGGTATACACGCCTTAAATGAAAGTAGTTTAATTTGGCTTAACCGCGACTGTAAACGATGCTGATTGAAGCAAACAAGTTTTCCTTACCAGTCACTTATATTTTATTTTTTCCTCGCTTAAAGTCGTCCATGCATCTGAATGCTATATTGAACTGGCCTCTGAAGTGAGTTGCGAGTCCTCTCAAGCAGTCCCGGGAATTTCTGTAAATGCTGGGAGGCTGTTTCAATCCTCAAATGTAATTCCTCAAGGGAGTTGAGACCGGGCTTCGCATACGACCGTCTACCAGTTTGTTTCACAAAAATACAAAGAATCTTTACAATCGTTCTATAGGTTACAGTATAGCCTAATTTTGTAGGGAAAAAATTTTAATTACATCAGTATTTTAGACTTTAATCTACGTACATTATTTATAAAATGCATTTGAAATTATTCGACTTTTAAAAATAATGAACTGCAATTCACATTTTAATTAACTGGAATTGCCATTTCATAAATATAATAAAGTTCTTTATGGTGTAATTTATAACATTTTATATCGTAAATTCTTTTAAAAATCGTAAAAGTTTTTAAAACAAATAATAGAAATAGAATGTTTATCGCAAATAGGATAGAACCCTAATCATCAACATGACTGCGCTGTTTCCTCCTATTGCTACACGGATCTCACTGACTCGTATATAAAGTAAAAATGAGTTGTACATAAACTTTTCAACCATATTTTTCGAAATTTTCTGGATAGTGTGCTTTAAATCTTCTATGAATGGACGTGTAGTACTAATATCTCAAGTCTCATCCCAAACTGAATTTCCGAGGCCGGAAGTTTCCTAGCTGGTGGCAGGAGTATGGTGCAATTATGCTGTTCCAGCGCAGTTCTGACCAGACGTTCAAGGAACGAATATCGCTACAAATGTCCTGATATGTTGCACGTATGTAAGCAAACAGATAGGGGTGTTTGCCGGCCGCGGTGGCCGAGGGGACTGCGGCGCGCCAGTCACGGTCTGCACAGCCACTACGGTCGGGCGTTCGAATCTCTCCTCGGGCATGGATATTTGTGCCGGCCTTAGTGTTAGCTAGTTCATAAGTAGTTTGTAAGTTTAGGGACTGATGACCCCATAGTTAAGTCCCATAAGCTATACAAACATTTTAATTTTTTAGGGGTGTTTACAGTTGGTTCTTGAATTAACGCGATAACTCATCAATGGCTGATTTGCAGTGCCATGTTTACTGGAGGTTTGTAGCTACTTTTGCCGTGAGTTAGTTAGTGACCATCACTTCTGAAACATCTTGTATACAAATTTTTAAATACGTACTTAATTTTTAGTAAAACGGTATTATTATTTAAGGGAAAGTTGTCAGTGGTTGAGGTGCTACCACATTGTGAAAAAAATTATGTTAAACAACAGTTGTTGTGGTCTTCAGTCCGCAGACTGGCTTGGTGCAGCTGTCCACACTATCCTGTCCTCTTGATCTGATAATACGAATTGCAACCTTCATCCTTTTGAATACGCTTACTGTATTCATCCCTCGGCCTCCCACTATGATTTTTACCCCACACACTTCCTTCTAATGCTACGTTGACGATTCCTTGATGTCTCAGAATGTGTCCCACCAACCTACCCATCTGTTAGTCAGAATATGTCAGAAATTCCTTTTCTCCCTAATTCTAATGAGCACCTCCTCATTAGTTACGTAATCTACCCATCTAATTTTCATCATTCGTCTTTAGCACCACATTTCAAAAGCTTCTATCAACTTTTTACCTGAACTCTTCATCGTTCACGTTTCACTCCCATACAATACTACACTCCAGACAAATGCTTTCAGAAAGGACTTACAAACATTTAAATTAACATTGCATGTCAACAAGTTTCGCTTCTTCAGAAACGCTTTTCTTCCCATAGCCATTCTGCATTTTATATCTTCTTTACTTTGGCCATAAGAAATTATCTTCGTAGCGAAATAACAAAATTCCTCTACTACTACGTTTATCGTCTCATTACCTAATCTAATTCCTACAGCATCGCCTGATTTTCTGACGCTACATTTCATTACCCTCGTTGTACTCTTGTTAATGTTCATCTTTTATCTTCAAGACACTGTCCATTCCACTTAATTTCTCTTCCAGGTCCAATGCTGTCTCTGACAATATTACTACGTTATCAGCAAACCGCAAGGTTTTTATTCCCTCTCCCTTACCTTTAATTACTTTTCCAAACTTTTCCTTGCATTCCTTCATAGCTTGCTCAGTGTACAGACTGAAAAACATTGGAGAAAGGCTACAACCCTGTATTACTCCCTTCCAACCACTGCGACCCTTTCATGCCCTTCGACTGTAATAATTGCTGTCTGGTGTTTGTACAAGTTGAATATAACTCTTCGCTCCCTATATTTTACTCGTACTACCTTCAACATTTGAAAGAGTGTACGCCAGTCAACATTGTCAAAAGCTTCCTCCAGATACAAAAATGCTAAAATCGTAGGTTTCCTTTTCCTTAATTTATCATGTAAGATAAGTCGTAATGTGCATATTGCCTCACGTGTTCCTACATTGGTCCTAAATCCAAACTGATTTTCCCCAAAATCGGATTCCAACAGTTTTCCCATTATTCTGTAAATAATTAGTGTTAGTGAAACTTCCTGACAGATTAAAATTGTGTGCCGGAACTGGGACTTGAACCTGGGACCTTTGCCTTTCGCGGACAAGCGCACTGCCGACTGTGCTGTCCCGACACGACTCACGATGCCGCCTCACAACTCTACTTCCGCCAGTGCCTCGCCTCCAAACTTCACAGAAGCTCTCCTGCAAACCATGCAAGACTAGCACTCCTGGAAGAAAGGATATGGTGGAGACATAGCTTAGCCACAGCCTAAGGGATGTTTCTAGAATGAAACTTTTCACTCTGCAGCGAAGTGTCCGCTGATATGAAACTTCCTGGCAGATTAAAATTGTGTGCCAGAACCGGGACTCGAACCTGGGACCTTTGCCCGCGAAAGGCAAAGGTCCCAGGTTCGAGTGCAGGTTCCGGCACACAATTTTAATCTGCCAGGAAGTTTCATATCAGCGCACACTCCGCTGCAGAGTGAAAAGTTTCATTCTGGAATTAGTGTTAGTATTTTGCAACCGTGACTTATTAAGCTGATAGTTCTGTAATAGGTTTCAGAAATTACTGCAGCCAGTCGCCTTTTTTCGTCTCAATGAAGATTTATTAAACCATGACCGGTTTCAAGCTTTTGTCAGTCTTTGGTTTTACATGACAGCTCTTAGTCTGTGGTATAAACATACTCTTTGGTTTGTTTACAAGTTGAAAGACATGGTAGTGGCTGTACTGTGTGTGCAGTGTTTTTCTAATTTTACTACTTGAAAGTCGTGGGGGTTGCTGTGGTGTGCTGATGGAAGGGCAGTGTTGTGAAATGCTATCCAAATGTGGAGCACACATGGACATATTAAATGCGAAACTCCTAACTGTAAGTAACATCTTGAAGACGAATTTATATTGTAATTAATCAGTGTAACATACCACAATTAGTATTTACTTTTTCTCGTTTTCTGCCCTGCCACAGATAGAAATGTAATTTGCACTAATATATATGGTGTCCCAGCTATCTTGTCCACCCAAAATATCTCTGGAACAATAACAGCTATTGGAAAACGACTTACACCGCTATCAATGTACGGCTGGGGCCCATGAATGTACATAATTGGAAACATTCTAAAACGAAAGCAAATGTGTTTTTCAACACAAACATATGTTTTTTTTTTAAATGGGAAACCTATATTTTTTCTTCAGAAATCCGTAGCATGACAAATCACTTAAACAATGGCGTTGATTGCAGCGCAATATTCCAATTACATCCCGAGATATTGCGACGCGAAGTTGACGCTTGAAAAACCCGAAATGTACTGCTAGCGCACGTCCTGAGGCTCAGGCGTGAACCCCATGCTGCCCGTAATCGCAATGTGATTGACTTTGTATTATTCGTTTCGGACCTCTTGATAAGTATGGAAGTGCGATTACGCATGTCAATCACATCGCGATTACGGTCAGCATGGGGTTCACGCCTGATCCTCAGGACGTGCGCTAGCAGCGCATTTCGGGTTTTTCAAGCGTCAACTTCTCGTCGCAATATCTCGGGATGTAATTGGAATATTGCGGTGCAATCGAAGTCATTGTTTATGTGATTTGTCATGCTATGGATTGCTGAAGAAAAAATATAGGGTGTCCATTTAAAAAAAACATATGTTTGTGTTAAAAAACACATTTGCTTTCGTTTTAGAATGTTTCCAAATATGTACATTCGTGGCCCCAGTCGTACATTGATACCGGTGAAAGTCGTTTTCCAATAGCTGTTATTGTTCCAGAGATATTTTGGGTGGACAAGATAGCTGGGACACCCTGTATACCATCTGATGATGTGCTGCTAGGCAGCTTGAAACCGGTCATCATTGAGAAGAAAAAAGGCGACTGGTTTCAGTAATTTCTGAAACCTATTTTTAGATACGGTCGCAGGTTCCAACATATAATAGATAAAAGTTTGATAGTTCTGTAATACTGACAAATTAAATATCAAAACCATTGATAAAAGGAGTAGCAGAGTTGAATGCTGCGCTACATCAGCAGAACCTGTTACCATGTGTCCCTGCTGTTTGGGACAGGCAGTGACGGCGGCTGGCAGGGGGTCTTCTCTGTCGCTCTCACACACAGTGGGGGACCGCGTGCTGATCAATAGCGTGCCAGGGCGGCGCTCGCGGCCTCCGCCCCCGCCCCCGCCCCGGACTCCGCCCCCCGCCCCCCACGGCAATTAGCCGGCAGGTCGGCCGGCCGCCTCCCGCCCCCCAGCACGCGCGGTGAATCATGTATCTGGGCGGAAGGCCGCCACCGCCGCCGCCACCGCCGCCACCGCCGCCTCCGCTGTTTATCGGCCACGCCGCACGCTGCCGGCCGCTTCCTCCGCGCAGTGACAGCTCTCTCATCGCCGCCGCCCACAAAGGGAAGCCGCACAGCGGACGGCCAACACTCGCTCTTTCACGGCCGTCCACATGAAAAAAAATAGCTCCACACTAATCGCTGCAACCACGACGTAAACAAGCCCAATTTCATATGTGGCCGCTATAATTTTATTGAAGGACATTTTGAAATAATTCAATTTACTTTCATCCTTGCTATATTGGCAATTCTGAAGTAAAATATTCGCATTACACTGCTGGGCATCTGTACATTTCACAACCAGATCTACGTTTATGAGATGAATATCAAACTGTATTAATGTATCCGCCATCTAATATATATAAAGCAGAGTGTCCGTACATGTACGTGTTGCATACAAATCTACAGTTTTGTTCCAATCTTTATGAAATTTTGTACGCGTAAGCTTCAGTCCATGAGAACGGTCGCCATACGTGTAATAATCACGTACGATGTATCGTTCACGAGGTATGACGTCAGAAACAATGAGATGCGCGAAAAACTGCTGCATTTTGCGAAAATGCTGCTCATTTTCTCCTAAACCATTGGACCGATTTCAACCAAATTTGGTACACACATTCCTTACCGTGAGGTAACAATTTCTGCATGGTTAAGAATCACATACTGCTCATGGTTCAAAAGATATTACGTTAGAACCAATAGAAATCGCAAAAAATGCCATATAATGCGGTGAGACTTTCGAAATACACTGTATGAGAATGACAGTACTTAGCGACTTGCAACAAACATTAAACATAATTTCAAACCTTTATTAAACTTCTTCTCTCTGGCAACCACAGTAAAATGATGACAGGAAAAAAGTTTCTCGCTTACTACTTTTCCGCTATTTATGAACTACAACTACGGCATTCGGTATGACAATTTATAATTTCTACATTACAAATTGTAGCCGCAGGAAATTTTACAGACTGTGTACATGCATATAGCTGAGTGTACCTTCTAAACTGTATCACAGTAAGACACGTAGTTTGTGAGATATGAACACATAAACAGTAATGTTCATCTAAAACCGTCCAGTCACCCACCAAGTTTTAATCTATTACTTCTTTAGCACTAATTATATTCCCAAGACATTTTACAGACATACAGCCGTTATAAAAATGAATATATACATGAAAAAGGAAAACATAAATAAATACCCGGGCAAAGCCGGGTTTTCAGCTAGTCTTATTAATAAAAATGAATCGCTGAAAGTGTTGGTAAGCGTTAAACTCGAGAACGGTTTCACCCATAGACTTACTAAATAAAAACTAGACCGCTCGCTGGCGCTAGTGTCGCGTCCCCACAGTGAACGTGACAGAAGACGTCATTTGCAGGGCAATTGTTCGTAAACATGGTTCGCTCGTGTGCTGCTTTTAATTGTAACAGTGAGAACGGAAGCAAATACGAAGACGGAAAAAATGTTACATTTCGCATATCATTCATCACTTGTATACCGTATAGTATTTTCATGGAGAAATGAGAAATCATTAGTGTTTGTTTTTGTTTAGGTTTCCTCTTACAAATGATTCTCTAAAACTGAGAAACGGACTTTGGTGCATGTCAAGTACTTATATTTTATATGCATATAAATGACTAAAAATACTAATTTGAGCTGAATGAATAACTAGGCGTATAAGAGGAATTTATCACATACAAGTATGATGCAGAAGTAGGTCGAATAATTGTTTTTAGACACTTAACAGGTGGTGATTGTACTTCGTAAATGGTCATTACATGAGCTAATGTTGCATACTCAACCACTTTCAGAAGTACTATCTCTGTTAAAAAGTAATGTGCGAATGAAATGCGTATTTAAAATGTTATGTATTATTACAGTTATTCATACCGAAATTCGAGGAAGTTGAAAGAAATATTCTATATAATACGGAAAGGAATGTAGACAAAAATGTCATGTACAAAAATAAGCGTGCAAAACGTACAGAGTAATCGTCGAAAAGAATACGGGACCTGACAGAAAATTACGTGAATTAAAAAATAATCGCATTCTTTGCTACTCTCTGCTACAAGTTTCATAGAATCATCTTATGCCAATATTTCGATGACAAGTCGCTCCACCTTATCAGAAAAGATCCTTACATTCTTAAAGTTTGTGTTTCTATGCAGACGTTATTTTGATAATTAGGAAACTTCATTCATTTAAGAATGCTTTTTAAACAGACTGCAATAATCAGTAATTTTTCAAAACAAACATGCTTTTATTTTGTGCTTTGTTTTGCTCTTGTTGCGTCTCATACACTTCAAATCACAACCCCAGCACTAGGATTCTTCCCTGCAAATGGCGGCGATCAGCCGCTTCAATTAGGGAACAGTGGCCTTGCTTCTCCGCTACGACGTGGTAGGGGCTTGGTTTCACCAGCAAAAATTCGTTGAAATCCGAGGAAGGTGGTAGCGAAGAGAAAAATTGTATGTAAAAGCGGAAAGCCAATCTTGCTTGTACCTATTCGAACTTCCGTACCCGTAACCGCTGGTCCGATCTTAATGGCAGTCTTACCCTGACTTACATAAATATTGTGTCTCTTTTTCTGGACATAACACACACACACACACACACACACACACACACACACACACACACATTATATATATATATATATATATATATATATATATATATATATATTATATATATATATATTTTTTTTTTTTTTTTTTTTTTTTCACCAACAAAGATGTAAGGGACGTATTAGGCGACTTGAGGAACAAAATGAGCATGGAAACCCATGCCCGGCAACGCCATTCAAGGACGCTACGGAGAGTCCAAGACACAGTCACCAGTTCCTGCCGATACACATCCCCTCCAGCAACTTCGTCGCTCTGTAGCGTCACTGGATGACGCTTCCAGGCATGGGTTTCTATGCTTATTTTGTTCCTCAAGACACCTCCCACACCCCCTAGAAGTTTGTTGGCGTAGTAGTGTAATTTGAAACATACTGACGTATGGGACACACACACCCATCTCAATCTTCGACGTCCAATTACTGCCGGAAATATGCGCAGGACGAAATTTTGTGAGAGACTTTTTTTTTTTTTTTTCATTGCTACCATGTGAGGAATCGCGCTGTGAAGTCCGAGTGCGCGAATTTAGATTCACCCTATATATATATATATGAATCAACTATTATCGCTGATAGTATACGTTGTTGACATATCTACCATACCTCTGAGCAAATGGACTCGCACTTCTCACGCCACCGGCTTGCGCACAATCGAGGGTAAACCAGCGACTGTGTCACTATTATTTCGCAACAGGAACAACGGAGGTGGTTCAAGATTAAATGTGCCAGAGGTATTACAACACGACGGTGTCATCAAGGTCTTCAAGGGCGTGTGGGAAATCGGCACTGCTGCACATAACAGTAGAACGTTGGGAAAACACCTTCAACGAATATCGGCAAATTGTGGCAGACATGAATCGGACGGATCGGCCTAGCGTCCCTGAAGAAGTTGCCGCGTTAGTGGACAGTGATCGACGCCAGACGATTCGTGAGCTCGCCCACGACACCGGATTAGCTCATACGACTGTACTTCGCAAGGAACGCCTTGGCATGTTAAAAATTGCATCTCGTTGGGTTCCGTATGAATTGACGTAAATGCAGAAACAGATGCGTTACGACGCTACACAGACGCACTTGGAGCGGTATGAGGACGAAGTAGAGGCTTTCTTACGCCATATCGCAACACTGGATGCAGAGGTGGCGTAACTATTGTTCGCCGCAAAATTCCAGTTTTGTGAAACTTATGGTGTACGACTGTGGTGGTGTTATCCTAACGCATTACGTTTGTCCACTGCAGACCGTCAAAGCACAGTATTACTGTTCGTTTTGGAGCATCACCTGCCACCATCTTTGCCAAAGAAGCGGCAACACTTTCTGCGTAACCCACCTATATTTGCAAGACAATGCGTGGGCGCCTACAGCGCAAGCTGTGGCTGATCTGTTCGGTCGACGAGACTGGGAAGTACAGTAGCATACACCATATTCCCCGGACTTAAGTCCTTGTGACTTCGATTTGATTCCGGAAATGAAGAAATCACCTCGTGCCTTTCGCTTCAGAATTATTCCAGAGACATGCAGTAATCAGCTTCATTCGCACCATCAACAGGTCAGTCTTTGCTAACGGTATATTATGCCTTCCACGTTACTGGCAATTGGCTCTACACAACGCTGGTGACTATTTTGAATGACAGTAAAAGGTGCAAACATGTAACCCTGTTGTATCGGTTGTGAATAAATAGTTGTAGTTGCTACTGTTTAGGTTCCATATATATATATATATATATATATATATATATATATATATATATATATATATATACCTATGAGAGATCATAGTGAAAAATGGACTGGACAAGAAAGTGCTTAGGAGACGGATACGCTAACTGGAGACAGTCTCAAAAAATGTTCAAATGTTTGTACAGTCTATGGGACTTAACTACAGAGTCATCAGTCCCTAAACTTACAAACTACTTACGAACTAGGACGGCACAAATATCCATGCCCGAGGGGGGATTCGATCCCCCGACCGTAGTGGCCGTGCAGACCGTGACTGGAGCGCCTTAGTCCCCTCGGCCACCGCGGCCGGCAGATACAGTCTACCAGACATCCCGCACGATCTAGAACAAGAAATGCCTTTCCCAAAACACTAACAAGGAAAGTACATAGGCTCGAACAAACAGAAATACACCAAAATCGTATAATAGATAATGTAAATGTCTCTTACTGCACTAGTGATAGTCCCGCATCTGCAAAACTCTGCCGGCCGCGGTGGCCGAGGGGATTGAGGCGCTCCAGTCACGGTCTGCACGGCCACTACGGTCTGGGGTTCGCATCCTCCCTCGGGCATGGATATTTGTGCCGTCCTTAGTCTTAGCTAGTTCATAAGTAGTTTGTAAGCTTAGGGACTGATGACCCCGTAGTTAAGTCCCATAAGTTCTACAAACATTTGAACATTTTTTGCAAAACTCTGCAGTCGCCCATTAGAGGCCTCTGCGTGTGCCATGCCGCATTGCACTTTGACCTGCCGGTACGCCGTAGTGACGGTGCAGTGTGCCTCTGAAGTTGCGTTTTGTGACGTTAATTGTGTGGTGAAGTGTCGGATGGGTCGGCGACTGGTAATCAATCCTGCTAATATAGTGTGACTGGTTGAGGTGAAGTTACGAAGACACCTTCTTCGTGTAGATGATATTGTGTAGAATATGAATCATTCGCATGTTACCTATTATCTATTATAGTGTTTCTAATCAATGCTCATATTTCTGCACTATAATAGATACCAAAAACATGTGAATGATTCTTCTTCTACACCAAGACCGTATTCACCAAGAAGGGCTCTTCGGAATTTCATCTCAACCAATTGCAATACATTAGTAGGATTGATTACCTACCTCCGACCCATCTGACGCTTCACTACACAAATAACGTAACAAAGCGAAACTTCAGAGGCACACTGCACCGTCACTACTGGCATTCCGGCAGGTCAAAGTGCAATGCGGCAAGGCACACTCAGAGGCCTTTAATGGGCGACTGCCGAGTTTTGCAGCTGCGGGAGTATCACTAGTGCAATAAGGGACCTATACATTATCTAAGCCGGCCGCGGTGGCTGAGGCGCTCCAGTCATGGTCTGCACGGCCACTACGGTCGGGGGTTCGAATCCCCCCTCGGACATGGGTATTTGTGCCGTCCTTAGTATAAGGTAGTTGATAAGTAGTTTGTAAGTTTAGGGACTGATGACCCCTTAGTTAAGTCCCATAAACTTAACAAACATTTGAACATTTTGAACATTATCTATCATACGATTTTGGTGTATTTCTGTTTGTTCGAGGCTAAGTACTTTCCTTGTAAGATACGTTACTGTGAAACAGTTTTGAAGCCAGTAGTTTTGTATATAGCTGAAACCTTATCCTTAAATGTTGATAAAGGACACCTCGAAGAACTGGAAAAAAGAGCGCAAAATCATTAGAGGAATCCTAGGATACAGGTACAAAAATGGCACGGACACGATTTTATGGTCACCTCAAACGAATGGACGGAAATAGGTTAATCAAATATGTATATACATTTGGATTCAAAACCAAAAACTACGATGCCATGGCTTAAAAACACCAAAGAAGACCTCCAAATGCTACATATCAAACCCGCAGATGCCTTTGACAGAGTTCTTTTCGGAAAGAAGATAGTGACAAAGGGAATAACCCGAGACCAGCATCCGGAAGGAATACACCGTGTCCCTCGAACAGAAGAGCGCCAGCATGCCCACTCACAACGAATGAGGGAAATCTGAGCTCAGAGAAAAGCCAGGCCTAGTGCTAAGTGCACCAAGACTACGTGGTTCTAGTTGCCCCCAACGAATAATATATAACTCTTACAGGAATCGGCGAAATGCCGCTAGTAGTGAATGATTACGTGCTATACACACATTAAATTAGTAGTGTGTGTATAGGCTGAGAATTTGCTTTCGTTCGGAGTCGTGCAAGGGTAATTCACGCGTTGATTACTGTGTTCCAATTGACGTAGTGGTGAGAGTGAATATCTAGTGAGTAGGAGGACCCGGGTTCGAATCCCAGTAGGGCACAAATCTTCAACTTTTCCATTGATTTATCTCAGTTTCCACTGGCAGCTAACGTCGTAAAATCCTTTGTGTGTTTTAAGGATCAATGTCGACTCCAGACAGTCTTTACAGATGCGTTGGTCACTAATGACTGTCAATTGTTTCTCGTGTTATCCTTCCTTGGTTGCTGTGGAAGAGGATATGGTCATTTTCTTGTTAATGTCAATGCTAGTTCCTGAATACTGCATTTCCAGTTCCGTCTCGGAAGTTGAATAATGAAACCTGGTGCTATTTTTAGCTCTCATTATTTCCAATTTTTTTTTACTCTAGAGTACTATTTGACTGCTATATCCGACAGGAGGCTAATGGCATCAAATCCGGTATTACGAGTCTTTTCTTGTTTAAAATGAGTCATCAGTCGAAAATTTCTACCCACTGGCGGCGCCAATTACACCATTTCAGTATACCTACCTTTGATGGAAAAGATAAATTTTGAAACGGGGGTGGGGGGCGGGGGGACTAACAGCAATTTCAGATCGCTGTTTGCTATATCGGTTCGTTTTGCATGCAGCGGACAAGCAAGTCGCGTGACTCCGGTGTTTTAACCTGTCGTGTCCGTAATATTTCCCTCCGGTATGTAATTCACTATTACCTAACAGGGCGTTTAGTATAATAGCCGTGAGTTACTGCACATCCGATTTAACTGCCTCTCGCCATCATTACAAAGCATTGGAGGAGCGAGAGGGAGCATAAAGGAGGGGTCGTGAAAGAGTTGTAATAAAATGCGCCGTTCGCACCGCTAGCGGATCGTAAAATGAGTGAAGCCTGAAGTGGGAAATCAAATAATCGTACATTTTAAGCGATAATGGCGGAATTAGAGCGCGCGTGGTGTCATTACACTCGCCCTTTCAACTTTACGTTCTGCCGACGTAAAAACGACAGGGACTCTCCACGGACTCCATCTCTTCGATCATTAACACCTCAAGCACTACGGACACAGTAATGATAAATTACGTTCTTGTCATGATGAGCGGCGTTTTTCCTACTGCATATTTTAGATAAATGTTTATAGAGACTCGACATTGTCAGAAAAGTGCTATTAAGGACGCTGTTAACCCTTTCAGTCCCACGTTACGAAATCAGCTTTGAAAAAATTTAAATTCAGTGTTTTCTGTATTAATACAGTACAGTAAACATCAAAATATGAGTTTTAAAATTTTTGTTGGAACTGTTCATTTTTAATTTCCTGTATTTCATGCACAACACAGACGTTTGTAAAATGTTTCAAATGTTTGTATAGCTTATGGGACTTACAAACTACTTATGAACTAACTAAGGACGGCACAAATATCCATGCCCGATGGGGATTCAACCCCCGAACGTAGTGGCCGTTATTTTGGACGTTATTTTGTTGATAGTTAACATTGCCAAATCAATTATGCTAGCATAATGTTTCCCACAGCACCAAAGACAAGACAATTCACTGCTGGAATAAAATAAAAGGAACCACACTCACGCTCCCACTCTCACAATTGTTTTTATATTTATGGTACGTCAAGTTCAGCGCTCAAATAACAATCAGCTAAAGCCATTCGACGCAATTCTCAAAATCTCTCGAGAAAATGGACTTTAAAGTTTTGTAGGTAAGCGTAAGTACTAATCATTAAAAGATCTGCGGAATATGTCAGTGTAGCTCAGGTGGTAGCGACCGGCATTACAATCATAGGATCGGTGGCTCGAATTCTTTCGTGACAGGTTTTTTTTCTTTCTTTCTTCGTTTCGGCCATCTAAGGACCCATTTCTCAGATTTAGATATTTTAATTTCTCCTTGAAAATGATTAATTGCATCTTTTGTGATGGTGAGCCTGTCTGTGTTATATTTAATCAATCTTTGTTGTCTCTTTCGGATTTTATTAGGGAAAAGTTTCATTTTAATTTTAGTCAGGTATTGATCAGAGTCAAATTCCCTGTTTCTTGTCACTTTTACATTCATGATTTCTTTAATATTGCGTTTAGAAATAACCACGTGATATAACTGAAACTCCCCTAACATTGGATTCGGAGATATCCATGTTTTTGCCTTTCTTGGTAATTTTTTGAAGAAAGTTGACATTAATGTCAACTGATATGTTTTACATGTTTTACAGGTTTTTATTTTTATTTATTTTTTCGTTGTGTTCGAATACTTACACAATTTTAATTTATAATGGTTATTTTTACGAAAAGTGCATGTATTTTTGTGTATTCGCAATTTTCGATATTTTATAGAAGGTTGTTAATAATGATATTTTCAATTTAAAAAAAACCATAAGCTATTAGTTGATGAGGGTAGTATTTGATTGGTTAGTTTATGAAGAGCTACGACACTGTTTTTGGAAAGTTATTTCCATAGCTACTAATGGCGTTCTAAGCAGCTAACCTACTCAACCATCTTTTTATGTTACAAGGTTTTCAGCTCGTCTAAATAAACATAAAGAAAAACTGATACAATACGTGGAATTAAAGATCCCAAAGGTCTATGCAGGTGAATAACGAAAAAAAAAAAAAAAATGTCACGTGTGATTCGAACCACCGAGCCTATGGTTGTGAGGCCAGAACACTGCCGCCTTTTTCATTTATTAACTTTTTTTCTTTGCGCTGTTCTATCGGTAGTTCTGTTCTTTACGGACGTCGCTAGTATTTGTTCGTTTAGTATTTGGCTCAGCTTTTTTATTACAGAGTGAGTTCAGCCCCCTGACCGGGCGCGCTGAGCCTCGGCGCCCGGCTCCGCCTGAGCTACAACGGCAGCTGCTGCAACAGTTTTAATTATTGGCACTTTCAGGTACTTGCAAAACTTCAAAGTCGATTTTCTCTATAATTTTTGAGAGTTGCGACGTATGGCTTTGGCTGAATGTTATTTAATTTTAGAACATCATGTACCATAAATATAAAGAAATTCTAAACCTTGTTAACCAAGTGGTCTCCTTGTCAGCCACGTGCAGACGGCAACGAAGCATGCTGTTCATAAACAAAAATGCTACTTTAAGGATTGATGCACAAATTACGGTATAAATTTACTTTTAATACGTTGTTGTCCAGGGACAACACTGGGAATGAAATGGTTAAAAATGTAAAGGCCACAGAGGTGATGCAGCTCTACGTTTAGTTACGCGAAAATCATAATCAGTGGTAAAACTTAACATTGAACGTATGACGTCATGACTTTGCTGAGCTATACCTGCGAAATAAACGTATGGCAGCATAACATCAACGTATGGCCTTTTTATTTTAAACAGCGTTCTTAATGAATGAAATTCGTAAATGTAAGCGCATACTTCAAGAGATACTTTGTCACCTCTGGTATTCATCAGAAAAAGGAAAACAAAAATATTTTACTCACTATTCATTATACTCTCTTTACTTTCATCCTAGCCGCGCGAGAATGACCGTGCGGTCTTGAACGCGACGACACTAACTGCACGGTCGCTCGCTTCGCAAATTCCAGATTCAGGCGTAAGTGTGTGTGTGTGTGTGTGTGTGTGTGTGTGTGTGTGTGTGTGTGTGTGTTGTGTGTGTGTGTGTGTGTGTGTTGTCCTTAGTTTAATTTAGTTTAAGCAGTATGTAAGTCAATGGACCGTTGACCACAGAAGTTCCTTAGGTTTACAAACATTTGAAAATTGTTAACTTTGATCATAAGTTTTTCAGAAATTTAAACACGACCACTTAGACAGTTATTATTTAGTAAGTCTATTGGACCAAACTGCCATTGTCGTCAGATTGTAGACTTGCAAAATACTTAAACTGACTTTCACTAACGACGACACACGTACGCACACACACAAACACACACACACACACACACAAATGCTCGAGGGAGGACTGGAACCGCCGGCTAGAGTGACCACCCAGTCCGTTACATGACACGTTACACCACGCGGTTGTTACATGTCTTTGTATGTCTATGATGCTGTACCATTCATTTTTAAATAGAGTAAAAACTTCAGCAGTAAAATTATGGAAATTTTATTTCGCTACCAGCTTCGGAAAGTTGATCCAATCGAAGTACCTGTGAGGAAGGGCGCTAAACCTCACTTTACCAGTCTTATTGAATCCATCATTGGTGGTGGACACGGGACAGCGGCTGGTCAAGAGTCTGAAGGAACTGAGATACCAACAACCGTATGTATGATAAAATATTTATTGTATCACAACCAGTTTCGGCATTCCACTATGCCATCTTCAGGTCCCTACATCGGAGCATAATATCCAAAAGTAGGGATACTAAAACTGTCAGTTGTTGTTGTTGTTTCCCACTAAGAGACGTCCACGAATCCAGTTTTGGTATCCCTACTTTTGGATATTACGCTCCGATGTAGGTACCTGAATATGGCATAGTGGAATGCCGAAACTGCTTGTGATACAATAAATATTTTATTATACCTCCGGCTGTTGGTAACTCAGTTCCTTCTTACTTTGCCAGGTTTCCATTGGGTTTTAACATTAAGTGACTAACCGGTGGATTTGGTAGCCTTCACCGCCTCAATACAAAGGTGTTTATCTCAGAATATGTGCGAGATGCACATCTTTATTCCAAAGTATCTGGTATCCCGACTGTCAGGACCACTTACTTGCCAGTTCATGAGTAGCACATTAACTAGGACGTGACTATAGAAATCCACAACATGAACCTATGAACCTGTAAGCTGGGTGGAATAAGTGATGCAGATTAGTAGGAGAAACAATCCCGTAATGTTGAGATACAGCATTAGTGTGCTGCTTGACAGAGTCGTTTCAGTTAAATACGAGGGTTGGAACTGAAATAGTGGCAACTATTTATTCACAACCAATACCAAAGCGTTACATGTTTGCACCTGTTACTGTTCTTCAAAGTAGTCACTAGCATTGTGTGGAAGCCGTTGCCAGAGATGTGGGAAGCGTAATATACCGTTAGCAGAGTCAGTACTGTTGATGGTGCGAATGGGACGGTCTACTGCCTGTCGAATCTCTGGAACATTTCTGAAGCGAAATCGGAATCAAAGTAACAAGGTTTTAAGTCGGGAAGTATTGTGGGTAGTACAGTACTTCCAAATCCCATCGACCGAACAGAGCAGCCAAAGCTTGTACTGTATGATCCCGCGCATTGTCGTGAAAAATGATGGATGGGTTGCGCAGAAAATGTTGCCGCTTCTTTCGCAAAGCTGGTCGCAGGTGATTCTCCAAAAACGAACGCGGTAACAGTACGCATTTCTTCTTCAGAGACGCTAGGACGTCCTGTCCGATGCATGTATGCCCCATAGCTTGCCGACCTTCGTTGAAGGCTTTTACCCAACGTGCCACTGTTCTGTACGGCATTGCCGATTCCCCGCACGCCTCTTGAAGACCTTTATGACACTAACGTGCTGTATGACGTCTGGCACATTCAATCTTCATCCAACTTGAGGACAACGAGAAAGACAGCAGCGACGTGCACGTCATGTCACGTAAGCAAGGTAGTCCTGAGCCGGCGAGATCGCTAGGTAAGTGGTCTGTGCCCCAGCGGCCGGCTCAGGACTACCTTGGTTACGTGACGTGACGTGCGCGCTGCGACCTGTCTTTCTCGTTGGCCTTTCTCCGTTGTTTCTGTTTCGAAAACATAGTGACACTGTTAAGCCCGTTTTAAACGATCAACGAACTTTTAATAGATTGATAACAAGTTGCGTTAATGGCGGCCATCTGTCGTTTGAATGGCTCGACTAGTATGATCGCGCTAGTATCGACTTGGGATAATCGTAGAGAATAGCAATAACGAAATAGGGCCAGTTCTAAATTCCGTACTAGTGGGTTCACTGCGCATGCGCGAGCTAGTAGCTGTTAGTTGCAGTCATCGCTCCAGTTAGTCCATCATTTTCCTTCGTATTTACGTATTTCTTGTGTTATGTCGAAGTTTATGTTCAGAATGTATTCCAAAATGTATTTCCAATGACGGCATTCACACTGTCCGTTACCTAACGTCAACGTCACATTAAGCTTTCTCGAGAAGATTGTTTTTATTGAACGGTCGTTTGCTGACATCGGAAGTTAGCCTATTTTCGTCACGCGATTTTCATATTGTATTCGACAATTACACGGTTTGCACGCAAATTTGTGTTATTAATCTTTATTTTATTATTATACTTTGGTTTAGCGGTAAATTACAAATGTTTCATGACGACTTCAATATTTATCTCAATTATTGTCCACTGAAACGCGAGGTCATACATCTGAAACCGAAAATTGGTTTACGTATTGCATTATTATAACAGAAAATACTGAAGCCAATTGTTTATTTGAATAGGATTGTAATTTGATGAAGCAATTTTCATTAAATAGAATTTTTAATGAAAAATACAGTCTAAATGAAGGACTAAAATTCAGTTGTGTATGACGTTATTAATAATGTCAGTGGGCCATTCGTAGTAGATAAAGTAAAGAAGATCTATTTATGCTCTTATAAATATTGTTTGATGCGTTCATAAGTTTATTTTTTTCGCTTGAAAATAGATGTGGAAATAGAAGTGTACAGACACCACCAGACCTAAATGGACGGATGAGAGGAAGCAGGCTCACAGCCAGAAGATGAAGACGTACTGGGCCAAGAAAAAGCAGAAGACCCTGGATAAGAGTTAATACGAGCCTCGTGGTCCCTAGTAGGTCGAAACGAACTACCACACTAAATTGACCAAAAACATAGATTGCAAGGTTTTCTTTGTCCGTCAATAACATTTAGCGTTGTTTCCTCAATTCCAGTATTAAACTATGACTTCCTACATAACAGATCGCCTGTCATAACCTCACTTTCAACACCGGGTACTACTGTTCGATTACGTTTATCGTCTAAACACGCTGCCACAAGATCTTGCATGAGATTGTAGTTCAGGACTAGTACGCTAGCAGCGCTTCAGTAGACTATTATCTATCTTGTTCACTTTCGTTCATCATTTAAAAAGAGCTTTACGTTAGACTGCTTTTCCCTCGATTGTGCGCACGCTGGAGACGTCGAGTCCATTTGTTTAGAGGTAAGCTAGGTATGTCAACAACGCGTGGTTTCAGCGACAACAGTAGATTCCATTGCATCGTGTCTCCACAGCAATGTTGCCAATGTTTAAGTTCCAACCCTCGTATCTAGGAGTAATACTGCACACCGATATGAGCATATATCTGACGTTCCACAGGGAAGCGTTATTGGTCCCCTACTCTTCCTCGTGTTTATAAACGATTTAGGAGATAATCTGAATAGCTCCCTTAGACTGTTCGCGGATGATGCTGTCGTTTATCGATTAGTGAAGTCAACAGAGGATCAAAAGCAACTGCAAAGCGATTTAGACAAAATTTCTACTTGGTGCGAAAATTGGCAATTGACACTAAATAAAGAAAAGTGTGAAGTAATACACATGACCACTAAAAGAAATCCGCTGAACTTCAGTTACGCGATAAAACAGTCAAACCTTAAGGTCGTAAATTCTACCAAATACCTAGGAGTTACAATTACGAACAACTTTGACTGGAGAGAACACATAGAAAATATTGTGGGGAAGGCGAACCAAAGGTTACGTTTCATTGGCAGAACGCTTAGACGATGCACCAGCTCCACCAAAGAGACTGCCTACATCACACTTGTGCGTCCTCTCTTGGAGTACTGTTGCCCCTTGTGGGACCCTCACCAGGTGGGACTGACGGAAGATATTGAGAAGGTTCAGAGAAGGGCAGCTCGTTTTGTTTTATCACGTTACGGGGGGGAAAGCGTCACGGAAATGTTGCACGAATTGGGGTGGAAATCATTAAAAGAAAGACGTTATTCATTGCGGCGTGATCTGTTTGCGAAGTTTCAATCACCGACTTTTAGTTCTGAATGTGAAAATATTTTGCTAGCACCCACCTACTTAGGGAGACATGACCATCCCAATAAAATAAGAGAAATCAGATCGAAAACGGAACGATTTAGGTGTTCTTTCTTCCCGCGCGCTATTAGAGAATGGAACGGTAGAGAAAAGTTATGAAGGTGGTTAATGAACCCTCTGCCAGGCACTTAAATGTGATTTGCAGAGTATCTATGTAGATGTAGATGTAGATGTAAGGACAGTCGTGGGGCAAGCGGATGATCAACGGTTTATTGGGAGAGATTTGGAAAGATGTGATTCGTCTGTAAATGAGACTCCATATCAAACGCTTGTTGCGACCCAATCTTGAGTATAGTTCAAGTGTTTAGGATCCCCAAGGAAGACAAAGAAGCAATTCAGAGGCAGGCGGCTATACTTGTTACTCGTAGGTTCGATCAAGGCGCGTTGATAATCAGATATTTCGGTAAATCAAATGGGAATCGCTGAAGGAAAGGCGACGTTCCTCTCCAAAAACATTGTTGAAGAAATTTAGAGAGCCGGAATTTGAAGCGAAGAACAAACCGAATCTAATGCCGTCAGCATACATATCGAGTGAATACCACAAAGATAAGATCAGAAGGACTAGGGCTAGTTCAGATCCATACAACCCTTTTTTCCCTTGTTCTGTATGGATTGGATCAGGAAACGAAATAACTAGTAGTGGCAGTAGGTACTCTCCGCCACGCTACTTTGGGTAGATTGCAGAATATGTATGTAAATGTAGAGGTTATCTTATTAATAAGTTTGCGGTTACAGATACGTAAATAGCATGGATGATTGCAGGTATGAAGCGATGGCATCCATAAGGAAGAAATGAAGCTGGGAATTAGAATTAACCAGATCAATAACAACAGAATAAATGGAAATCATGCTTTACTGTAACCTCGTACAGTTTCGCGATTGCTTCATATTAGCGAGCTGGCTTAATTTCAGGCGAAATATTTTTTTTAGCCGTAACTCTGTAACTAAAAATTTGCGGACCTATGTTTATATGAAGTTTCTTCTTTACTTTTACTTGTAGAATAATACATTAAAATATTTGCATATCTTCATAAATCGCCTTGCATATAAACAGATCTTCACCAATGTCTCTAAATCTTTGAGAGAATTCTTCACGGCTTTATTTACACTTAAGAAACAAGTCTTTCATTAAGAATCACTCATCATCATCATCATTAGAGACTGATTGTGCCTTTCAGCGTTCAGTCTGGAGCATAGTACCTCTAATAAAATTCCTCCATGATCCCCTATTCAATGCTAACATTGATGCCTCCTCTGATGTAATGCCTTTTACTTCAAAATCATTCTGCACCGAATCTAAGTACTTTCTTCTTGGTCTACTTCGACTCTTCTTTCCCTCCGCTGCCGAGCTCATGAGTCTCTTAGGTAACCTTGCTTCTCCCACGCGTGTAACATGATCCCACCATCTCAGTCTGTTCGCTCTAACTGCTTCATCTATGGTGTTCATTCTCAGTTTTTCCTTGATTTCCTCATTATGGACACCCCCCTGCCATTGTTCCCATCTATTAGTGTCTGCAATAATTCTTGCTACTTTCATACCTGTAACCTCTACCTTATGAATAAGGTACCCTGTATCAACCCAACTTTCACTCCCATACAACAAAGTTGGTCGAAAGATAGAGCGGTGCACCGCTTAGTCTTGGTACTTACTTCCTTCTTGCAGAAGAGAGTACATCTTAGCTGAGCACTCACTGCATTAGCTTTGCTGCACCTCGATTCCAGTTCTTTCACTATGTTGCCATCCTGTGAGACAATACATCCCAGGTACTTGAAAGTGTCTACCTGTTCTAACTTTGTTCCTCCTATTTGGCACTCAATCTGGTTAAATCTCTTTCCCACAGACATTACTTTCTTTTTGGAGATGCTGATCTTCATATCATAATCCTTGCACCTTTCATCGAGCTCTGAAATATTAGTTTGCAACCTTTCAATTGAATCGGCCATTACAACTAAGTCATCCGCATATGCGAGACTGCTTATTTTGTTTTCACCTATTTTAATCTCGCCCTGCCAGTCTACTGTTTTTGAACATATGATCCATGAATAGTATGAACAACAGTGGTGGCAGGATACAGCTTTGTCTTACCCCTGAAACTGCCCTGAACCTTGCATATAAACAGATCTTCACCAATGTCTAAATTTTTGAGTGAATTCTTCACGGCTTAAGTGTAAATACACTTAAGAAACAAGTCTTTCATTAACAATCACTAGGTGTAATAAAATATATGTAAATATTAATTAGTGTGGATACAAGCAGAACAATGTTGTATTCGTTCTAGTACCTTGAGCTAACCTTCGCACAGAGAGGCACGTAAGCTCGCTTTGTTTGTCTCAATCAACACAGAGGCGGTGTAATCCCCACAGGGGCAATTCACACGTCATTGCCTAGGCAGAAAGCACTCAGTCACTTATATTGAGCTCTAGAATTCGCGAATTACTCAACGTCCTTGTGTAGGGTCAGCAGAGAGCGACGGCGGGAATTAATCAATGTCTGCTGTCACCGGACAGGTACGTATTAGCACCGGGAGAGCCAGGGGTGTCGCAGGTCAGCCACAGCCAATTAATCTCTGCTCCGCAGTTATGTCAGCGCCAGGCACTACTCCCAGCTGAGCATCTCAATCGACGGCGTTATGATGCAGCTAGGTGGGAGTCCAAGCTCTGAAAGGCGAACAAATGAATGAAAGCGCAATCAGACCCGGAACTAAGCGTGAGGTGAGTGCACAAAAGTTTTTGTCCATGCTTACTTATTTATCTGTCAACATGACGGATAAAGCAAGGTAATGTACAATACCTCGTTCAGTGTATGTTTCCAAAGCAAATTCGATAGTAATTTTATACCTGATCAGCTTCACTTGTAATGTCCAAACCCTTTGCTTTACGCTTCCAATACAACGCCTTTCTTTTCAAGCCTCCACACTTCCTTGAACATCACCTTCCCACTGTCTATTTTCAGACATTATGACATTACTAGCTGACCTGTACAAATACTTCGCACTCCATCCTAATGTCACAGATTGGTAAGATAGTAACGGAGAAAAGACAGATGCAAGTACATATGTATAAAAAACAATAAACTTTGAATAGTAGTAACACATATTAGTCTCATTGTAAGATATAGCATTAATTGTGAAACATATAAGATATCTTTAATGAAAGTCCAGCTCCAGTTGCAATTATTGGTGCTTTATTGAAGCCCACACTACCGGTTTCGGCCTCTATGTTAGGCCATTTTCAAGTGTGACAGACGTTATGCCGTAGAGAAAGCAACGTCAACTTGACGTTGCTTTCTCTACGGCATAACGTCTGTCACACTTGAAAATGGCCTAACATAGAGGCCGAAACCGGTAGTGTGGGCTTCAATAAAGCACCAATAATTGCAACTGGAGCTGGACTTTCATTAAATTTGAACCACAGTTGCGGCAACAGCAACCATCCAGTGATGGAGAAACTAATATAAGACATCGGATATTGAATTTTTCCTGTATTCTTGTTTTTTGAAAACTTGTTTATTTTTAAAACTTCTTTGAAAACGATGTTAATAGTTATAATCTGATTATCGTATATATTTTTTGCTGTATCTGTCTTTAGTACAAACATAAATATTACTGAAAGAGCGAATTCGTGAAAAAGCTACGAAAAGCCATCCGAAAAATCAGGTTCTGTTAAATATAATCCTGCCCTTTGAAGCGTCTGACCTTGTGCTTTATTTATGGTCATAGAGAAGGCTACTTATATTGATAACTAGTCGTCAAGGCAATGCTTCGCAATTGCTAATATGTATGTACGCTTGAGTTGAACGTCAAATGTGCAAAATTTTATCGCAATCGTACGAATGATGTTGATATCCCAAAGAAAAGAGCTCTTTTAGTTTTCCTACTTTCTTGCCAACTATTCCAAACTTTTACTTCACTCAAATCTTCCTCTCGCTTTGAATGTCGAATGTGCAAAATTTTATCGCAGTCAGATAAATGGTTTTAATATATCATACAAAAATCTCTTTATATTTTTTCTGAATTTTTCCAATTTTCCGGGCAAGTTTTCCAGATTTTTATTTCACAACAATGTTACTCTTGCTTTGAACGGCAAATATGCAAAATTTTATCGCAATCAGACGAATGATATTGATAGCCAATTGAAAAAACTCTTTCAGTTTCTCGCTAATTTTAAAATTTTCCGGATAACTTTCCTAAATTTTTAGGTCATCAGAACGTTCATCTTTCACTGAACGTCAAATGATCAAAATTTCATCGCACTCGGTTGAACGATTCTCAACTTACAGTGTTAAGTACATTTAGAAATACAATGAAAAAGGAAATTGGTTCGAATTTTGCGACATTCCTTTTTAACTGTCCCTCTTTCTATTACTCAAAAATTTTCCAAGACCAAAAAAAAAAAAAAAAAAATTACCACTCTATGTTGTGCGAATAGTCAGTTATAGTGCTGAATTCATCAGAAACACACAAATCTTCCAATTTTCCGGTAGATTTTCCAAAAAAAAAAAAAAAAAAAAAAAAAAAAAAAAAAAAAAAAAAAAAAAAAAAAAAAAAATTCATATAAACCTTTTCCTGTCAAACCGTACTCAAGTGATACTCTTACAACTATGTAGCATCATCTTTTTGTTGCTGCTGTTTATATAGTCAGATAACCTAAGTAAAAAATTTAAAAACGAATGAACCTAGAAGTAACTGTAAAGACTATTGTACAGTAAACATAATTTCAGGACAAAATAAAATCATCCCACTGATGATAGCACAAAATGTGCTGAAACATGTTTGGGAACAATTAAAAAATCAGGTGTCTTGCATACGGCGGAAAATCCAAACTATGTAGCAATTGATTTTCATCCATAGAAAAAAATTGCTTTCAGTTTTTTCTAAATTTTCCTACTTTCCAGGCGACTTAATTTTTATTTGATGCGAACCCACCTCTTGCTTTCAACATGAAATGTACAAAATTTTATCGCAATATGACGAACGGTATTGATAGGTCACTGGAAAAAGCTGTTTGAATTTTCCCCGATTTTCCTCTTTTCCGGACAATTTTCCATATTTTATCACCATTTAAACCTTCCTGTACTTGCACGAATATTTCAAGCCAAATCGGTTCATCCGATCTCGAGTTTTAGCGAGACTAACCAACAGTAATTCATTTTTATATACATAGACACATTGTCTTCGTATCATTTGGAAAGGCATGGTTGGATCAGATCACAAGGTTAATGCGGGGTATTAACACAATCTATCGCAGTCAATGAATTTAGCAGTGATGATGTACTCGCCTAAGTGCGTCACCATTAATCTTGCGCCATTAATTATTCCCTGATTAGCGTTGTTGTTGTTGTTGTTGTTGTGGTCTTCAGTCCGGAGACTGGTTTGATGCAGCTCTCCACAATACCCTATCCTGAGCAAGCCTCTTCATCTCCACATAAGAACGGCAACCTACATCTGTCTGAATCTGCCTACTGTATCCATCTCTTGGTCTTCCTCTGCGGATTTAACCCCACACACTTCCCTCCAACGCTAAATTCACAATTCCTTGATGTCTAAGATTGTGCCCGACCAATCTATCCCTTCTTTTAGTCAAGATATGCCAGAAATTTCTTTTCTCCCCAATTCTGTTCAGTACCTCCTCATTAGTTACGCGATCCACCCACCTAATCTTCAGCATTCTTCTGAAGCACCACATTTCAAAAGCCTCAATCCTCTTCCTGTCCGTACTGTTTATCGTCCATGTTTCACTCCCATACAAGGCAACACTCCATACAAATGCCTTCAGAAAGGACTTCTTAGGGCTTAATTCAATATTCGATGTTAACAAATTTCTCTTTTTCAAGAACGCTTTTCTACCCATTGCCATTCTGCATTTTATATCATCTGTACTGCGACCATCATTTGTTGTTTTACTGCCCAATTAACAAAACTCATCTACCTCCTTTATTGCTTCGTTACCTAATCTAATTCCTTCAGCATCACCTGATTTTCTTTACTCCATTAGCGTTAAGATTTCTAATTAAAATAATTAAGGCATTTTTCTTTAAAAGCAATTGATGAGGTGGTAAACCGGACGGATTTGAAGAGTTCAAGAATTCTACGGGAACGACGTTTGTTACTTCAAGTCGGACAGAATCAGAAGTGAGGTAAAGCTTTGCCTCTCCAGGTTAAAAATTCTAAGCCTCAAATCCATTAACTGCCATACAACCGTTATTTTTTGGGAATAGAATCGCCATTGAATAGAATTACGAAACAGTCTGTTCATTGATTTATGTGGCAGTGAATACGGTGGTGATTATACTATCGTAATTACAATAGTCCCCGACGGAGTGGCCAAGCGCATTGAGGTGCTATGCTCCGATGCGCGAGGCCGTCCCCCGCAGTTAAGTCGCATAAACTCATTTGAATATTTTTGTAATATCAAGAAAAATTTTTTGGGATTTAGATCGCTTCACTGATGTAATCTGTTTGAATTTTTAAATCACCGTTATCCAATTTAAGCAACTATTTAAACGGAATCACCATTTGCCCTCATGTTCTCAGTCAAATTGCGAATTTTAACGTGAGGGCATAAGGGTGATTTTTTAACTGTTTTTTGTAGTTTTTTTTCAAAATAAAGTTTTTCTTTGTGAAAACAAATAACTTTAAAATATCTGTGTAGTTTTCGTCATTAGTGGAGGACGAAACCTTGAAAATGATACCTCAATCATTGAGTTTGGATAAGTAATACGGAGGATATGGCGCACCTACAAAAAAACACCGATGATAAATAATGTATATGATGTCTTTGTCTTCGTCATTTTCTTTTCCTTCCTCCGTACTAAACTATCTAGACCGTAGATCGAGACTCTTACTTGCTGCATGATCTTCATTATTTGAACACCAAAAACCACCATCGCCATTACAGTAAATCATTGAGAGAAATAATTTTTATTGTAAAACACGTGCAACGCATAGCGGGTTCCCACAGCAGCAGCAGATTGTATTATACTATTTAACTTTTACGCCACAATAGAAACAGTGAGTAATAATTTTGATGAAAGAAAACATTTAAAAAAGCGACTTGTTACCATATTGGAGTGATAAGGTTAGTCAATTATAAAAACGTATTGCTTTTAGAATTCATCTCTTACAATGTTCATTTTTCTTTCTTCTTTTCGCACTACGTGAGCAACTATACTTTTTGCGACATAGTGCGGGATTGGTACAGCAACCATTAGTATATAATCCAGGATTAAATACAACCTTGGATGAAGATTTGACGTATTTGTTTGCTACGACACGTTTAACCTCATACCAGCAACTTCAGTTGTTCTACATGAAACAAAAAATATCACAATTTCTTGAAGTAAAGCGTGATTCCATAGTGAAGTCACTGGATTTCTAGGAGATAAGTAATTCTATCCTTAAAAATGAGAATACATACACAGCTAGAGTGAAACGTTTCGAATAGCAGTCCGCTAGCAACGTATGTCAGCTAGTGTACAATCTTGTAAAATTGTTTAAAAGAATTACAACGTTGTGCTTTAAACTTAAAAGGCTAAACATTTTTATCTCTTAGTAACTCATCAATCCATTTTCAGAAGGTGCCACCTTTAAAAACAGTATCATACTAGTAAAGCTGAGAATATAAGTAACTGTGGCTTAAGAACTCATTATGTAAGTTGTCTCGTCTAATAAATAATTTAGAAACATTATTTTTCCTATTTTTGCTATTAGTTTCGGCAGTCTGAAGATATCTGCATTGGGTATCAGTGCATATGAATACAACTCTGGTGATACAGGCACGGTTATTTTTATATTTGGGTCATTTTTACTGTGCTTTAATCATATTATTTTAACTTATTAGTGTAAAAAACTGATTTAATGGTGGTATTACAAATATTCACGTATTTTGAACTAAATATATGTCCGACATGGATATTTTGAAATAAATAAATAAATATATATATATATATATATATATATATATATATATATATATATATATATATATATATCGTTTTGAACTTAAGGACCTAAATCCGAAAACGACAGAGTCAGAATGTAGAAGTGAGAATCTGTTCAAGTTCTACCTTGCCTTCATACAGCTCACAAACTAAGGATCCAAACTTCCGAATCCGATCTTGTTGAACTGGCAACTGCCCACATGAGGGAGACGGTAAATCGTAGGGCTGCGGCTCATGCGCATATTTCAAAAGATTGACATTTACAACAGTTGTTCAATATTCCGTCCAATATTCCGTCGTTTACACAGAGTTACCTTTACATGCAAAACGGGGAATAAATCAGTTGCAGACATTCTCACGTTTCACGTAACAAAGTTTCATGATACGTTTAAATTACTGATACAAACTCGTGTCTTTTTAATCCTGATCAAGAGTCCAAATCCTAAGTTTCGTAGTTATAGCTTGAAATTTGAGTTAACAGTAACATATTTATTATTAATTAAAAACACACACACACACACACACACACACACACACACACACACACACACACACAAAAACACCACTGGAAATATTACGGTGACATAAGTAATCCAATTATCACAACTTTATTTAACAGTAATTCACTTTACAGAATGTGTCTATTGATATCTGCGTAAATTGTGTAGTTTTGAATCGGTATCCGTCTAGTTACTTTCAGTGGAAATCAGCAATTGACATTCGTAATTAATTAATTTCCCCAGCAAATTTTCAGTCCACATAGTGAGAGCTGGTGCCAGTATCGTTACTAGGATATCTGAAATATTTTAGTTGCCGATTCTGTAGATAATTATTTCGCAAACAAATTTCATCGATCGCTGTTACGCGAAGTAACAGCTCAGCAAAGTTTTATTATAGCTGCCACTACATTATGGGAATATTTCTTCGGAGGCAGGTACCTTTCCCAGGATATCAGGGGTATTAGGTGCACGAGTCAATTAATAGCTTTAATTAAGAGCTAATTGTAGCGGTGGGTTATACCGGGAATTCTGAATTTATGAAAAATTTCATTTCATTCCTGTCAGAGGCGCAGAAGGTATCAGATAGGGAAATGTAGCTGATGCCGAAGGAACTGAGGATAACAAGAAAAGAAAGAAAGATCTACAAACAGGAAGCGATAGAACTGCAAGAGGTTTTTACAGACTGTTCCGACGGTTCTTGGCAGAATATTTGATTCATTTTGAGTGAAACACACGAGATAATTGTGCAATATTCTGCAAATTTTAATTGTTACTAACCGGTTTTCGGCAGTTACGCCATCGTCAGGTAAACACTACAGAGATATAGTTATGCAGCCTAGAAGTTCACAGGTCAAAGATCTTAAGTTGTTGTACAGATAGTATGTATACAGAAATTTCTTAAAGAAGATTAGTGTTATAGGTATAAGTAGCTGAACCCCCGCCGCTTCGCATGCGCAGGCTGGTTGGTCTGCACCATTTGTTTCTTTTTAATCCTGGTGAAGAATCCATATCTTAAGATTCGTAGTTATAGCTTGTAATTTGAGTTAACAGCACCATATTTTTGAAAATAAATTTTTTGCGCCTCCTATTTTACCCCTTATTTGCCGAATTTCAAAAAATTCCGAAACACGTGTCTTTTAAATTCGAACCCTGAATTAAAATCCGAATTTTTGTAGTTCTAGCTTCAAAATTGCCTAAATAGCTACGTATTATCAAAATACGTTTCATCCCCTATTTCACCCCCTTACGGACGGAATATCGGAAAATCGCTTCTTAAATGACGCCCACCACAAATTACAAGTTCCTATCTTCAGTGGTTTGGGCTGGGCGATGATGAGTCAGTCAGTCAGTCAATCGGGACACTTCCTTTTATATATAGAGATTACATCATTGAACTTGCAGAACTTTGGTAAAATATGTGACACAAGATATAACTTGCAATACAAAGAAATGATTAGTAACATTTAAAATTGAATAAAATGTTCTAGCTACCATGTTAAACATGATGTCCTACATCATATCCAAAAAGGGAAGAAAATTAACTTTTTAGAAGTACTGGAAATTAATAAACATATGTCAACTTCTCCACACCTTGCGCGGAATGATCAAACTCAGTTTCCCTATTCACCACTTCTGTCTGCAGAATCTAATGGACCCACATAAACCACTGACTCCTATTCACTTGCCTCACATCCCTACCACAGTTCCATAGCCTACTTGCCTGATATAAATTAGTTCTGTTATTAATGGACATTTATGCCAGTAATAGCTCATAAAACGGAATCTATATATTCACAGATGTTTCATTCATACTCACCGTTCTATATTCTGAATATTTGTGCAGTTAATCAATAGACCATTTTGTTCAATTTTAAATGTTACTAATTATTTATTTGTGTTGCAATTTATTTCTTGTGTCACATATTTTATTAAAGTTGTACAAGTTCAATGATGTAATTATACCTATAACACTAGTTTTCTTTAACAAGTTTCTGTATACATACTATCTGTACAACAACTTAAAGATATTTGACCTGTGATCTTCTAAGCCGCATAACTATATCTCTGTAGTGTTTACCTGACGATGGCGTACCTGCCGAAAAACCGGTTAGTAACAAATAAAATTTGCAGAATATTACACAATTATCTCGTGTGTTTCACTCAAAATAAAGCAAGAAGCTTTCCCATTGTCAGTGAACTGACAATTACAAAAGTCGACTTTTAGCACATCGTCTCCAGTGAGGCTATTGATCGGCACTGATTCAATAAGCGGAATCTTCACGCGCTAATAACATTACTTCAGAAAGAAAAGAGAGTACATACATTTCAGCATTAATTCGCCTAGGGAAGCCTCTTTCCTACTAAAAGCGCGCCTGTCCTTTCTACACTGCCGAACAAATTATTTAATTCGACGCCCGCTTTATCAGAACATCGGCGCTAACGCTCGACATAACGGCCCATTAATTACCCGGTTATTAATATTTTATTCGCGATCGTTGGAGCCTAATTAAATTTCAAACCAGATTGTTCAGTTATAAAAACATTCCTCCTCCCCTCCTCGATACGCCGCCGCCGAATGAATGCAAATACGGCTCTTTGTAGACGCCAAATTCGCGGTTATGCGTACACTTTTCCCTGTTTCTCGTAAGTAAATTACCGGAACAGCGGCCTCTCTTGCGCAGGCACTGTTACGCGGAATAATTAAATTGCTCGCCGGGAGAGAGCATAAAAAACCCGGCCGGGATGCGTTGTGTCCGCGTCCTCTCGGATCCGCCGGCTGCAAGTTTTTAGCGCTCTCCTGGCCGCCCGGTATGTAAATCGCTATCCGCAATACCGCCGCCATTACATCGCCAGGCCGTTGTAATTTTAAGCGCGTTTTATGTCGCGGGGCACGGAGGCGGGGTTTTCGTATGAGAAATCTGTTCAATTTACTAGGAACGCCCTTTTATCTCTTCTATCTTTCTTTGTGCCGTACGTGCCAAGTGGAAAGACTTGTTCCCCCTTTTAACTGTCCGCCGTTGTGCTCGACGTCTTGCATCAGTCGGGCCAGTACGACGTGCTCTGAATGGCCTCCGCTGTTGATCTGCGCGGCAAAAAGTACACGAGCATCAGAGAGCGGAGGCAAGAATCGTTACGACTTGTAACAAGAAACGTGATAGGCACCAATTATTTCTTTAGAAACTTCTTAATAATATTATTCTACTAGCTGAAAACCCGGCGCTGCCCGGTGTGCTGTTACCAGGGATGGAGTGTTGGGGTATCAGAACAGTAAGAAGCGAATTTCTAATTTCATTTTTCATTATTAAAAAAAGAAGAAAAAATTAATAATATTAATAATAATAGTAATAGACAATTATTAATTAATGCTGTGATGCAAAAAAATCATCTGTGGAACTAAAAGGAAAAAAAGTGGAAGAGCAGTATCTTTGCTTGTTGATTTTTTTTTTTAAACTTTCATTTGTGATGTAAATGTTTTTAGAAAAATACAAATCTTTCTCAAGAGTGAAAAGTTTCGTCTTAGTTTATTACTTAGGCCTTAAAGTGAACCTCATAATGACCCTGAGATGTGATGAAGCAATCAACAATAAGATCCATTCAGTTGGTATTTTTTTACGTGAGTTTATTGTTTCTCTGAAGATTATTAATATTGAATGCAGTTCTTCTTTGCTAATTTTCATTAACAATTTTTAAAACACACACACACACACACACACATATAATGATGTTTCACAATAAAAATGATGTTTCACGGGGTATTTATTTATTTATTTCTACCTGCCATTTTTAGGTATATATTCATCTTTATAAGGACTGTATGTCTGTAAAATCTCTTGGAAATACAAAAAGTACTGAAGAAGTAATAGATTAAAACTTGGTGCGGGAAGGGGCGGTTTTCCATGAATGTTACTGTTTATGTGCTCATATCTCATGAACTACGTGTCGTACTGTGATACAATTTAGAATTGTTTATTTATATTGTTTGTATAGCTTTGGGACTTAACTACGGGATTATCAGTCCCTATACTTACAAACTACTAATGAACTAACTAAAGCCTAAGGACGCCACAAATATCCATGCCCGAGGGGGGATTCGAACCCCCGACCGTTGTGGCCGTGCAGACCGTGACTGGAGCGCCTCAGTCCCCTCGGCCACCGCGGCCGGCACAATTTAGAAGCTACATTCAACTGTATATGTGTATACTGTCTGTAAAATTTCCTGTCGATATAATTTGTACTGTACAAAACAGCGTAAAAGTAGTAATCGAGAAACTTTTTTCCTTTCATCATTTTACTATGGTTGCCAGCGAGAAAAAGGTTTAATAAAGGTTTGAAATTAATTTTAAAGTTTGTTGCAAGTCGCTAAGTACTGTCATTCTCATACAATGTATTTCGAAAGTCTCGCCGCATTATATGGCATTTCTTGCGATTTCTATTGGTTATGACGTAATATCTTTTGAACCACGTGCCGTATGTTATTCTTAACCATGCAGCAATTGTCACCTCACGGTAAGAAATGTGTGTACCAAATTTGGTTGAAATCAGTCCAATGGTTTAGGAACAATGAGCAGCATTGACGCAAAATGCAGCAGTTTTTCGCGCATCTCATTGTTTATGACGTCATATCTCGTGAACTATATATCGTATGTGATTCTTACGCTTACGGCGACCGACCTCATGGACTGAAGCTTACGTGTACAAAATTTCATAAAGATTGGAACAAGTTTGTAGAATTGTATGCAACACGTACAAACATACGGACACTCTGCTTTATATATTAGATCTCTGAGTACATAATATGTACACTGGAGAACGTAAAAATAATTGTCCATGTAACCTTCCCACTCCACACTATCGGCAATGTACTGAACAATTAATTAAACCCGTGTTTTCCTCGCTGGCAACCATAGTAAAATGATGAAAGGAAAAAAGTTTCTCGATTACTACTTTTACGCTGTTTTGTACACTACAAATTATAGCGACAGGAAATTTTACAGACAGTATACACATATACAGTTGGATGTAGCTTCTAAATTGTGCCGGCCGCGGTGGCCGAGGGGACTGAGGCGCTCCAGTCACGGTCTGCACGGCCACTACGGTCGGGGGTTCGAATCCCCCTTCGGGCATGGATATTTGTGCCGTCCAACCAGAGTAACGGAAAAAACATTTTAGGAACATATTGGTTAATAAAAGGGGGAAAAGTATGAATGGTATAGACAACTCAATACAGCATATAAGGAAATACACTGTAGCCAATTCGCGAAACGAGCAACAGAAAGAACAATAACAAAGGGAATTAATGACTGTCAGTTTACTAACATATCACTAAACCACAAAATTCTGTTAACGGGGGGAGGGGGGGCGGCATGAAACACACACATCTAGGAACAACAAGGCAAGGCGACAAAAGACACTCAGGTATAAAACAAGAATATTACATATGAAAGGTTCAATAAAAAATTGGCGGCAAGCAACAAATACCAAAGCGCGGTAGCAAATGCAACTCAAGTACTTATCAAACTGCAACTACCTCACCTTAAAGCGTGATTGATTGCTGATAGATTCAATAACTTCATGAATAGTAATTATTAAACCTGTTATTTAGCAGTTGCAATGGTCTAAGTATTTCACTGCGTGGTTGAGCACAACTGCACGTAAGCAAAGTACATTTCAAATCCAGTCATAGTTTTGATTTAAAATTACCAATAATTAACGTTTTATTATGGTAGTCTGATTTATATGATACTATTTTAAGTGAATATCCGTTATGCAACAAAGAAAGCCTACAATTACTCACTTGGTAAATGCAAAACTCGTAAAATATTTACTGGTCAATAACACTTGGAATTTAACTATGTTCAATTACGCCGAAATACACAAATATTTATCTTAACAAACATTACTACTGCACTCTTTATAACGTTATAGAAGCAATCATGCTGGCTGTAATTAAACAGGGCTTGTCTCGGAATAATATTGAATATGTCAAGGATCTTGCCTGGTTGATGAGCTGGGAGAGTGATTTGGACGACACCAGGTATTTTGTAAGAACAGTTGAATTTTATCACTAACACCTGGCTAGTCGTACATGCTAATTAATTAGTTGCTAGCTTGATCTTACTTCGGATGGAGACGTTGTGGCGTCGTGCAGGCATTGTTGCCATACAACAGCAAATTCTACTTGGCGTCCAACAAACTCTATGGGCCCACAACTTTCCTCTTGATTATTACAACTCGCTATGTAAATGCTGTGCCCGTATTATTTGTGAATTCCCCAAACTTTTGTGCCAAATCAATGTATTCCACCATAGGCCCCACGTACTGTAGCCACACCAACACAGACCGGCCGCTTCGAGAAACACCAGAGTGACACATTGCTGTTTTACACATAGCGTAACTAAGTAGTGGTCAATGTGTTGTTGTGTCACAACCTTTCTAAGAGTCCGACCCCCGTAGCTCAGACACGCCGGGCGCCGTGGCATAGCCCACCCGGTTAGAGGGATGAACACCCTTTGTAATAAAAATATCTGAGCCAAGAACCCATCCAACAATAATCAACAAACACGATCCGTGACCGAAAAGTACACAACTACCCATAGAGAGAGAAAGAGACAGAGAGAGAGAGAGAGAAAGAGTCGTCTGCATGACTGACTACCACGCAGGGGGCCCGGGTTCTATTCTCAGCAGGAGACTGGATGTTGTGTGTTGTCCTCTCCACCATTTTCATCTTCATCCACATCTAAGTCGCCAGAGTGGCGTCAGCAAAAAAGACTTTTACTAGGCGGGATATCCCGGCCAAAAATACCATACGATCATTTCATTTCACCACTCTAAGAGCGGTTGAATCACCATACTAAAAGACAAAAACAATGTCTTAACACAGCACAGCTAGTACTATTTCGGCACTTGTTCTGACGTATATACAACATCTAGTGTGACTACGTTAATTTTTATGAAATCCCGATCTTACGTCATTTTTGTGCTACTTGGTGTTCTAAGCAGCGTCCAATAATATTCTGATGTTGAATCCTATAACAGTTAACATAATTTTTGATAGTTGACCCCAGAGGTATTAGCGATCAGATGTAATGTCAATATTATGAGTATGGGTAATTGGGCAATTCACTGTAAAGAGAATCGGGAGTCGCAGACGGAGACATAGGAAAAGTAAGCACTTTCACACAACTCAAGAACATATGTCGACTCTCTCAGTCCGCCGCAGCACAACTCGTAACTTACCAGCGAATGAAGGGGGATGGGGACTAACGTGGAGGAGTAAGGATTCAAGGCAAGAGCAAGGATAGGACGTTCCTTACTGCCTGCTGGAGCGTAAAGGCAATGACATGTGGAAAAATAAGGTGCAGCTTCAAATGTAGTAAAAGGAAAAGAAGTGGGGATGAAGTAGGTGCAGGAGATACTCACACATACACCCACACCCACACACACACACACACACAGACATATATATATATATATATATATATATATATATATATATATATATATATATATATATATGGTAAGAAACATCTTAACAATCAAACCGATTGAAATTTGAATATGCCGCTTTTGGATGACGTAGTGAGACATGTAGGGATGAGAATGTAGTGTCTGGCAACCCCTTGAAAATATCAAGGCTGCGACCCGAGGAGGCAAGTTGATGCTCGCCGTCTCTTTCGACGTCCGAGATCCGATACTCATCGAATTCCTGGAGCACGGAAAATCCATTAACACTGGCGTGACACTCCGGAGCCTACGCAAGTTCACTACGAGCAATTGGCTTGGGCTACTCACGCAGAGAGTGATTCTGCTCCATGATAACGCGCATCCATGCGTCTTCAGGGGGCTCACACGGAGTGTACTAGCCAAGTGGAAGAGAGGCCCAGACTGTATTGGGTTGGAAAGTACACATGACCACCTCCGTCCAAACGCACTTTGCATACAAATTGAAACAAGCTTTTCTTTGAAGAAATTTGAGATTGTAGAATGTGTATTCCTTATTTTCTTGATGAATGACATAAATTCTGTTTGTTATTCGTCATATTCTGCATTGTAGCATAGAAACATGCTGTTAAATTCTTACTGTTCTAGAGAATTGGTCTTATGTGAGCAGCTCTCTCTACTGGAGCAAGGAAAAAAAGCGAACCAACTGAAAAATGCTCCTTTTGGATCAAAGAAGAAGCGAATATGTTCCTGTGACAGAAAAGTGGGGAACCAACCCTTCTCTGTCCTCATTCCATCTTCCTCATCAAAAGTTTTGCCATAGGAAAATATTATCAGTGGGAGAGTGTCGACACTGACAGGAGAAGATAAAGAGCAGACAGTCATAGTGAGGGGAGTGAAAGAGTGACACAGTGGTTGTGAAAACTTATATCGTTTTAGGAAGTAGAAACCGGAGCGAAAGAGGTAAAATAGAAAGTGAATTAGAAAATGAGAGAAGATTGGTGACAATACATAAGTCTCCATGGTTTGGATTCTCAGACTGTGGGACAGTTACCCCCTTCATCTGTTAAAATTTCTCAAACTAGGGTTTAAAACCCGTTTAAATTATCCGCTAGTGGTGGGTAGTGATGAGACAATAGGGACACGAGAGACAGCAAACAGAGAAGACAATGTGGGAGAAATGAAACGGGCAAACACATTGAAATAGAGACAGTGAAAGTAGCACAGAAGAAGACAGTGGTAAACAAAATTGAGAGAAAGAGATTAATACAGTGACAATGCAAGAGACAGACAAGAGAAAGAGTTGAAGAGAGTGACAATATGAGAGACAGGAAAAAAGTTGAAGAGTGTGACAGTACGACACACAGACAGGAGAACGAGCTGAAGATAGTTGCAGTATGAGAGACAGCCTGGAGAAAGGGTTCAAGACAGTGACAATACGAGAGACAGACAGGAGAAGGGGTTCAAGAGAGTGACAATACGAGAGACAGACAGGGGAAAGAGTTGAAGATAGCAGCCCGGGGAAAGTGTGAAGTCAGTGACAATGGGAGAGACAAACAGGAGAAATTGCCAATGGGAGAGAGACATATGTCGACAGTGGCAGTGAAAAAGAGAATGTATGAAAAAGTCGTTACAGGAAGAGTATGGGTAAAGCTATTTAGCATCTGTGTTGAAAGAAAGCGAATATTTTCTCACGCCAAAATTTTTGATGAGGATAGCTGAATGACAATTGAGCCCGAATCTATTGGACTGAAAAAAATTGACTTTTTGTGCACCGACTGGAGTACTTTTCATCTAGTTACACAAATTATGCATTTTCCTCAGATACACAGTGAAAAGTAATTAATGTTACACTATCGTTATTCCAAGCTAATATCCAAAGTAATTGGGAATTATTAGATTTTGCTGCTAAGTATTAATTGAAAAATACGTTTTCTGTTCGAAGTCAAAAAATTTGTGTCAACAGAGAATACTAATATTTATTCGTTTGCCGGCCGCGGTGGCCGAGGGGACTGAGGCGCTCCAGTCTCGGTCTGCACGGCCACTACGGTCGGGGGTTCGAATTCCCCAATCGGGTAGTTCGTAAGTAGTTTGTAAGTTTAGGGACTGATGACCACGTAGTTAAGTTCAAATCTTCAAATGTCTGTAAATCTATCGGACTAAACTGCGTGGTCATCAGTCCGTAGCTTACAAACTACTGAAACCTAGGTAAACTAACCTACGGACAAACACACACACCCATGCCCCAGGGAGGACTCGAACCTCCACGGCGAGCAACCGCGCGCTCCGTAGTTAAGTCCCATAAGCTTTACAAACATTTGAACTTTTTTTTTTATTCATTTACGCCGTATTAAACATCCATTCCAAACGTGCAGCATCTTTCACCGCGCTTCTGCAGTGTGAAACACATTTTGAAATACATATTTAATATTAAATAATCCAGCAGTTTGGAATGCCATATTCCTGTGTCTAACTGCCAATGAAATCACTTTTTCAAATAATACTTAACTGTTATTTAAAAATAAAACAGTAAAGCCGTTGCTAATGACTGATGGAAATTTATCAACATGAATACCAATTACAGTGTTCAGTTAATTGCGATAATATTTAATACCCCTTTTCCACCGTCCTCCTGCTGATGCTGCTAGTCGATATAATACATGTAACCAAAGTGCAGGGACATTTGTGGAAAGCAAAACCAACGCTTTGTGCCGTTTGGAAAGGAAAAAAATCATCCTCCACATTAGCTAAGGAGCAACAGTATAGTTGATGATCAAGACCTAATACTCGAGACCTTGCAGTACACGTATGGGGAATGCTGTATCACTGATATTACCATCGATCTTCATTTAATATAAAATACATGTATGTGTGTGTATGTTCCACAAAGCCTACTAAACTAATGGACCGATTTCAACGCAACTTAGTACAAATATTCCTTACTACATTCGCTGTGAGGTTAACCGCTGCTTCCGACGCATACTTCGAGATATGACGTCATAACCAATGAAGTAAGCAGAAACTACCACATCTTCTTCCAAACAAATCGACCGATTTCAACGAGACATATATTTTACCAACATGCAACAACACCTGAGGGTAAGAACCACCTATTGCAGGAGTTATGACGTCGTCAACAATTTGAGAAAGTGTCGAATCATGCGACGCATGAATAATACGATTTTTTTCATCCACCATTTAAGAAATAGTCTAGTTACAGACTTGACTAACTTTACGCACAATTACCGAGCTTTACGGAACTTTTTGTCGCTGACATCGCCTACATAATGATGAAAGAAAAGACGTTTAAAGCTTACTACTTTTCAGCTATTCATCCAGTAAAACTGCGTTAGATATGACGTTACAGTATACTAATTAAACACTATTAACTGCATTCGCTACATATTTTACAGTTAGTAGGCACATATAGCACAGAATGTACCTTCGAAATTATATCTCGATATGGCACTTAGTTCAGGACATATGACGTCATGAACAATAAAATTGTGAGAGGGAAAGGGGATATGGGGGCAGCAGGCGACAGTGAACTTCTGCGAGATTGACTGGAACATAGGGAAAAAGCAGGGTATTGGAGAGAATGGTGGAAATGTCATGAATTGTGTATAATTCTGTTAAAAGTAAATTTTACTATGTTTATCATTAACATGTTACAACACAGTCGCTGAGCACAATATGGAATCAAAATTGTAAATTCTACTCATTGAAAAAATAAAATTATTGTAGAAATATCATGTAGTATATATTTACATTTTTTTTCGATTCTCAATATGATCCAAAGTCATTGAAATATGTAAGTGGATAAAAACCGTTCGCAACTGTTGAGGTATAGTGAAATGAAATAATTAATTTTAAGTATTAGTACTGTTTCTGGCTCTATTAAGTCGAATGTGTCGGCTATAGTAAAGCAGCTGTCTCCCTAGCCATGACCTTTGCGCATGCTCTGCTATACGAGTCGAAAATAGTAATAACTACGGAAAAAAATATTATGCGTACCAGGTAATCATTACTAATAACACTGCAAGTTCATCCATAATGGAAGAACTCAACCACGCGGAATTGCCGCACGATCTGAGGTTCCATGTCACGGATTACGCGCCTGCTCACATCGGAGTTTCGAGTCCTCCCTCGGGCATGCGTGTGTGTGTTGACTTTTTTACAAGTTTGCTCCTTTGGGTTTACAAACATTAGGTTATCAAAGAACTCACCCAAGTCAATTCATGTAGTCATAACAGAAGGTTCCAAGTGATAATCAGATGAAATCAAATTACATTTTTGTAGTTAGAGAGATGCTGTTAACAATGTCGACTGGAATACACGATTTCCAATTCTGAAGATAGCAGCGGTAAAATACAGGGAGCGAAGAGTTATATTCAACCTATACAAAAACCAGACAGCGGTTATTAGAGTCGAAGGGCAAGAAAGGGACGCAGATGTTGGGAAGGGAATAAGACAGGGTTGTAGCCTTTCCCCGATGTTGTTCATTCTGTACATTGAGCAGACAGTGAAGAAATGGAAGGAGAAATTTGGAGAGGGCATTAAAGTGCAGGGAGAAGAAACCAAAACACTGAGGTTTGCTGATGACATAGTAATCCTGTCAGAGACCGCAAACGATCTGGAAGAGCAATTGAATGGAATGGACAGCGTCTTGAAAGGAAGATATAAGATGAACATTAACAAGAGTAAAACGAGGGTAATGAAATGCAATGTCAGAAAATCAGGCGATGCTGAAGGAATTAGATTAGGTAATGAGACAATAAAAGTAGTAGATGAATTTTGTTATTTGGGTAGTAAGATTACTTCTGATGGCCGAAGTAATGAAGATATAAAATGCAGAATGGCTATGGGAAGAAAAGCCTTTCTAAAGAAGCGAAACTTGTTAACATCCAATACTAATTTAAATGTTAGGAAGTCTTTTCTGAAAGCATTTGTCTGGAGTGTAGCACTGTATGGGAGTGAAACGTGGACGATAAGGAGATCAGATAAAAAGATGATAGAAGGTTTTGAAGTGTGGTGCTACAGACGAATGATGAAAATTACATGGGTAGATCACGTCACTAATGAGGAGGTGCTTAACCGAATCGGGTAGAAAAGGAGTATCTGGCACATCCAGACTAAGAGAAGGGATAGATTGGTTGGACACATTCTGAGACATCAAGGAATTGTTAACATAGCATTAGCAGGAGACGTGTGGGCTAAAAATCGTAGAGGTAGACCGAGGGACGAATGTAGTAAGCAGATTCAAAAGGATGTAGGTTGCCGAACGTATTCTCAGATGAAGAGACACAGGACCGGGTAGAGTGGGGAGCTGCATCAAACCAGTCTACGGACTGAAGACCACAACAACAACAACAGAGTGTGGCTTGAAACTTCTCAACAGAATATATGAAATATTAGTACTGTAAGAAAATTGCCTGTTGGAGGTCGTCAAATAATCTCAAAATTTAGAATGCGTAATAATATACTCTAGTAATAATAATTTTGTTATTGAATGTTGCAGCAAATCACAACTAATGGATCGCAACAACACTTTCGCAGTGAAAGTTAAAATTTTGAATAAAAAAATATTAATTAACTTGAAACAGTTACTGTGGTAAATTAATTAAGCTTGGCCCTATCTGACTTAGCATTGACTGCAGCCTCCAACTAGCACCTCTTACGTTTCACGTACAGCACAACTTCACTAATAAATGTGTCAGAATTCATGTAGTGGTGATGGCGTGATCGTGTTATAATCAAAATCTTAATAGCTGATAGACTCTGATTGCAATGTTAATAACTCAGTACTGTGAAACTCCGTGGTGCAATGAGCTTCACAATTACTACAGTCAAAGTTCTCAATAATTTTGATAATATTCTTTAATGCAGTCAACTTCCTTATAAAACTTTACGTGAACTAATTTTGATTAATTGGTTCCAGGGCCTGGGTAGCGTACGCCTGTAACTGACTAAGCAGAGTCTGGCATTTTACGTATTTCATAAAAATTACTTTCGTCAAGTCTGGTAAAACTACTATAATACTTTGAATACTGTTAGCCTGGTTACTTTCTATACAAATGAAACCAACTTTACTTTACTTGCAAACTCTCTTGCACTTTAATTACTAGTCTCTGTGGTTCTAACACGTTAACTCGTCTAGCAATTTCTTTAAAACTGATCGTAATTACTTTGAAAATTATTGAACTTGTTAGTCAATGTACAGGCTTGCATAATCAACATAATCTAATAATGATGATAATGGGGTGACTACAACTACTTACAAAATTAAGACTGGTTTCAAAATAAGTCATGTATAATTGAACCACAGTTCTGATTGGGTTGACACTACATTTACATGCATACAAAATAAAATGTTACAAAAGTACTCATCTGCTTTCGTCGTCTTCGTCGTGAAGTCCAAACAAGACAGATATGATTACAATAGGTACTCTTACTACAACAACGATCACACAATAGACTTGATACCAAACAATTACTTCTCTTGCACACATGAAAAAAACATTACTCTGATCACTTTCGAGTATAAATAAACTTATTTCACACTTCCTTCAATACATTAAACAGTACGCCTCTCAAGCTTATTGCAATTGCATTAAACTCGCGCCACACTGCGCCTGCTGTGCCTCTGCACCATCAACAAGACATTTATGTGTTTACTATAGCGAGTCCGCTCCGCAACTGCTTCAGCAGCGCGACACTCACAGCTACTACTTCTGTACCAAAACAGTCTTTACAACAGGTTCAACATTTTCTCTGACGCATTGCTAACTTACAGCATAAGAATGTCCGTGCATTCATGCGGGTTTACACATATAGTACATGTTTACACTAAATGATTCAATATAGAAAATGACGTTACATGAAAAATACATGAAATAAACAAATTTAAGACAATATACACATTACGTTAAATCAAACTGTAAGATAAAGTAGTCTTACAGTACCCCTATAAGAAAAGCTTTACAAGGAGAAGATAAGAGTCTTTACTACTGTCTGCTGAGAGACTTCCGGGTAGGATTCCTTCCTTACACAGAAGCCATCTTCTATGCGGATAGTGATATTTAAATCTTAGGTTGATTCCGTGATTCTTTTGCATGCTTGTGTAGTCAGGTGACACGTTTGTATTGTCCGATGATGAAGACAGGATCCGTTCTCCCTTGCAGACTAAATGGTGATGGTGAAAATACCTTTAGCCTTTCATTTCCGGTGTTGGTACTGGACAACAAAGTATTAAAAGTTGTTTTATACCGTATTTTGTGGATAAATCCTTAAAGTTGCATTATTGTTGATAAACAAGATACTTCTAGTACGACATTTTGCCGCTTGGTACGGCATTTAGCAACTTCTGAGACATTAATCTGTCCATCTTGGAGGCTGTGTTGCGTTGCCGTCTATACGTGACTGAGAGTGTGGGCACGAGTGTGGTTCCTTTTATTTTAATTCCAACAGTGAATTGGCTTGCCTTTGGGGCTGTGGCGAAGATTATGCTACTATTATTGATCTGGCAGTGTTAATTATCAACAAAATAACGTCCAAGTAATAAATACCTCGATACAAACACCTGTGTTGTGCATAAAATACATGACATAAAAGAACAATAGTTACATGAAAATTTGTAAATACATATTTTGATGTTTACAGCATTGTATTAATACAGAAAACACTAAATTTCAATTTTTCCAAATCTGATTTCATAATGTGAGACTAAAAGGGTTGATCGACTAGGTTTATAAATATGCAAATGTTTGTAGAGCTTATGGGACTTAACTATGGAGTCATTAGTCCCAAAACTTACAAACTAGCTAATACTAAGGACGGCACAAATATCCATGCCCGAGGCGGGATTCGAACCCCCGACCGTAGTGGCCGTGCAGAACGCGACTGGAGCGCCGCAGATCGCATGGCCACCGCTGCCGGCGATTAGATTTCTAACCGGTTTCTTCCAAGGCGGATACAGTTTACTGAGGCGCCTGAAAATGACGTTGGGCACGAAGTCGGATAAAACACTGGTGTGTCAAAAGTCATTGGATAGCACAGATACACATTTCGGTAATGTCGCGGACACAAGGGTTTGCATTTGAATAGCTATCATTTCTACCATGGTAGTTCATGTGAAGAGGTTTATGACGTGATTATGACAACGGAAAGTAAGTCTCTGGACGCTAAATAGTTGTTAAAAGTAGATGCACGAGCTTTACATATCAGAAGTCGTCCGGAAATTCCGTATTTCGAGATGCACAGCGTCAAGTGTGTGTTAAGAATGCCAAAATTCAGGCATTACCTCTCACCAGATGTCGGAACAACGGGGTTCGTGTAGAACTGTCGGTGCTAGAAAGAATGATAATTGTGTGGAATAATCGCAGATATCTACATGGGATGCAGGCCGAACTTGACACCTTAATTAAAATCCTCTAGTAGCATACGAAATAATTGTAATAAATCTTTAGAAATGAAAGGGAACAGTGTTTCTATCAAGTGGATGAAAGCGTACAACAAAATACTGGGGAATGAGATCGGCGACACTCTTGTTAAGGAAACATTTAGATCAGAAAGAAAATATATTTCAGCGGAGGACCTGTTACAGCGCATAACTGTCACATTAAAATCTTAGATTCTTCAAACAATTGCCATCCAAGATAGGCCATCAGTTCTGTCGTAAATGCGACGCAAGTCTTTCGTGACGACAGCAGACACGGCGTTGGCGAGTTGAAAACCTACAGTTAGCAGACTGCGAGGAACGACCAGAAGAAAGAGATGGTACATTCGTCAGCTTGTAAATATTTCATAACTACACGTAACTCTATCACAAGAGTGAATAAGACCAAGGATACGTCAGCGGTTAAAGGGCTCATTGAGAGAACGCTGCACTCACAACTAGAACACGTTCGGTCATTACGAACCGTCCCATACGTCATAGCTTCAGCCGATTCTGTATATAAACTCCCACTTTTAGAAGTGTAGTCACTTGGTCTTTGGAAATGACGGTGCTCAGGAGAGCACTGATGTAATCTAGTGTCCAGCTTATGTCTCAGATAAAGCAGTACAGACTAGTAGCCACTAGTTGCAACTAGGTGATGGAGTCCGGAGACAAATACTAAGCTTCGAACTGACAATCATCCGGGAAGGTGGTGAACCGCTGTCTACCGTCTTTACAATACTGAAAATGTTTGCTGCCTGAGGCCAGCTCGATCTTCATTGGTTTGTTACCAAAAGGCCAATGGTCTTGCTGACGCACCAGTACTATGGTGCTAACCCTGCTAGCAGTATCCAGAGGTTAACTTTCACCAAGGCATCCGACTACAGTGGTTCCAAGCACGGACCCAGGTCCACAGACCGGAGGACGGATAGAGGGCTCCACCTGACAGTCTTTGCTTCAACAACCAGATGTCGCGGGCACCTCCGTCCGAACGAGAAGACGCAGTCGAGGGAGACGTTTCTTGCTGATGTAGTTCCTGCCGAGCTAGAGCCTACACAACGGAATCTTACATTCAGTTGAATAAATTTGTAAACTCTGATACTGTTTAATAGTATCCTATCGCATTCCACCAGGTTTCACGCCTTAACCTAGTATAAAGCTGATAACCTACCGTTCGGCCTCCGGAGATCTTTAACCAACTTACAGGACGTGAATGTGACTGAATGTGACAAAGAAAATGTTCAAATGTTTGTAAATCTATCGGAAAAAGCTGCGTGGTCATCAGTCCGTAGCATACAAACTTCTTAAACTAAGTTAAACTAACCTAAGGACAAACACACCCACACACTCCCATGCCCCAGGGAGGACTCGAAGCTCCGACGGCGAGCAACCGTCCGCTCCGCATCGAGGCGCCTTAGACCGCTCGGCTACTCCACCGCGGCGACATGACAAAGAATTGCAAGCTTCCCAGACAAATAAAAGAAAATAATATGCGCAAATAACACTTGTGCTACCATTCAAGCACTGATACCATGGACGTACGTGTTAATTGAACCTTGCAGTCCCATAGCGAGATGGAAACTCCATCACTATCGATCTGCGCAATACCTACATCGCATTTGCATGTTAAGATCTCTACTCCCTGACTGCGGTGAAATTACACATTTTTGGTTGCATTATTATGAGGGACCTCACATCTCAGTTGCTAAAATATTCCATACAATACAAGGCAATGAAGTAAACCTTGTTCTACGGCAGGGTTTCGGTCACTCGATCTCCCGCTGATTAGGTAATCGCTTTAGCCATACATATTTTTTTTTAAATATATGGAACACATAGGTACATTGGAGCAATATGGAATTTATTTTTTTATTTGCGCATTTATTTTACCTGCCAAAATTTGGGCCTTCAGGCCCTCTCTTACACCTAATCAGGCTTACTGAAGGTGAACAATTTCTTTAGTTCATTATAGAAAGGCAATGTATAATACAAGTGTTAAATAAAATAAAACAACACATTATTAATAGAATATAACTGTAACAAAAATACTTAGATAATTTTTAAGAATCAAATAATAATAATGACCTAGCAATGGTTTCCTGCCATAATCGCTATGTATTTAATTTGATGACATGTTCCGATCCTACTTAGGCATCATTTTTTGATGTCCATCATTAATCTCAACAGAAATTGTTGACGTTGTATTTCACGCAGTTCATCATTATATAATTCTTATCCTGGACTCATGATTGACTTGCTAGGACCGTAGAGAATTGGCGAACCGTAGGTTTGTCAGACTTCATTTGCTAAGAGCTATTTTAGGGTACGAGTGAAGGAAAACACTCGAAACCATATGCCAAAATGTCAACAACGCACTTTGAAAGCTGGTCATAGCTGTTGTAATTTTTCTAATTTTTTCGTATTGGCACCGAACGGGTCCTCCCGAGCAACCAAAACGGTTGTTGATTGGAAATGGGTATGTGTGACTACTTCGAGTCCATATATGGACTTTATATTCCCAAAGAAAAATGGAATTATCAGGGATGAAAATGTGCCATGTCACCAGTCCGTAGTTGTTCACGATTGCTTTGAAGAATATTCCAAACAATTCCAGCGGATCATTTGGTTGTTGTTGTTGTTATGGTCTTCAGTCCGGAGACTGGTTTGATGCAGCTCTCCACCCTACTCTATCCTGAGCAAGCCTTTTCATCTCCTCATAAGAACGACAACCCACATCCACTTGAATCTGCTTACTATACGCGTCTCTTGGTCTCCCTCTGCGATTTTTACCCCACACACTTCCCTCCAACGCTAAATTCACAATTCCTTGATGTCTAAGAATGTGTCCTACCAATCTATCCCTTCTTTTAGTCAAGGTATGCCAGAAATTTCTTTTCTCCCCAATTCTGTTCAGTACCTCCTCATTAGTTACGCGATCCACCCACCTAATCTTCAGCATTCTTCTGTAGCACCACATTTCAAAAGCCTCTATCCTCTTTCTGTCCACACTGCTTATCGTCCATGTTTCACTCCCATACAAGGCAACACTCCATACAAATGCCTTCAGAAAGGACTTCCTTAGGCTTAAATCAATATTCGATGTTAACAAATTTCTCTTTTTCAAAAACGCCTTTCTACCCATTGCCATTCTGCATTTTATATCATCTGTACTGCGACCATCATTTGTTATTTTACTGCCCAAGTAACAAAACTCATCTACCTCCTTTATTGTTTCATTACCTAATCTAATTCCTTCAGCATCACCTGATTTTCTTACACTGCACTCCATTACCCTAGTTTTACTCTTGTTAATGTTCATCTTATATACACCTTTCAGCACACTGTCCATTCCGTTCAATTGCTCTTCCAGGTCTTTTGCTGTATCTGACAGAATTTGGTTACCCAGATATATGTCATGCAACCTATCAAACACATAACGTAGGTATCAGTTCGTGCAGCACGTTGACCGTTCTAGACGACTATCGGCATACATCTACAGACATACTCCGCAATCCACCTAAAGCTGCTTGGCGGAGGATTCCTAGAGTCACTACTAGTTACTTAAGTTACTTACTTTCCTATTCCATTCGCCTATCGAACGATGGAAAGACGAGTACTAGTAGTCATCTGTACGAGTCCTAACCTCTCTGAAATATGTTTTATTTTATTTTATTCTATTATATTTATTTATTTCGCAAAATGTAAGTTGGTGGCACTAGCATCGTTCTTCAGTTCGCTTCAAATTCTGGCTCTCTAAATGTCCTCAGCAGTGTTTCTCGAAAAGCGTGTAGCCTTTCCTACAGCAACTCCCACTTGTGTTCTCGAAGCATCTCAGTCACACCCGAGCGTTGATTGAACCTCCTAGTAAGAAACTTAGCTGCCCGCCTTTGAAGTGCTTCTATGTCTTCCTTTAGACCAAGACGAGTTCGCACAATAGATCTGTATGCCATCTCCTTTACAGACGAATCACAAGTTTTACCAGTTCCGGCATACGCCTTACAACCAGGGAAAACCTTGGTCGGGACCGGGGGATTGGGACCAATTTAATTTATCTCTGGGACGTTGCCCCAGAAAAAGGATGGATTATCGGGGAGCGCGAGTGCACTCACAACAATCAAGGATCGGACGCCCGAGTTACTCTCACAAAATCGTAGAGATCAGCTCGACCAAGAATGGACACTATTTTTTTATTTTATTCTTTATTTTTATTTATTTATTTATTTATTTATTTTTTTAAGAAAAAATTATTTTGCTTTTAAGCTTTAGGCTGTGTTTTGACACTTGAGTTTCTCTTCCTTTCTCAGTTGGTCTAACACTAACTCCTTTCTGAAAGCAACTAATTTAGTTAAAATTCGGCCATGATATTTGTCACTACAACTGTCTCCTGTTTGTATTATTTTCTTTTGAACAGCAGGAACCTTCTCTACTTTCTGCCTCCGTTGGGCTTGTTCTTTTTCAAATTCTAATTTCATTCTAAGTTGCTGCTATTCAATTGTTTTCAGAATAATTTTCTCCTCTCTTTTTTCTTTTACTTTTTCCTGCGCTTCCAGTTGTTGCTTTTCTTCAATTTGTTTCCGTAATTCATCTCGACACATTCGTTTTCGTAGTTTTTCTGTAGCCATTTGACCGTCTATGTGCTCACCAGCTGTATCAGTATCCTTGCAGCATCTGTTCTTATAGGAGATTTCAACTTTTCATACAAGCTCGGATTATAGCTTCCACTGCCACAGAATTCCAGCAATCTTCTCTCTCTAGGGCTCAGCATACTAAAGTCAGTGTCATTCTTTACAGTACTGTCTTCAACATTGAGGCTCAGTTTCTCATCTGTAGCAACTTCTGGATGACTAATTCCACTGATATATTTCCTTTTTTGATTGCACCCTTCAATACATTTCCAGAAACATCCACTTCTGGTACTTCAATCACCTGTACACATTGATCAGCATATGTACGATGAAGCTTACTCTGTTCATTGGCAGGACTACATTCAACTTGGACAGATTTATCAACAATCTTAGATGAAAATTTTGAGGTGGCGGGTGCAATATAATTTTCGGGAGCGCGGTATGCTCTGCACCTGTATTGTGCGGCCATTAAATGAAAATGAGTTTATATTGGCTGCAAGAGACTTCCGACGACTATTCGATTCCTTATCACGACACTATATTAGGAGATATGCGATGACATTTGTCACGTTAGTGTAATTACGAAATTCGCTCCTCGCAATTAAAACACGTATATATATATATATATATATATATATATATATATATATATATATATAAAGGGTGAATGCAGTGTAGAAATTCAATAAATTCAAAACACGAGGTGAATATGGATGCTGCACAAATGAAAGAGAATTATTATTACATTTTGTACAAAGAAAGTGTAAGTGCATAATTGGATGTATATCTCAAAAAATGTCTGAAATCAGCAAAACGATACGGATGAAATAAATAATACCGAAATACGTATTTTCAGAAGGGATATTTCACAAGCCGCTAAGCTCGCTGCTACACCCGCACAACACTGCGTGTCGGAGTGGAATTGCACGCAGACTGTTAAAAATTCCTGGAGCGCTTTTTTCCTGACCGCTGAATCCCGTCCTTCCGTGAGCTTCAAAGAACGCCCCCGGCAGGCAAAACTGCGAACTTTTATTCTGGTGCACCGTCAGTTCCGTGAATGCGGCGTGCGGCTGCGGAAACAGCGACAGCTTCACCACGGATTAAAAAAGAAAAAAAAAAAAAAAAAAAAAAAAAAAAAAAAAAAAAAAAAAAAGTTCCGAGTCCGACATCGTGTCGAGTGGCAGAGGTTGTATAAAGAGGCAAACCAACTACAGAGCTATCATTTAACGCGTCATTTTCCTCTCACACATTTGTGCAGAGTTTCTTTATATTTAGCTGCATGTAATTAGTTAATTACGAACATGAACCAACGGTTACTATACATAGTTTCTCAAATATTTAATCCGCGAGAAAGACTTTCTGATCCTTTATTCAATTATACGTTGACGAAAACATAAGAAAATTCCTTTCAGTAGTTTACCTGATTTGCCGATATGAATCTTCTATTACTTTTTGTCACAAAAATGTAGACTACGTGCGATATACTCCATTGGAGCGTCAGAAAAAGATAACCCTTTGATAACTGCTACAAAAACGTTACTACGCGGGAAAATAAAATTACTCTGGTGATCAAAAATATGTTTGACATACACGGTGTCCAGAAAAGGGCTCCCTGATTTGAACATTAAATATCTCGAAAACAAAGATCGATAGAGGAATGCAGTAAACGGTATGTTTGTTGTGAAAGCTGTATGAAGTTTATAAAGCAGTTTGAAATAATAGTTACAAAATTTGCTTACAGATGGCGCGGTACGCTGTACAGCTCATATCAACATACATGTGAAATAATCGTATGAAAACACTCTTTGCAAACAATCATATCACAATGTTTTCAAAATGTTTACCATTCGCACTACAGAGGTGGCGCAAACGAAGAATGAAATTCGCCATCACATTTCGTAGTGTCTCAACCGAAATGGATTCACATACCACAGAGATCGCCGATTCAAGCTCGTCCAGCATCGGGTAGACCAAGTCTTTCACTGTGGGCCACAAAAAAAAGTCACAGAGAGTCAAATCTGGCTAATATGGAGGCTAATTCATGCCTGCACCAGTAAATTTGGGATATTCCAAAGCAATGACTCGATTCCCCAAGTATTCCTCAAGAAAGCGAAACACTTGTTCGGTCCATCTTGCATAAACCATTCAGTACCTGGTCGATCCTCTAACGCTTGCTGTGTGGCGACAAATTGTTCCAAAATTGCAACTAGTGAGCGTTTCTCGAATTCAAAAAGGGTCAATAATGCCTCTGCTGCATACTGCAGCCCACAAAGTAACTTTAGGAGAATTCAGGGGTTTCGCTTCACACCAATATGGCTTTTCGGAACACCAAAACCGCCAGTTTTGCTTATTCAAAAGTTCAAATGTTTGTAGAGTTTATGGGACTTAACTACGGGGTCATCAGTCCCTAAACTTACAAACTACTTATGAACTAACTAAGACTAAGGACAGCACAAATATCCATGCCCGAGGGGGGGATTCGAACCCCAGACCGTAGTCGCCGTGCAGACCGTGACTGGAGCGCCTCAGTCCCCTCGGCCACCACGGCCGGCCTGCTTATTCACGTATCCATTCAGGTGGAAGTGTGCTTCATCTGTCAACTAGATGCAGCCAATATCAAATCCTTCACTATCAATCATTGTGAGCATCTGATTAGCAAAGGCAATCCTTTGTTGCACAGCTCATACGGGCATGGCCTGGTGCGTTTGAATTTTGAATGGAAACATGTGTAAGCTCTTTCTCAGTATTTTCTGCGTGCTGGAACGTTTCAAACCAGTCTCAGATGCAATTCTACGGACGGATGGCATTGGATTTCGCTGAATAATTCCAGAAACTGTGGCGATATTTTCAGGTGTAACTGCGGTTTGCTTGCGGCCAACATGCCCCACTAGATCATCAGTTACGCTGCCTGTTCGTTGAAATTAAGCGAAGAGCTTATGAATGGTTTTCGCATCGGGTCTTTTGGAACATTAAATCGTGCTTGAAAACTTCGCCTTGTTGTCATATGACTCTCTTCTAACCTGTGGTACTCTAGCACCAGAAAAATGCAATCAGGCGGTGGTGGTTCAAATCCAGCTCCGGTCATCCAGATTTCCCTTATGAATGGTTTTCGCATCGGGTCCTTTGGAACATTAAATCGTGCTTGAAAACTTCGCCTTGTTGTCATATGACTCTCTTCTAACCTGTGGTATTCTAGCACCAGAAAAATGCAATCAGGCGGTGGTGGTTCAAATCCAGCTCCGGTCATCCAGATTTTCCTAAATCACTCCAGGCAAATGCCGGGATACTTTCTTTGAAAGAGCTCGACCTATTTCCTTCCCCATCTATAATAACAGAGCATGAGCTCCGCCTCGAATAACCATGTTGTGGACGGGACGTTAATCCCTATGCTCTCTTCCATCCTTTCACGAAACTAGAAGACTTTGAAGCACCTCTTCAGGAGGAATAGGAGTTATTGCCTCAAAATGAGATTCGTACCACCATCAACAGCAGCCTGCGTTATTATCAGAAATGGTCATATCCCATACTTAACACACTAACCAGTTGTCTGAATCTTTGTGCATATCCGTTAAGTTGGAAATTTATAACAAAAACCTGTACCGTTATTCATGTAGCAGTTGTTTTCGTTCTGTATCCTTTACATTGTTTCTACTTTACTATCACCGGTTTCTATTGTTTTGTGGTAAAATAAACACAAACTCACAAAATTACTAGTTGCTTTCCTAATTTCTGACAACAGCGTTTTTGTGTATTACGAAGGTCACTAAAAAAAAAAAAAAAAAAAAAAAAAAAAAAAAAAAAAAAAAAAAAAAAAAAAACAGTTTTCAATCTGCATGTTTGAAAGTTTTACAGTGTGTAGGTACATACTTCACGCTTGTTTTCATGGCTTAACCTGTTCCCGTGAGTAGCGCCGTCACAGCATGTCTTTAAGATGACTGCTACACTTGACGTTCGTCAGAAGCAACGTGCTGTCGTTGACTTCCTGCGCTCTGGAAACGAGACAGTGAGAAACATACACAAGAGGTTGAAAAAGGTGTATGGAGATCCTGCTGTCGATCGCAGTTCAGTTAGTTGGTGAGCAAGCAGGTTACGTGATGAAACCGGGCACGGCAATATTGAGGACTGTGCTCGCAGAGGCAGGCCTCGTACTGCACACACTCCAGACAATGTGCAGAGAGTTGACGAATTGGTTACTACTGACAGACGCATCACAGTGAACGAATTGTCACGCTACATTGTGAAAGGAACTGTTTGCAGAATACTACATTGTTGGCGTTAGAAAAGGTTTGTGCCAAGTGGGTTCACAGGGTGTTGACAGTGGCTCACAAAGAAACACGAGAAACGGTATGCGGCGAACTTTTGGAACAGTACGGGAATGATGAAGATGAATTTCTTGGAAGAATTGTGACAGGTGATGAAACATGGCTCCATCATTGTTCACTAGAGACGAAGAGGCAATCAGTGGAGTGGCATCATGAAAATTTATCCAAGAATAAAACATTCAAAGCCACAACTTCTGCTGGAAAAGTTATGGCTACGGTATTTTCCGATTCCGAAGGACTTTTGTTTGTGGACATCATGCCACTTGGAACCACCGTAAATTCTGATGCATATGTGACGACATTGAAGAAACTACATGCTGCACTGAGTCGTGTTCGACCACATCGGCAAAAGCAGGATGTTTTGCTGTTACACGACAATGCACGGGCACAAGTCAGTCGAAAAACCATGGAAGCGATCACAAAACTCGGATGGACAACACTGAAACACCCGCATTACAGTCCTGACTTGGCTCCATGTGGCTATCGTCTCTTTGGGAAACTGAAAGACCCTCTTCGTGGAACAAGGTTTGAAGATGATGACTCCCTTCTGTACGCTGCCAAACAGTGGTTCCAACGTGTTGGTCCAAAATTTTACCGTGTGGATATACTGGCGCTGGTTCCAAGATGGCGTAAGGCAGTTGAGAGGGATGGGGATTATGTGGAGAAATGAAAATAGTGTTCCTAAAGTATGTATCTGCACAGTTTAAAACATTCAGACATGTAGAATAAAAACGGTACTAAAAAAAAAGTTTGCATTTCTTTTGGAGTGATCCTCGTATTCATTTTATTTATATATTTTTTTTCTTTTATGGCAGCATTCAAACTGTTTCACTCTGCACCGAAAATGACTGCCAACTTTGACCAATGTAGGAGAACATATGGGAGTTTGGATCGGATTGGGTATTTGAGAAGTCCGGACCTGAGTGTGAAGCATGTGTGCCGAGTATGCGCAAAGCTAGCAGAACTGCCTAGCAGCGAACTCAAAGATCAACGTAGAACAAGTACGACACCACAGCAGCAGAAACCATTGTACCCGATGGAAAAAAGAAAAACAAGACAAAGTAAGGAGCAGACAGGGTTCGAGTCCCGGTCCCGAGAGATTTTTTTTTTTATGTTGGCTGATTACAAAACCTACTACCAGCTGAGACAATAATACGCCAACAAAATCTGATGAAATTTCTACCATAAATTAATGTTTTTGGTTGTGTGGTCTTATAACTTTCCTAGCAAATTACATTTTTTTTTTTAAGTTCTACATGAGTAGAATATACGAGTTATTTTAAGAAAAACACAGTTGTAAATTCTTGTCTGTGGTGAATTGTTAATCGTGGGTCTTTCACTGGGCTGTTCTGTTAAATTATATACATTTTTTTTAGAAATGCAAAATTTTATAACTGTGTCATAATTAGTTTGGCTGTAATGATTTCTTCTATCTACATGTTCATTGGATAGTCTGCAAATCACATTTAAGTGCCTGGCAATGGGTTCATCGAACTACCTTTATCCTATTTATCTCCCATTCCATTCTCGAATAGCGCGTGGGAAGAAAGAACACCTGAATCTCTCCGTTCGAGCTCAGATTTCTCGTATTTTATTCTGATGATCTTTTCTACCTATATAAGTGGGAGTCTACAATATATTTTCGCATTCGGAGGAGAATGTTGGTGATTGGAGTTTCGCAAGTAGCCCACGCCGCAGCGATAAGCGCCGTTGTTGTAATGATTCCCATCCCAGACCCTGTATCATTTCCGTAACGCTGTCTCCCCTGTATCGTGATAATACAAAACGAGCTGCCCTGCTTTGAACTCTTTCGATGACCTCTGTCAAACCCACCTGATAACGATCCCACACTGGGCAGCAATACTCCAAAAAAGGCCAGACAAGAGTAAATAAATGTTCAGATTTTCGGTCACATCGCAAGCTCTGAACACCGGTGTAATTTCTCGTCAAAATATAGTAAAAAATAATCTTAAAAATGAAATGCCAAGATCGCGAATTAATAATCTATTTAATGATGATCGGTTTCGGAGAACTGTGCCCCCATCATCTGGTGATATAGTACATTTTATAAGCTTGGGGGGCCGCGGTGGAGTAGCCGAGCGGTCTAAAGCACCTCCTGCGGAGCGCGCGGTTGCTCGCCGTGGAGGTTCGAGTCCTCCCTGGGGCATGAGTGTGTGTGTTTATCCGTAGGTTAGTTTACCTAGGTTTAAGTAGTTTGTAAGCTACAGACTGATGACCACGCAGTTTGGTCCGATAGATTTACAAAAATTTGAACATCTGATAATCCTAACTTCACCTGAGAAAGCTTAAACAACCGCTAGGAGAGGATTCGACGTGGTAAATCTATTTCCTGCACCACACTCGCTTTTACCTACCAAAGCATCACCTGCATAGTGCCCCCTACTCTACCCCCGTTCCCGCCGGCCGCGGTGGCCGAGGAGACTGAGGCGCTTCAGTCACGGTCTGCACGGCCACTGCGGTCGGGGGTTCCAATCCACCTTAGGGCATGGATATTTGTGCCGTCCTAGTTCGTAAGTAGTTCACAAGTCGTTTGTAAGTTTAGGGACTGATGACCCCGTAGTTAAGTCCCATAAGCTTTACAAACATTTGAACATTTGAACCCCCGTTCCCCTCAACACCACAATTATTTGAGTTAAAACTCCATGCTGTAAGTGAAAAGAATTGCTTACGTCAAGCGTCAGAGCTCTGTAATGAACCATCAGCCATGCTGTTATTCGTATTAAGCAGTCTGTGCAAAGCATAAAAGCATCTCATCGAAGTGTATAATGAAGAAAACCTAATACATACACAATGCGATTTTGGTTTCTCTGAATTACCTTGCCGGCCGCGGTGGCCGAGGGGACTGAGGCGCGTCAGTCACGGTTTGCACGGCCACTGCGGTCGGGGGTTCGAACCCCCCCTCGGGCATGGATATTTGTGCCGTCCTAGTTCGTAAGTAGTTCATAAGTAGTTTGTAAGTTTTGGGACTGATCACCCCATAGTTAAGTACCATAAGCTGTACAAACATTGAACATTTGAATTACCTCAGTCAAAAACATGTAAGCACAACTATCTCTACTGCAGATTTTCAACTACATCCCAAACTGTTTTAACTGTTTCTCAGCTATATACATCCCAGTATGAATTTAAGGTAATACTTTTATGTAATGAACGTTTCTCAGACGCTAAAGAATTGCTCTGCTTTTTAAAATGTAAACTTTCACGACTGGAAAGGTCAATATTAATAAAATTTTCCTGGTATCTTGCCGTAGTCTTATAGATTTACTAGCTTAAACCCGCGGCTCCGCTCGCGTGTTGGTGGATTATGATAGATAAGCTATCTTTGGTGCGCCTCGGTTGCACAGTGGTAGAGTGCCAGACTACAAAAATGCCGGGCGCCGTGGCTCAGCGCGCCCGGTCAGAGGGCTCAACGCCCTCTGCAATAAAAAAGCTGAGCCAACAACACACCGAACATGAACGAACACAAACGATCAGCGACCGCAACTAAGAGAACTACCCATAGAAAAAAAAAAAAAAAAAAAAAAAAAAAAAATCCAAAGGTCGCGGGTTCGATCCCCGCCAGGTCCTAGGATTTTTATCTGTCACTTTCCACTTCTTTCACCTCTGGCAGTACGGCTCATGTGAAAAATACCGAGTAGCACCGTGGTTCGGAACCCACGTTAAACTGTAGGTCCCCCTGTAACTAGCTGGGTAAGTCAGTTCGAAGGTCGGAGGAAGGCAACGGCGTACCACCTTCAAACAGGACCATGCCTAGTAAAGCACTGTGGTGTTCAAACCAATCTTCGGATTGTTTACTGCTTTACCTTTTTTTTAAAGCTATCTATGAGTAGTGTGCTATGAGTCTGGTTTTGAAGGATGAAATGAAATGCAGACATTTGAACATGTTTTTATAAGCTGGTGGTGATGATGGTGAACAAAGTCCTCCGAAACCGGTCGTCATTAAATAAATGATTAATTCGCAATCTTGGCTTTTCATTTTTGAAGAATATGAAGCTATCAGATCGCTTCCAAAACCTACAGTGTCACGTAATGTTAAAAAATAACGTGTTAATCTCGACGATGAATTGCCTGTTAGTGTTGCAGACGTTGAGAAACACGCCGTTTGCAAGGCTGTGAACAGTGCAGTATCACATCCAGCGAGGAATAAATCAGCCGGGCACGCGTGAGAAGTGGAAATAAAGCAGCTGGTCGGGGCGATGGCTGGCGTGATATCAACAGCGGTCGGAGCAAACTGTGGGCGGTGTCGCGGGCACGCGAGCCCCCAAATATGCGGCCGGCTGTTATTCGGGCCGCCTTGTTTACCCTGCGTCCACACAAACCCAGCCCGCCGACTGATGGCGCGGCTTACACCTGCCGCGGGCCAAGAGGCTCTCACAAGAAAAATACACGCCGCGCCGCCGCACAGGGCGACCAGCGCCTGTCTGACGCGCAATCCCGTCTGTTTACACTGGAGGTCTGTACGCGGCTCAGGCGGAAAGGATCTGTCAATACGGGCACAGGTGAGATCGCTAGCTTCTCTGTTATGAGGGGCGTACTGAGAGTCATATGGAATCCACTGTTAAAATTGAAATTCCACCACTGTATCGCAAGCGACTGAACGATCGCAGAGAATGTTGAACAGATAGGGCATAACAGCTTTTAGATAATTGCAGAACGATATGTTGACCATAGCTGTTTATTTTTTCAAACTGATGGGACTTAACTACGGGGTCATCAGTCCCTAAGCTTACAAACTACTTATGAACTAGCTAAGACTAAAGACGGCACAAATATCCATGCCCGAGGGGGGATTCGAACCCCCGACCGTACTGGCCATGCTGACCGTGACTGGAGCGCCTCAGTCACCTCGGCCACCGCGGCCGGCGGTGATTCTTCCTCTTTAACAAGTAGTTCAATGACAGCACTCTGTCGAAACCTGTCCCCCATTTTGGAAATTCCGGTGTATGTCACGTTATAGAAGCTAATTATGTTAAAACATGAAAACAAGTAATATTTGTAGACTACGATCGTTCATTGCAGAACGACATGTTGAGTATAGCTGTTTATTTTTTCCTCAATGCTACCGGTTTCGGTCATTTACCATTATCAAGCGTTAGCAGAGATTAGATAATAGCTTAACATGTCGTTATACAAGAATTCAAAATTATAACATAAGAATTTGCTGTCATTGTTCTAGTTAGTATCACAGTGGCTGCCTGTTACAGACTGAATCATACATTTTTTTTCAAACTCTCCAATTTATGCTTCAGTTTGTAACAGTCAGCCACTGTGATACTATCAATGACTAGAGCAATGACAGCAAATTCTTATGTTATAATTTTGAATTCTAGTATAACGACATGTTAAGCTACTAGCTAATCTCTGATAACGCTTGATAATGGTAAATGACCGAAACCGGTAGCACTGAGGAAAGAATAAACAGCTATGGTCAACATGTCGTTCTGCAATGAACGATCGTAGTCTACAAATATTACTTGTTCTCATGTTTTAACATAATTAGCTTCTATAACGTGACATACACCGGAATTTCCAAAATGCGAGAGACGTTTCGACAGCTTGCTGTCATTGAACTACTTGTTAAAGAGGAACAATCACCGCCGGCCGCGGTGGCCGAGGGGACTGCGGCGCGTCAGTCACGGTCTGCACGGCCATTACGGTCGGGGGTTCGAATCCCCCCTCGGGCATGGATATTTATGCCGTCCTTAGTGTTAGCAAGTTCATAAGTAGTGTGTAAGTTTAGGGACTGATGACCCCATAGTTAAGTCCCATAAGCTATACAAACATTTGAATTTGATTTTTTAAAGAAGCACCTCAGACTTCAAGATGCGCATGGAAATGCCTGCAGTGTCAGAAGATGGCTGAAACATTTCAAACATTGAATAACGCCCAACCAATATGAACCTCGTAGCGGTCGTCCACGCACTGCATCCACGAATTGCAACGACGGAAATAGTTGATGCGCGACAGGCGTGTCAGTAAGCACGAAATCATTGAAGAACGGTATAGTGTAGTGCAATGTACGTTACAGAAAGACTAGTCGTTGGATCCCACGTTTGTTGACCGAAGATCAGAAACTTCGGATAAGAACCATCTCCGATAATCTTCTTCAGAGATTTAGAAAAGGAGGTATTATGGCTGGCGACGAAAACAGGTTTAATCATTACAACCGTAAAACGCAAAAGCCATAGTATGGAATCTAATATATAAAGCAGTGTGTCCATATATTTGTACGTGTTGCATACAAATCTACAGTTTTGTTCCAATCTGTATCAAATTTTGTACACGTAAGCTTCAACCCATGAGGACGTTCGCCGTAAGTGTAAGAATCACATACGATTCATAGTTCACGAGATATGACGTCATAGACAATGAGATGCGCAAAAAACTGTTGCATTTAGCGACAAATATGCTCATTTTCTCCTAAACCACTGGACCGATTTAAACCAAATTTGGTACACACATTTCTTATCGTGAGGTAATAATTGCTACAGGGATAAGAATCACATACGACACATGGTTCAAAAGATATGACGTCATAAACAATTGCAATCGCAAGAAACTGCCACATAATCCGGCGAGACTTTAAAAATACGCTGTATGAGAATGAGAGTACTTAGCGACTTGGAACAAATTTAAACATAACTTCAAACCTTTATTAAACTTTTTCTCGCTGACAACCATACGAAAATGATGAAAGGAAAAACGTTTCTCGCTTACTACTTTTCCGCTGTTCACGGAGTAAAAGGACGGCATTCGGCATGACGTTACAATTTTTTCATTTGTACACGACAAATTTTAGCCGCAGGAAATGTTACATGCAGTATACACACATATACATGAATGTACCTTCTGAATTGTATCACATTCTGACACATAGTTCATGAGATATAAGCACATAAACAGTAACGTTCCGCTGTTCATGGACTGAAACTACGGCTTTCGGTATGACGTTACAATTTATAATTTTTACACTACAAATGATAATCGCAGTAAATTTTACAGACAGTACACACTTATATAGTTGAGTGAACCTTCTAAATTGTGTCACAGTACGACACGTAGTTCATGAGCTATGAGCACATAAACAATAACGTTCACGGAAAAGCGCCCCTTCCCGCACCAAGTTATAACTGTTAGTTCTTTACTACTAACTGCATTCCCAAGAGATTTTACAGACATACAGCCCTTATACAAATGGCAGGAATACATAAATACCCGGGCATCGCCGGGTTTTCAGCTAGTGATATTTTACACGAGGGTTGGAACATAAGTAATAACGATTATTTTTTCACAACCGTCACAAAAGCGTTACATGTTTGCACTTGATACTGTCCTTCAATGTTGTCACCAGCGTTGTGTAGGACCCGTTGCCAGCGATGTGGAAGGCGTAGTTTACCATTAGCAGAGCCTGTTCTGTTGATGGTGCGAATGGAATGGTCTACTGCCTGTCGAATCTCTGGAACAGTTCTGAAGCGAATGCCATGAAGTGGTACCTTCATCTTCGGAATCAAAGTCACAAGGACTTAGGTCCGGGCCGCGGCGGATTAGAGAAATGTTCAAGTGTTTGTAGAGCATATGGGACTTAACTACGGGGTCATCAGTCCCTAAACTTACAATCTACTTATGAACTAGCTAATACTAAGAACGGCACAAAAATCCATGCACGAGGGGGATTCGAACCCCCGACCGTAGTGGCCGTGCAGTCCCCTCGGCCACTGTGGCCGGCCGCGGCGGATTAGCCGTGCGTACTGGAGCGCTGTGTTGCGGTGCGCGCAGCAGTCCGCTGTCGGGGGTTCGAATCCCGCCTCGGGCATGGATGTTTGTGGCGTCTTTAGTATTAGCTAGTTCATAAGTACTTTGTAAGTTTATGAACTGATGACCCCACAGTGAAGTCTCTTAAGCTTTACAAACATTTGTACAATTTGGACTTAGGTCCGTAGAGTTTGATCGATGGTACAGTTCTTCCCAGTCCATCGACCGAACAGATCAGCTTGCCCTGTATGCGCCCGCGCTTTGTCGTGCAAAATGATGGGTACGTTGCGCAGGAAGTGTTGCCGCTCCTTTCACAAAGCTGGTCGCAGGCGATGCTCCAAAAACGAACAGTAATACTGTGCATTCCAAGGATTTGGAAATCGTCTCTGCATCTTATTTCTTATTGTTGTTGTGGTTGTTTGGATGTTTTAGGGGGACAAAACTACGGAGGTCATCAGTCCCCCATCTCATTTCTAGTCATAACCGAACAACACGCCGGGCACCCATCGTGTTACCACATTCTATTTCTAAGCGTTTTTTTTTTTCCAACACCATACCTACAGTTTCTTGCAGGAATGTAGAGTACATCATACCATTAAAATTTCCTTCGATGAAATAGAGGCCTATAGTTCAGTCCTCCAGAATCCCACACCGTACATTCCCCGACCTGGTTTTTGGTGCGCAACTTTCAGCAGCCAACATGGATTTTCAGGTACCCAATAATGCAAGTCACATTGAAGTGCATGGCAGAGGGTTCATCAAACCGATTTTCTGATATTTCTCTACAGTTCCATTCTCTAGAACTCGTGGGAAAGAGGAACATCTTAATCTTTCTGTTTTCGATCTGATTTCTCTTATTTTGTTTTGAACTGTCCTTCTTCGAACTTTCTCTAAATCATCTGTCAGTCCCACTTGGTGGGATCCCAAATGCTCAGCAATACTCCAAAATAGGTCGTACAAGTGTGTTGTAGACAGTTTCTTTAGTAGAACTGTTGCAGCTTCTAAGTTTTATGCCGTCCCTACAATATTTTCAGTGTGTTCTTTCCATTTTAAGTTGTTCGTAATTGTTACTCATAGGTATTTAGTTGAATTTGCGGCCTGTAGTTTTGACTTGTAAATGAAGTTTAACGGATTTAGTGGTCATATGGATGATATCACTTTCCACATTATGCATTGCCAAGTTTTGCATCTAGCCTATATCATATCTAAATCATTTTGAAGTTGCTTTCGATCTTCTAGTGTCTTTACTAGCCAGAAAATGGAAGCATCATCCGCGAACAGTCTACCAGAACTACTTAGATTGTCTCCTCATTCATTTATAAAAATAAGGAACATTAGGGGTCCTAAAACACTTCCTTGGGGAACGCCAGGCATCATTTCTGTTCTACTATACGACCTTTCGTCAACTACAACGTACCGTGTCCTTTATGACAGGTAAACACTATCCAATGGCACAACTGTGGCGAAATTCTATAAGCACATAATATGATTAGAAAATGCTTGTGTGGTACAGTGTCGAAAGCCTTCCGGAAATCTAGAAATACGGTGTCTATTTGACACACCCTGTCGATTGCACTCATCACATCAAGTAAGTAAAGTGTTTCCCGAGAACGATACTTTCTTAATCCGTGTTGACTATGGGTCAATAGGACGTTCTTCTCGAGGTATTTCATAATATTAAAGGAAAGTATATGTTCCAAAATCCTGCTGCAAACCGACGTCAATTATATAGGCCTGTAATTTTGCGGATCACTCCTATTGCCTTTCTTCACTAATGGCGTGACTTGTGCACCTATCCAGTCTTTGATTACGGAACGTTCGCTGTGCGACCTGTTGAATATGATAAGTAGGTGTGGGGCATTTCCATAGCTCGTGAATGTCGTCTCGTCAGTAAATAAAATAAAATAAATAAATGTGCCATCCCTCTGAATCTGACGTTGAACACATACGCAAAATTATATGTTACGCATTCAATGCACCGCCAGATTATTCGTGGTGGAGACTGATATGGTAAGGAAGATCTTTATGGCTATGCAGAACACGAAGAGCACTACTCTGGCTCATTCCAGTTTCCCTTGCGATTTGATGTGAATTAACAAAAGCATATAGAACCACATTGGCAAGAGTTCCATTTTCCACTTCCTCGTAAGTAACTTTCCTTTGTCAGATATGTAGGCGATACTTTAAAGATCCAGTTGTTCTCAATACATCAAAACATATTTAAATATACAACGTGTAGAGTGACTACGTTGAGGATATCTTTCAGTATGTAAGCCTTTGACTCTCACTGAATTTCGTTGGCATTCTCCGTGAATGAAAAGCATATGGAATTGTTCTAAGAAGGAATACATCATTCCCATTCGCTTGCTTCGAAGATACTAGCCTTACTGTTCAAATGTTTGTTAAGCTTATGGGACGTAACTACGGGGTCATCAGTCCCTAAACTTGTTGTTGTTGTTGTGGTCTTCAGTCCGGAGACTGGTTTGATGCAGCTCTCCACAATACCCTATCCTGAGCAAGCCTCTTCATCTCCACATAAGAACGGCAACATACATCTGTCTGAATCTGCTTACTGTATCCATGTCTTGGTCTTCCTCTGCGATTTTTACCCCACACACTTCCCTCCAATGCTAAATTCACAATCCCTTAATGTCTAAGAATGTGTCCTACCAATCTATCCCTTCTTTTAGTCAAGGTATGCCAGAGAATTCGTTTCTCCCCAATTCTGTTCAGTACCTCCTCATTAGTTACGCGATCCACCCACCTAATCTTCAGTATTCTTCTGTAGCACCATATTTCAAAAGCCTCTATCCTCTTCCTGTCCGCACTAATTATCGTCCATGTTTCACTCCCATACAAGGCAACACTCCATACAAATGCCTTCAGAAAGGACTTCCTTAGGCTTAAATCAATATTCGATGTTAACAAATTTCTCTTTTTCAAAAACGCTTTTCTACCCATTGCCATTCTGCATTTTATATCCTCTGTACTGCGACCATCATTTATTATTTTACTGCCCAAGTAACAAAACTCACCTACCTCGTTTATTGCTTCGTTTCCCAATCTAATTCCTTCAGCATCACCTGATTTTCTTACACTGCACTCCATTACCCTAGTTTTGCTCTTGTTAATGTTCATCTTATATGCACCTTTCAGCACACTATCCATTCCGTTCAATTGCTCTTCCAGGTCGTTCGCTGTATCTGACAGAATTACTATGTCGTCGGCAAAACGCAATGTTTTTAATTCTTCACCCTGAACTTTAATTCCTTCTCCCAATTTCTCCTTTCTTTCCTTTATAGCTTGCTCAATGTACAAATTGAATAACAATGGAGAAAGACTACAACCCTGTCTTACTCCCTTTCCAACCACTGCATCCCTTTCATGCCCTTCAACTCTGACAACCGCTGTCTGGTTTTTGTACAAGTTGTAAATAACCTTACGCTCCCTATATTTTACTCCTGTTTGCTTGAGTTTATTCCGATCAACATTGTCAAAAGCCTTCTCCAAATCTACAAAAGCTAGAAATGTAGGTTTGCCTTTTCTTAATCTATCTTCTAAGATAAGCCGTAAAGTGAGTATTGCCTCCCGAGTTCCTACATTTCTCCTGAACCCAAACTGATCTTCTCCGAGGTCGGCTTCTACCAGTTTTTCCATCCTTCTGTATATAATTCGTGTTAATATTTTGCAACCATGACTTATTAAACTGATGGTTCTGTAGTTTTCACACCTGTCTGCCCCAGCTTTCTTTGGAATGGGGATTATAACATTTTTATTAAAGTCTGAGGGTACTTCGCCTGTCTCATACATCTTACACACCAGGTGAAACAGGTTCGTCATGGGTGGTTCTCCCAGAGACTTCAGTAGCTCTGAGGGAATATCATCTACTCCAGGGGCCTTGTTTCGACTTAGGTAGTTCAGGGCTCTGTCAAATTCTTCTCTCAGTACAGTATCTCCTATTTCATCATCATCTACATCCTCTTCCCTTCCTACAATAGTGTCTCGAAGTTCATTTCCTTTGTAGAGCCCCTCTATATACTCTTTCCACCTTTCAGCTTTCCCTTCTTTGCTGAGGACTGGTTTTCCATCAGTGTCCTTGATATTCATAGAGCTGTTTTTCTTATCGCCAAATGTTTCTTTTATTTTCCGGTAGGCTGTATCTATTTTTCCCCTATTTATACATTCTTCTACATCCTTGCATTTGCCTTCTAGCCACTCCTGCTTAGCCATTTTGCACTTCCTGTCAATCTCATTTCTTAGTCGTCTGTACTCCATTTTGCCTGTTTCATTTACTGCATTTTTATACTTTCTCCTTTCATCGATTAAATTTAGTATCTCCTGTGATATCCAAGGATTCTTTGTAGGTCTTGCCTTCCTACCTATTTTGTCCTCTGCTGCCTTCACTATTTCATCTCTCAATTTTACCCATTCCTCCTCAACTGTTTTATTTTCCCCGGTTTCTGTCAATTGTTGCCTGAAGCTCCCTCTGAAATTCTTAAGAACTTCAGGTTCCTTCAATTTATCTAGGTCCCATCTCCTTATTTTCCTACCTTTCTGTAGTTTCTTCAGTTTCAGCCTACAGTTCATAACCAACAAGTTATGGTCAAAGTCTATGTCTGCCCCTGGGTATGTCCTACACTTCAAAATCTGGTTCCGAAATCTATGTCTTACCATTATAAAATCTGTCTGGTATCTCCCGGTGTCTCCTGGTCTCTTCCACGTGTACAACCTTCTGTTGTGATTCTTGAACCAGGTGTTTGTTATAACTAAATTATGTTCCGTGCAAAATTCTACCAGGCGGCTTCCTCTTTCATTCCTTTTGCCCAGACCATATTCACCTACTATCTTCCCTTCCCTTCCTTGTCCTACTACCGAATTCCAGTCTCCCATAACAATTAAGTTTTCCTCTCCCTTAATTGTCTGAATAATTTCCTTTAGCTCCTCATATATTTCTTCGATCTCCTCATCATCGGCAGAGCTAGTTGGCATATAAACCTGTGCTACTGTTGTCGGTGTTGGCTTCGTGTCTATCTTGACAATGATAATGCGATCACTGTGCTGGTCATAGTAGTTTACCCGCATTCCTATTTTCTTATCCATTATCAACCCTACTCCTGTGATACCCCCAATTGATTTTGTATTTATAATCCTGTACTCACCTGACCAGAAATCCTGTTCATCCTGCCACCGAACTTCACTAATCCCCACTATATCTAACTTCAACCTACCCATTTCCCTTTTTAAATTTTCTAATTTTCCTACTCGATTAAGGGTTCTAATATTCCACGCTCCGACCCGTAGAATGCCAGTATTGTCTTACTGATGATCACATCCTTCTGAGTGGTCCCCGCCCGGAGATCCGAATGGGGGATTATTTTACCTCCGGAATATTTTACCCGAGAGGATGCCATCATCATATGTTCATAAAGTAGAGCTGCATGTCCTCGGGAAAGGTAACGGCTGTAGTTTCCCCTTGCTTTCAGCCGTTTGCAGTAGCTCTGTGGCAAAGCCACATTAGCTGCTGTTACAAGGCCACCTCAGTCAATCATCCAGACTGTTGCCCCTGAAAAGGCTGCTGCCCCTTTTCAAGAACCAATCACACGTTTGTCTGGCCTCTCCACAGATACCCCTCCGCTGTGGTTGCACCTACGGTACGGCTATCTGTATCGTTGAGGCACGCAAGCCACCCCACCTCGGTAATATCTGTGGTTCATGGGAGTGGTCCCTAAACTTACAAACTATTTATTTACTACCTTATACTAAGGACGGCACAAATATCCATGCCCGAGGGGGGATTCGAACCCCCGACCGTAGTGGCCGTGCAGACCGTGACTGACGCGCCGCAGTCCCTGACTGCTGTGGTGGTAACACCTCCGATGGAAAGTGTCAGAGGATGTGTTAGAGCGCCAAAAAAATTATAAAACTTTTTAATCATTTTTATCAAAGTCTCTATACATCCTTTTATCTCCGCCCTGCGGAAGACACAATTAGATAAATTAGAGCACACACAGAGGTTTATGGACAGTCGTTTCCCCCACGGACAGGGAAGTTAATGGGGGGAGGGGGTTGAGGGGATCCAAATTCCAGAACCATATCCATGGATAATAAATTATCTATGCTCTTGCCTACGAAAGACTCGCTCGGTTAGCCGTGTGGTCTAACGCACCGCTTTCCGAGACGGGGAGACGTACCGGCCCCGGTTCGAATCCGCCCGGCTGATTAACGAAAGGGGTCGGAGTACCGGCCAGCATGGATGTGGTTTTTAAGCGGTTTTCCACATCACCCTAGGTGAATACCGGGCTGGTCCCCAAGTATCCAAGTCCCTCCACTTTCACACACATATAATACTATACGCAGACATTTGGGGTACACATTTCCTCCTGGGGCGCATGGGGTAGCTGCAGGAATGGCATTCGGACACCCTGTAAATATTAACACATGCCAAATCTGCGTTTAACACAGTACCGACCCTGCTTGTGCGGTAAAGGGGCAAAGAGAGACAGGCAGACTCCTGTCGACGAAAATGAAGTGACAGTGGAACATAGAGTAGCACCCACCTAACAGCGCGTGATGTCTTCCGGAGTACAGATGTTAATGGAGAAGTGTGAATACAAGAGGAAGTGAGTCAGCTGAGATTATCAGCACGGCAGAGCGCTATAATGCGCTGCTTGCGTTGGGCTGGGCTAAGTGCCCGGGAGGCGGGCAGCGGAGCCGCGGCCGTCAGTTAGCATTGATTGCATTAGCAGGCAGCGGCCGCGTCTGCTAGAGGCGGCGGAGCGTCTGCCGCGAGATCAAAGGCGCCGCCACTTGTTAGGCGGACGCGCAGATTGCATTCCTGCTCAGCCGGCGATATTGCCCCGCTGCTGCCCCGCTCCATATTGCTTAATGTCGACGGTAAACAAGCTGCGCGATATTGTGCCGCCGGGCCTGTCACTCACCCGCTTCCTCGCCTCACTCTTCCCACCCTTGTAGAGCGGGTTGTTCTTCCGTTGGCGCAATGGAACTGCAAGGGAGCTGCATCGCGACCGCAACGTGACTCTCTGGCTACAGTTGGATATGTATTTCTTTTTTAATTTTCCATTTATTTATTGGTCTTCAGCTTACAGCATACAGCCAGCCTCTCTGTATTTAAATACTCTCTCGTGATCGTTCATCGCCTCTCCCCTCCTCTCTCTGCCCTTTTTCTCCGTTCATCTCTATCTCTGTCTTCCCCCTGCTATGTCTCTCACCCCTTCCCCTCTTTCTCATCTCCTTCTCATCCTACTACTACTCCCATCTAATCATCTAATCATCCCTTCCTCTTTCCACCACTCTCTGCCCTTTCCTTCTCTCTCTCCATGGCTCCCCACCTCTGTCCTCCCGCTCCTTCCGTCCTATGTCTGTCACCGTAACTCACCAATAACGGTTCGTACATTATGTACTTATTACAATCTTACATTAACCCACCTCCTCGTTCTCCCCTAATATCTCTGTTCTTCCCACATGTTCATAACTCCCCCCCCCTCTCCCACAATCCTCTCCGTCAAACACCTCCTCCGCCCTTTCTATTGATATCCTTCTCCTCTCCATCACTTGGACCATCTGCCCTCCACTCTCTCCACCTCCTGCTCTCCTTCCATCTCCTTCGTCTCCTTCAATACGTTTCTTCCTCCCTTTCTCTATGAATAAGCTATATCTGCCTTCCTCCATATCATCGGTGGAAGAGTGTCAATTTTTGTTGGATGGGACCCTTCGCCATTCAAGATTAGGTGCCATGCAAATTATAGAAACCTTCTCCAAGAAAAAATACATAAATGTGACAACATTCAGTATCTAAGTCTCTTGTAAAGGACACCCCAACATCCTGACCTAGCGCTTAATAACCAGACACAATTCCATCATTCACCTTTCCTAAAATAATGTGAACTTATTAATAAACCTATTGTTCTCACTGTGTGTAAATAATTTTGTCATATGTGTTTCACACCAATACTCCATATACCTTTCTCCTCCTTGCCATAATTTACAGTTTTCTTGTACAATCATCCATCGCTTACCTGGACATTTACAATATTTGTAACCTTAGTGAGTAAGATGTACCCATTCGGACCCCATTTGTGATTTTTTTCTTTTATTATTATTATTATTATTATTATTATTATTATTATTATTATTATTATTATTATAGACGTTTGTGGTATTGATACTTATTCATAACAAACCCATATTTTGTTTCTACCATCACTAAGAGTAGGGACTGATGACCATAGCAGTTTGAGTTTGGTCCAATAGGTTCTCAAACATTTGAATGAAAACGAAGAAAATCGAAAGAGATGCTCGCCTGTCCTCACGGACAATCCTGCGAAAGAGGAAAGAATAAAGAAACAAAGTTTCTAGGATGTCAAGAAGCGTCTTCTTGCAGCTGAAAAACTAAAAATAAAAATCAGAAACAAAAGAAGATAGTTCTAAGCAGTGGCAATGCGGACGATCACTGCTATTGACATAAAAGTTTTTATGTCATCTGACTCTGGCCGCGGAAGCCTACGTAATTAGATCACTGCTATTGTTTTTGTGTCTTGATTCATTTGTCAATAGCAGTTCAATGGAAACATGGGTACAATGTAGACAATGCAAGAAATGCTTGCATAGTTACCCTCGATTTGCAAAAAATGCTTTTGATTTGGACTTCTTTATTTAAATGGTTTGCCACCTAATAACCCTGACTATTATGGGCATTGCTAATAAAGGTAAATGGTTCATGCTCTGACCGAATGTTGTGACAGCTGACTGCCGAGTTTCATTATTTATATTTATATATATTAATCAAAGGCCTAAAACAAAACAAAAAATTGTTATAGACTAAATTGCGCAACGGATAACAATACCCCGGGTATTTAATCAATTGTCACAACCTTCGTTACAGAGTTGGGGTAAACTATGACAACTGCCCACCCAGACTTTAGCTTTTACCTGCATCTTAATCGCTCATCGGATATTAGTTACTGTCTTTAATTTCTGTTATTAGGATTGCAGCTTCTTTGTTATATTTAAACGGGCGGAAGAATATCGTTTCATAGTAAAGTCCGACTAACTCAGGACAAGATTTTTATTTTCTGATAGTATTCAAATACTAGATAACCTTAGACAAATTAAATGTGCAAAGAAACAAAATATGGAATGTGAACACTCGTTGCCGAGCAGACAAACATTTTGAGCCCCAGGCTCTAAGATTGATTAACAAATAGACTTACTGGTCTCTTAAACATATAAATTCTCAACATGTTTCAGGCCACACTGCATGAAAAACGAGAGATACAAAGGATTTATTGGACTCGTAAGGATATCCCTCTTCACAGACGCACTCGCTCATCAACCACGTTTACACTGCATGCACTAACCACTCCATTTTTAACTAGCAAAGGAAATTAAAAAAAAAAATGGTTCAACAAAGAGGGTGGCCGTTATTAACTGCTGATTTTAATGCTAGACATGAGACACGCAACGATATCTACCGCTCAAATCTTACAGAATCCCAATTACTCAAACACACACACCATATAAAAAATATTATAAAGGAAATCTACACGTGGAGCTTAGTCACACAACAAGCATAACTGGCGCTCCTTCTTTATCATACTGAACCACACAACAAGATTTACGACGGGAAGCACATGGCTCCGTGATTTCCACAAAATTAAGTACCCTCCAGAAAAGAAAAACAAATATTATTAGATATTTCATCTTTTCCTACAATTACACTGTACGATAAGACGCCACTCTACCCCACTCTTCCCAATTGCCACCAAGCTCCACCACGTAGCCTCCGCGGTTCATTCTGCTTTAGGTCTGATTACAGAAAATTCCAAAATCAATGAAATAACGGACAACCCGCGGTAGAAAATGAGATGTTGCTTGTTCCCGTGGCTGCTATCGATCTATGAAGGTGCATTTTTATTTTGAAATTGCCAGACTATGGGCCTATTGTGTAATGGCGCGAAAATTTGTTCAAGTTCCATTATACAATGAAAACTCCGTAAATTCTCATACGATTTTTTCCGCACAAACTTTAAAATGAGGTGTTTCCAAAAGCTTTGCTAAATCTAACAAGCAAACGTAGCGAAATCTCAAAGCGTGAGGTAGCAAGCGGATACTAAGTCCCGACCTTTAACGTTAGTAACAAACTATTTTAGCTAATCAAATTGACCAAAATTCAACCAAAATCGCTAAACTTTCGGCCATACTAACACAAATCTGCTTCACTTATTGCGTTGCGAGTCAGATTCAGTATAATAAGTCACATTTTTTTACCTACTTGCTTACCACATTAACAGCAGTCGAGCACAGTACGTCCGTCCTCTCGGGCCTCCAAGCTAACAGTGTCAAACATGGCGTCTCCTGAGCCCAACGAACTGCTGTTTTTCTCAAACGCGAGGAAGAAACCTGCCATTGGCCTGACCCTGCCTCTCCCTCGAGACAAGCGACACCCGAGGAAGCCACTGCTAACCTCCCTCTTTGACTCACCTAAACCAAAGATTTCGCAACTACTCCACCACCTCGAAACTATCTTTGGTTAGTAATTACGGAAAATAATCTACTCAAAAAACATTCACACACGCTCCTTTTCATGGTGGGGGACCAAATGAAAAAGGAAGTTTGACAAATAAATAATTAATAAAACAAATAACGTAGTTCCAGATCTAACTGGCCAGAGAAGTTAATCAGCGTTACAGTTGGTAATTATTCCCCATGAAACAGTCAAAAGATAGATTCAAGTACATAAGTAAAAAATAAATAATAAACTTTGTGTAGTAGTAACCAAGATTAGTCTCATTGTAAGGAAATTCATACAATTAAATGCATTATGATTAATTGTGAAACATATAAAAATCAGACATTGACCCTTTCACGTTTATTTCATTATTTGAAAACTTGTTTACTTTACAAAACTACATTGAAAAAATGGTTAGTAGTTATAATGTGTCTTTCGAGCAAACATAAATATCACGAATGAGCGAAATCATGAAGAAGCCACGTATAACTGTCCATGCGAAAATCAAATTCTGGTAAATATAATCTTGCCCTTGAAGTTTCTGACCTTGTGATTTATTTATGGTCATAGCGGAGGCTACTTTTATTGGAATTGTCTTCTTATCATTTGGAAAGGCATGGTGGATCAGAAGGTGTGAGGTTAATGCGGGGTATTAGCAGAGTTTTATCACAGTCAATGAATTTAGCAGTGATGACGTACTCGCCTAAGTGAGTCCCCACTAATCTTGCACCATTAATTAATCCCTGATTAGCGTTAGGATTTCTAATTAAAATAATTATACACGGCGCAGTGGCTGATGAGAGCAACTGTAAATTCATGTCTCATTTACGGACGTTCGCGTGGTATCAACTTAGATTGTACGAAGAGTGCAATTTTATTCAAAAATTTTGTTTCGTGAAATCAATAACTTTAAACTCTCTGTGTATTTTTCGTCATCAGAGGAGAACGAAATTTTGAAAATGACACCTTAATCATTAATTTTAGGTAAGTAATACGGGAGATGTGGCGTACCCATATAAAAATACCGATGAAAAATAATATATTTGATATCTGTGTATTTTTCGTCATTAGTGGAGAACTAAACCTTGAAAATGACACCTCAATCATTACTTTTGGGAAAATAATACGGGAGATATGGCGTACCCACATAAAAACACGGATGAAAAATAATTGAATTTTTCACTATATGGTATTTTTAAAGATCTATGACGTTTTTGTCCTTCTTTATGTTGAATTATTTAACTTTTGTGTCAAATCATCTGAATTATTTTGTTCGTGTTTATGCTATTACTGGGAAATGGGAGTGTTATAGTTCAACCTTGAATGCTTCTTTCGTTTATGGCAATTTACATGGGTACAATAAGGATATTGTTTCTTAAAATACCTGCATTTTTCTCGAAATATCAACACGTGACAACCTAGCCCGATTTCTGTGACAACCATCCCAGTCCCGGGGTCGGAGTCACAAAAGTTGCATAGTAAAATTACAATGCTAATTTTATAACATTAATTATGAAGGTGTAAATTATTATCTTAAAATTGTAGTCTAGAAGTTGATAATGGAGAATAGATAACTCACTGTAGAGCGGCTCTCTGAGCTGCTGACTTGCACAAAAAATAGATAATCACATTCACACAAATTAAATTTTCGGCCATGTCCTCCATCAGAAACAGAAACACATACGTGGCGCGTCAAGAAAGTAAGTTCCGTTTCAATTTATCTCCGGTGTAGCGCTGCAATTTCAGTTTCGCACACGCGCTGTAGACGATGTGTATCAAGGAGAAGGACGTGCGCCTTTTGGAGATCGCTGTAAGTTACGTACGCTTTGTTGTGCTTGTTTGAAATGTCGGCGTTGATTGAAGATCCCGCCGCCTGTGAAATCAGGTCGGTGATTCGGTTTCTGATTGCGAGGAAACTGAAACCAAGTGAAATTTATCGGCTAATTTGCGATGTTTACGGACCAAATGCGATAAGTGATTCGATGGTGAGAAGATGGGTCCGACAGTTCAATGGCGGGCGTAGTGTTGTGCACGATAAAGAACGAAGTGGGCGTCCACTTTTGGTTACAGAAGCACTGGTTCACGCGATTGATGACAAGATCCAGGAGAACCGTAGGTTTACAATTAGTGCTCTCGCTATGGACTTCCCCCAAATTTCACGATCACTGATGCATCAAATTGTTACCAAACAACTGAAATTCCGTAAACTTTGCTCACGTTGGGTACCAAAGTTTCTCACTGAGCAACACAAAATACAAGGGTAGTGCACTTGAGTTTTTGACCCGATATGCTGAAAGCGGCGAAGAATTTCTGAGACGGATAGTCACAGGAGATGAAACGTGGGTATCTTACGACACCTCTGACAGTAAGCGGCAATCAATGGAATGGAGGCACAGTTCATCCCCATCAAAGGTAAAGCAGAAGCAAATCATGACACCTCGGAAAATGATGTGCACAGTGTTCTGTGACTGGAAAGGCATCCTACTCATTGACTCCTTAACGCGTGGTCAAACAATCAAAGCAGATGCTTATTGCGAGACACTTCGGAAATAGCGCCGTGCAATTCAAAATAAGCGCCGGGGACTGCTGTCAAAAGGTGTTGCTTTGCTTCACGACAACGCACGACCACACACTGCAAATGTGACGAAACACCTCCTACAGGGATTTGGCTGGGACGTGTTTGACTATCCTCTGTACAGCCCTGACCTCGCTCCTAGCGACTTTCATCTGTTCTTACATCTCAAGTCTTTCCTTGGTGATCATCACTTCACCAATGACGACGACCTGAAAGAAACTGTTTCCAACTGCTTGAAGACACAGGCAGCAGATTTCTATGAAGAAGGTATACAAAACCTGGTGCCACGCTATGATAAATGCCTGCAAAATTTCGTCAGTGATGTGGAGAAGTAGTTTAAGAGTTGTAGAATTTTGTGCAATAAAGATTTCTTCTGTATCTGTGTACAATTTCATTTTATTACCAAACGGAACTTACTTTCTGGACGCACCTCGTAGATAACTCATTGTAGAGCGGCTCTCTGAGCTGCTGACATGCACAAAAAATAGACAATCACATTCACACAAATTAAATTTTCGGCCATGTCCTCCATCAGAAACAGAAACACATCATTCACACAATCACTCAGACAACTATACACACACAACCAACATGTCCAGCCACTCCAGCGCCATAAGCATTTGGACTGTGACTGAAGTAGGGAGTGGAGCGGAAGGATGCAGGGTAAAGGTGGAGATGGGTTTTAAATGCTGTGGTAGGTGGGAGTGTGAGGTATGACTGAATACAGTGAAGGAAAGGGTTGGGAGAAAAGAAAAGGTAGATGAGGAGTGGGGAAAGGGAGTGGGGAGGGGGGGGGTTGGATTTGAAACGATAGGAATAATAAGGACAAGATAAAAATCTACACTACATCTACATACTTACTCCGCAATTCACCGTAAGGTGCGTGGCGGAGGGTACACTGTACCACTACTAGGCATTTCCTTTCCTATTCCACTCCCAAATAAAACGAGGAAAAAAAGAATGCCTATATGCCTCCGTACAAGCCCTAATTTCTCTTATCTTGTCTTTGTGATCACCACGCGAAATGTAAGTAGGCGGCAGCAAGATCGTACTACACTCAGCTTCAAATTGCGGCCCTCTAAATTTCCTCAATAGAAATTCATGAAAAGAACGTCGTATTTCCTCCAGCGATCTCCAATTGAGTTGCCGGAGCATTTCCGTGACACTCGCGCATTGGTCGAACCTACCAGTAACAAACCCAGCTGCTCGCCTCTGAACTGCCTCTATGTCTTCCTTTAAACTGATCTGCTGCGGGTCCCAAACACTTTAGCAATAGTCAAGACGTGGTCTTACAAGCGTTTTACACGCGGTCTCCTTTACAGGTGAAGTACATCTTCCCAAAATTCTCCCAATAATCCGAAGTTTGCCATCTTGTCTTTGTGATCACCACGCGAAATGTAAGTAGGCGGCAGCAAGATCGTACTACACTCAGCTTCAAATTGCGGCCCTCTAAATTTCCTCAATAGAAATTCATGAAAAGAACGTCGTATTTCCTCCAGCGATCTCCAATTGAGTTGCCGGAGCATTTCCGTGACACTCGCGCATTGGTCGAACCTACCAGTAACAAACCCAGCTGCTCGCCTCTGAACTGCCTCTATGTCTTCCTTTGAACTGATCTGCTGCGGGTCCCAAACACTTGAGCAATAGTCAAGACGTGGTCTTACAAGCGTTTTACACGCGGTCTCCTTTACAGGTGAAGTACATCTTCCCAAAATTCTCCCAATAATCCGAAGTTTGCTATCCGCCTTACTCACAACTGTCCTTACATGTTCGTTCCATTTCATATCGCTCTGCAATGATACGGATAGATATTTGAACGACGCGACAGCATCGAGAAGCTCACTACTAATGCTGTATTTGAACATTATGGGATTGTTTTTCCAACTCATGTGCATCACCTTGCATTTTTCTACATTGAGAGCTAGCTGCCATTCATCGCACTAACTAGATATTTTGTATAAGTTATCCTGTATGCTATTACAAGTACAATCCATCATGCAACTCGTGTATATGTAGTTGTCTGATTGTGTGAATCAATGTTTCTTTTTCTGATGAAGCTGATGGCCGAAAATTGTGAACATGTTTCTCTGTTTTTGTGCCTGTCAGCCGCTCAGCAAGCCGCTTTACGGTGAGTTGTTATCTATTCTCTATTACTGTCATTCCAATCGGATTTTCCATACTATACATGTTTGAAAAAATGCGAATATTTGTTGGTTACCACGTAAAAAATTGAAGAGAAAACGTGATTACCACACCCGATCTCCCATCTATCTGTGCGGTCTCACTTGGCGGATTTTTATGAAGCTTGATATAATGTAAGGAGACCAGGGTCAGAATCAAATAATTAGCTAATAGTTTAAAAACAGTGCCTCTGTAGTGCGGGCAGCTTAATATCTGTTCTGTGAGTCACCTCATGTTACGTGAATAGTACTGCATTTTGATGCTGTCAGACGTGAAATCACAGTCGCTATTTCACGGTAGCTGCCAGCGGAGAAGTTAACGGCTTCGCTCACCATAAACATGCCCATTCGCCGAAGGCGGTAATGAATAATTTGCCCGTCTAACGGCCATGCTTGCAATTATGACGGCGTGAAACGAGACGACTTTGCGTCATTAACTTGCGCGCAACTGCGCTTCTAACGCAAATGAATCGCGATTTATTGTACTAGTCATTTCACAGCAACTTGTGTGGCTCAGCCGGTCTCGAGAAATGATTCAGCGCTACAGTTACATCCACGCCGTATACTAGACACCATTTGCTACTGATTGCTTCCCGTTTATGTTCTGTGGGAAATAATATGGAAAGGGACGAAGCCATTCTTCAGTGAAAACGTGACCTTTCTATTACACTACCATAAAACGTCGGATATTATTGGAATGGCCTGAAAGTACTTTCTTTGGGAAAAGGCTAAACAACCGTCAGTCACACAATAAGCTTTTAAACCAGCACTGAGCAAATTAATATAAAATGAATGTGAAAATACAATTATAAATTCCAGGAAGTACACAGATAACTTGATTTTGAAGCAAGCAACTGAAGACAGGTCTCGAACCCAGCACATTTCCACCTTACTTTAACCCTTTCGGACCCTCTGGCTACAAATGTGTACATAACGTCTACGGTGTCTAAGATGGATGAGAATCATTTTTTCTCAATGAAAGAACATATATACGACACCTGAGTGTTCAATCATTTAATCATGCACATTTACTGCCACCTGCGGAAGATCACTAAAAAAAAAAAAAAAAAAAATAAAAAATAAAAAAAAAAAAAGCGAGTGTTGCACTGCACAGCAGTTTACGAACTTCAAAGGACACGGAAATTGTGGATTACTTGTATTCCACTGTATAACTGAAACTAGAAGTTGTTATTTTTCGATGCAGTCATTGAACGATCAGTTCATTTAGTACAACAGTTGGTACGACAAAATTAATTAATTTAGTCCGTAAAAAAGGCTTGTTTTTCAGTATATGCAGTGTTGTAGTATGAAAATGGGTGCAAATAATTGCTTAAATTTTGCTTGTAAAATCATTGAAAATTTAAATTATGTGTATTACAGCATTAAAAATAATTTACTTGATAGAGAAAAAATCAGGTCTGAAAGGGTTAATGAGCAGGGAAGTAAAAAACTTACTGAGAAATCACAGTATCCTGTCATGTTTTGCTATGCCTGTGTGTATTAAAGGAAAGGGTAAAATATATTTTTTCGCGTAAAATAATTACTTATTGTAAAGCTAGTGCGTAGATTTCTGTTTTATGTATGAAACTACTTTACGCCGTAGACGGTTTATAATCATGAAAGAAGCAATTGTTTTCTACATTTTATCCATTCCCCTTCCTACTAACTCTCTGCGTATCTCCTTCTCAACACCTCCTCAAGGCTTTACATCTTTCTCTTCTTCATTCCTGTGTCCCCCCAGTTTCTATCCATCTCCTCAACCCCTTCTGTCTTCGCCGAAATTACCCACAGTCCACCCTTAAGATATTTTATTCCACATGGTAAGTAGTTAATTATATGTGCAATGTTTGGTAGAAATAGATACATGGGCTTAGAAGATGTTGAACACACATGTATCACATTTAGGGACATTGTTACATATAGACAAATAAGACGGCCGCTGCCATCGGAGATTCGAGCCCTGCCTCAGGAATTGCTTTGCTCGTTGTCCTTAGCATAAGTAAGTTTAAGTTGTTTGTAAGTCTAGGGATTAATGAGCCCGGCAATTTTTCCACTTACGTTTGATTTTGAAATCAAAGACGCTGTTGCCTATGTAAATAACTTATTAGTATAGGTCTGTTTCGGCTCAATTTCCATCTTCAGGTTGCATCAGATGATCTTGATTTCCGTGTAATTAAGACTTTCAAATGCTATCACGCTCTTTGACTGTTTATTCTGTTGTAGTTTTTGGAGAAATAGTGCATGTAGAATTTTCGCTGTAAATTTTTTGTCAATAGGTGTGAAAAAAATTTTCCCCTCTAGGAAAAATAGTGAACTGTTAAAATGTTTTAATATGAAAGAAATTAGTCACGTTTGCAGTTCAGGCGACCGTTTTTGATCTTAAATCAGGGCATAATCATCTGTGTTTACAATAAAAGACAATTAGCCTTGGACGGAAACAGATACAACAGAATACTGACTATAACATTTTCTAGAAATCAACTACAAGATTAAATAAAACAGTATACCTAAAGTTGACGGTGTGACGATGCGTGTGTTGCGACTGCTAAACAGCGAGAGAACATTGCGAGTTATAAAGCATAAGCCCCTCACATCGCCTACAGCTTCAGCACATCGGGAACCAATGAGGCTTGTCCTACTGCAGTTACGTATGAAAAAGAAAACATAAAACTTTAAACAACTCTTGCGGATATAAAATACCATTCTCTACTCTATAGAACTGAGTTGCTAATATCATCAATTTCTTTTGTAAAGAAAAATTACAAGTATGTAAGACTTAACAAAAGAAAATGGTTGTGTAAGAAGTACCTGCTTCTATTGGCAGTTGATAACGGTAAAATTTCAATCAAAGACAAGAGTCCGAATTAAAGGTGAAATGTAGCGACGCCAATGGTTGCTTTGGATACGGCGGCGAGGAGAAAGTCAATCCGTTACGTCAGTGGCGAAGTAGACGTTGTACCAGAGATGTAATGGCCTCGTCGAAGTTTGTATGTGGGCAGGAATAATATTTAAAATGCCTTCTTGATTGTCAATAAAGGCAATAATTTTGTGAAAGATATATATATATATATATATATATATATATATATATATATATATATATATATTTTGTGTGTGTGTGTGTGTGTGTGTGTGTGTGTGTGTGTGTGTGTGTGTGTGTGTGTGTGTGTGTGACATATTATGGTATTTTAAACTGTCACAAAAGAGAAGTGAATCATAAAATAATTAACAACATAGAGTGGAAATACTTGTAGCAAAAGAGCAGATATGAACTGCAGCAATTCGTCAAGAAAACTTTTCTGCCTTCAATCCAGTTGCTCATTTAATATTGCCAATAACTCTTTTTTATTATGAGAAAATATTTCAACCTCTTCAAGGGTATTTAATAAACGCCCGTGAGCGCGGCCGCCCGCCGTCGGGGTTCGATTCCCCCCTCGGGAATAGGTGTTTGTGTTTTCCTTAGTTTAGTTTACCTTAGATTAAGTAGTTTGTAAGCTAGGGACTAATAACCAAGCAGTTGAGTCCCATATATTTACAAACATTTGAATAAACGCCCTTTAGGTGCGTTATGTAAGATTTTAGATTCGCTTGAATGGGGCTTTCAGAATGTTTGCTTCTTGCTGGTGCTGGCCATAAACAGATTCACTAGGTGCACCTGAAAAGTTCGGTGAATGTGCCGTATTTTACGAATCGCGCTTGTAAGGATGAGGTGCCCACGCATACACTTTCAGCGACTTGTCAATAAGTGCCCCCTATCGTGCAAAACACTGCATTGAAGCGGTGGTATACGCTGCGACCCAAATAAAAAGGTTCAGTGTGAGAACTCGTGTCAATACAATATGCAGCGCAAAATGAAGCAACAGGTTAACATCAAGTTTTGTTTTAAATTAAGCGACACGGCGACGGAGTGCTAGTGTATGGCGTTGAAGCAGTGAGTACAAAGTGTTTGTTTGAGTGGTTTACATGCTTTAGAGACGCTTGCGGTGATCCAACAACGAGTGACCTCAGTGCTTTGAGCGAGTCCACAAAAGGCGTTTGCTGACAGTTACCAACAGCTGTACAACCGATGTCAGAAGTGTATTGTAGCCATTGGTGATTACTATGCAGACCAGTAAAGGTAGTTTGTTGGTAACTCTTGTTTCTTATAATTCCTGAGACCATTCACCGAAATTTGGATTCGCACCTTCTACTAGCTGACACACCAGCTGTGTGCTGTCTAAACCGAATTAGGGACTGACGACCTAGATGTTTAGTCCCCTCAACACAACAACAACAATAAACCAAATTAGGAAATGGCGACCTGTTTGGCCGATATTATGACAGTCATTGCATTGAACCTTATAGATACCATAGTATACAAAGCTACCATCATTATGACCAACCGTATGTTTAAGTAATTAGTTACTTCTGTATAAGGACCTGCCTTGAGCAAACACTGGTTTTTGTTTTTATATTTCCATACATCTTTCGCTACAGTTGTAGCATCTTCATTGGGTCCTTTTTATTGCTTTAAATTTGAACAAGAGAAATATTTTTAGTTTTCACAGGTTATTACAATTTCATACTGTTAATTAGAATAATGTACAAGAATTTCAGATATGTATAAATACCTAGTATGTTTAAGTTTATTCTGAAGAAGGTTGCTTGTAGTGAATGGCAAAGTTAGATTTGTATGTTTGAATAATCTCTTAATTTTTGTCGGACAGTTTACTCATGTAAGTCATTTTGATAAATTTCGTATCTGCTACAAGTAACAAATTACGAATTTTATATTTATAATGCTTTTACGTGACAGCTATTGCTAGTTTGGACTCGACTGTCAGCTGTCACGTAACGTCCATCAATGCTGCTTCTTTTGCCTTCAAATTAGTCAATGTGATTACATGATTACGACTGAACAAGTGGTTTTATTTATTTATGTTATAGGAGAGTTTATAAGTGGAGACCTCGGGGATTAATAATAATAATCCTCAACTTTTGTATTATTGATGTATTTAGTGCAAACAATCTGACAGAATTTTTTGTTTTCTTCAAGTAGTACCTGCAGAGAGATGACAAATGTAAATATTAAAACAAATAATAAAACCTGTAATAGAAAATATTTTTCATACAAACAATTCATCATATCTCAGAACTTTGTAAATCTACATCTACAACCATACTCCGCAAGCCACCCGACGGTGTGTGGCGGAGAGTTGTCATTATGAAGGTTATCATTATTTTCCCCCGAGGTCTTCCATTTATTATTTAATATTTGAGATATGAAATCACATTTAAATTTCTATTGACTTTCTTATTCTTTTTGTTTTGTTTAGATAATCCAATTGTTTTCCTTGGCAAAGTTTCTGCAAAAGAGTCTAGTCAACTAATGGATTAAGGAATACCTCAACCAACAAGTCGTATGCATATTCAGTGGTTAGGCGTACTAACAGAGTTGGTTACAGTAAAAAGAAAAGCTGTATTGTATTGTAGTAAACCACTGTTTTCAACGACGAAATAGGTAAAAGAAAACCTAATTGGAATTATCGAAGCAATGTGTTTCTACTTTAGTAGAAGTTGAACTAACAAAAAAGAAAACTAAGTGTGAGAGAGACAGGGGTTCCAGACTAAACGCAATAAGGTAAACCAAAAACGACGGTAACTTTCGCACCTATCTATATGCGGATTTTGTACGAGTATTTATAAACTTCTGGTATTAAAATTCTTACTGTACGAACAAGTAACAGTTTTTTTGCATTTTTCTAAGGATTTTTGTTTTATTTAATCTTGAAATCATAAAGACTTTAGATGGACTCCCTGTAGTAGGAAAAGTTTCGGAATGTGTAACACAACATTTGAGAGTAAACGTGGTGGAATTGAATATATTTGTAGGAAACAAGAAGACACAGAGAAACAAGAGAAACCAGCCGAAAGCTGTCAACAGTAAGAGAAAAGGATTTTAAACACTTTCCACCTTGTCCCCTTATCTACAGTTATTTCGCTCAGTAGGTAGAAAAGATGCTTAGAGAACTGCAGAGCGAGTAATTTCTCCTTTAGTTCTCGCTCTTTTTAGTCCTTCTTTGTAAAGTGGCATCTCATTAACCGCATGAAACGGCCGCTACATAAATCCCGCGAAATGGCGCCTCCTTCTCGCCCCAAGTCGGCCGCCAAGCTGTTTAAGCCGCTTTCCCGGCGAGGAGTAACAATAAAGAAGGAGATTACACGCCAGCGGCCAGCGATCCCGGACGGGAACTTCTCCGGCGCGGCGGGGGAATCGCTTTCTCAGCACACACGCACGCACACACACACACACACACACACACACACACACACACACACAAATATACACAGAGGAAACAGAGGGAGGCCGGTAAAAGCTGGCGGGCGTTTCTCGGAACCCGAAATGCGTCGAGTTCTTCGCTCAGACCACACACGAATTCTCTCAGAAGGAGTGCAGTGCGGAAGGAAAGCGACGGTAGGAAAACATCGGTATTGCATGAGCGAGCGAAAGGGAGGGTAAAGGGGGCTGACTTTCAACAACGCGCGAATATAATGGAGTAGCTCCAGATTCGAGGTACAAAACAAACTTATTCTGAATACGCATTTCATCTGTAGTGTCAGATCCACTGCAAGCACTTCATCTACTTGTATAGGGCAGACCAGGGGAATGGCGCCACCTTAACGGAAACCAGTTTTTTTACCTTATTAAAGGTGCATCTTTTTCATAAAGAATAATACTACAGCTTCGCCAGCTAATACTACTTTATTATAATTTTTTTCAGACAAGTTTTATAGTTGAAAAAGATATTGCAAAAGTATACGCAGTGGCGCCATTACCCTGGGTTCCGGGTAATGACGCCATACATTTGAAAATCAAGGATAAACGTACACGTTGAGTGAGTACTAGTTAGTAAGTGTTACAACCATTGTAATTTATACTCATCACTCTTCTGTATTAGACGTTTAGAAGGCTTCAGGTACTTGTCGATGTAAAATTGGGATAAAAATACATTACACACACACCCAAATATACACAGAGGAAACAGAGGGAGACCGGTAAAAGCGGGGCGGGCGTTTCTCGGAACCCGAAATGCGTCGAGTACTTCGCTCAGACCACACACGAATTCTCTCAGAAGGAGTGCGGTGCGGAAGGAAAGCAACGGTAGGAAAACATCGGTATTGCAGGAGCGAGCAAAAGGGAGGGTAAGGGAGGCAGACTTTCAACAACGCGTGAATATAATGGAGTAGCTCCAGATTCGAGGTACAAAATAAACTTATTCTGATATTTTTTCTGAATACGTGTTTCATCTGCAGTGTCAGATCCATTGTAAGCACTTCATCTACTTGTATAGGGGAGACCAGGGAAATGGCGCCACCTTAACGGAAACCAGTTTTTCTACCTTATTAAAAGTTTGTCTTTTTCGTACGGAATAATACTACAGCTTCGCCAGCTAATACTATTTTATTATAATTTTTTTCAGACAAGTTTTGTAGTTAAAAAAGATATTGCAATTGTATATGCAGGGGCGCCATTACCTTGGGTTCCTGGGTAATGACGCCATACATTTGAAAATCAAAGATAAACCTACACGATGAGTGAGTACTAGTTAGTAAGTGTTACAACCGTTGTTCAAATGTTTGTAGAACTTATGGGACTTAACTACGGGGTCATCAGTCCCTAAGCTTAAAAACTACTTATGAACTAGCTAAGACTAAGGACAGACAAATATTCATGCCCAAGGGGGGATTCGAACCACCGACCGTAGTGGCTGTGCAGACCGTGACACGACCGTTGTAATTTATACTCATCACTCTTCTGTATTAGACGTTTAGAAGGCTTCAAGTACTTGTAAAATTGGAATAAAAATACATTACACACACACACCCAAATATACACAGAGGAAACAGAGGGAGACCGGTAAAAGCAGGGTGCCACACTCGAATTCTCTCAGGAGTGTGGTGCGGAAGGAAACCGACGGTAGGAAACATCGGTATTGCAGGAGCGAGCGAAAGGGAGGGTAAGGGAGGCTGACTTTCAACAACGCGCGAATATAATGGAGTAGCGCCAGATTCGAGGTACAAAACAAACTTATTCTGATATTTTCGCTGAATACGCCTTTCATCTTCAGTGTCAGATCCAATGCAAGCACTTCATCTGCTTGTATAGGGCAGACCAGGGGAATGGCGCCACATTAAGGGAGTCCAGTTTTTTTCTACCTTATTAAAAGCGTGTCCTTTTCGTAAAGAATAATACTACAGCTTCGCCAGCTAATACTATTTTATTATAATTTTTTTCAGACAAGTTTTATAGTTAAAAAATATATATACGGATACGCAGTGGCGCCATTACCCTGGGTTCCGGGTAATGACGCCATACATTTGAAAATCAAGGATAAACCTACAGTTTAATAAGTCATGCTTGCAAAATTTTAACACGAATTATTTACAGAAGGATGGAAAAGTTGGTAGAAGCCGAACTTGGGGAAGAGCAATTTGGATTCAGGAGAAATGTAGGAATTCGGGAGGCAATCCTGACCTTAAGGCTTACCTTAGAGGATAGATTAAGGAGCTAGCTTTTGTCGATTTGGAGAAAGCTTTCGATAATGTTGATTGGAATACACTCTTCAGATCTTGAAATCAGCAGGAGTAAAATATAGAGAACGGAAGGTTATTTACAACTTGTGCAAAAACCAGACAGCAGTTATCAGAGTTGAAGGGCACGAAAGAGATGAAGAGGTTGGAAAGGGTGTAAGACAGGGTTGTAGCTTTTCTCCAATGTTGTTCAATTTGTACATTGAGCAAGCTATAAAGGACAGAAAGGAGAAATTTGGAGAAGGAATTAAAGTTCAGGGGGAAAAAATAAGAACATTGCGTTTTGCCAATGACACTGTAGTTCTGTCAGAGACAGCAAAGGACCTGGAGGAGCAATTGAACGGAATGGACAGTGTGTTGAAAGGAGCATTTAAAATGAACATTAACAAGAGCAAAACAAGGGCAATGGATTGCAACATAAGAAAATCAGGTGATGCTCAAGGAATTAGATTAGGTAACGAAACAATAAAGGAGTAGATGAGTTTTGTTACTTGGCCAGTAAAATAACAAATAATGGTCGCAGTACAGAGGATATAAAATAAAGAATGGCAACGGGAAGAAAAGCGTTTTTGAAAAAGAGACATTTGTTAACATCGAACATTAATTTAAGCATAAGGAAGTCCTTTCTGAAGGCATTTGTGTGGAGTGTTGCTTTGTATGGGAGTGGAACATGGTCGATAAATAGTGCGGACAGGAAGAGGATAGAGGCTTTTGGAATGTGGTGCTACAGAAGAGTCCTGAAGATTAGGTGGGTGGATCGCGTTACTAATGAGGAGGTACTGAACAGAAATGGGGAAAAAAAAGGAATTTCTGGCATACTTTGACTAGAAGAAGGGATCGATTAGTAGGACACATTCTTAGACATCAAGGAATTGTGAAATTTGCGTTGGAGGGAAGTGTTTGGAGTAAGAATTGCAGAGGGAGACCAAGAGATGAATATAGTAAGCAAATTCAAATGGTTGTAGGTTGCCGTTCTTATGAGGAGATGAAGAGGCTTGCTCAGGATAGATTAGGTTGGAGAGCTGCATCAAACCAGTCTCAGGACTGAAGACCACAACAACAAACCTACACGATGAGTGAGTAGTAGTAAGTGTTACAACCGTTGTAATTTATACTCATCACTCTTCTGTGTTAGACGTTTAGAAGGCTTCAAGTACTTGTCGATGTAAAATTGGAATAAAAATACATTTTATAATTTAGGCTTGATGAAGACACCGAAAAAGTCATAAATACCGCTATAGTTTTTGGCACTTCAAATCTACTACATTCTCTACGTTCTGCAAGTGCCCATTTCCAAAATGTAAGCATCTGCATTACAATTCATTTAGCCTAAATTCTCCACCATGGCGTCATTTCCCCAGTTGAAAAATATGGCTAAGAACGTCAATTTAAAGCCAAAGATTTTGCGAAAAATTAGTTAGAGACACGAAATCGAAGAAAAATATCTACAGATTACGTTAATACCAGTATTAAAAAGCACTGACAGCCTATACAGGTACTTATTTCCATAAAATACAGGCTCGAATATTAGATCCAAAACGTCGAAAGTAACAATTTTTTTCACACGATTAATACATGTCAACAACCACAGACGGCGACCACAGGAATTAGTTCCGCGGTAGGTAACGGAGATAGAACACTGGCAAGCGTACTCGTACTGCCAACCGTTCGTCATAAAATTGGGGTGCCACGATTACCCAGGGTGGCGCCGTTACCCTGGTCTCCCCTAATCTGTTTTTTAATACAGGCAGCTCTTTGGTGATCATATCCTAAGTATCAGCGCAGTACAATCTCGTTCAGAGCAACATCACAGTCTAACATATACATTCACGACACTCCCACAGATTTTTGTTATACGGTACGACAGCAGCGGTCTAAGCGGCTCGAATGTACATTTCTGAATATGATATCAGATGAGTGTGAATAAATTGATTAAACATAATTTTTACAACAGGAAAGGTGTGAAGAGCATAAAAAATTGCCAAAAATTAGAAAATAACTCCACATTTGTCCTTATTCGCTTACATTAGAACAATTGAAAGGTATGAAACGGTACTTTTCAGGACAGTTTATTGAAGTTGATCTTGAAATCTGCGACTTTTTAATCAAGAATTTCATTTTCTATTTCGAACAAAAATTGGCTAACAAGAAACAGAAATCCATCCTTCTGTAGAAAGACGTTTTCTACTCAGAAACCTCAAGGTATCTTTCTTCACTACAATTCGAGTCAAATCAATCACTGTTGAACCTAATGGAATGCAATACCTACATTATTTAATGTACCAGATCAGTCATTACATCGGTAGCTGAAGGGAAATCCTCACAAACATGACAAAAAAAAGAAAATAAATAAAAAATAAAATAAATAAAATAAAAAAATAAAAAATAAAAATAGTTTCCCAACAAAGCTGACACCCATTCCATAATTTGCTAATGTGAACCACAAGCGACAAGGATCTACAACACTTTCGTTTCGAATTTTTACATTTCAAAGAAAATGCCTGTCATCTAGGAGCAGACCACAAACTGGAATTAATGTTTCTCGTTTGTTTATATTTTCTTTCTTTCGGGCGATTAAGCTGAAAAATATACAGATATTCCCAAGTATTTTCTCATAAATAAGTTGTTTATATAATCGGATCAGGAAAATTCCACTGTTTTACTTTTATTTCAAGATTATGTATGTCTCTCAATATTTTACTAATGCATGGAATACAAAAATTACAGAAACTATTTGGTTAATTTGTAAGGCACATATGGTTCCGACATAAGTTGTTTTATGTAATATTTAGGCCATAATGGTGTTCACACAGTATTTACTGTTATTCATACAAATAACAATATTCCTGATTTCGAATTACAAACAGAGGCCATAATGAGTAACGTTGAAGTAGATATCCTCGGAGTAGTGAAGCAACTTAAATCACTTAACAAGAACAAGTCTTCTGGTCCGGACTCTATACACATTAGATTTTTATTTCATTATGCTGAAGCGATAGCTCCTTAACAGCCATATGCAACCGCTCTCTCAAAGAAGGATCTGTACGAAAAGATTGGAAAGTTGTCCAGGTCACACCTATATTCAAGAAAGGCAGTAGGAGAAACCCACTAAACTACAGGCCTATTTCATTGACGTCTATTTGCAGCAGGGTTTTGGAACATATCCTGTATTCAAATATTATGAATTATCTCGAACAGAATGATCTATTGACCAAAGGTCAACACGGATTTCAAAAATGTCGTTCATGCGAAACACAACTAGCTCTTTACTCACACGAAGTGATGAATGCTATCGACAAGGGTTCTCAAATTGATTCCGTGTTTCTTGATTTCCAGAATGCTTTTGTCACCATACTTCACAAACGTCTCTTAATCAGTTTGAGTGGTTATGGTATACCGCCCCAAATTTGCGCCTCTATAGGGGATTTCCTGTCAGAGAGGACACAATTTGTAGTAATCGATGGTAAGACAGCGACTAAAACAGAGGTGATATCGGGCGTTTCACAGGGTAGTGTTATTCGTCCTCTGCTGTTCTTTATTTACTTAAACGATTTCAGAGAAAATCTAAGCAGCTCTCTTAGGATATTTGCAGATTTCGCGTCATTTACCGCCTAGTAAAATTATCTTAGGATCAAAACTAACTGCAGAACGATCTAAATAGTATCATATGGGTGTAAAAATTGGCAATGTACTCTGAATAATGAGAAGTGTGAAGTCGTCCACACGAGTACGAAAAGAAATACGTTAAACTTTGTTTACAATATAAATCAATCAAAAGTGAAGGCCTTAAACTCCACTAAATACCTAGGAATTACTATTACTTCAGACGTAAACTGGAAAGAAGACGTATATAATGTCATTGGAAAGACGAACCAGAGATTGCGTTTTATTGGCAGAACCCTTAAAAGATGCAACAGAACTACAAAACAGGCTGCATACACTACCTTTTTTGGAGTATTGCTGCCCAGTGTGGGATCCTTATCATATGGGTTTGACAGATGACATCTAAAGAGTATTTTCCTTTCTTTCTCTTTTACATCTTGTCCCCCTTTCTTAAATCAATGTTAGGCATTCAGATCCATACAGTGTTCCCAGTTTATTTACTGTTGTGTAGTGTTTAATTTTTGCTTGGAACTATACCGTTCTTCTATTACATCGATTTTAAGTGAGTTTGTTCGCTAATTCCATTTTCCTTGATCTTTCTTTACTTGTGATATTGTCCAGTCCATTTGATTGTATCTATTATCCCAAATACTTAAATAATGTTTTCGTGTTGTGTTTGTAGATATTTCCCTTTGTTGCGTGTATGTTCAAAGTATTCCGATTTCCTTATATGATATTTGTTAACCGGTTTGGCTTCAATTGTGTGACGTGTTTCTATAATTATTTTTGCATCTGTTTTGTCCTTAGAAGTTATTCCAATGTCGTGAGCAAAAGCGAGACATTTAGTTTTAATTCTTTCATTGTCCTGCATGAATTCCTTCAATATTGTCTTGATTTAAGAGGATTAGTTGCAGTCCATCGCCCTTCCGAATTCCTGTGTTAATTCTGAAGCGTTCAGTAACTTCTCCATGGAAATGTGTGTCTAGAGCCTGAATAAAACAATAAGGTCAATTAATATAAACTTCTCCATGGAAATGTGTGTCTAGAGCCTGAATAAGACAATAAGGTCAATTAATATAAACAAATAAAGATATTTTAAAAAAAGTTGTCTACTGTCAGTTTTTAAGCCCAGATCTTTTGCGCCGGCTTGCACTATATGCTTACTTCTCTATCTCAGCTACTGATACAGTAAATTACCTTTATTAATACTAGTTGACCGTGCGAATAATTCATACGCTACCCTGATCAGATAGGTAAGATAGTAATGTATAAAAGCCAGATGCAAGTATAGATATTAGTCTCACTGTAAGAAAAGTAATTTAAAACAATATGGACTTCTAGGAAGAATATCATCCGAGTTAATCTGAACGGAAGAAAATGCCAGAACGTTGTATAACTGACGAATATATTCTAAATACTTCTTAGTATGGTTGTTGGTCTGCTCTTTTAGCGTTTGAAGCTCTTCACAACCTCTAAAGGGCATTAATTTTACCTTTCCTCTGCGGCAACACATAGCAGCTGAATTGTCACTAAACTCACCTACGAACATCTCTCAGAACAGTGTAGACAGATTTGGTCCATTTTACCAACACTGTTTCGACTTCATTGTCGTAAGTAATAGGGGGTGGGGGCACAGGAATATGTGTTTTGAAGTTTATAAAGTTGTCTTCTTGTATTGATATTTTGCTGGAGGTTAAGTAGATAAATTGGTAACACAAAGTTATGGTCGTGCTGTAATTTTTGCCATTGTTAATTGAATTCGTGTTGTCTAAGATTATGCTGAGCTTCTCTCTTTAACTGTAATCGAAGTTGTCTTGCTTCGTCTCTTAGTTTGGCAGTTCTTCTTCTGCGTTCTGCGACACGTTCCAATGGTGGAACGTCCTCTGGTTGGAGGTCTTCCTCTCGGCTTCTTGCTGTGCTCCGTGGCATCTTGGAAAAACTGCAATACAGAAAGACTTACAAGAAATAATACGTCCCTGCACGTTGCACGCAATGTAAAGTAGCGGGGAATTAAAAGAAATCTCGTGATAAACTTGCTTGCGTAAAGAATCTCACCAACTGGCAAGATTTGTCGTTCATGTTAGTTGAACAGATTGTCAATAGATGGCATGTTCGATATAGTTTTTATATCGGCCGCGCAAATGAAGTTGATACCTGGCGCGGTGGCTTATGGGAGCAACCGTAGACACATGTCCCTTTACGATTGTTTCCTGGGTATCAACATAGATTGTACGAAAAGTACAACTTTTTTTCAAAATAAAGTTTTTGAAAACAATACCCTTAAACTAACTAAGTATTTTTCGTCATTTGTGGGGAACGAAACCTTAAAAACAATACCTTGAAATGTGTCTATAGAAAATGTTTATTTCTGAATTTATAAGAAAATATCTAATATTGTGCCTCCTGTTTTGTGTCGAGTAACTTGCTCACAAGAAAATGTATAATATTGCTTTTACTGTGTGTATCGATATGTGTACTTAAGTCTGTGAAGTATCATCTTTGGCAAAGAGTATTGTAGCTCGCGCAGAGAGAGAGAGAGTAGGACTTGTGGTTCAGTTCGCTTAGAGAGGAGTTGAGTTGTGTGTATGGCTCCGATGTAGAGCAGAGGCAGCTGTGCCAGGAAGTTGATTTGATTGTATTTGGAATATATATTGTATTTTTTATTACTATAAAAACGTTGTACCACCGCTGGAATGAAGTTAATTGCATTTCATCATTAGGAAAAGGTTGTATTATGTAAGTAATATAATGGTGATTATTAATAATAAGTAACAAAGTTGACCTTCCTTTCCTGTTTCATTTACGTAGTGAGAAGATTAACCTACTTCCTTTATTTGTGGATTTAAAGTGCAGTATTGATTTTAGTAATCTTGTTGAACAGATTTCGTTATTTGTGCCGTAGTAAATGATTGTTATGCAACACTGCAGTTAATTGATTATGATACTGAATTTTGATAATGAGGTACTGATCTGCATAAAATTCTCGCAGTCAGACATTAAGAAAGTGGTTTGTGTTTTTAATATCTTTTTCTCAGTCAAATTTTTTGAGTATAGTCAGTGTGTGTTTCATGCAGGTTATTTGTCACAGTTGTTTTGTTAAAAGATCCGTTGCGCACATAACCAGTTTAATGCACTGTTTCTTATTTAACAGTATATACATCAATATCAGGGCCATAAGTGAACCAAATTACTGTGTTAATGAACTATTTGTTGTCTGATTTAACGATAGGTTCAACATCAAACACGTACACAGCTTTTAACCTCAATCAGTTTTACATAAGTAATATGGGAGAGATGGCATACCCACAAAAACCGGTGAGAAATAATATATGTGTTATATTACAGGCACTATTCAGTACCGATATACGAACAGTTGCATGCTAGAAGCAAGAGTGAATGAGACGGGATCAGTAAGACATAATAGTTAACGGAAATTAATGAACATAGTATCATTTCGCAAAAATTTAAACAGCTCTATTTTATTTGGTATTGCTGCCTGCCATTACGTGTATAAAAGTGGTAAACGTGAGGCACAACGTGAATGTGAATATCTGGAACAAAAATTGGATGAAAAGGTCTAAAAGACTACATCAGACAGTGTAAGAAAACTGGTCAACGATGATCGGAAAATCGAGACATGTGAAACCGAAAGGAGCATTATGTAACAAGCGCCTTGACAAACAACTGTTTGAAGAGGTTGATCGCAACAATATTAACCAGCGTGAGTGCGTTAATGATGCCCAAAACTCGGCTAACACGGAACTGACAGCGTTGAAAACGCTCGTGCAAGATACAGCGCACTGTATTGCCTCATCATACAGCGCTTCTGGGCACTGAAAACGCGACATTACGGGAATCAGCGGTAACGTATTAGTCTGTTGCGGCAATTCTGGTGCTATGCACATCAAACCGCAATAGAGGAATACATCAACATGGCGTTTTATCACTGCAAACTCCTCGCTATAATAAGCCTCTGCACGCGGAACAGATGATATGTAGAGGAAATATGTTTACTACCGATTTAAATGATTTTCGGCGCGGAAAATATTGTCATTTCACTTTCATATTAATAGAAAAGAAAAAAGGAAAATAGTATCTGTTGCAACGTAACGGCTAGAGATGGCAATACGATTCCATCCTTTATTCTATAACCTGATACAACATCTTTATTCATTCATCCGATACTGTTAATCTCTTCTACTGTCCGTTTTCTTTCAGCAATACATTTATAGTATGACCTAGCATCTATCATGTATCTTGTTTATTATGGTTGTTTTTATTATTTTTCATACATCAGACGATAAAGATATAAAAATTAAAAAACAATTGCTTGAAATTGTAATCTTAACAGGATTGTCTTAAAACTGGACAGGCAGTTTCTTCCATCCTGTATTGCGCACAAGGATTGATCTGCAATATTTTGTGTCTTATAACGGTTGCTCTGCAGGTGGGACATATGTAAAGTGACAGGCAGGCTCACACACACGAAAGCAGTGCACGTCTCAATCCGAGACAGGTGAAGGGTTTTTAACTGTTCTCAGAATTAACCGATCGACCATTCCTATAAATATAAAAATAAATAATGCTAAATGACCTCACCAGGTACAGGAATGTGCTATTAAGCTGTGTCTCAGTAAAACGAAAGCGATGTTCTACTGAGGGGTAAAAATTTAGTTTTTTACCTTTAAAAACTCGTAAAACCAAAGACAAATGAAATTAGAATAAATTGAATAATGAAATGCACTGCGCGGCAGTCAGTCAATATTAAAAACAACCTTCCACACTCACATGAATGCATAAGTGCAATCACATGGGCGGAAACATACATAAACATGGGGCACTGATCATTAATTAACAATAAATAAATAAATAAATAACATACTAACAAACAATATTAATGGCACAGAAACACTTTAGGATAATGAATAACTGAAAAATGGAACACGGCCACACATTCAGTGGACATGTTTCAATTTCAAATCATTTCAAAAAAGTGCAACTGAGCAAATTTTTTTTAGATTCAAAATTAGAATACAATCAAACTCCATATATACATAAAAGACAATACGTCTACAAATCTGCTACGTAACAATTAAAAAAAAGTATTAATGCAAGTACTGCCTGCTTTGTCTTGATGTATCATAATATGGAGAATGGCTGTGAATAAAAAACCGACTTGAAACAATACGTACTGAAATATGAAAATAGGAAAGTGAAATTACACGTTTCTTTCTTTTTTTAAGTAATATAAGTGGATAATTATTTAGGAAATAAATAAAACTAATGCAATACAAAAAGGCAGCGATATGCCTATTTCAAAGTTAAAATCGAATTTTGTAACATTCAGCGTATCTTGTTATAAATTTTAAACATATATATTTTGTCACCGAGAGAAAAAGGGAAAAGCAAAGGTTCGCATACCGGCTCTGGCCTAATTTTTCAGCTTTTTCCAATGAATTACTTCCATGCCTCCTTGCAATTAAAGTTGTAAATTCATAATAACTGATGGATCAGACCATATATATTAGAAGATTTTGAGATTTGGTACTAGAGGAGATTGGTAGATCGCATATCTGACGTGCTGAGAATCAGGGAGAAAAGGAATATTTGCCATATTTTGACAAAAAAGGGGTCAATCGGTAAGACAACATCGAGAGATGAAAAGAGTAAGCAAGCAGGTGCAAAAAGTTTCCGTTATTCAGAGATGAAGAGGCTTGCACATGTTAGGGTAGTGAGGAGAGCGGCATCAAAGCAGACTCAAGACCACCATACACGTACACATACACGTACACATACACGTACACATACACGTACACATACACGTACACATACACGTACACATACACGTACACATACACGTACACATACACGTACACATACACGTACACATACACGTACACATACACGTACACATACACGTACACATACACGTACACATACACGTACACATACACGTACACATACACGTACACATACACGTACACATACACGTACACATACACGTACACATACACGTACACATACACGTACACATACACGTACACATACACGTACACATACACGTACACATACACGTACACATACACGTACACATACACGTACACATACACGTACACATACACGTACACATACACGTACACATACACGTACACATACACGTACACATACACGTACACATACACGTACACATACACGTACACATACACGTACACATACACGTACACATACACGTACACATACACGTACACGTACACATACACGTACACATACACGTACACATACACGTACACATACACGTACACATACACGTACACATACACGTACACATACACGTACACATACACGTACACATACACGTACACATACACGTACACATACACGTACACATACACGTACACATACACGTACACATACACGTACACATACACATACACTCACTCTAACGACTCTTCAGGCCCCTATGCAGAACCAGATGGCAGTATCGTCCACTAGCCCTACTGGAAAGCTGTTGTTGAAAAGGCTGAATAAATACTTGCTGTGAGCAAAGTCTATGGTATGTTACGTAAACTGAGAGACCTTGCGGAGTGGGGAGGATGTGGGTGGGGGGAGGGCCTATTGTACTGGTGGGCGAGGGTTCAGTGGTTCAGATACGCTTCCGGCCATCCAGATTTAGGCTTTACGTGATCGATCAACACAAATATCAGAATAGTTCCTTTGAAGGCAACTACCATTTTCTTTCCTCATTCTTATCACAGCAATTCGAGGTTTTCCTCCGTCTCTAATGAGCACGTTGTCAACTGGATGTTAAACCGTAAACTTACTTTTAAATGTTCAAATGTTTGTGAATCTAAGGCGCTTAACTGCTGCGGTTATCAGTCCCTAGGCTTACAAACTACTTGAAACAAGTTTAACTTCCCCCCAGGGGCTCACGGTTCTTCCGTGAGTACGTGTAGGCGAGCACGGGGCCCCGAGCTAATGCAGTCTTCCTTCCTTCTTTACTTCCCGGACTGCATTTCCTTTCCCCCTCTCCTCATTTCCTATCCTCGCTCCTTCTCCTCCCTACCGGGGGACTCATGACCTCAGTAGTTTAGTCCCCCTAACCCAACCAAACAACCCAACCCCCCCTCCAACCCACCTTTAACTTATGCTAAGGATAACGCACACACACACACACACACACACACACACACACACACACACACACACACACACACACACGCGCGCGCGCGCGCGCGCGCGCGCGCGCCCAAGGGAAAACTAGAACCTCCGGCGGCGAACAATAGCGCTCGGCAGGAAGGCGCTTTGGAGCGCTCGGCCACTCCACCGCGGCCCTTCTTTTAGTTTTATTTAATTTGCATTATAGTGAATGACACTTTCATTTGATTATGCATAGGACCTGAAGGTGGAATTAGTCTACTTTAAAATTACGAGCATACGGCTATTGATTTTCTCATTTTACCGAAGTTATCGAAACCAGTCCCTTAAAAATTTTGAAGAGTTGACTATTCAATTAGACACTCAGAAAACAGGGACGGAAATTGTCAGCGGCGGATGAGCCGTGCGCACTTGGGCGCCGTGCTGTGGTGCGCGCTGCCGTTCGGCGTCGGGGGCTCGAATACCCCCTCGGGCTTGGGTGTTTGTGTTGTCCTTACGTTAGTTTAGTTTAAGTAGTTAGTAAGCTACGGACTAATAATCAACCAGTTGAGTCCGATATATTTACAATCATTGGAACCCTTTTTTGCGGAGGGGGGGGGGGGGAGATTGTCAACTGACAATAATTTTTTACTTTCAGCAGGTTGAATTTGTGGATGTTACCTCAGGATTCAGGTATCGACCCCGGATTGTAATATGGAACTAGATCACTGATAACCATCCCCACACCACCAAAGTTAATAAATAAAATTTCGGAAATAAAAAAATAAATAATAAAAACATTGTATACTAAATCAGTGTTTTTCAACCTTTTTGATTATGTGAGCTCCTTCCAAGTAAAAAATATTCTGGCGACCTACCTCCTCAAGAACCGTAACAAAAGTATTTTTTTTTTTTCCTTTTGCTTCAGAATTAATTTGTTTTCTTTCTTTTTTTGTGTGGACAACCTTTTTTGCGTATTTTTCTGAATGTAACACATTATCCTATTTGTTACATGATTTCCGAAACAAAAGTGTGTTTTGCGTAACGAGTGTTTCGCATTTCAGGCAAGATTCAGAAGCGAATTATGCTCATTAACCCTTCAATGCATAGTGTAGCTGATCAGCTACATACGTTGTTTTTACCAATATCTTTCACAACTGCTCAAAATTTGACCATAAATGTTTCTGTTAGCTGCTTCTATATATAGTATTACGTATGCTAGTAGGTGGTCTAGAAATTATAAATTGCAGAATGTCACTGAATCATTTCGAAAGAGAGTTGCATTGAGTTACTACTAACATGTACGTTTGTTTACATTAGTATTCCTCCTTTGCCATGTAAAAGTAGTCAATCAGATAATACTGTTGCGTAATGAGTTACTTTCTGGAAATGTGAGACGCAAAATAGTGACATTTACTACATGAGGTACATCATGGAAGTACTTTATAGCTGATCAGCTACGAACTTTCTGTTGCTAGTACTGCATAATAATTTTAAGGAATATATACGAACTATACATTAATCGTGGTACTTTTTATAGCTTCACATAAAGAATGATGAATTAAATAGTTAAGAAAAAGTGTCACTTTACAGACAATTTGTAAAGAAGTAGTTATTTCTTTCGAAATTTTCATAATTTTTTATTGTCATTTTCATAAACAGATTGGTTTCTGAAAATTATCAGGCTTTGCGCATGTTTATCATTGACACACTGCATTATGCCGGCCGCGGTGGCCGAGGGAACTGAGGCGCTCCAGTCACGGTCTGCACGGCCACTACGGTCGGGGGTTTGAATCCCCCCCTCGGGCATGGATATTTGTGCCGTCCTAGTTCGTAAGTAGTTCATAAGTAGTTTGTAAATTTAGGGACTGATGACACCGTAGTTAAGTCCCATAAGCTATTCAAACATTTGAACATTTTGAACACTGCGTTATAACACAATCTATAACCTGTTCAATCCATGAATTTATAAACTCCGTAATTTTAACTTTAAATACCTAAATTTCACTTACGCAAAGGTTTTTGTATTACTGAACCCCTAGTTATTTCATGGCGCAAGTTCCTACTTCTGTGACAGCGACCCCCCGAGTACGACTTCGCGACACCCGTGGGGATGACAACCCACAGGTTATAAAACACTGCACTAAATGATAGTCCTCTGTTACTCATTGGCATCCTCTGCGTTTCGGAAACGTGGCTACATGACATAAAAATGGGGCGAGGGTTTCGGTCGCCTTAAAATCGAGTAGTACGAGACGTAACGTGCAACTGAAGGAAGACGCGCCCCTGGAAATGCAGATAAGTGGCGGCACAGGGCCTCCGCACACGCTGGGGAGGGGGCGACGTAATTTATGCCGGAAGCGGGCAGACGCGCCGGAGGGAAGAAAGGCACCGAAAGGCGGCAAAGGAGCGGGCGGAAGGCGTGAGTAATGTTTGCGGCAGGTTGGCAGGCCTGCCGGGGGAACAAAGGCGGGCGCGGCAGGCGGCCGCCGCGAGAGGGCGCCGCTATCGATCGGTCGACCGCCTCGCCGCGGGACGCGCGACCGACAGCGGGACGCGGCGTGACGTCACGGCCACCTGCCGACAGAGCTGTCACTGCGAGTGGGCCGCCGAAGTCCAGCCCCGCCCTCCAGCTGACATTACTGCCAGCCGGCGTCCGTAATGCCAGGCGGCCACCGCAGGGCTTGTCCCCTCTGCAGACCTGACAACTGAACTGACAGCTTATTACCATTCCAAAACATCTTTTAGTGGGCTCTAAGATCGCCTGACCTCAATGTTGCGGAGAGTCCAACAGGACAATGGCCCATGCGCTTTCAGCCTCTTCAAAATGAATGAGTGCTGTGGTCACTACCTGTTGCTCAGAGGACTTTACAGGACAGCACCTCAAAGGATACGATATTCTGGTTATACCTGTATAAAACTTCATTGTTTTCCTTAAACTCTTGATTTTTCACTGTCAATACACATAATACGTACTCAGTGACGAGTTGGTTCCCATGCCCAAATGAACTACTGCTTTCTTTTTATTTACTTCATTTATTTATTTATTTTAATGCCACATTTTAACACACCCCTCTCTCTAACTGACAGCATGGTGGTTCGCCATGCAGCGTGCCCGGGTTCGAATCCCAGTCGGGTCATTTTCTCCGCGCAGGGACTGAGTTTTCTGTAGGCCTTACCAAAAAAATGTTTGTAAATTTAAGGAACCTAACTACGGTGGTCATCAGTTCCTGATGTTTGTAAATCTAAAGGACTTAACTACGTTGATCATCAATCCCTAGGCTTATAAAATACTTACAGTGGCCGAGCGGACTGATGCGCGCCAGTCACGTTCTGCACGGCCACTACAGTAGAGGGCTCGAATCCCCCCTCGGGCATGGATATTTGGGCCGTCCTTAGTATTAGCTAGTTCATAAGTAGTTTGTTAGTTTAGGGACTGATGATCCCATCAGCCCATAAGCCCTACAAAAACTTGAACATTTGTCAATACACATAATACGTATTCAGTGGCGGGTTGGTTCCCATGCCCAAATGAACTACTGAATTTTTTTTTTTTTTTTTTTTTTTCAAAATGTTCAAATGTTTGTTAAGCTTATGGGACTTAGCTACGGGGTCATCAGTCCCTAAACTTACAAACTACTTACAGTAACTTATGATAAGCACAACACTAACAGGCATGCCCGAGGGAGGACTCGAACCCCCGACGGCGAGAGGCAACGCGCACACCACAGCAGGGCGCCTTAGTGCGGACGGCTTTTCTGTCGCGGCCCTCGTCATCATTTCATTATCATTGACACCCAAGTGTATGGCTTCATATTCTGGTTTAATTCATCATTGAGTAAAAAATATTTCATTGCACAAAAGCGTGTAATCAGAATAATTGATGGAGCGCACCCAAGATCATCTTGCAGATACTTATTTAAAGAGCTAGGGATTTTTCATAGTAGCTTCACAGTATATGTATTCACTTATGAAATATTTTATTAACAATCCTCCCGAATTCAAAAATAATAGCAATTTCAGCTATTTTCGTTAATGATTGGATTGATTCATGACCTAAAGCAGCATCTTCACCTCTAGCGTCCCCATATGTGTGAGTAATGCTTCGGGTCTTGGGATCCTGAATATATTTTAACATGTTGGGATAAGTCTCATTTCTTTGGATTTGAAAATGCGTCAAAAGTAAACTATTTTAGCGGTTCACATATTTTATGTCTGTACCAGATTACATTAAAAAAAAGGGACAAATCATGTGACTGAAGGATAGGAGCTAGAAAACAAAGCTTTCGCAGACTACGTCATTCTACTCTCTAGGTCTCAAGACGAGTTGAATCAAATGTTCAGAGTACTAAAAGAGGCTGATAATCTCCGATCTTCGTTCTGGATTACGTCGCAGAGACACTGTAATTGGGGATCAGACACATGGCTTGTCGAGTCACACCAGGAGCCCAACATACTGAGAACAATCAAAGCCAAGCCAATGCTGTGGTCGTCCAAGTGACATAGGTGGAATAACACATAGTCTCGGAAATTCCTGGAATTCATACAAAAGGAAGAAGACTCCATGGAGACTAAAGAAGAATTGGAGGGATGGCCTGCATGAAGATCTAAAGCAATCAACGATAGATTAGGGCAGGTAGAGGATTGCAATGGAAACTATAGAAAAGGAAATTTGTAACGACATGCTGTCCACTGGGCTTGATCGCATGGAGTAACAATTTAAAAATAAGAAGGATAACTACACTTCCAGAAAAGAAACTAGTACATCTGCAAAAACGGCGTCGATTTTGATCCGATGACAGCAGTTGCCACTTGGCGGATAGCAGATGTACTTGTAATGGTTTCACCGTCATCCGCCAACAAAGCTACCATAGCGCCATCAGCATTTGCCGTGCACTGGGTAATGTTTACAGTCACAATTCTTAGGCTTATGTGAACATGTGAAACAGGCGCAGATGCCACAGAGACGCACTCGTGTCTTCTACAGCCGACAGAGCTTGGTTAGAGTTTGATGTTTCGAGTGGCGGGATAGTGCTTTCGGAAACTTACCTCAGGTTGGATATGCTGCGTCCGTTGTGCAAACATGCTGGTAGCGATGGTCACGTGAACATTCTCACAACGGCAGATGAAATTCTGGACGACCACGAAGCAAGCACAGGGGAGAAGTGGCAAGTCGTACAGGTACCATGGCGCGGATAAGATGGTTTGTGAGACCTGAAATGTCAGTACGAGTTGTAGTCAACCGGCTACTAGCGATGAGACTACTCACACCTATAGCCATTCCGCCACTCAGGCCACAGCATCGACGTTTACGACTTATGCTGTCAGAGGAACATTTGGAATGGCGGGCCGTCTCTATTCAGTGATGACAGCACATTCTGCCTGCACGCAAGTGATGGTCCTGTGAGCGCTGTGTCGTGGAGTGCATTCGTCCAAGTCACACGGCCTTATGGTCCAACATGCTTCAAATCGCTTTCACCTAAACAGTGCTCGTTAAGTGCACAATGTTGTAAGACATTATTTAACCATGCTTGCAACTGGAATGTGAACTGTTGCTGAAACAGGCTAACGCTAACCCAAACAAAATCCTGAAATTCCAAAATGTTCAAATGTTTGTGAATCTATCGTAGTAAACTGCGTGGTCATCAGCCCGTATCTTACTAACTACTTAAACTAAGGTTAACTAACCTAAGGATAACACGCACACCCATGCCCCAGGGAGGACTCGAACCTCCGCAGCGAGGCACTTTAGACCGCTCGGCTACTCCACCGCGGCTCTGAAATCCCATGTATTCTGTAACACATGGAGCAACTTCCCTGGCCAGCACGATCTCCGTACGTTTCTCCAATCGAGCATAGGAGAGGTAAAAGAACTGACCCACATAACTGCAGGAAAATATCGTTGACATTAGTTTCCTATAAAAGTTTAGAGCATATTCTCAGCTCGAATACAATAAATTTCCTTGAGACGGATCAACTTCTTTCTGCGAATCTGCACGGGTTTAGGAAACATCGTTTGAGTGAAACTCAGCTTGCCCTTTTCTCACATGACATCTTGCGAGCCATTGATGAAGAGCAACAGCTAGACTGAGCTTTTCTCGATTTCAGAAAGGCAAATGACGCGGTGCCGCACTGCAGACTGCTAACGAAGATACGAGCATATGGAATAGGTTTACAGATTTGTGAGGGGCTGAAAGACTTCTTAAGTAATAGAATGCAGTACATTGTTCTCGACGGCGAGTGTTCATCAGAGACGAGTGTTCAAATGTTCAAATGTTTGTTAAGCTTAAGGAACTTAACTTCGGGGTCATCACTCCCGATACTTACAAACTACTCATGAACTACCTTATACTAAAAACGACACAAACATCCTTGCCCAAGGGGGGATTCGAGCCCCCGAACGTAGTTGCCGTGCAGAATATGACTGGCGCGCCGCAGACCGCTCGGCCACTGCGGCTGGCAGAGATGAGTGTATCGTCAGGCGTGACCCAGGGGAGTGTGATAAGACTGCTATTATTTTATATCTATATACATGATCTGATGGACAAAGTAACTTATCATTTGCGACTGTTTGCTGATGATTCTGTGCTGTATGAGAAGGTATAGTCATTAATTGACTGTAATAACATACAGGATGACTCAAAATTTCTAGTTGGTGTGAAGAATGGCAGCTAACTCTAAATGTGGAAAAATGTAAGGTGATGCACATGAGTAGGAAAAACAATCCCATAAAGTTCGAATACAGCTTCTTGATCCAGTCACGTCTTTCAAATATCTAGGGGTAACATTGCAGAGCAATATGAACATGTATGGACAATTGTGAGTAAGGCGGACAGCCGGCTTCGGAGTATTGGGAGAATTTTGGGAAGATGTACTTCATCTGCAAAGGATACCGCAAATAAAACGTTTGTACGACCACGTATTGAGTATTGCTCAAGTGTTTGGGTCCCTCAGCAGATCAGTTTAAAGGAAGAAATGAATGCAGTTGAGAGGCGAGCAGCAACGATCGTTTGTGGTAGGTTCGACTAACGCGCGAGTCACGGAAATAATCCGCGAATTCGAATGGGAATCGCTGGAGGAAAGATGACTTTCTTTTCGAAAATTTTTGTTGAGCTGACTGCTGCACGACCTTTCTGCCGCTTACTTACATTTCGCGTAAAGATCACAAAGACAAGAAAAGAGAAATTTGGGCTCGTACAGAGGCATATACACATTCATTTCTCCTCGTTCTATTTCGGAACAGAATATGAAAGGGAGTGCCTAGTGGTGGTACAGTGTACCCTCCGCCACGTACCTTATGATAGATTGCGGAGTATGTATGTAGATGTAGATATGATGGCACGACTGCTCACTAACATTTGTACATTTGTACATTTCAATTTAAGGAACTAATACATGTTCAGACATAAAAATATCGTAAGTACTGTCCATAAAGTATTTCAAATTACTAAATCATTCCCTATTTCAGGAAAAGGTACCACTCTCAGATTAAAAATTATACAGTGTTGTGGCTTGACAAGTAAATATTCTGTCGGTAGGCCAAATATTTCCAATACCAGGTAAATAGGTACCAGGTCCTACAATCCAGAACCGGTGCTACAATAATCCAACCGATTATTATCAACAGATTTATATTTTTACAAAGTTGACAGGATGCGTCGCGAATAAAATTGGTAGTGTAGAAGTAATAAAATGAAATTCCATACCGAATGCCATAGTTTTACGGCATAAGCAGCGGAAACGTAGTAAGCGATAAACTTCATTCCCTCTATAATTTTGTTGACCCGTCAACAGGTAAAATGTTTGTAAACTTTTTAAAATGTTTGTTAATTTTGTTGCAAATCACTAAGGCTCTCAGGTTTTTATATCCCTAAATTAATTAATGACAGTCGACAATCGTCGGTAGGAGAATGATCTTAAATGGTGAGAATGGAACACTTCTTAAAGAAGAGTAGCCTAGATCACATTTAAAGCAAAATTACTTTATTTCACTAGTAGTTTCGGCAATACTTGTTGCCATTATCAAGTGACAGGCCTACATTAAAAACTACAGTGCACATGTGCAGGAAAAGACTTCTGACATTCGTGGTTTACCAAATGGCCGACCAATAGCAAAAGGGGGGGGGGGGGGTGAGAAAACTGTTGGAATGTACAATTGCTGCTGGCAACTTCAAATCAGCTGTTGTTACATGTTCAGTGGTGGTTCTCTTGATGTGAAGTGAGAGACACACAATGTGTGTGTCACCATTTTATTTTTGACCACACACATTATTGTGTGTCTCACTTATCAAGAGAACCACCATTGAACACGTAACAACAGCAGATTTGAAGTTGCCAGCAGCATTTGTACGCCATGTCCGACAGTTGTCTCACCCCCCCCCCCCCTATTGCTATCGGTCGGCCATTTGGTAAACCACGTATTTGAGAAGTCTTTTCCTGCAGATGTGCACTGTAGTTTTTAATGTAGGTCTGTCACTTGATAATGGCAAGTATTGCCGAAACTAGTAGTGAAATAAAGTAATTTTGCTTTAAATGTGATCTAGGATACTCTTCTTTAAGAAGTGTTTCATCCTAAATTAATTGTTTCCTAACGATGAAGAATATTTGTTCCAAGTATCCAGTAAGATACTAGATTTTGAAAGAAATTTGGGTTTCCAATTTACTCTGATACTTTACAATTTCCGCGTCGGAGTGGCCAAGCGCATTGAAGCGCTATGCTCCGATGCACGAGGCCATTCCACGTCGGGGGTTCGAATCCCACCTCGGGCATGGATGTTTGTGCTGTCTTTAGTATTACGTAGTTCACAAGTAGTTTGTAAGTTTAGGGACTGATAACCCCGTAGTTAAGTCCTTTAAGCTTAACAAACATTTGAACATCTGAACTTCACAATTGCTGCAAATTTTCATTTTCTTGGTAACCACATTAAAATTGTGAATTTCGCTGCCTCTGTAACGTTCCGCCCTGGGCGATGACATGATTGGCCCCCTCTAGAACTGCTCCCGAGTTCCATGAATGGAACGATCTCCGTAGTGTAACGCTGTTCTCACCGCCATGTGTCTGTGGTGAAGTGTTTGTTTCGAAAGTTCGAGGCGTAATTTATCCAGACAAGACCAGCTATCTGATGTAACCAGATACGCGATTTATCCGATCGTTCCTATTGATTGATTGGCAGTGTAATCTCACTTATGTCATGCACGCTACAATCATGATTGACGACGCCGTCGGGAGAAAAGATGGAAAGCCCCCAAACCCCACGTTGGCGGGAAAATTTGTGTACTATCTCTCGTGGAATAATGAGAGGCGTGGCCTTCCAATTGCTCGTAGCCAACCTGTTGATTCACTGTCAAAATACTTCATTTAAATATTCGCACATTCAGCCAACCAGTTTTACCATTATCGATATTCTTGTTTCTAAGATGCCTTTTTGGAAGGCGAAATGTAGTGGATTTCCCCAGTGAGATGTGTACCACCTTTAAAGTAGTTTGTTATTAAAATCCCGTTTATAGATTTCGCTCATCGGAACGCAATCATACATTCTTACGTTTTCGCGCATGAATGTACGTAAAATGCGTAGTCAGTTATCGTGTCACGCATCTACATGTATATGCTTACATCACGTCTATAATCAACAAGTCACTTTTTTTATTTTTTGCGGAGGGTACTTTGTATATCATTGTCAATTCCTTCATTATCTCTTCCAGCCGTGTGTGGTTCCCCGGAAAAATGACTAAGGTAAGCCTGATTGTGGGATCTAATCCCTCTAATCATTCTGGTCTTTTCGCGAGGTGAAAAAAAGCTGTATATCGTTTGCCTCTTCTAGAAACATACCCATTCGGATAATTGACAGAGCCCCACACCATAATGCAGAGCTCTCCTGAAGGGGCTACCACTAGCACCACCAAATGCATACAAACATTCGTTTTTACGTCGTTCTGTGTGAGAGTGGAACAGGTGAGAAACTAACTAGTAGTGGTACTTAGTACCGCCCCCCACACACATCTGGGTTGCTTACGGAGTATATATGTAGATGCAGAAATTTTCATATCTTCTCCGAAAGCTTTCGCTTTACTGATCGAACTTGTAATAAAGCGGCCTTTTGTCATTTGAACTCCTCCCTCTATTAGTCCTATCTGGTAGACATTCCATGCTGACTTGTAGGTAATGATCAAATAGGTATATCGTTAAGTTACGTCCTTTGTTGATTCTTTACATTTCCAATAGCTTCTTCCAGAGTATCCTGCTTCTGCCTTTCCCAAGTATAATTTTATGTAGTCATTCCATTTTACGTCTTTCTTTATGCATAGTCAGAGATGGTTATGGGCGCTTCTGTTCCCAGTGAATGTCATGTAGCAGAGGATCTCTCTATATCTTCACAATGTTTTACATCAGTTTATGTCGATTTCAGCAAACAACGTGTAACAGAAAATATTCAGAAACTGCCAGTAAATCTTTATCCAATTATTAACATGCAATATCAGTTATCTTTATTATAAAGCCGCGGCGGAGCGCCCGAGAGTATTGAGGCGCTATGTTACGATACACGAGGTCGTTTACCGTCGGGGGTTCGAATCCCCCCCCTCGGGCATGTATGTGCCGTCTTTAGTATAAGCTAGTTCATAAGTAGTTTGTAAGTTTAGGGACTGATGACCACGCAGTTAAGTCCCATAAGCATTACAAACATTTGAACATTTTATTCTACATCTACATGGGGTACTCTGCAAATCACATTTAAGTGCCTGGCAGAGGGTTCATCGAACCACCTTTATACTATTTATCTCCCATTCCATTCTCGAATAACGCGCGGGAAAAAAGAACATTTCTCCGTACGAGCTCTGATTTCTTGTTTTTTATTCTGATGATCATTTCTACCTATGTAGGTGGGAGTCAGCAATAAATTTTCGCATTAGGAGGAGAATGTTGGTGATTGGAGTTTAGTAAGTAGACAACGCCGCAGCGTTGTTTAATGATTGCCATCCCAGATCCTGTATCATTTCCGTGATGCTGTCTCCCCTATATCGTGACAATTTATTACAGCAGAGATATTCATTTCTATTGATGAAATATATTCATATAACCCATATTACAGAATTTGCCTCTCTGAAAATCATGTGACTGCTGGCATAGATTGGTAAACATTTCAGAATATAAGCTAGCTTGTTATTTAGATATAGAGGGAGAAAGAGTTGTCTAATTTATTAAAAAGTGCCATTAGTTCAAGAATATTGACATTAAAAACTTCTGTCTTGTGCAGCATTAACAAGCGAGCGTAACAGAAGTAGAGTTCCATAACAGCTGCTATATAATAGCTCCATTTGGCTATTTAACAGGATGAAACAAATCTTTGTTGATAGTGACTTTAATACAGATTTTCTTCCAGTAAACATTTACTGCAGCAAGTGACATTGTCTTTCAATGCAAATCACACTGTAAACTTTCCAACAAGGAAAAATGAATAGTCTAGGACAGCCAGTGATAACATTTTAAAAATACAAATCTAAGGGGGAAAAATCATATAATAAAACCAATAATCGATGGCCTCTCAGATCATGACTAGCAGTTCCTTGTTGTAGATGTAGATTCAAAGTAGATTATAAAGACTACTAAATCTGAAAACAGGAGAGTAGTCAGTCCTCAAAAACTTGAGTATTTCAGGTGACTGTTCAAAGATATGAACTGCAAATATGTACATAGCGCTCATGACATGAACGACAAACATAATATATACGTTAATAATGTCAGTACCATGTTTGAAAACTATATACCTCTAAACGTAATACAAATTAGCCAGGTGTCTATAATAAAACCATAATTTATACAAGGGAATACAGATTTCCTGTAATGTATCTGTCAGCCAAGAATAGCTCCAGTGCTGATTTAGCTAAATACAAGGAATACTACACAATATTAAGAAAATGCAGTATGAGAAGGAGATAGCAATGTCAGACAACAAAATGAAAACAATGTGGGATATAGGGAAAGAGGAAACTGGTAGAACCAGAAAGAAACAAGAGCAGATAGCATTAAGAGTCGATGAGACATTAGTATCTAGGGTGTATCGTGACAATTCTTTTTAACATCTACTTCATATCTGTTACTGATAGTATTGGATTATCAGGTTATATTGCCAGAAGCAGAGATTTTTTTTTTCAGATGAAAAACGCACTCCATTAAATAGCATGTCGATCGTAGTTCTAGAAAGTTCTGCTGATGGCATTTTCATAAACATTAAATAAATGTTTTAAAGCCAACTCATTGGCATTAATCTTTGAAAAGACTCGCTAGATGCAATTCAGAACATATAACAGGTTTCCATCCAAAGCTGACAACTTGATAATAAATTCAGTTGGGAGGAGGGTACCACAGAAATGCATAAACGACTTAACAAATCTGTCTTTACAATTAGAGTGTCATCAGACGTAGGCGACATAAAAATAAAAAAGCTTGCATATTTTGCTTACTTTAATTCTATAATTTTAATATGATACAATATTTTGAGGTAACTATTCAAATAAAGCAAACGTTTTCAGAGTCCAAAAGCATGTAATGTGTGATGTAAATCCACGGACATCCTGTAGAAGGTTCTTCAAAGTGAAAGACCACCGTTAATTGTAAAATTAACTCTAGGTGCAAGGAGCCAGTTGAAAGCTTACTTTTAACATATAACTCTGGCCGTAAAACCAGCTAAGGAATTCGCGTGAACTACTGACTACATCCTGCAACAGAATCTTGTAGCCTGGCCCAAAATTTAGAACTTACTCAAACTTTACTTTAGCAGCGGGAAGACAAAGAGACGGTGGCCAAGATACGTCGTAGATCACGATAATTACACACAATCATTAATATACAAGCCACCCCAAACTAAATACTTTCATGAAGGTGACTGTGAGAACATTTATGGCGCATCGGAATTAAAAATATGATAATTTGCATCTGAATTTGTTCTCAGCACTGGTGAAAAACAACATGAAATAAGAAGTGGAAGATATTCGTTGACTTATATTCATAATTAGGATAAAGTTTCACTGATAATAAATTATATACTCACTTCAAACATGAGCAAATGGGGGCACCAATTTTGTTAAACAATAAAAATGCATCCCCATTTAAAATAAGTAATCTGAACTGAACAGGAGGAGGTGTTTACAATCAACAAGGATTCAGCCACTAACATGTGCGGAGCAAAGCGAAACTCACCCAACTCGGCGCGCTGATACGAAGCAGAAGCATGCGCGGCCATCGTAGGCGAAATTCAGCGAACCAGGATGTACCACACAACACAAGAAAAGTAAACTTCGTAGGTCGCTCTGGTCTTTCTTTACTTGAGATGCTACGCGATAATAACGAGATTAATTTCCATTCAAATCAAACCATGAACATGCGGAATTATTGAGACACACAACACGTGTCTGCTACATTACAAACGTTCAAATGTTTGAAACTTAGCAGATTAAAATTGTGTGCCGGAACCGGGACTCGAACCTGGGACCTTTGCCTTTCGCGGGCAAGCGCACTACCGACTGTGCTATCCCGACACGACTCAAGATGCCGCCTCACAACTTTACTTCCGCCAGTACCTCGCCTCCTACTTTCCAAACTTCACAGAAGCTCTCCTGCGAACCATGCAAGACTAGCACTCCTAAAAGAAAGGATATGGTGGAGACATGGCTTAGCCACAGCCTAAGGGATGTTTCCAGAATGAAACTTTCACTCGGCAGCGGAGTGTGCGCTGATGTGAAACTTCTGTGAAGTTTGGAAAGTAGGAGGCGAGGTACTGGCGGAAGTAAAGTTGTGAGGCGGCATCTTTAGTCGTGTCGGGATAGCACAGTCGGTAGTGCGCTTGCCCGGAAAGGTCCCAGGTTCGAGTCCCGGTTCTGGCACACAATTTTAATCTGCCAGGAAGTTTCATATCAGCGCACACTCCGCTGCAGAGTGAAAGTTTAATTCTGTTCAAATGTTTGTATAGATTATGGGACTTAACTACAGGGTCATCAGTTCCTAAACTTACAAACTACTTATGAATTAGCTAATACTAAGGACGGCACAAATATCCATGCCCGAGGGGGGATTCGAACCCCCGACCGTAGTGGCCGTGCAGACCGTGACTGGAACGCCTCAGTCCCCTCTGTTGTGTCCTTAGCGATCACACAGAAAGGTGGGTCCAGGTTGTAGGCCGCAATCGGGAACGAGAATTCCAAAAAGGTCCCGCAAAAACATGAAGACGTTGCCAGGGCCCGGTCGCTTTCGGCCACGAAAAGAACCGGCGCGGTGGAGCGGACTGGTGCTCTGCACAAACGCGACAACGGGACGTCATACGCTCTATGTCCCCGTCGATGCCCTTCCACGTACAATGGCGGCGGGCTAACTGCTTCGTTCGGACTACACCCCAATGGCCCTCGTGAAGAAGTTGCAGGACTTGTGCGCGTAACGACGTCGGCACAACCACTCGCAACTGATCCGCTCCGCTGCGGAGCAAGATGACACCGTCTTGCAACGAGAGCTCATTACGGTGCGCAAAAAATCGGCGAACTTCGGTGTCTGCAATATGCTTCGAAGATCGGGGCCAACCCGAACGAAGATAATGTACTAACTTGTTCAATGTCGGATCGGCGGCGGTAGCCCGTGGCACCGTCCGAGAATCAAGAGGAAAAGATGCAAGCCAATCGGAAACCTGGGCGTCGAGCGCAAAACAAGACGCCGGCGACGAATCAAAATCTGGATCAGAGCCCACTGGAAGGCGGGATAAGACATCCGCGTTAGCGTGTTTCGATGACGGGCGATACAAAATTTCATAATTGTAAGAAGACAAAAGCAGAGCCCAGCGTTGCAATTTATGGGCAGTCGTTTCCGGGAGAGGTTTGTGAGGGTGAAACAACGATTGCAATGGTTTGTGGTCTGTAACAAGAAAAAATTTCCGACCATATAAATAATGGTGGAACTTCGTGACACCATATACCAGAGCAAGCGCCTCCTTCTCTATCTGAGAGTACCTGCGCTGCGCATCAGTAAGCAACTTTGATGCAAAAGCAATTGGACGATCCTGTTGTCCAATCCGGTGTGACATCACAACGCCAATCCCATAGGCTGAGGCATCGGCAATCGCAAAAACTTAAATAAACCAATAGGAGTATTGATAACTAAAACATTCTGCGATTTCTCATCTAAAGGCACTTGCAAATAAGCATCTTTTAAATCAATTTTAGAAAAGTACTTTCCCGCCCCGAGTTGGTCCATGAGTTCTTCTGGGCGTGGTAGCGGGAATGTGTCCACAACCAGTTGAGGATTAACTGTCTTCTTAAAATCGGCGCAGATACGGAGCCGACCCGACGGCTTACGGACAATCACTATGGGGGAGGCCCACTGACTGGCAGAAATAGGTTCTATAACACCGTTGCGTTGCAATTCTGAAAGTTCAAATGCCACTTGGTCCTGCAGGGCGAGAGGCACACGGCGGGCACGACAAAACTTGGGTTGGGCCGATTCCTTGAGTGTCACTTGGGCAATAAACTTTGTTGTCCTACCAAGGCCATCTGTGAAAAGTACAGCGAAGTCCTTGCACAATTTATCTAAGCTGTCGGTGGGCACACGATTGAACAGTCAGCACATTTTCCTGTATACTCATGTTGAACAAGTCGAATAAATCTAGTCCAAAAATGTTTGTTGAATCTTCCGAACACAGTACATGGAAAGTCATTGCGTACGATGTCGGTACTTTGCGGGCAAGCTACATTTACCGAGTACCTGTATAGTGTCCCCATTGTATGCTGACAATTGTACAGGAGTAGGTTGCAACGGAGGTTGGCCCAGCAACTTGTAAGTTCGATAATTTAGTAACGAAAGTGACGCTCCCGTATCTAACTGTAATTCCACAGGCAAGTTTTGAATCGTAAGGTTCACAAACAGTTTATTGTTCTTACGAAGCAACGGGGTCTGTTCACTTTTATTGGACACTGCAACACGAGATTTGTTTGAGACAACATTTATGAAATGCTCGTTCACTGTACTAGAAGTGATTAAATTTGTAGACGGCTCACCAGGTACCTGTCGCTGTCTTTGTAAACACACCGATTGTACATGTCCTTGCTTTCCACACGCAAAACACAGCTTTTCGCGAGGGGCAGTCACTTCGTTTATGTTTGGACAAACAACGTGGACAAGATTTTCTAACATTACGAATGGTGTCCGTGTAGCTCTGGCGCTTGTTGTCTTTCTGACGTAAGGCGTCCGAGCGGGGAGTCCGTGGCAGTTTCCGCGAACTTTGTTTATTGCCTCGGCGGTCGCTGCGGCCAGCCGTGTGTCGCTCATTTTGAGACGCTACACTACACACTTGAGGAGAGTCAAAGCACTGGGTAGCTAATTCACACGCGTCCTGATCAATAATAGTCAATACCTGTTTGTAATGAGGGATTACTATATTGTAAAATTTTGTCCCTAACTTTGTGGTCTGTCACATTTTGTGTTACCGCGTCCCTGATCATAGAATCCGCATAGGAAGCACCACACACGCACTTAAATTGACATTTTTTTGTCATTCCCTGCAGTTCGGTCACCCATTGACGATACGTCTGATTTTCCTTCTTTCTAAGTCTAAAAAACTGATAACGGGCGGCCGCTACATGCACGTGGTCTGAATAGTACTTTGAAAGGGCGTCTACTAAGGTGGAAAACTGCACTTGATCGGGTTTATTATCCGGGAACAGCTTTTCAGCAATCGCGAAGACTTGGGGGCCACACCACGACAAAAAAAAATGAATTTTGTCAGTACCTGGTACGTGATAGGCGATGAAATGCTGCTCCAACTGCTGAACATATTTTTCCCAGTCCTTGTCTTCGTTGAAGGGACGGAAAGACGGCACTACCTTCGGTGTGGTGGCTGCTGGCTGCTGTTGCGACAGTTGCTGTGCTTGAGCCTGCAGTACTTGAGACAGTAGTCCTTGCAGAGCTGCTGTTTGTTGCGCCTGTGCCTGAATAACAGAGAATAAATCAACAAGTGTAGGTGGCGCGTTGCCTGGCTGTGACAGTTGAGGAAGCCCGGCAGAAACTGTGGGTGGGGGAGCAGTCATGCTTACAAAATCTCACAAACAACAACAACAAGAAAAGAAACACGCATTCCTTAGCAATATAACAACTTTCTTACTACTTTCCCAAACAACAAAATTAACCAATACGCCAGAGCATTGAACGAAGACCAAGACAACAAACCCTATATTGGCACGTGTGTGCGGGGTGTCGCAGTGCTTGCGAAAAATTTGACCACTTGAGCAACGTCGGCAAGGCAATGCAGTGCGCTACTTACAAATACAGCCAATTACAATAGTATCTACTATCCCATCCTCGTCGCCATGTTTCTGTTGTGTCCTTAGCGATCACACAGAAAGGTGGGTCCAGGTTGTAGGCCGCAACTCTGAAGAATTTCTATAGACATAGAACCATTAGTAGTGTATTTTAGAATTAGTGCGATACATAAATACAAACAAGTACAGCAGCTATCCTAGTTAGAAACACGCGATGTATTCCGAGGAGTGCTGGTCGGCGTCCGAAGATCTTCTGGTCTTCTCGTCTTCTTTCACTGCCTAGGAAGGCGCTGGCGGCGCCCCCATCGGCCGTGGCTTCGCGGGGCGCTCTCTGTGGCGGCCCGCGAAGGTGATGTTGCCAACCTATCTCAGCTATCGATATAGCACCCTCGGCCACCACGGCCGGCACTACATTACATATTCGCACCCCACTGAAGGGCAAGTGCTTAAAGATTGTATTTATTTTAACAAAAACCAACGGAAACACAGATTACGAAGCTGGAATATACAATAGGAAGGCTCTGGTGTGTGAGCAGTGGCGAGCACTCAAGTGAATAGCTATAAACTCTTGAAGTCGGAGTTCGTTCGGAGCCACGTGGTTCCGAAAACCAGTAAAAATACATAAATTCAATTTCCAAAAAATAAAGAAAAATAGCTACAGAATGCAACCCTTAGAAATGCGTAGGATATCATGAGGAAACTAAAGAAATACAGTTAGCCCCTACTGGGATGGTTTTACATGGATGGACAAAGTCCAGTCTTCAAAAATCAGAAAAGTGAAATAAGTTCAACGTTGGGGCAAATCAACTAATAAATAGGGCATGCAGCCCCTATATATACGTAGTATTTCATAAGCAAGCTTATAAAGGGGGTCGTACGAGGCTAGAAGAGAATTTATTGGAGGGTCTGAATGCAAAGTACAAGTTTGTAAACGAAACAGCAATTTAAAAATAGACGGTGAGGAGATTGCAAGGTACTAATGGAAATCAGAAAGATACATGCATAATTTCTTGCCTGAAAGGCATAGAAACAGACATGGGGTAGCTGAACGCTTTGTTCTAAGGACACAACACTTGGAGTACACATCACTCGCGGAAGGAGGAAGGGAAAAGAATATTTCACTTGCACTATACAGAATAAAAATATTCCACATATTATTCGCGTTCCAAAAAGCTAGAAAGAAATTAAACAGATTTCATACACCGCCAGCTAGTCTCACACAAGTTACCGATTCCCAGCCATTATCAAACCGAATTATTTGCATATTCACCACATTTACCTATGCAGAATCACTAAATGAAATTGAATACCTTTCCGTACATGATCGGAGAAACTTATCCCGAAACATAAACCTAAGATCTGAAGTCTAAGAAACCAGACAACGAATCCCTACCATCTCAAGAGAGAAAAGAAAATCCATAACGTCTTACCAGGTCAAGGCACAGCCACAGAATGTCCAGATCGGCCACCCAGTCCCCTCTACCAGCCGCCGGAAATCGTACCGTAAATCGGCAAAACCCAGGAAAATGGATGGTGGGGAAGAGCTTAAAATTGAACGTCTTGCTGAGGCTTGGTAACAGGGCGTTGCCAACCCAACTTGTAACCAAAAGGTGGAGGAACCTCTTTGGTAGCATCAAAAGCAGAGTTTGGTAACGACTACCTATCAATACGAAGCCAGAGAAACACTAGTACTGAGCAGCCAGCAGCCGACGGCGAAAATTCTCATACATACACACAGACTAGCATGCTAGAAGATTCTCATACATGCACATACAGAATAAAGTAAGTACACATTCTCACAGGGACAGTGGCGTCACGGAGAAACAAACATTTAAAAACATGAACACACTGATAAACTATTAGCATAATAAAATCCCAGCAATATTACAGAAACATTTTAAAAACATTAAATGAAATGCTATTCCTCATGCCTCCTAACGATAGGGGTTCTCGTTTAGCAAAAAAAAGGCCGTCTAGTGAGCTTAGATAAATTACAAAGTTAAAAACTAAGGAAGCCGTCCCTTTCATGCCTTTCGACTATAACTGCTGTCTGGTTTCTGTACAAATTGAATATAGCTGTTTCCTCCCTATATTTTATCACTGCTACCTTTAAAATTTGAAAGAAAGTATTCCAGTCAACTTTCTCATAAGCTTTCTGTAGATCTAGAAATGCTAAAAACGTAGGTTTCCCTTTCCTGAACACACCTTCCCAGATAACTCGTGATGTATTTCCTCTCGTGTTCCTACATTTCTCCTCAATCGAAACGGATCTTCCCCAAGATCAGATTACACAAGTTTATCCATTTGTCTGTAAATAATTCAAGTTAGTATTTTGCAACTATAACTAATAAAACTGGTCTACATCTACATAGATACTGGCATATCACAATGAAGTGCATGGAAGTGGCTTCATCGAACAGTCCTTATGATATCACTCTACAGTTCCATTTGCTGAGAGCTCGCGGGAGAAGGAAACACCTAAATATTTCCGTTTTCAATCTGATTTTTCTTATCTTATTTTAATGATCATGTCTCTCTATGTACGTGGATGCTAAAAAGTAATTTCGCATTCGGGAGAGAACTTTGACGAAAGAAAGTTCGAAAATAGATCTCCTCGCAACGTATAACGCCTCTCTTATAATGATTTCTACCCCAACTAGTGCATCATTTCTGTGACACTCACTCCCCTGCGTCGCGATAATACAAATACCTTCTGAACTCTCTCTAAAAAGTCTGTCTGTCCCCGCCTAGGTGGGGATCACAGCAATGCGCAGCACTAATACAAAATAGGACGCACAAGTATAGTGTAAGCAGTTTCTTTAGTACAGCTGTTGCATCTGCCAATGATACATAGCCCTTGGTTCGTCTTCCCTACATTATTTTCTGTGTATTCTTGCAAAATTTAATTTTTTGCAATTGTTACTCCAAGGGATTTAGTTGAATTTACTGCCGGCAGATTTGACTGATTTACTGATTGAACGGGTTTATTTTAGTGGTCATATGGATGACTTAACACTTCTCATTATTAAGGGTCAATTGGCAATTTTTGCACCATGCAGATAGCTAAATCATTGTTCAGCGCTTTTGATCTTCTGGTGACTTTATTAACAGATATATGATAACATAGTCCGCGAACAGTATAAGTGAGCTAATCAGATTGCCTCCTAAATCGTTTCTAAAAGTAAGGGGCAGTAGGGGCCCTATAACACATCCCTGAAGAACGCTAAATAATTCTATAATTTTCATATTTGTATCGCAATCACGTCTAAAGACAGCAACATACTTTATTTTTTCGATTATCTCTTAAACTGATCAATATTTTACCACAAATTCATTGGTAGCTGCTCTTAAATGTTACACATGCAAGTAGGTCGTCCTAGGAATTAAATTGCAGATTGTAACTGAATCAGTTCGACAGTTAGCTGCAATGAGTTACTCCTGAAATGAGCGTTTGTTTACTTTAGTATTCCTCCTTTGCCATTTAAAAGTAGTAAATCAGATACTACTGTTGCATTATGAGTTACTTTCTAGAAAGTTTACAGGCATATTAATGATATTTACTGCATCGGGTACATCATGGTACTATATAGCTGACTAGCTAGGAAAGATTTGTTGCTAGTATTGCATAATAATTTTAATGAACTGTTTTTTTCAATGTTTTTCTCATTATATGTTGTTGTTGTGGTCTTCAGTCCGGAGACTGGTTTGATGCAGCTCTCCACAATACCCTATCCTGAGCAAGCCTCTTCATCTGCTCATAAGAACGGCAACCTACATCTGTCTGAATCTGCTTACTGTATCCATCTCTTGGTCTTCCTCTGCGATTTTTACCCCACACACTTCCCTCTAATGCTAAATTCACAATTCCTTGATGTCTAAGAATGTGTCCCACCAATCTATCCCTTCTTTTAGTCAAGGTATGCCAGAAATTTCTTTTCTCCCCAATTCTGTTCAGTACCTCCTCATTAGTTACGCGATCCACCCACCTAATCTTCAGCATTCTTCTGTAACACCATATTTCAAAAGCCTCAATCCTCTTCCTGTCTGCACTGTTTATCGTCCATGTCTCACTCCCATACAAGGCAACACTCCATACAAATGCCCTCAGAAAGGACTTCCTTAGGCTTAAATCAATATTCGATGTTAACAAATTTCTCTTTTTCAAAAACGCTTTTCTACCCATTGCCATTCTGCATTTTATATCCTCTGTACTGCGACCATCATTTGTTATTTTACTTCCCAAGTAACAAAACTCATCTACCTCCTTTATTGCTTCGTTTCCCAATCTAATTCCTTCAGCATCACCTGATTTTCTTACACTGCACTCCATTACCCTAGTTTTGCTCTTGTTAATGTTCATCTTATATGCACCTTTCAGCACACTATCCATTCCGTTCAATTGCTCTTCCAGGTCCTTTGCTGTATCTGATAGAATTACTATGTCGTCGGCAAAACGCAATGTTTTTAATTCTTCGCCCTGAACTTTAATTCCTTCTCCAAATTTCTCCTTGCTTTCCTTTATAGCTTGCTCAATGTACAAATTGAATAACATTGGAGAAAGGCTACAACCCTGACTCACTCCCTTCCCAACCACTGCATCCCTTTCATGCCCTTCAACTCTGACAACAACTGTCTGGTTTTTGTACAAGTTGTAAATAACCTTACGCTCCCTATATTTTACTCCTGCTTGCTTCAGAACTTCAAAGAGTTTATTTCAATCAACATTGTCAAAAGCCTTCTCCAAATCTACAAAAGCTAGAAATGTAGGTTTCCCTTTTCTTAATCTATCTTCTAGGATAAGCCGTAAAGTGAGTATTGCCTCCCGTGTTCCTACATTTCTCCTGAACCCAAACTGATCTTCCCCGAGGTCAGCTTCTACCAACTTTTCCATCCTTCTGTATATAATTCGCGTTAATATTTTGCAACCATGACTTATTAAACTGATGGTTCTGTAGTTTTCACACCTGTCTGCACCTGCTTTCTTAGGGATGGGGATTATAACATTTTTCTTAAAGTCTGAGGGTACTTCGCCTGTCTCATACATCTTACACACCAGGTGAAACAGGTCTGTCATGCCTGGTTCTCCCAGAGACTTCAGTAGCTCTGAGGGAATATCATCTACTCCAGGAGCCTTGTTTCGACTTAGGTCTTTCAGGGCTCTGTCAAATTCTTCTCTCAGTACAGTATCTCATTTCATCTTCATCTACATCCTCTTCCCTTCCTACAATATTGTCTCGAAGTTCATTTCCTTTGTAGAGCCCCTCTATATACTCTTTCCACCTTTCAGCTTTCCCTTCTTTGCTGAGAACTGGTTTTCCATCCGTGTCCTTGATATTCATAGAGCTGTTTTTCTTATCTCCAAATGTTTCTTTTATTTTCCTGTAGGCTGTATCTATTTTTCCCCTATTTATACATTCTTCTACATCCTTGCATTTGCCTTCTAGCCACTCCTGCTTAGCCATTTTGCATTTCCTGTCAATCTTATTTCTTAGTCGTCTGTACTCCATTTTGCCTGTTTCATTTACTGCATTTTTATATTTCCTCCTTTCATCGATTAAATTTAGTATCTCCTGTGATATCCAAGGATTTTTTGTAGGTCTTTCCTTCCTACCTATTTTGTCCTCTGCTACTTTCACTATTTCATCTCTCAATTTTACCCATTCCTCCTCTACTGTTTTATTTTCCCTTGTTTCTGTCAATTGTTGCCTAAAGCTCCCTCTGAAATTCTTAAGAACCTCAGGTTCCTTCAATTTATCCAAGTCCCACCTCCTTATTTTCCTACCTTTTTGTAGTTTCTTCAGTTTCAGCCTCCAGTTCATAACCAACAAGTTATGGTCAGAGTCTATATCTGTCCCTGGGTATGTCTTACACTGTAAAACCTGGTTCCGAAATCTATGTCTTACCATTATAAAACCTATCTGGTATCTCCCGGTGTCTCCTGGTCTCTTCCACGTATACAACCTTCTTTTGTGATTCTTGAACCAGGTGTTTGTTATAACTACATTATGTTCCGTGCAAAATTCTACCAGGCCGCTTCCTCTTTCATTCCTTTTGCCCAGACCATATTCACCTACTATCTTCCCTTCCCTTCCTTGTCCTACTACCGAATTCCAGTCTCCCATAACAATTAAGTTTTCCTCTCCATTAATTGTCTGAATAATTTCCTTTAGCTCCTCATATATTTCTTCGATTTCCTCATCATCGGCAGAGCTAGTTGGCATATAAACCTGTACTATTGTTGTCGGTGTTGGCTTCGTATCGATCTTGACAATGATAATTCGATCACTGTGCTGGTCATAGTAGTTTACCCGCATTCCTATTTTCTTATTCATTATCAATCCTACTCCTGTGATACCCCCAATTGATTTTGTATTTATAATCCTGTACTCACCTGACCAGAAATCCTGTTCATCCTGCCACCGAACTTCACTAATCCCCACTATATCTAACTTCAACCTATCCATTTCCCTTTTTAAATTTTCTAATTTTCCTACTCTATTAAGGGATCTAACATTCCACGCTCCGACCCGTAGAATGCCAGTATTGTCTTTCCTGATGATCACATCCTCCTGAGTAGTCCCCACCCGGAGATCCGAATGGGGGACTATTTTACCTCCGGAATATTTTACCCGAGAGGATGCCATCATCATATGTTCATACATTAGAGCTGCATGTTCTCGGGAAAGGTAACGGCTGTAGTTTCCCCTTGCTTTCAGCCGTTCGCAGTAGCTGTGTGGCAAAGCCACATTAGCTGATGTTACAAGGCCAGCTCAGTCAATCATCCAGACTGTTGCCCCTGTAACTACTGAAAAGGCTGCTGCCCCTCTTCAGGAACCACACGTATGTCTGGCCTCTCCACAGATACCCCTCCGCTGTGGTTGCACCTACGGTACGGCTATCTGTATCGTTGAGGCACGCAAGCCACCCCACCTCGGCAATGTCTGTGGTTCATGGGAGTGGTCTCATTATATACTCTCTATAAATTAATATACTCTCTATAAATTAATCGTAGCAGTTTCTACATCTTCTAACAAAAGTCATGCATTAAAGGCTTAAAGCACTGCAGCTAGGAAAACGAAGCCGCGTCGGAATATCCGTGCGCACTGACGCACCTTGCTGTGGTGCCGTCGGAGGTTCGAGTCCTCCCCGGGGCACGGTTGTACTTGTTGTAGTTACCTTAGTATAACTTAGTTTAAGTAGTTTGTAAGCTAGCGACTAACAACCAAGTAGTCGAGTCCCATAGATTTACAAACATTTGAACATTTATTGAGAAAACCCATTGTGTGTGTGTGTGGTTGTTATTATTTGTTGACATAAGTTTAATAACCTTATGTTGAATATACTTAAAGTTGAGAATACATATGCTTGAAACATTGCTACTGCTGATTCTAGAATTAGTAGTATTATTTGTCCAATAATTAAGATAACATAATTTGTGTGTGTGTGTGTGTGTGTGTGTGTGTGTGTGTGTGTGGCTGTGCTCCCGGGCGTGTTTGCTACAGTGGTGAAGGCTTGCAGTGTGGTGCGGTCAACTCGTGTCATGCCCCGGCAGAGTGAGCCCCCTTACAGCAGAGGAAGCGGAGCGCGCGGCCGGCAGCCGGCCAATAACTCGCTGGATGGAGAGGCGCACGGCTCCCTTAGCGCTCGCTCATTACGCGCCAAGTGGCTGCCTGCTGCCGCTGCCTCGCTTGCCAGAGTTATTGGGAGGGCGGGCGCGCTACCAGACCCGCTCCCTGCGCGCCGCTGCCTGCTGGCTCGGCCCCACGAATGGCGATCGCGACAGGATACGTCGCGCACACTTCTTTTATTTACACTGGCGCCGTGGAAGCTCGCGTTACCATGAAACGTGTCCATAAAAAATTATTCTTGTAAGAAAATGTCTAATATTGTGCCTTCTGTTTTGTATCGAGTAACTTGCTTGCAAGAAAATGTATAATATCGCTTCTACTGTATGTATCGATATGTGTACTTAACTCTGTGAAGTTTCACCTTTGGCAAAGATCATGTATTGCATAGCATTGTAGCTCGCACTGAGAGAGAGTAGCACTTATGGTTCAGCTCGCTTAGAGAGCGGTTGAGTTGTGTGTATGGCTCCGATGTAGAGCAGATGCTGCTTTGCCAGCAAGTCAGAAGTTGTATTATGTAGGTAATGTAACGCTGATTATTAATAATAAGTAACAAAGTTGACCTTTCTTTCCTGTTTCATTTACGTAGTTAGAAAATTAACCTACTTCCTTCATTTGATAATTAGTTATTAGTGGATTTAAAGTGCAGTATTGATTTTAATAATATTGTTGAACAGATTTCGTTATTGGTGCCATAGTAAATGATAGTTAATTGACTGTTGTTGTTGTGGTCTTCAGTCCGGAGACTGGTTTGATGCAGCTCTCCACAATACCCTATCCTGAGCAAGCCTCTTCATCTGCACATAAGAGCGACAACCTACATCTGTCTGAATCTGCTTACTGTATCCATCTCTTGGTCTTCCCCTGCGATTTTTACCCCAAACACTTCCCTCCAACGCTAAATTCACAATTCCTTGATGTCTAAGAATGTGTCCTACCAATCTATCCCTTCTTTTAGTCAGGGTATGCCAGAAATTCCTTTTCTCCCTAATTCTGTTCAGTACCTCCTCATTAGTTACGCGATCCACCCACCTAATCTTCAGCATTCTTCTGTAGCACCATATTTCAAAAGCCTCAATCCTCTTCCTGTCCGCACTGTTTATCGTCCATGTTTCACTCCCATACAAGGCAACACTCCATACAAATGCCTTCAGAAAGGACTTCCTTAGGCTTAAATCAATATTCGATGTTAACAAATTTCTCTTTTTCAAGAACGCTTTTCTACCCATTGCCATTCTGCATTTTATATCCTCTGTACTGCGACCATCATTTGTTATTTTACTGCCCAAGTAACAAAACTCATCTACCTCCGTTATTGCTTCGTTTCCCAATCTAATTCCTTCAGCATCACCTGATTTTCTTACACTGCACTCCATTACCCTAGTTTTGCTCTTGTTAATGTTCATCTTATATGCACCTTTCAGCACACTATCCATTCCGTTCAATTGCTCTTCCAGGTCCTTTGCTGTATCTGACAGAATTACTATGTCGTCGGCAAAACGCAATGTTTTTAATTCTTCGCCCTGAACTTTAATTCCTTCACCAAATTTCTCCTTGCTTTCCTTTATAGCTTGCTCAATGTACAAATTGAACAACAATGGAGAAAGACTACAACCCTGTCTTACTCCCTTTCCAACCACTGCATCCCTTTCATGCCCTTCAACTCTAACAACCGCTGTCTGGTTTTTGTACAAGTTGTAAATAACCTTACGCTCCCTATATTTTACTCCTGCTTGCTTCAGAACTTGAAAGAGTTTATTCCAATCAACATTGTCAAAAGCCTTCTCCATATCTACAAAAGCTAGAAATGTAGGTTTGCCTTTTCTTAATCTATCTTCTAGGATAAGCCGTAAAGTGAGTATTGCCTCCCGTGTTCCTACGTTTCTCCTGAACCCAAACTGATCTTCCCCGAGGTCAGCTTCTACCAGCTTCTCCATCCTTCTGTATATAATTCGCGTTAATATTTTGCAACCATGACTTATTAAACTGATGGGTCTGTAGTTTTCACACCTGTCTGCACCTGCTTTCTTAGGGATGGGGATTATAACATTTTTCTTAAAGTCTGAGGGTATTTCACCTGTCTCATACATCTTACACACCAGGTGAAACAATTTTGTCATTGCTGGTTCTCCCAGAGACTTCAGTAGCTCTGAGGGAATATCATCTACTCCAGGGGCCTTGTTTCGACTTAGGTCTTTCAGGGCTCTATCAAATTCTTCTCTCAGTACAGTATCTCCTATTTCATCTTCATCTACATCCTCTTCCCTTCTTACAATATTGTCTCGTATTTCATTTCCTTTGTAGAGCCCCTCTATATACTCCTTACACCTTTCAGCTTTCCCTTCTATGCTGAGAACTGGTTTTCCATCAGTGTCCTTGATATTCATAGAGCTGTTTTTCTTATCTCCAAATGTTTCTTTTATTTTCCTGTAGGCTGTATCTATTTTTCCCCTATTTATACATTTTTCTACATCCTTGCATTTGGCTTGTAGCCACTCCTGCTTAGCCATTTTGCACTTCCTGTCAATCTCATTTCTTAGTCGTCTGTACTCCATTTTACCTGTTTCATTTACTGCATTTTTATATTTTCTCCTTTCATCGATTAAATTTAGTATCTCCTGTGATATCCAAGGATTCTCTGTAGGTCTTGCCTTCCTACCTATTTTGTCCTCTGTTGCCTTCACTATTTTGTCTCTCAATGCTACCCATTCCTCCTCTACTGTTTTATTTTCCCCCGTTTCTGTCAATTGTTGCCTAAAGCTCCCTCTGAAATTCTTAAGAACTTCAGGTTCCTTCAATTTATCCAGGTCCCATCTCCTTATTTTCCTACCTTTTTGTAGTTTCTTCAGTTTCAGCCTACAGTTCATAACCAACAAGTTATGGTCAGAGTTTATATCTGCTCCTGGGTAAGTCTTACAGTTTAAAACCTGGTTCCTAAATCTATGTCTTACCATAATAAAATCTATCTGGTATCTCCCGGTGTCTCCTGGTCTCTTCCACGTATACAACCTTCTTTTGTGATTCTTAAACCAGGTGTTTGTTATAACTAAATTATGTTCTGTGCAAAATTCTACCAGGCGGCTTCCTCTTTCATTCCTTTTGCCCAGACCATATTCACCTACTATCCTCCCTTCCCTTCCTTGTCCTACTACCGAATTCCAGTCTCCCATAACAATTAAGTTTTCCTCTCCCTTAATTGTCTGAATAATTTCCTTTAGCTCCTCATATATTTCTTCGATTTCCTCATCATCGGCAGAGCTAGTTGGCATATAAACCTGTACTACTGTTGTCGGTGTTGGCTTCGTATCTATCTTGACAATGATAATTCGATCACTGTGCTGGTCATAGTAGTTTACCCGCATTCCTATTTTCTTATTCATTATCAATCCTACTCCTGTGATACCCCCAATTGATTTTGTATTTATAATCCTGTACTCACCTGACCAGAAATCCTGTTCATCCTGCCACCGAACTTCACTAATCCCCACTATATCTAACTTCAACCTATCCATTTCCCTTTTTAAATTTTCTAATTTTCCTACCCGATTAAGGGATCTAACATTCCACGCTCCGACCCGTAGAATGCCAGTATTGTCTTTCCTGATGATCACATCCTCCTGAGTGGTCCCCGCCCGGAGATCCGAATGGGGGACTATTTTACCTCCGGAATATTTTACCCGAGAGGATGCCATCATCATATGTTCATACAGTAGAGCTGCATGTCCTCGGGAAAGGTAACGGCTGTAGTTTCCCCTTGCTTTCAGCCGTTCGCAGTAGCTGTGTGGCAAAGCCACATTAGCTGATGTTACAAGGCCAGCTCAGTCAATCATCCAGACTGTTGCCCCTGTAACTACTGAAAAGGCTGCTGCCCCTCTTCAGGAACCACACGTTTGTCTGGCCTCTCCTCAGATACCCCTCCGCTGAGGTTGCACCTACGGTACGGCTATCTGTATCGTTGAGGCACGCGAGCCACCCCACCTCGGCAATGTCTGTGGTTCATGGGAGTGGAGTTAATTGACTAGGATACTAAATTTCAATAATCAGAAACTGATCTGCATAAAATTCTCACAGTCCAGCATTAAGAAAGTGGTTTGTGTTTTTTTAATATCTTTCCCGCAGTCAAAATTTTTGAGTATAGTCAGTGTCTGTTTCAAATGGTGACTTGTCACAGTTGTGCTGTGTTTAAAATATCCGTTGCGCACATAATCAGTTTAATGCACTGTTTCTTATTTAATAGTATATACATCAATATCAGGGCCATAATTAAACCAAATTGCTGTGTTAATGAACAATTTGTTGTCTGATTTAACGATAGGTTCAACATCCACAACACACACACAGCTTTTAACCATCCAAGCTGTCTTCAGAGCCACTGGGCATGTAATATTAATTAATTAAATAACGTCTTTCTTTGTGTACCATCTTCTGCAGCAAGTAAAGAAATATTTGCAAATACACTTCGCGGGTTTGCCGCCGGATGACATTGTGAATCTCCCACAATATTTCGTCGACACGGCTGTTCGACATCTTCAGGTTGTGGTAGATGTCAGTACTTCAAGGCGCGACTGGTGGTATTTCCGCTTATTCGTCTCATTCTCCACTCCGAGGAGTGGAGCGGGCTGTTTGAGATGCGGCCCATAAAGAGTCCCGGTTCTATTCAGCCAATTATCAGACAAGCTGATAGTGGGGCAAAGGGGGGGGGGGTCCCAATTGGGAATAGGTGGGAGGGGGTTACCAGTTCCGGCATACGCCTTACAACCAAGGAAAACCTCCCGTAAACCTTGGTCGGTTGAAGGTTTATTTTCGTGAAAAGAATTGCAACCAGCTGCCTTTTTGGAAGTTTTTTATTTACTCCAGAACTAGTTTTCGAGCCACTGCAAGCTCATCATCAGTGGATAATTTTACAGGAACGTTTCCACTAAGTGCTGTCATGTTGGTTTGTGTTCTTATTGTAGGTGTAACCAAGTTGTGCATTGGGCACTTACGTTTTATAACACATGAGAACATTTTTGCTACACTTAGCGTTACACAATACAAAATATAAAAATATATATTTATATTTTGTAATGTGTAACGCTAAGTGTCACAAAAATGTTCTCATTGTCTAAGAACGACGTGTTTTTGACAATTTTCAGCGCGGCATTGCTCTGAAATGACAACGCTTTAGTTATAATAAAAAGTCATCAAATACACAAAGCAGTATGGCGTACAAAAAAGTGTTTCGGGCAAGGTTTCGGGCGATGGAAGTCACGTGACTGATTTCCGAACACCAAATGTACGCTACGTTCCTTTCAGGCTCCTGTCATTACCAAATTACCAAAGCTAAACAGGTGATAATATTTTAAAGGAAAAAATAATTACAATGAGGGAGAGGTATTAAACTGCAGTAAATGTGTGGAAATTTAGGCACTTGTAGAGCGTTGTGTTGAGACTTCTTCCTGCAATTAACAGCTGCATTTTTGTAGGGTAGCATCTGTCGTTGTTGCTGTTGTGTGGTCTTCAGTCCGCAGACTGGTTTGATGTAGCTCTCCATGCTGCCCTGTCCTGTGCAAATCTCTTCATCTGAGAATACGTTCGGCAACCTACAAACTTTTGAATCTGCTTACTGTATTCGTCCCTCGGTCTCCCTCTACGATTTTTACCCCACACACTTCCTTCTAATGCTAAGTTAACAATTCCTTGATGTCTCAGAATGTGTCCTACCAATCTATCCCTTCTCTTAGTCAGGATATGGCAGAAACTCCTTTTCTCCCCAATTCGTTTAAGCACCTCCTCATTAGTTACGTGCTCTACCCAGCTTATCTTCATCATTCGTCTGTAGCACCACATTTCAAAAGCTTCTGAACTCCTTATCGTTCGCGTTTCACTGCCATACAACGCTAAACTCCAGACAAATGCTTTCAGAAAGGACTTCCTAACATTTAAAGTAATATTGGCTGTTAACAAGTTTCGTTTCTTTAGAAACGCTTTTCTTCCCATAGCCATTCTGCATTTTATATCTTCTTTACTTCGGCCATCAGAAGTTATCTTGCTACCCAAATAACAAAATTCATCTACTACTTTACTTTTATTTTCTCATTACCTAATCTAATTCCTTCAGCATCTCCTAATTTTACACATTACATTCCATTACCTTCGTTTTACTCTTGTTAATGTTTATCTTATATCTTCCTTTCAAGACACTGTCTATTCCATTCAATTGATCTTCCAGATACTTTGCAGTCCCTGACAAAATTACTATGTCATCGGCAAACCGCAAACTTTTTATTTCTTCTGCCTGCACTTTAATTCCCTCTCCAAATTTCTCTTCCCATTCCTTCACTGCTTCTCAATGCAGAGTTCGTTTTGTTTGCAGATGATACAAGTATTGCAATAAAAAGTACGTTAAGCATAGTGATAGAAAGGTCTGCTAATGATATTTTCATGAACATTAATAAATGGTTTAAAGCCAACTCATTGTCATTAAACTTTGAAAAGACTCACTATATGCAGTTCAGAACATGTAAGAGATTTCCTGACAGTATATGCATTAAGTATGAAGAAGAGCAGATACAAGAGGTTGACAGTATTAAATTCCTGGGATTACAGCTTGATAATAAATTTAGTTGGAAGGAGCACGCCACAGAACTGCAGGAACGACTCAACAAATCTGTATTTTCAATACGAGTGTTATCAGGCATAGGAGGCATAAAAATAACAAAGCTTGCATACTTTGCTTACTTTCATTCCCTAATGTCGTATGGTATAATATTTTGGGGTAACTCTTCAAGTCAGTCAAAAGCCTTCGGAGTCCAAAAACGTGTAATACGTATTATTTGTGGAGTAAATTCACGGACGTCCTGTCGAAGCCTCTTCAAAGAACTGGATATATTAACTACTGCCTCTCAGTGTATTTATTCCTTAATGAAATTTGTCATGTATAATATATCCCTTTTCCCAACAAACAGCTCAGTTCATACAAACAATACAAGGAATAAAAATGATCTACACAAGGACTTAAAAGCACTTACTTTAGTTCAAAAAGGGGTCCACTACTCAAGAACACACATTTTCAATAATTTACCATCAAGTATAAAAAATTTAGCTACAAATAAAGATCAGTTTAAGAGGAAGCTAAAAGACTTTCTAGTGGCCAACTCCTTCTACTCCATTAGTGAATTTCTAAATTGTGCCAAATGATGCATGCACTCATATTATATTAGTATTATTATATTTATTTTATTTATTTATTTGCACGAATTGGCCAACTAAGGACCGCGTTACAAATTTTATATCATATTCAGTTTCATCTTTCTCTTCTCTAGGGCTGCTCTTCTGCCGGCTGCCATTTTTGCCACATGTTCAGCTGTCAGTTTCCTGTTGGTCTTCTTTCTTGGGGCCTCCTGAAAAACCTCGAATTCAGTTACTGCCTTTCTGTAACTGTCCCTATTCATCGCGTCCATTTCTGTGATTCCAAGTTCCACGAGGTCTTTCTTTATTCCTTGCAACCAACAGTTGGGTGTTTTCCTCTGTTGAATTAAACTGAAGATTTTCTTCGTTAATCTACTGTCATCCATTCTCACCAGATGACCTAAGAACATACGTTTCTCTTTCTCATTTCCGTTGTAACTGGTTTAATAAATTGATAGACCTTCTCATTGCTCATCTTTACCCATGTTTCGGCAAGTTTTTTGTGTCCACCAAGAAGTTTCCTCAGAATTACCCTTTCCTTCCTCTCGAGCTCATCTACTAGTCCTTTGTTCTTGAGGGAGTGTGTTTCTGCTGCATATTGTACTTCTGTTCTTGTCACTGTCTTGTAGTGTAATAACTTCGCATTTCGAGATAAGCATTTTTTGTTGTACAGCTTCATTGTTAAAATTTGCGCCCTCTTGAGTTTAGCTACTCGAAGTTTGACAGATTCTTTTTCTATGCCAGTATCCGTTATTGTTTCTCCCAAATATTTAAAATGTTTGACCCTTTCGATGCATCCAATAATTGTGTGGAATTTGTTGACTTTCTTAAATTTGTTTGACATGGATTTAGTATTTTTTTGTGATATCTGTAAACCAAATTTAGCTGCATGCTTTGCTAAGATTCCTATTTGTTTAATTGCATCTGGTATATTCGTGGACAGTAGCGCAATATCGTCTGCAAAAGCTAGTGCATGTATCGTGAGCCCTTTGACTGATCCTCCAAAAGAAATTCCATTCACTTTTTCTTGTGTGTATTCCGCCAATGTCTCCCTTATTATTTTTTCTAGAATGATGTTGAATAAGATCGGGGAGAGCCCATCCTCTTGTCTCAAACCTGTTTGGATTTTGAAAGGGCCTGAAACCTTGCCTCGAAGTTTCACCTTGGACTTTGTATCTGTCAATGTTTACTTAACAATCTCTCTAGTTTTTCTATCAATTCCGAATTCCTCCAGAGTTCTAATGAGGCTTTCTCTGTCTATTGAGTCATAAGCCTTTCTAAAATCAATAAATGTTGCAACATGTGGTTGACCAGCACGTGTTCTAATTATGTTTTTAAGATTTATAATTTGCTCTGAACAACTCTTCCTTTTCTAAAACCACCTTGATATTCTCCTATTTGTGGATCGAGAACAGGTTCAATTCTGTTTAATAATGTCTTTATTATTATATTAAAAAGGTAAAGCAGTCAACAATCCGAAGATTGGTTTGAACACCATAGTGCTTTACTAGGCATGGTCTTGTTTGGTATGCCGTTGCCTTCCTCCGACCTTCGAACTGACTTATGCAGCCAGTTATAGGGGGACCTACAGTTTAACGCGGGTTCCGAACCACAGTGCTACTCGGTATTTTTCACATAAACATTACTGCCAGAGGTGAAAGAAATGGAAAGTGACAGATAAAAAGTCCTAGGCACTTAGAGGCAAAAAAAAAAAAAAAAAAAAAAAAAAAAAAAAACCAACCTTGGAAATTTATGTAACTGTATTTATATTATAAGTGTATTTATATTATTAATATTATCTATTATTCAACTTGTAAATTTTGTTTCTTGACATGTTCCACATCCACGAGGATCCCCTCCACATGGATCTACGGAACGTATAACTAATCTAATCCAATCTATTGAACAACATTGGGGAAAGGGTAGCATCCACAGAGTCGAAATCAATGGAACACGGTGACAGGTGATGTGCCAGATGCCCGCTACGCGCAGTTCATAGCGGGTGAGCGACTGTGTAATTGGCCGCCCCTCGAGACACGTCGAGTAACTGGATGCATGTCGCTGCAGCCGCTGGCGTCACTGCACGGCAGGCAGGGTTACGGCGCGTCACTTGCAGCGGCTCGGCACAGCTTCGCCCCGCGCCACGCGCCACGCCCAGCCAGCCGCGGCCCCCGCCGGCGACAGCTCCAGGCGGACAAAGAAGGGCCGCGCCCTTTGTGGCAGATGAGCCGCCGCTGCAGCTGCCGCCGCCTCTCTAATCCCCGGGGATGTCGCTGACTCACGCCCGCACGCTCCTCTTGCAGGGGCTTCGCGGCTCATCTAATGGTGAAGCCTGCCGGTCAAAAGGATTCGCGGCCGTTTACGTTTACCAGATCCCCAGACCCCCCAGTAGCTATGTCCACAGTGCAACGGTCGTATCGCAGGCAGAAGAGGTTGAAAATCAGTATTTAATCTCTCACCTGTGATGTGAGCAAAAATGTTCAAATGTTTGTCAAGCTTATGAGACTTAACTACGGGATCATCAGTCCCTAAACTTACAAACTACTTATCAACTAGCTTATCCTTTGGACGGCACAAACATCCATGCCCGAGGGGGGATACGAACCCCCGACCGTAGTGGCCGTGCAGACCATGACTGGAGCGCCTCAGTCTCCTCGGCCACCGCGGCCGGCTGTGATGTGAGCAGCAGAAGCAGTACATGATTTGAAATTAAAGTACCGGGTAATCAAGAAGTCAGTAAAAATTTGAAAACTTAATACATCACGAAATAATATAGATGGAGACGTGAAGATTGATACACGTGCTTGGAATGACATGGGGTTTTATTAAAGTAAAACAAAGGAAAGAAACGAAAAACAAAAAGGAAAAAAAATAAATAAAATAAAAAAGTAATAATTAGCATAACAAATTAAGACAAAGCAAATATGATATTCTTTACAGGAAATGCTCAATATGTTCACCATCATTCCTCAACAATAGTTGTGGTCGAGGATTAATGTTGTGAACAGCACTGTAAAGTATGTCCGGAGTTATGGTGAGTCATTATCGTTGGATGTTGTCTTTCAGCATTCCCAGAGATGTCGATCGTCACAATACACTTCAGGTAACCCCAAAGCCAATAATCGCCGCCGCCTCTCTAATTCCTGGGGATGACGCTGACTCACCTCCGCACGCTTCTATTCCAGGAGTTTCGCGGCTCAGCTAATGATGAAGCCTGCCGGTCAAAAGGATTGGCAGCCAAACGCCAGTAGCTATGTCAACAGTGCAACGGTCGTACCGCACGCAGAAGAGGTTGAAAATCAGTATTTAATATCTCACCTGTGATGTGAGCAAAAATGTTCAAATGTTTGTCAAGCTTATGAGACTTAACTACGGGATCATCAGTCCCTAAACTTACAAACTACTTATCAACTAGCTTATCCTTTGGACGGCACAAATATCCATGCCCGAGGGGGGATACGAACCCCCGACCGTAGTGGCCGTGCAGACCATGACTGGAGCGCCTCAGTCTCCTCGGCCACCGCGGCCGGCTGTGATGTGAGCAGCAGAAGCAGTACATGATTTGAAATTAAAGTACCGGGTAATCAAGAAGTCAGTAAAAATTTGAAAACTTAATACATCACGAAATAATATAGATGGAGACGTGAAGATTGATACACGTGCTTGGAATGACATGGGGTTTTATTAAAGTAAAACAAAGGAAAGAAACGAAAAACAAAAAGGAAAAAAAAATAAATAAAATAAAAAAGTAATAATTAGCATAACAAATTAAGACAAAGCAAATATGATATTCTTTACAGGAAATGCTCAATATGTTCACCATCATTCCTCAACAATAGTTGTGGTCGAGGATTAATGTTGTGAACAGCACTGTAAAGTATGTCCGGAGTTATGGTGAGTCATTATCGTTGGATGTTGTCTTTCAGCATTCCCAGAGATGTCGATCGTCACAATACACTTCAGGTAACCCCAAAGCCAATAATCGCCGCCGCCTCTCTAATTCCTGGGGATGACGCTGACTCACCTCCGCACGCTTCTATTCCAGGAGTTTCGCGGCTCAGCTAATGATGAAGCCTGCCGGTCAAAAGGATTGGCAGCCAAACGCCAGTAGCTATGTCAACAGTGCAACGGTCGTACCGCACGCAGAAGAGGTTGAAAATCAGTATTTAATATCTCACCTGTGATAGGATCAGCAGAAGCAGTACATGATTTGAAATTGAAGTACCGGGTGATCAAAAAGTCAGTATCAAATTGAAACCTTAATAAACCACGAAATAATATACAGGGTGTTACAAAAAGGTACGCCCAAACTTTCAGGAAACATTCCTCACACACAAAAAAGAAAATATGTTAAGTGGATATGTGTCCGGAAACGCTTAATTTCCATGTTAGAGCTCGTTTTAGTATTTCTCTTTAAATGTAGATTGAAATAATTCGTGAAGACAGTTGTCAAAATACCAAATTGTTTTTGAGCCTTCTTGGCTCCATGCCTTGTATTACGTGGGTCATCGTTGCGTTTCGTTTCCTATGGTTCGGCCTCGCTTATTAACTTGACCGCTCGCTCGGTGTGCGGCGAAATCTCCGCGGCGGCAGTGGGCGTTGGGCTCGTGTGGAGAGAAGGCCAGCCGGAGTTGTCGCAGAGGAGTCACGCGCTTGGCCACTGGAGGGTGGCTGCCTGTCAGGCGGTGCAGCTAGAGGAGGACTCGAGCGGAAGACGCCGGTGGTTACGACGCCGAAGGCAAGTGTCCTGCACGGGGTTTCGTGTGTACTGAGTTCACGCTCCTTTCCCTCCTATTGCTGCCTTACAGCGTCACGTACGAGTAGAGGGTTTTCAGTGGGTCAGAATGAAACCGGGGCAGCTTCGTCAACGGCTCAAGGTGTGTTTAATGGTAGTCACCCTAATGTAATTATTTATCCAGAGGTTAGCACAACAGAGTGCGTATTAAATTTGTTGTTGTAATTGAATTGAGTGTAAAATTTTCTGATATTGGCCCCTGTTAGCAAGGACTTGAGAGGCCACGTAGTTAAATGCTGAATGTAATTCAGAACCTTTCAGTCGACGTGTTCGTACGCTTCTCAACAACAGATTCGGTGACTGATGGATTGGTAGAGGCGGACCAATTCCATGGCCTCCACGCTCTCCTGACATCAACCCTCTTGACTTTCATTTATGGGGGCATTTGAAAGCTCTTGTCTACGTAACCCCGGTACCAAATGTAGAGACTCTTCGTGCTCGTATTGTGGACGGCTGTCATACAATACGCCATTCTCCAGGGCTGCATCAGCGCATCAAGGATTCCATGCGACGGAGGGTGAATGCATGTATCCTCGCTAACGGAGGACATTTTGAACATTTTTTGTGACAAAGTGTTTGAAGTCACGCTGGTACGTTCTGTTGCTGTGTTTTTCCATTCCATGATTAATGTGATTTGAAGAGAAGTAATAAAGTGAGCTCTAACATGAAAATTAAGCGTTTCCGGACACATGTCCACATAACATATTTTCTTCCTTTATGTGAGAGGAATGTTTCCTGAAAGTTTGACCGTACCTTGTTTGTAACACCCTGTAGATGGAGAGGTAAAAATTGACAAACATGCTTGGAATGAGAAGGGGTTTTATTAGAACCAAAGAATAAAAAATAAAATAAAAATAAAAAAGTAAATAGAAAGTTCAAAAATATCCGACAGATGATGCTTCATCTGATCAGAAAAGCAATAATTAGCATACCAAATTAAGACAAAGCAAAGATGATGTTCTTTACAGGAAATGCTCAATTGTTCACCATCAATCCTCAACAATAGCTGTACTCGAGGAATAATGTTGTGAACAGCACTGTAAAGTATGTCCGGAGTTTTGGTGAGGCATTAACTTAGGATGTTGTCTTTCAGCATTCCTAGAGATGTCGGTCTATCACGATACACTTGCGACTTCAGGTAACCCCAAAGTCAATAATCGCCGCCGCCTCTCTAATCCCCGGGGATGAAGCTGACTCACGCACCCACGCTCCTCTTCCTGGGGCTTCGCGGCTCATTTAATGGTGAACCCGGCCGGTCAAAAGGATTCACGGCCGTTTACGTTTACCAGACCCACAGTAGCTATGTCAACACTGCTGTGTCGTATCGCAGGCAGAAGAGGTTGAAAATCAGAATTTAATCTCTCAACTGTGATGTGAGGAGCAGACGCAGTACATGATTTGAAATTAAAGTAGGGGAAATGGTTGTACCTTGGGATATTTTTTACTCCGCGGTGGAGTAGCCGAGAGGTCTAAAGCGTCTCGCTGCAGATCGCGCGGTTGCTCGCCCTGGAGATTCGGGTCCTCCCTGGGGCATGGGTGTGTGTGTTTGTCCTTAGGTTAGTTTACCTAGGTTTAAGTAGTTTGTAAGCTACGTACTGATGACCACGCAGTTTGGTCCGCTAGATTTACAAACATTTGAACATTTCTGAACATTTTTTTTTTACATTTTAATATTTTATACTATGATTTTTTATAAGAAATTTGAAAATTTACCCCTTAACAGGCATCAATTTTTGGTAATGTTTAACGCACAGCAGTTTACACTAGTTCCAATATTTACACAATTACTCACCAACAAAGACTTTTCTGTCCCAAGGTACATCCTATGGTTTCACCTTGCGACAGTGGTGGTTTTACACGGCGATGTATTCCAATTACTTAGTTTTATGAATGAAAGAATCGTATTGGAATTAGGTAGTAAATGTTTGTTAGTCCAAATACAAAAGTTATTTTACCTTAAAACAGGAGATGGTGGGAATAAAATATTTAATGAATGATACCCAAGACACACCACTGGAGCTGGTAGTTCTTTCACTATATTACTGCGATTAACAATTATGATGTTCTTAACATTAGAGAATACAAAATGGTCCTTTACTTCCTTAAGAATTTCACAGTTACATCTTCTTCTGTGTTTTCTAAAATTACTCCTACATAGTAAATATGAGATCTGCCATTGATGTCATATTTTACCAAGACCCAACTACCATGTGAACAAGAAAGTGTTACTTTTCTAGATGGAAAGAAGGATGAGAAATCCTCTTCTTCAGATGACAAATCAAATATGCTACCTCCAGAGCTACTGCCAAGCTCGGGAATTTCTTCCTCAAAAGAAAAGGAAGATGAAAACTCCTTTGTCCGTTTAGTGGCTTCTTTCTTTGGGAAAGACTTCTTTTTCTTGTTTTCTTTTCTTTCCTCCTCGATTCTTTGTTTTTCTGGTGTATGTGACAATCATACACCTTCCAGGTGTCCCAAGGTGCAACCAGAGAAGTGTCCCAAGGTAAAACCAAATAAACACTAACAGAAAACAGTATCCTAACCTATGTACACATTTATATCTTTTTATAACTTTGGTATCAATAGCTTACTTAAACAATGCCCTACAACACTGTATTTAAGAAACCTCAATAATGATGCTTAGCTTTAATTTATATCTTCTAAGGATAGTGGCTAAATTTCACTTTCAAACACGAAAACTTGTAAAACTCCTCCTCGGATCTCAAACATCATCCAAATACAACATGGCCTCATATTCCTTCTGAAAATAGGCCTGACAACTTTACCTCATAGTTCTTAAAGTTTCCACTAGAGAACACTGCCTTTATTAAAAAGTGTCAAAAGATAAAACCGTCCCAAGGTGCAACCCTATCCCCTACAGTGAAGTAGGAATAAGCCGTAACACTTAACACGCGGTCGCCGAAATATTATGTCGCTTAGCATTCAAGTTCATTTTACGCTTCAAACATAAGATTACGGTTATCGCTAAAACTCAACACTTTCATTTAATCATCTGAGCGCTAGATCCTAGTGTCAACAAAAATAAGTTCTAAGTTCGTACAGCAGGTAGGAAAGATAGGCCATCGTAAGGTAACAATTGAATATCGCTAACATTTTGTCAGATATATGCGACTTACAAAGGTGTTATTAAATTACAGAAGATACAAATTCACATGTACACAGGAGAATGTTACTTTTTCATGGCAGTGAATTAAGTTTACTGAAATATAAAAATATTTAAAAAGCTGATGTTATAAGTAGAGTTTCAAAGTTTGAATATTCATTGTTAAAAGCAAGTGGGGAGGGGAGAAGGTGGGGGTTGTCACATTGTAAAGTAGTACTGAAATGGTACACTGGATACATTTAACAAACTGATAACTGAATCTCATTTTAGTAGAGAGGAAAAGGGAAACTGAGTTTGATCTTTAATACCCTCCTGCCATCCTCTGCTATATATTTATTGATTTCCAGTATTTCCAATGGAGTCATCTTTCTGCGTTTCTACTTATGAAATCAACTATTTATATACTTCAATATTTTAGTAAATTTAATTCAATGCAATGAAAAGTAACACTCTCCTCTGAACATGTGAATTTGTAGCTTCTGTAATGTAATAACATTTTTGTATGTCGCACATCCGCGACGAAAGGCTAGTGACATTCAGTTGTTACCTGATGATGGCCTAAGAAGCCGAAAGGCGATTAGTAACTCAATAAATAATTTTGCAGAACATCAGGAATTTTTGAATTTTCATAATTTTATGTTCTGTCAAGTACCGACGGAAAATTCAATTAATGTTTCCGGTCTGTTTACCCTTTATCGAGAACAAGAGGTTCAAAATTACAGTAGCTTCCTTACGTTCTAAATCAGAAAAATCTGTTTTTAGCCGTTTTTGCACCGAGGGATATACATACCTACATAATGAACCCCAGAAAACGACTCAAATTTCAACTAAAAGTTTTTAAACTTTTATCTAGTAACACTATTTACTCTTTTCCCTAAATCTGTACCTATTATCAATAAATACCCGAAAAACCATGAAGTTCGGGTACCCAAAGTGATGATTATGATGATGGCCACTTACATCATTTCTATTCATGGCCAATGGTCGAAATTTTTCTCGTGTGGTCTTCTCTCTCCCTTTGAGTTCTGTGTTCAGCGTCGCCTTGTTAGCTTCCATAAACTTTTGTTAGACCTTCAGTGTTACAGACGTTCTCTCTCTGAAGTTTGTGTGCTACGTTACTTTGTTAGCTTTGATATACTGTTCTTGGAGGCAACATGGCCGGTCACTATGACTCATCATCCGATTTCAAGAACTAATTGCCGAATTTAATATGGTTTTTCGTATATATTACAATGACGCCCTCGTTCCATGACGGATTGCTTTTATTTTCACTACTCATCACAATTCCGGATACAGCTTCAACTTTGCCGCGGCAGAATAGCCGTGCGCACTAAGGCACCTAGCTGCGGTGCATGTGCCCTTCGTCGTCAGGGGTTCGTGTCCTCCCTCGGGCCTGGATGTTTGTGATATCCTTAGCATTAGTTACTGTAAGTTAGTTTTAAGTAGTTTGCAAGCCTAGGAACTAATGACCAACGTAGTTAAGTCCCTTAGATTTACAAACATTTGATTGAGTAGCATCACCTTAAGTTGAGTATTTCACAAAATTTTTCAAGAGAGGTAGACATTGCGTATGGTCGATTTTAGCTCTTACGTAGCAATGCATGAAATGATTAGCAAATATTGACATTTCATTTAACATTAGGTATATACTTTCGCTCTCGACGTTTTAAGTGTTATATACAACAAACTGTCACGCACTGAGTTCAGTGTATGCGAATTTGGCGGGTGCCTTTGTCATTCTATTTTGAAAAAATTATCCGGTGAATAAAAATTGATTTATGCACTATTATAGTTCAATAAAGAAGTGAATACCTTTGCATTATTCGTCACACCCAGAATATAAATGTATCGAGGTATACACATAAACTGTCAAAACATTATAAGGAGCACACCATGCTGTAGCAGATAAAAAAATGTTACTGTCAGATCACGAAGAAAGTGAATACATTCATATCTAAGCACTCTGATTGTAAAATGCGGAACCAGCTACCTCTGACCTAATACCACTTTCCTGCGCAAAACAAAAAAGGCATTCAGACACATTCGCGCGTTTTGTGCTGTAAAGGAGTAGCATAAACAGCGATGGTGGAAGAAAGAGGAAACAGTGCCATTTGGAAAAGATGAAGACAGTGACAGCGAAAGGGAGATGGAGATGCTAGGTATGACTGCTTCGCTACAAAGAAGGACTAGTAAAGGATTTAACAGGTATTGTATTCGCATACCAAAATTTTTTGAGAGGAAAGTGTAATGAATTCTGAGGCAGCAGGTCCACCACTTTTCTCAGAGAATTTATTAAACAGAAACACACCATATATATATATATATATATATATATATATATATATATATATATAATTGAGAATTTGTGTCTGACGGGAGACGTACTTGAGTAATCCGTGTAGGTATGGTGATCGCTGTGGCCCCAGTGGTGTAGAGGTCAGCGCAACTGCCTAGAAAGGAGAAGATCCGGGTTCGAATCCCGGCACACATTTTCAACACCTATCCCCAGTTAACGTCATACGTGAAAATAAAGAAACATATTTGCCTACTTTTTTCTCAGGGGGGGGAGTTCATATTTCAGGTAGTTTTATTTAATTGCGATTTATAATTAACTTTATAACTAACATAGTCATCGCTTGTCTTTCTCAAGTGTATATTATACTAAATAAAGAAATGCAGTATAGACCTAGTTTTGTTGTGGTTTTTACAGCGTGATATTGCATTAAAGGAAACACATCAACAGTTTTTGGCAGTCACAATATCAACAACGTGACATTTAAGATTGACACACAATTACTATTTATGTGAATAGAGTACTGTGAGTATATCGAATAAATAATGTTCGTTCCACTATTTCATCTCATTTCGGTCTCAGATTTATCAACAGTGCAAGGTGAAGTGCGTTAGGTTCAATAGGTGATGATTTCTTACGCGTTGTGAAATAGTCACAAAAGTAGTCAATATATTTAAGCTTTTTAACAGTACATTTCCAAACGTGAATTTCCGTCATTGACATTCCACACAGTAAGTTTTAGAGACGACTGCAACGCCCGAACGTGTAATTAATCTCGCAACGACACCCCACTAGCTTTCAAAGCACGGATGCGCCTACCACGGGCGAGATTAATGATTCCCCGTCTATCTGCTCTTCATGTTACAGGCTATAGATGCATTTGTTAAATGTTAAAGCCCTGAGGCCACCGGAACTGTAAGCGTTTCGTCGTGATTAAAAGCGCATGTGCTGTCACCTGATGTGATCCGTTTAACTTAATTTGTTATTCTAGTCGTTTATAATGCACACAATTCAAAAATGTTCAAATGTTTGAGAAGTTGAAATGTTCAAATGTTTGTACAGCTTATGGAACGTAAATACGGGTCATCAGTCCCTAAACTTACAAACTACTTATGAACTAGCTAATCCTAAGGACGGCACAAATATCAATGCCCGAGGGGGGATTCGAATTCCCGACGGGGAGTGGCCACGCGCAACGTAGCATAGCGCCCCAATGCGGCTACACACGATTGACAGCCCTAGAAACTGTCAACACAGATATTACGTGTTAAAAGATTCGTCTATCAGTGTTCTTTTAACGCAGGGTCACGAAGCCTGTATGCTTATTATTCTAATTATGGAATTGTATGGAAGGCAAGGCGACGCGTGAAGCTCTCGTTTAGAAGGCGGAGGCGAGCAGTGAGTAAGCAAGTCACAGCAACTTGGTAAGGTGCTGGTACACAATGGCGAACTGTCAGAAATAGTTAAACCCGTGTTCCTATAGATAACTGAGCCTACAGGAATTTGTCTTGAGGGACGCTCCGGCAGATACCTAAAAAGATGGACACTCTCTAAACTTAGAAATAAATACTTAGTCTCAATGTTTTGTTCCCATCAATTCTGAAAGCATCTATGGTGTCAAAAAAATTAGTCGCTTCTTTTGAACCAACTACAATTTTAATGTTTTACAGAATGCATTTTAAAACAATCATCTGTTTATTAATTCCTTAAAAATCAACCGGTTTCGGTTGTAGACCATCATTGTGGATAAAACGTTATTAAAACACATTTGGAAAATGCAGTAAATGAAAATAAATCTGTTTTAATAACTTTTTATCCATAATACTGCTCTAAAACCGAAACCAGTCGATTATTTTCAGGTATTAATAAACAGCTGATGTCTTTAAGATGAATTTTATGAATTATTAGATGGCTGTTGACTCTCACCTAACCAAAACATTGTACAATTTTAATATCTTCAAGCCTACAAAAATTACTGTTCACAATACTTGAATATAGCAACAATAATTTTTTCTAACTGCATAGCAATTACAAAACTGGGCTTTCTCACCCCACAACACAAAAGTATACTTGTTAGAAGAAGAGAGCTTCTCAACATGAATGTGAATATTTAAAACAAACACCTTTATAAACAGACAGTATTTCAGCCCATAAAGAATCATAACCTTATATAGGTCATTGTTCTGTTTCCATAGGTTCATTGCCACAAACAGCAAGATTTTTGTCTATGTATATTAATGCACACCCGTAGTATTAGACTTTGTATGCCAAAAGTCTGATGATGATGCACAGCATCGAAACAAGTTGCTAATAAATATTTTTTAAAATGTAAATCCTAATTGTGACTGATGGCGGAAATTTCAAGCAACAATCATTGTGATTTTAATCTCTCCTGTTGGTCCGTGTTTCCTTTACAAATGTGGGGTTGTGGATCCGCCTTGATGCTAAACACTAATTATTTTCATACCCGAACTAATTTCGACGGAAATCGGGCCATTTAAACTAAAAGAATGCAGACCTGACATATTTTCAAAACTCCCGCTGTAGGAATGTTTATACATTCATTTCCGCTCCTTTTATCATTTGGTTATTTTAAACTCCATTCTGTTTCTTCGCCTATTTGTGACGTACAACATGTCATATGCACCAGTACAACCTTATTTCAGAGTGTTTACGCCTCGGTTTTGTTTATAGCTTTTATTGCAGTTTGTGAGGGTACCGATATTATGCGTAGAAATTCGCATTCGTTGGTCAGTCCTGTGGATGGCCGACATAAGATTCGATTGGTCATCGTAATTGTGACAAGCTGAACAGAGTGCACTTACACCCTATACTTGTTACAAAAATGAAAAGGACTCAAATATCAGCGCTAAGTCACGGGTTAGTACGAAGCATTGTTTCATCAATATAAATCTATACACACACACACACACACACACACACACACACACATATATATATATATATATATATATATATATATATATATATATATATATATATATATATCCCTAATTTAATATCAAATATGTAAATATAACTTTGTATAGGTTTCCAGCCAAGATCGCGTTTTCATTTTTAGGATGACCGGTTTCGACGTTACTCAGATGGCATCTTCTGATCTATGAACACAAAGTTTGCACAAAAGATCTTATCTGTTGGGTTGTCGCATGTAATTAATAACCTAAAGTTAGTAATTCTGTTGTTGTTGAATACATATGTTATAAATAATGTATTTACAAAATTGTTGTATAGAACAGCAAGTAATATTCCTCTTATGCGTAATCTCACTAAGCCTGGCGTGCCAGGTACTTTACACGAATAATATACATCACTATCTGTTATTCTAAAGCTATTAGCAATTGACTCTAAATAATGAGAAGTGTGAAGTCGTCCACATGAGTACGAAAAGAAATCCGTTAAACTTTGTTTACAAATAAATCAATCAAAAGTGAAGGCCGTAAACTCCACAAAATACGTAGGAATTATTATTACTTCAGACTTAAACTGGAAAGAACACGTAGATAATGTCGTGGGAAAGGCGAACCAGAGACTGCGTTTTATTGGCAGAACCCTTAAAAGATGCAGCAGAACTACAAAAGAAACTGCGCACACTACGCTTGTCCGTCCATTTCTGGAGTATTGCTGCCCTGTGTGGGATTCTTATCAGGTGGGTTTGACGGAGGACATCGAAAGAGTCCGGATAAGGGCAGCTCGTTTCGTACTGTCACGACACAGGGGAGACAGCGTTACGGAAATGATACAGGATCTGGGATGGGAATCATTACAACAACGGCGGTTATCGCTGCGGCGTGGGCTACTTACGAAACTCCAATCGCCTACATTCTCCTCCGAATGCGTAAATACATTTTTGACTCCCTCTTACATAGGTAGCAGTGACCATCAGAATAAAATACGAGAAATCAGAGCTCGAACGTATTCAGGTGTTCTTTCTTCCGGCGCGCTATTCGAGAATGGAATGGGAGATAAGTTTGATGAAACCTCTGCCAGGCACTTAAATGTGATTTGCAGAGTATCCCATGTAGATGTAGACCAGAAGGACAAAATTTGTGAATTAACACCGAACTCACAGAGGAATTTACGACGTTAGGTTCAAAATATTCGGATGTTTGTATAGCTTATGGGACCTAACTGCGGGGTCATCAGTCCCTAAACTTACAAAATACTGACGAAGTAACTAACACTAAGGACGGCACAAATATCCGTCCCGAGGGGGATTCGAACATCCGACCGTAGTGGCCGTGCAGACTGTCACTGGAGCGCCTCAGTCCCCTCGGCCACCGCGGCCGGCTTAAAAAGTGTCTCACGGCTTTTTTCACCTCGTTGTATCTGACGGTAATAATAATTCTACATACATGTTCAATTTGTTATTTCGGACATAACCAGAAGGACACAAATTGTGAATTATCAAATGTTCAAATATCTGTAAAGCTTATGGGACTTAACTACGGGGTTATCAGTCCCTAAACTTACAAACTACTTATGAACTAGCTAATACTAATTATGGCACAAATATCCAAGCCCGAGGGGGAATTCGAACCCCGGAGCCGCGCCGCGGTGGCCGAGGGCACTGAGGCGCTCCAGTCACGGTCTGCACGGCCACTACGGCCTAAACAGAAACCGTAATCAAATTTTCGGTTCTTCTAGTTTCGGCCGAAACCGAAACTTATGGAATTTAGTTAAAATTTAGGTAAGTTTATGTTATATGACAAATCACTAGTCTTTCTATTTTGCAAGATCCCCTCCCAACACTTCGCCTTCTTGAGTGTGTGTAAGCCTAGCCAGGAGTCCGTAGAAGACGATATACGAAGCATATAGATTTACTGGCCTAGTATTTCCATCCGGCAGTTGTGAATATTGAGCCAACCACGCCGTAAGTTGGACTTGTGAGCCAGCGCATACGAATATCTCGTTATACACACAATATACATAAGTTACAGTCAGTAAATAAACTTCAATCAGTGCTGCAGAAGTATTTCGAAAAGTAAAGTCACAGTTCCCACGAACGGTATGATTGTTGTCAGTGTAAAACTACGCAAACTGAACTAGGAAAGCTGTGTACCACATGATCAAAAATGTTCAAATGGGTGTGAGTTCTTATGGTACCTAACTGCTTAGGACATCGGTCCCAAGACTTAAAAACTAGTTAATCTAACTTAAACTAACTGGCGCTAAGGACAACATACACACCCATGAACGAGGGAGGACTCGAACCTCTGACTGGAGCAGCCGCGCAGTCCGTAACAAGGAGCCTCAGACCGCACGTTTACCTCGAGAGGCCCACATGATCAATATTACCTAAACCCATATCGGTTATTAAAAGAGCCCCTCGCTTTCAAGGAATCACATTAATAAAACTTGTAAGCATAACAATATGATAATACATTAAAAGTTATTATTCCAAACTTACATAATAGGTATATGAATAGAATTTACCTTCTGTTCAAGAAACATTTAATGACTGTAACTTATGTATATTGTGTGTATAACGAGATATTCGTATGCGCTGGCTCACAAGTCCAACTTACGGCGTGGTTGGCTCAATATTTTCAAATGCCGGATGGAAATACTAGGCAAGTAAATCTATATGCTTCGTATATCGTCTTCTACGGACTCCTGGCTAGGCTTACACACACTCAAGAAGGCGTAGTGTTGGGAGGGGATCTCGCAAAATATGGAAAGACTAGTGATTTGTCGTGATTTTAACTAAATTTTAACCAAATTTCATAAGTTTCGGTTTCGGCCGAAACTAACAGAACCGAAAATTTGATTACGGTTTCTGTTTAGGCCGGAAAATATGTTTCGGTCGAACTCTATTGGAAATAATAGCAATAAAAAACCGGAAACCGGTTATTTAAAAAACCGGTTATCTTGAGCAATATTTACAGTGCGGTTAAACCGGAGATGAAAAGAACCAGTATAACCGAAACCGGTTGTTTCAGCAATAACCGCCATCCCTACTTGGCAATAACTAAACAAAAACCGGTTACAACCGTCGCAAAGTAAATACCGAAAAAAACCGGTTATTCAAAACTAAAATACCGGTGTCGGTTTTAACCGGTCGGTTTTTCTCATCCCTAGTTGTGCGGCGAGACAGAAGACAAGCGGGCGCAAGTTGGAAGTAGTCGTACCGGGTTTTTTACCTGGTTCTTGGCAATAACTAAAAAAAGAACGGTTACAACCTACACCAACTAAATACCGAAAAAACCGGTTATTCAAAACTAAAATATCGGTGTCGATTTTAACCGGTCGGTTTTTCCCATCACTAGTTGCGCGGCGAGGCGGAAGACAAGCGGGCGCAAGTTGGAAGTAGTCGTACCGGTTTTTTTACCCGGTTCTTGGCAATAACTAAAAAAAAACGGTTACAACCGACACCAAATAAATACCGAAAAAAACCGGTTATTCAAAACTAAAATATTGGTGTGGGTTTTAACCGGTCGGTTTATCCCATCCCTAGTTGCGCGGCGAGACGGAAGACAAGCGGGCGCAAGTTGGAAGTAGTCGTACCGGTTTTTTTACCCAGTTCTTGGCAATAACTAAAAAAAAACGGTTACAACCGACACCAACTAAATACCGAAAAAACCGGTTATTCAAAACAAAATATACCGGTGTCGGTTTTAACCGGTCGGTTTTTCCCATCCCTAGCTGCGCGGCGAGACGGAATACAAGCGGGCGCAAGTTGGAAGTAGTCGTACCGGTTTATTTACCCGGTTCTTGGCAATAAGTAAAAAAAAAAAAAAAATCTGGTTACAACCAAAACCAACTAAATACTGAAAAAACCGGTTATTCAAAACTAAAATACCGGTGTCGGTTTTAACCGGTCGGTTTTTCCCATCCCTAGTCGCGCGGCGAGACGGAAGACAAGCGGGCGCAAGTTGGAACTAGTCGTACCAGTTTTTTTTTACTCGGTTCTTGGCAATAACTAAAAAAAACCGGTTACAACTGACACCAACTAAATACCGAAAAAAACCGGTTATTCAAAACTAAAATACCGGTGTCGGTTTTTCCCATCCCTAGTTGCGCGGCGAGATGGAAAACAAGCGGGCGCCAGTTGCAAGTAGTCGTACCGGATTTTTTACCCGGTTCTTGGCAATAACTAAAAAAAAAAAAAAAAACGTTTACAACCGACGCCAACTAAATACCGAAAAAACCAGTTATTCAAAACTAAAATACCGGTGTCGGTTTTAACCGGTCAGTTTTTCCCATCCCTAGTTGCGCGGCGAGACGGAAGACAAGCGGGCGCAAGTTGGCGTGCTGGCGCCGGCTTTTGTCTGCGCCGCTTAATGCGCCAGCCACGACTACTCCAGTTACGGATCGCGACGTCCCCAGTCTCCACCTCCACTACCCTCCCAGCTCTCCTTCCCTGAGAGCGCGCAGAGACCACTGGGAGGGGAAAAAAAAAGAGAGAGGGAGCGGCCAAGTTATCGGCGAAGAAATGAAAACTGATTTGGCGCGGCGGGCGGCAGGAGGGATCCATTAGCCGGGTGGCTGGAGCTCTTATTGCATCGGCCGCCCCCGCCCTGATTAAAAAGCCGCCACCCCGCTGCTGCCGTCCCCTCTGCTGCCGCCCTGTCGCTCGGGGCCGCCAGAAATTAAACTATTTATGTGCGGCGGTGTTTTTACTCCGCGTGCCAAGTGTATACCTACCACCCGTATGGCGCCTGTTACAATAGCCCCGTATTTGTCGTGCATAAAACGTCGCTCCCGCTCGGTTCGCGTATTTAACACAATTGTCAGAGGATCAGCGTTGAACAAACGGTCTAATTACAAAAAAAAGGAGGGGGAGGGGAATGGAGCTCGATCCTGTATACATTTTTAATCCTCCACGAAGTCTCTGTTAACACTCCCCTACCGAATGAAAATTCATTCAGAGGCAAACCATCAGGCTGTGTCTGAAGCTACGTAATCAAATTGCTTCGACAAAACTGATTTCTCAAGGAGATTTGATGTATTGTAATCTGTATTTATAAATGTGAATGTGTGTTCGGTGTACGTTCATCACGTCTGAACCACAAGACATAAAGTGCTGAAAATTTGTACAGTTACTAATGTCTACCCGGGGAAGGCTTTAGGCACGGTTTTATGGCGATCGGATAGCTATTACTCTATACTTATATTAAGGTGAATGTCTGTGTATACCTACCACCCGTATGGCGCCTGTTACAATAGCCCCGTATTTGTCGTGCATTAAACGTCGCTCCCGCTTGGTTCGCGTATTTAACACAATTGTCAGAGGATCAGCGTTGAACAAACGTTCTAATTACATAAAAAAGGAGGGGGAGGGGAATGGAGCTCGATCCTGTATACATTTTTAATCCTCCACGAAGTCTCTGTTAACACTCCCCTGCGGAATGAAAATTCATTCAGAGGCAAACCATCAGGCTGTGTCTGTAGCTACGTAATCAAATTGCTTCGAAAAAACTGATTTCTCAAGGAGATTTGATGTATTGTAATCTGTATTTATAAGTGTGAATCTCTGTTTGGTGTACGTTCATCACGTCTGAACCACAAGACATAAATAGCTGAAAATTTGTACAGTTACTAATGTCTACCCGGGGAAGGCTTTAGGCACAGCTTTACGGCGATCGGATAGCTATTTATCTATGTATATATTAATGTGAATGTCTGTTCAGTGTACAATTATCACGTCCGAACGACAACACGCAGAGACTTCAACATTTGTACAGTTACTAATTTATACCTGAGGAAGGTTTTAGGCGCGGCTTTATAATGATCTGATAGATATTTTGTAATTTGAAGAATATAACGCGAAATGCCGAGCAATAATTACTCTTTGAAAATTATATTTACTCTTTGAAAATGGTTTTATTGGTTGCATTGTTGCTTGAGGGTTGATAATGATAAAAGGGTGGAGTTTATTGGGATGGAAAGTTATCGGTGTATATAAAATTTTACGTGTGTGTGTGTATGTTAATATTTCGCTCTGCCGCGAAAACTACAGAACTCAAACGAATGGTCTGTGTGTAATTGTTGTCAGAAGTCTCCCGTTGTACACCACAGCAGTTCCATGCCGATAGCTATAAGGGCGTGGAAGATATGGTGGTCAAATTATTAAAAAAAAAAAAATTCGGACTGAAGGCCAGGGATGACGTTTGCGACTCTCTAGCAAGGCGGTTACATACAGCGAAACGTGATGCCACAGACCATATCTTTGGTCTATGCGTGCTACAATGTTTTCAGCCGCGGCGGAGTAGCCGAGCGGTCTAAAGCGTCTCGCTGCGGAGCGCGCGGTTGCTCGCCGTGGAGGTTCGAGTCCTCCCTGGGGCATGGTTGTGTGTGTTGTCTGTAGGTTTGTTTACCTAGGTTTAAGTAGTTTGTAAGCTACGGACAGATGACCACGCAGTTTGGTCCGATAGAATTACAAACATTTGAACATTTGAATGTCTTCAGTTCTTTCTCTGTAAGGATAAGCATACGAATAAGTAAATATAAGAATAAATAAATAAAGGAGTAAAAAAGAAATTTCTTTTAATACAGCTCTTTAAAAAAAAAAAAAAGTTGATTTGACGTTTCGATCGTGATCGATCTGTGATATCATTACAATCATTATTGTTGAATTTCGTGATTGGATTTTTCGAACGATTGCATTTTTACATGTGATTTGATCTACACTACTTACTTTCCTGATAATGTTGATTAAGTATGTTTGTTTCTACATAAGGTATTGTATTTGATTCATCCTTCAAAACCAGTCTGATAGCACACTACTGAAATAGAGCTTATCTATCATAATCAACCAACACGCGAGCGGAGCAGCGGGTTTAAGCTAGTAGGACAATAATCCTGCTGCACTAGTGGCGGTATGGGTTTGTATCGTTATGATTCGTTGTCAGCTTTTCCGAAGATCGTGAGCCGGCCGCGGTAGCCGAGCGCTCTGCGACGTGCCAGTCACGGTCCGCACGGCCACTACGGTCCGGGGTTCGAATCCCCCCTCGGGCATGGATATTTGTGCCGTCGTTAGGTTTAGATAGTTAATAAGTAGTTTGTAAGTTTAGGGACTGATGACCCCGTAGTTAAGTCCCATAAGCTACACAAACATTTGAAGATCGTGAGTCGGAATCTCGTCAACAGTTTTAGTTTTGCCGGCGTAGTCAGGAAACAACCCTCTGATAAAGAAACAGAACAAATGATCACATCGTTCGATGTTGAAACAAAAAAGGTGTCACACGCGCTCACAGTCAACTGATCTCGCTCAACGATAACACAAACAAATAACTAAAAGGAAATGATAATAAGAAAAGAAGGGCGATTAAGTTCTCTTTTGAACCCAGAAGATAACGTAAGTTTCAGTGCGCGTTTTACCCACGCTTCATTTCAAATTGATATGACGAGTCACCAGGAGCAACACATGGATTGGATTCATAGTTAAACTGTAACTCCTCTATTCCAAATTGGATATCTGCGGTATGTTAGTTACATGCAAGTCGCCAAAGTATCGTTCACTTGAAAGACCATGCTACCGAGCCAAACGAAATTATTGTCACAACGACGTTTTAATGCCCGAACCATCCATCAAGAAAAGTCAAGACAAGGTTGAAGAGTGGATGACCCCTAGAAGAAAAGAGAAAAGAGGATCTACAGGGTTAAAACAGAATAAATAGGTTACAAAGGATGCAGAAGACCTTTATTTTAACCTCTGAGGAGAACAACTAAGACTGGGCTCAAAATTTAAAATTCACGTAGCGATGGATGACTGGTGCATGAACGTAAAGCATAAATAGTGCAGGAATCGACTCGCAGCACTGCATCACTGCGTGATAAGAAGGTTAGCTGTGGAATGAAAGGAAAGCTGTGCAAATATTTATGTGGTAAGGCCTGTGATGTTCTATAGTGCTTGAACTTGGTCATTCAGAGAAGGCCGAGAGAGGAAGATGGAAGAAATGAGAATATTAAAGCGGATGTCCATCAAAGAAAGGACTGAAAAAGCAATTATCACATCAGAGGCACAATGAAACTGAGACCCATGAGAAAGAAGATTCAACGAAGGTGGCTAAGATGGAATGGGCATGTGCAGAAAACTGCGTGGGGAGAAGAGTTGAATAAGTGAAAAGTGAGAATCGAAGAGTGAACGAGGAGGATCAAACATGACGCGGAAAATCAAGAAGACTGGAAGAGAGAAAACGCATTGGGAAAAGGCACAGAAGAAGAAGAACAAAAGGATTCAAATACTTTCATCAAATTTATTTTTGAAATCTACCGCCTCACGTAAAATCTGATCAAAGATAGCGATCGTGAGTTGTCTACAGCAAAAAGAAACGAGACCTTCTCAGTTTAATGAGAGACCAAAATACGATTCACGACACTCTTAGCGTTTTCAACAACTTCGGCACTACGACTCGTGTGCCTGTATTGAGTGTCTATAATCACGTTGAGTGCAAAGGCCCATTCGAAATAACCATTTAGGTCGAATTGCACAGATACTTCTGACGCTGTAAAAATGAAAAAAAAAAAACAACAACCAAAAAACAAAAAAAAAAACAAAAAAACAGAAAAACGATACTTTCTTTTCCTTTTGTCTTTTTCTATCTTTATTTAATTTTTTCGGGGATTGGAAAATTCATTTTAAAGTGAATTAGAATTCTCTGCTGTAACGAGGTTGCGTAAGAAGTCACAAAGAGGAAAGATGTTCACTGAAGAGTTAATAGAGAACTGTTCTTGTTACTCAGGGTCAGAAAATTACCACAGTAATTGTCGTTGGTCATCCGAAAATGATAGCTGAAAGTAAATGGAATTAAGTTTTGTGCTAACTATAAGGGAACATATGCTAGCTGTAGAATAAGAAAATATACGTAACAAGAAAGCATTATGATGTAAAACAAAACATTGCAAGAGGGAAAGCGAAATCTACATGATGTCTTGACATCTTGCGAGCTATGGATGAATTGGAACAGGCAGATGGTGTTTTTCGATTTCAAAACGGCATTTGACGCAGTGCCGCACTGCAAACTGCTAACGAAGATACGAAAATTTGCAAAAGGTTCACATTTGTGACTGGCTGGAAGACTTCTTAAGCAGTTGAACGGAGTACGTTGTTCTCGACGGCGAGTGTTCATCTTTAAAAAAAATGTTTATAGAGCTTATGGGACTTAACTACGGGGTCATCAGTCTCTAAACTTACAAACTACTTATGAACTAGCTACAACTAAGGACGGCACAAATATCCATGCCCGAGGGGGAATTCGAACCCCCGACCGTAATGACCGTGCAGACCGTGACTGAAGCGCCTCAGTCCCCTCGGCCACCGCGGCCGGCGAGTGTTCATCAAAGACGAGTGTATCGTCAGCCGTGCCCCAGGGGTGTGTGATAGGACCGCTATGGTTTGCTATCTGTGTAAATGATCTGATGGACCGAGTAACTTCTAATTTGCGACTGTTTGCTGATGATGCTGTGGTGTATGGGAGGGTGTCGTCTTTAATTGACTATAATAGCGTACAGGATGACTTAGACAACATTTCTGTTTGGTGTGAGGAATGGCAGCTAGCTTTAAATAATGTAGAAGAAGGTAAGGTGATGTACACGAGTAGGAAAAACAATCCCATAATGTTCCAATACAGCATTAGTATTGAGCTTCTTGATGCAGTCTCGTCGTACAAATATCTAAGTTTGTATTTCAGAGCGATTCGAAATGGAACGAACATGTAAGGACAGTTGTAAGCTAGGCGGACAGCCGACGTCGGTTTATTGGGAGAATTTTGGGAAGATGCACTTCATCTGTAAATCAGACTCCGTATAAAACGCTTGTAGGAACACGTCTTGAGTATTGCTCAAGTGTTTGGGACCGCAGCAGATCAGTTTAAAGGAAGACATGGAAGCAGTTCAGAGGCAAGCATCTAGGTTCGACCAATGTGCGAGTGCCACGGAAATGCTCAAATGTGAATCACTGGAGAAAAGACGGCGTTCTTTTCCAGAGATTCTGTTGAGGAAATTTAGAGGGGCGGAATTTGAAGCAGAGTGTAGAACGATCATCCTGCTGCCTACTTACATTTCGCGCAAAGATCACAAAGCAAAATAACAGAAATCAGGGCATGTACAGAGCCTTATAAAAATTATTTTTCCCTCGTTCTGTTTGGGAGTGGAATAGGGAAGGAAACGCCTAGTAGTGGTACAGTGTACCCTCCGCCACGCACTTTACGGTCGTCTGCCGAGTATATATATATATATATATATATATATATATATATATATATATATATATATATATGCCAGGGCATAGAAGGAAGAACAAGGCGATAAAGTCGGACATCAGAATAAATTCCATCTAATGTCCAACTTTCTAAATATTGTGTTAAATGATACTGACATTCCTAAAAGAGAATAGAAATGTAGAGACGGAGTTAGTGACACCAGCGATCACGACAGCAGTACGATTGCCGTTACACTGCCTGCCACGGGAATAACGCAGTTGGCAACAATCTACATCTACATCGATATTCTGCAAATCACATTTAAGTGCCTGGCAGAGGGTTCATTAACTTTTCTCTACCGTTCCATTCTCTAATAGCGCGCGGGAAGAAAGAACACCTAAATCGTTCCGTTTTCGATCTGATTTCTCTTATTTTATTGGGATGGTCATGTCTCCCTAAGTAGGAGGGTGCTAGCAAAATATTTTCACATTCAGAAGTAAAAGACGGTGATTGAAACTTCGTAAACAGATCACGCCGCAATGAATAACGTCTTTCTTTTAATGATTTCCACCCCAATTCGTGCAACATTTCCGTGACGCTTTCCCCCCCGTAACGTGATAAAACAAAACGAGCTGCCCTTCTCTGAACCTTCTCAATATCTTCCGTCAGTCCCAGCTGGTGAGGGTCCCACAAGGGGCAACAGTACTGCAGGAGAGGACGCACAAGTGTGATGTAGGCAGTCTCTTTGGTGGAGCTGGTGCATCTTCGAAGTGTTCTGCCGATGAAACGTAACCTTTGATTCGCCTTCCCCACAATATTTTCTGTGTGTTCTCTCCAGTCAAAGTTGTTCGTAATTGTAACTCCTAGGTATTTGGTAGAATTTACGACCTTAAGGTTTGACTGATTTATCGTGTAATTGAAGTTCAGCGGATTTCTTTTAGTGGTCATGTGTATTACTTCACACTTTCCTTTATTTAGTGTCAATTGCCAATTTTCGCACCAAGTAGAAATTTTGTCTAAATCGCTTTGCAGTTGCTTTTGATCCGCTGTTGACTTCACTAACCGATAAACGACAGCATCATCCGCGAACAGTCTAAGGGAGCTATTCAGATTGTCTCCTAAATCGTTTATAAACACGAGGAAGAGTAGGAGACCTATAACGCTTCCCTGTGGAATGCCAGATATCACTTCTGTTTTACTCGATGACTTTCCGTCAATTACAACGAACTGTGTCCTTTCTGATAGGAAATCGTGAATCCAATCGCACAATTGTGAAGATATTCCATAAGCGCGCAATTTCATTAGAAGCCGCTTGTGGGGTACAGTATCAAAAGCCTTCCGAAAATCCAGAAATACGGAATCGATTTCAGATCCCTTGTCGATGGCACTTAACACTTCATGTGAATAAAGGGTAAGCTGTGTTTCGCAAGGGCGATACTTTCTGAATCCGTGTTGATTATTGGTTAATAGGTCGTTCTCTTCGAGGTAGTTCATAATATTCGAACAAACTATATGTTCCAAAATCCTACAGCAAATCGACGTCAATGAGATAGGCCTGTAATTTTGGGGATCACTCCTATTGCCTTTCTTGAATATTGGAGTAACTTGGGCAACTTTCCAGTCTTTGGGTACAAAGTCTTCGGGTACAATTCGTGCGTTCCCGTCAGTCGTGCAATGACCAAAACGTTCGGGTAATCTGATTGGCTGAGCTATAGTTACATAATCGTCACACACCATCTGTGATGCACAGTTTTCCGTTCCAACACAGAGTGCATACTTTCACCGAAGTATCATCCGTGTTGCAGTGTTCCGCAGTGCCTCAAGAATCATCACTACAGACGTCGCTTGTTTACGGTTCAAAAATACACTGGTCAAAACAATTAAGGGACCAAAGGAGATATCTAGATTCTGAAGTATTGTCATCGTCAGAATTGAAAAGCTTCGATGTTGGTATTGTCTAGTGTTTACCAAACGAGTTACAGAAGCAGTTGTGTTCAGATTGTGTTGTGAGCAGGTGGTGCAATGTAACAACAACGTGACATAACCTAAAAGAGAGCCATAGGAAGGTTGGAAGCGGAACAGAGACAGAAGAACGTAGCTACAGTTCTTGGAGTGTCCCAAAGTATAATTTCCGGGATCTGGACGCGATTTCATACAGAATCGTTAAAAGAAGGCAAGGCCAAGGCCTATGGATAATGTCCAGTTAAAATCACGAAACCATTGCGCCAGTAGAAAATGGGCGGAGGAACATCAACAATAGAGCCGTAACGAATGGCGCCGGGTTCCGTTCACAGATAAGATTTTTTGTTCAGTGTGACAATGGTCGGTCCTTCATCTGGAGGGAACTTGGAACTGGGAACTCTTTTTACTGTGCAGTAAACATCACCGTATCACGGTGGTGGACGAACTGTGTGGGCAGGAGTCGGTATTGGACCTCTATGTCGTTCAGAATGGTGCTTTTACTGCTCAGAGGCAGAGAGACGAGATCCTTCACCCTGCCCTACACTGGTGCCATAGAAGATGGATTATTTCTGGTAGACGTTACTGATCCACACCGCTTCACTGGTGAACAACATGCTTGAAGCTGAGGGAATTGAACGAATGGCCAGATTGTTCGCCGGACTTAAAACCTGATTGAGCCTCTCTGGAAGACGAATTGCAGCCAGACCAGCACCTTCCACAGCGGTTGCAAAGCTGGATATTGCACTCATGGAAAAATAGCCAAATATCCCTCATGAGCTGATTCATAACATCCTGTGCAAATGTACTGGCGGTCGGAGGTGATCACACGCCGTATTCGGGGGAACGAGAATTATGTTTTCACCATTATGGTAATCTCAAGTAAGAGTTGAAACAAAAAAATATCGTACTGTATCACACGCAAATTATAAGCAATATCTGAATAAAATATGTTACCATATATATACTGTGTGTGATATGTCACGTGATTCCATAATTATTTTCAGCAGTGTATCATTTTGTCCAACGCCCAGAGAAGAATTTTTATTTAATAAATGTCACTTGTGTTAATGTGGAGTGTACGTCTCTGTTAAAGTGTATCTACGCTGCCTTACCGACCCCTCCCCCCCTCTCTCTCTCGAACACGCACATACACCCACACAGAATTACACACACACACACACACACACTGTAGCACGTGTCACACGATGAACAGGACGCTACACCCGCTATAACCCATATTTCACCCCTCCTCATGATGTTTCTGTCATTTGGTCACTACGTTTTGTTATCAAATATACCTCCGCTCAGAATCTACATGAAAAGGTCAAAAGGGTGTGTGTGTGTGAGAAATGGCGTCAATGGAACGCACCCCTTTAACTATACCCCCCTCGTCTCAGAAAAAGTCTTCTTGTGACAAAACTTACAATGAGAAATCACTTTCAGAAAATACTGTTCTGAAACTCGTGTTATTAAACCATGACATCTTATAATCATAAGTAAAAAGCTACAAGGTTCAATATAAAGAACAGTGTCACTTTGCGCCCTAGTTCTGCTTTGTACGTAGTCTCTAGTCTTGGTGACCATGACATGTTTTCAACTGCTACCAGTCACAAGGTTAGAACAGTTTGTTTGTAGGTGGTCTGTGAACGTGTGTTCAGTTTTAATCAACAAGACACAATGGTAACACAAGTGACTTAGGTGGTCCAAATACATCTGACGCTGGAGGTATTTTGAGGCATCTAAACCAAATGTTCCATATCATTTTAGACAGTATTAAGAGCCTGTTGGTGTCGTTGATCGCTACTTGAACAAAATCTCGTTGTTGGTAGATACGGGGATTGTGTAAGAGGAAGTATACAACTCCAACTGAATAGGCTCATAATTCTGTCTAAAAGGATAGCAAATCTCTATTTTGTTTAAGGACCTGAAGATTGCTTCACTGTGAGGCTTAAACTCGTTGCAGAGTAAATTATAAGCAAAACATTTATGGTTGTTGGTTGCAAATAATTTAACATGACTACACCATTCACAGTCCATGCTCCATATTATTCTAGATTCAACACTTCGTAACGTGCCCTGCCCCCCTTGAAGTGTAATGCAACAACAGGTTTTCTTTCGTATACAGTGTGAAATCAATAGCGACCGTTAAAAACGATTTCACGAAATTTGAACCTGATCTGAAACAGCAAAGTGGATTTATGCTTGTGGATCACTCTTTTTTCCCTCACTTCTGTGGTGTATTCGCAGGATGTAACAGTAAAGGATCTTATAAGAATTACTAGCTTCTACAGGCGACCCGCGCTGTATATCAGCCTCGATGATATCACTACCAGTGTACGTGCATTGAGCATTCCTCACTCAGTGATTCCGATACACCTTTTGCTGAGTAACACACGAGTCCAGTCTAGAGAATTCAAACGCCAGCCGTGTCCAAGGAGTTACATGACAATTCAATTCACTAAGTTGAAATTGTCCAACAAAGGTGCTCGGTTCAACAAAATAAATAAATAAATGAAATAAAAAAATAAATTAAATAATTTTAAAAAAGTCCTGAATGTGCAGGGCTTCCGAAAGTTATAATTTCTTGGACCAGGTTGATCACTGAATTCCAAGCTGTTGGAGCACCTGTCCAATGAAAATGGCGGCTCTCAATTGGCGAAAGCATCAGGCCAAAAAACTACAGTGATGAGAGAAAACCTACAATGCAGTGTCAACCAAATTTAGATATAATTTGATTAACAACTACAAACTCATCAAGGCATATTATACAGCACAACTGACCCACTACGGAAAAATAATTGCCTTAAAAATAGTGCCAATTGTCTCAATTACTTTTGGAAGGGTGAAGTTTTCCGAGTAGAGCAAGAACGGTAGTTACATTAAATCACAGAAATGGAGGACTAGAAAGAAAGCCTCGGCACTTTTTGTTAAGAGGAGCGCAACCATCCTCAACGAAAATTGTAATAGAAAAACAAAGAAAGTATTTTCTGTGGTCAGGCCAGCAAGCCTAGAAGCTCCGGCTGTTTTACATAAAACAAATCGTCAGCTCCAGCGCGTGAGGATATATTACGTAGAACTTAGCTATCTCGTCAGTGGAACAACCCATTCGCTTCGAATAATAGCCCAAGCAAATCTCAGAGAAAATATTCAAATTTCGAATGGGAAGGAATATGGAAAGAGCATGAGTGGTCTATCATCAGATGTCAAATCAGCGTGGTAAAGTAAATGAGATTATTAGCACCAACGAAAGACTACATGCGATTGGTATCAGCCAAACGAATTTCCCTCACAAATGTATATTTGTTGACACATAGTCTCACGTACGTAGGAAAACTAAATGTTTGGAACTGATTAAGCAAACCATTGGCTTTAAATACGAGATTTTCATTAGAAAATGTTTCACCAATGTCGCTTCTCAAGGTAAAGGCTAGATACTTTCCAGTATGGTAACTAAACTGACGCGATAAATTGGTTAATGGGGCAATACGTAAATTACACCATAAATAATCTGGGATCTGACAGTACAGTCTAAGTGTACAAAAAGTGAACATTTTATAAATGTACGAAATAAGAAGACCATAATATGTCCTTCGGCGACATGATTGAGATTGTATTGGAACGTCTGGTACAGGTTAAAACAGCAGTTCAAATTTCCTTTAATTCGGAGAAACAGTTTACATCATCATTCCTCCAGTTAGTAAAGCGGTGACAGGCTGCCCAGCTAGCCACACCCAGAGAGAAGATTTGGACGGATTTTGACCAGAAGTAGGGGACTTCTGCCTGGGATATAGTACGGTGGGGACTGTGAGTACCCTGTGGCCGCTACGGTAGTCGCCAAGGCCTGGGCAGCACTCTGAAAATGAGATGCAGCTGATGATTGTATACAAGGGAATGCTGAAATTAGAGACATATTTTATTATAACTTTGAACAAGGCTGATTAACAGCAACCGTAATCCAAATTTTTAACAGTTTTGTATATCAGCCAACCGGTTGCGTAATTTTTAGGTGCTTGATCTAAGTTCCGTTGCCACTAGAGACAACTTTATCAGAAGAATAAAAACAATTATATGAAGCTCATGACGTCAAAAATATTACGAGCATGACTGCCCAAGTCGATTTCAATAAAAATTAGCATTCTTGCCATACAAATAAGACCAGTATGGTGTGAAGTGCAGGAAGGAACATCTGCATACTGAAATGAAGTGTAACTACGTCAACTGAAGATGGATGAAAACCTGAAACGCGTTTTGGCATAGATGAAACAAGTGGCTGGTTGTCGAATTTAATGAAATAAAATGAAAAATAAAATACAGAACCACGGAGCTCAACAATCCAATAAAAATGCATAAATTATTATTAGATAATAAAGTACCAAACAAAGCTGGGTTTGACACAAATTCAAGTACAGAAAGGAGTTTTTTTTTTTTTTTTTTTTTTTTTTTTTTTTTTTTTTTTTTTTTTTTGTAGGTGTTAAAAATAACAAATTTAAGTATTCCTTCAGGTAAAGACAACTGAAAGATAGATTTATAATGTTTTAGGTGGTAATCCACAGTCGTGATGTACTTCGAAAAAGTCATTCTTATGCCAAGGCTGCAAAATATTTTTATTTTTTGTATTCTACCGGTTTCGGCCGATGCTGCTATGAATATTTTATTGCAAATTATACGTTGCTGTACTCAGTAAAAATGTTATTGACTTTGACGTAAAATATCTTGTTGATCGCAGCAACTGTCAAAACCGACAAAATATAATAAATAAAAGTATTTTGCTGCCTTGGAATAAGAAGGAAAAAAACTTATAGGAAACCTTATCCGCTATATTGACGTATGTCATTGTTGCAGTTCCTCGTCGTCCCACTATGAAACGGCGCTAATCCAGATGATTGAAATGCTATAAACATCTTTTGCTACTTTAGGTCACATCAGAATTTTATTGCATGGCTTTTAACTCCCTCTAGTGACTATACCTGTGTAGCAGAGCAAAATGTGCAAATTCACCACAGTCCTAAACAAGCAGATCACGTTGAGTGCGGTTGCAATATCACGACGTCCTGAGTGAAGGGTTGAATTGTCCGGAATATGTCTGAAGTTTCGAGCGTCATCGTTTTGTCCACCACACTACAAAAAGTGGTTTTCAACCGCAAAGTGTAATATCCTGTTACGAGTGGCACTCATGTAACGCCAACGCGCACCTCAAGAAACCGCGGTGGATGACTTCTGCATTACCCGATATGCGAATCGCCTGCCCCGGACACGAGTCCCTTGTTAACTCAGAAATTCGAATTGTGGCCCCATCACAAACTGTGGTTTTTCATCGGGCGCAGCATTTAGCCGCTAGTATAGCCTGTCCCGTTGTGCAAGAGAGCTGTGACACTAAATATACTGAAATTACTTGACTGGCCCTTATTTATACTCAGCAGTGCACATATGTTTTGTAAATGTACCGTTTGGAATGACGTCCTGTAAAATATTACATTAGCACCAGTTTACTGCTTTCAATTGCTGCTTGTTGCAAGAGTTACTCGAAATCCCGGTGAGCATGCCGTTTTGTCAACTCTTGCATCCTTGTTGGCTTGACATACTCCGATACCTCCTGCTACATAAAGTCACTGACACTAAGACTGCAACTAATTTACGGGTATGCCTGTAATCCACTTCGACAAATTTACACCAAAATTATCTTATGTAGTGGTGTCACTACAATATCATCATCAGAGACCTTTACGTATCGATTTTAAGTGATGGTACCAATATTTGGTCGTTAGTCACGCGTACCTTTCTCTGTATATTTCACGGTTTTTTCTTATTTTTTCATCCACTCTCTCTTTTTAATTTTAAACCATAGAGAGAAAAGTCATCTAAAATAACATCCTAAGGTTCTTAGTAACTGATCTCTTAGTTTCAACAAGATCTATAGAAGTTGATGGATAAATTGCCAGTCTGTCTTTTATAGCTTCAAGGTTGCGAAAAATATTATCAAAATGATTTACTGAATTAAATTAGAGTCATATTGTAAGGGTATACAGAAGAAGAAAGAAATGCGTGTATTTTTCCTTTTCTGCATTTTCAACACTACGGTCTATTAAAGTACGCAGCAGATCCGATATTTCTTACCATATTAGGTGGGAAAAAGCAAGGTCAGTCATTCAGTACATGAGCTGTACAGGGAAAGAAAGAGCCAAGTCCACACGATACAGGGGAAAAATAGACTTACTCCATTAAGTTCGCGTATCCAATGTAAAATAGTTTGCAACCCTGACAGGAAGTTGGTCACACATTAATGTACTTCTTTGAACTGTTGGCACATTGAGTTTCTGTGAACAGCTTTTTGTATAGCGGATAAAGTTACTGCAGTTTTTGTGAAAATACTGGTATGGAAGGTTACCAATACCTAAAACTCTTCTACAAAAAGAAGTGTCAGTTTCCTACACGTCGCGTCGAAAAAGAGAACTCATCATAAAAGACACCCAAGAATTGTAAAATTCATGACGACTTATAATGGAGCACGAGTCTGCTGTTTTGAGATCGGCTCGCTCAGCTGAACTAGAGTAAGAGTTGCCTGAATTTTCCTACACTGGTAAATTCATCATATCTCTACCAAACCTCATATGTCTTTCACTAAGTGATAGTTTCAAATTATAAAACGTTGTACTTGACATATCGAGAACTACTACCAATCTCTCGCAAAAAAAAATACCACTATAAATTGGTTTTGAAAAATTTCGTAAGGAAACACTTACGACAATCTTCGTATCGCTTGAAGCTCTCAAAATAGGAAAACTTGTGTTGCCTCTTAAATGTAGTTTGCAGTAATAAAGGAAAAAGGGAAGTGGCTACAATTTACATTTATTGGAATTCCTCCATTGAATAAGTTAAGCGATTTCATTTGTAGCATAAAAAGTTTCAAATAAATAGGGATAATATTGATATATATTTACAGAAAGATACTTACGTGTTGCTATTTTGCAAAAGAAGTGTGACTGTTAAAGAACTGAAATACTACGCAAAAGTCGAAATAGAAGTACTGATTTCTGTGAAATAAAAAAAAAGTACTTTTTTGGAATTTTACATTTGAGAAATGAGACTCCTATTGCCCAACTTTTCACATAAACATATTTCAACTGGGTTATTTTGTCTGCTAGAGAGTTACCTAGATATCTGTTGCATACAGCTTATTTTAACGTATTTAAGGCAAGATGATGTTTATATTTAATTATTGGAATTACCGATTTCAACCACATAAATAATTATCTTCTGGTTTAAACTATTTACTACCTTTGCATAAACTTAAGAGACCTTGTGTAAGCCAAGGTTCCTTTGTCATAATGTAAAAATGATAAAAACATCTTGTCATATCATAAAAGTTTTACGTTGTTGTTGTGGTCTTTAGTCTGGAGACTGGTTTGATGCAGCTCTCCACCCTACTCTGTCCTGAGCAAGCCCCTTCATCTCCTCATAAGAATGGTAACCTACATCCATTTGAATCTACTTACTACATTCTTCTCTTGCGCTCCCTATACGATTTTTAATCCACACAGCTTCCTCCAACCCTATATTCACGATTCCTGTGTCCTACCAATCGATCCATTCTTTTAGTCAGGGCATAGCAAAAACTCCTTTTCTCCCCAATTCTGTTCAGTAACTCTTCATTAGTTACGCGATCTATCCACACCTAATCTTCTGAGGTACCACATGTTAGCAAATTTCTCTTTTTCATAAACTCTTTCCTTCCCATTGCCATTCTGAACTTTATATTCTCTGTACTGCGACCATCATGTGTTATTTTACTACCCAAGTAACAAAACTCATCTACCATCTTCATTGTTTCGGTACATAATCTAATTCCTTCAGCATCGCCTGATTTTCTTAGAATACACTCCATTACCCTTGTTTTGCTCTTGTTAATGTTCATCTTATACGATCCTTTTAACAACTGTCCGTTCCTTTCAAATACTCGCACGACGCGGTGCCACACTGCAGACTGCTAACGAAGACACGAGCTTATGAAATAGGTTCTCTGATTTGTGATTGGCTGGAAGACATCCTAAGTAATAGAACGCAGTACGTTGTTCTCGTCGGCGAGTGTTCATCAGAGACGAGTGTATCGTCAGGCGTGCCCCAGGGGAGTGTGATAGGACCGCTATTATTTTTTGTCTATATAATGATGGACAGAGTAAGTTGTAATTTGCGGCTGTTCGCTGATGATGCTGTGGTGTAGGGGAAGGTGTCGTCTTTAGCTGACTTTAATAGCATACATGATGAGTTAGACAAAATTTCTAGTTGGTGCGAAGAATGGCAGCTAGCTCTAAAAAGTAGAAAAATGTAAGGTGATGCGCATGAGTAGGAAAGACAATCCCATAATGTTCGAATACAGCATTAGTAATGAGCTTCTTGATGGTTTCGCGTGGTCCAAATATCTAGGCGTAACATTGCAGAGTGATATGAAATGGAACGAACATGTAAGGACAGTTGTGAGTAATGCGGACAGCCGACTTCGGTTTATTGGGAGAATTTTGGGAAGATGTACTTCACCTGTGAAGGAGACCGCGTATAAAACGCTTGTACGACCACGTCTTGAGTATTGCTCAAGTGTTTGGGACCCGCAGGAGATCAGTTTAAAGGAATTCATAGGGCAGTTCAGTGGCGAGCAGCTATGTTTGTTGCTGGTAGGTTCGACTAATACGCGAGTGCCACGGAAATGATGCAGCAACCCAATTGGGGATCGCTGGAGTTAAGACGACGTTCTTTTCGTGAATTTTTGTTGAGGAAATTTAGAGGGCCGGAATTTGAAGCTGAGTGTAGTGCGATCTTGCTGCCGCCTGCTTACATTTCGCCTGGTGATAACAAAGACAAGATAAGAGATCTTAGGGCTCGTGCGGAGGCATATAGGGATTCTTTATTTCCTCGTTCTATTTGGGAGTGGAATAGGAGAGGAAATGCCTAGTAGTGGTACAGTGTACCCTCCGCCATGCACCTTACGGTGAATTGCGGAGTACGTATGTAGATGTAGACTCTTCCACGTCCTTTGCTGTCTTTCAGAGAAGTATAATGTCATTGCAAAACGCAATTTTTTTGTTTATTCACCCTGAAACGTCTTGTCATATTATAATAAATATTCATGGAATATATGACATCAACTGCGATTTTTTTTTTTTTTTTTTTTTTTTTTTTTTTTTTTTTTTTTTTTGCTAGCATTCTAATACAATATTCATAGAATATATAACATCAACTGCGATATTTTTTTAATGCTATCATATGGTGCCGCTGACTGCCGGTACGGGAGGTGGGAAAAAAAAAAGAAAAGTAGTAACGGAATAAACGATCATAAAACTAGAAAGTACATAGGAAGATAATAACAAAGAAATACGACATTTTCCCCTTCTGGGAATGGCAGTCCTAGGTGGCCAGTTTCGTTTCTTTACCGAACAGGGTTAATAGTGAAAAAAAAAAAAAAAAAAAAGAGAGAGAATTTCCTCGCCGCTGTCACAAACATAACGGAAATTTTACCTGCAAGACGTATACTTTTCAATTAATTACAGTATAACACTCCACATAATGAACAATTAAATTTAATGTTTACTGTAGCGAACAACTAAACGGATAAACCAAAAAGTGTCTTCATCAACAAACACAACATGGATGGAGCAAAGAAATGTCTCTCTTGCAGAACAATGACGCGGCATGTAATTTCTTAAAAGTTAGAAAATTAGATCATATCTGCTATTCCACAGCTTCCTAGTGAATTCCGATGACATGTGTCAAACAAGTCACACGAAACAGTTTATAAAAAGCATCCTCCATCTAGAGGAGACACGATGACATCCGATAGTTCCGAACTATTCCTAGATATCACAAACGAAAAACAAACAAATGTCACAGTTAAACAACAATGCAATTTCAAAATCCGAAGTATCAGCACTGTCCAGGGTTCCCTCATCTTCCCCTCGTCACTCCGTCACAAACTCCACGAAGCGTTAACAAGATTATGAAAAACAGTAGTGAGAGATATTTTTATGAAATTTTGAAACGTCTCTTGATAATGTATGTGTCCTCTAATATACTGATGTTGTTCCCACAAAAACATGAGGAATTGAGTTGCATCGGTAAGTTGTAGATGAAAGATGGCATACGTCACATGCGCGACGATCCAGGTAGTGGCCGCCCGTTTACTTGCGGGGAACGGGTTGAAGTCCGGAACCAGTATTGTAGTGGCATCAAAACAATCAGCGGTATTGCGATTGACGATAGGCAACATCTCACGAGCAGTATCCCACGTCAGTTTGAAGCGGGGACACGTGACACGGTGTTCCACAGTGTCAACTCCACCGCAGGTATCGCACAGGTCAGACGGAGAATGTTTTATCGTGTGCAGCCGAGCGTTAGTCGCGACAGTTTTATTGACGACCTTGTACCAGGTAGCCTTGACATGCGGGGAGAGATATCGGGCCGAGATGTTCTGCCACGCGATCTTCCACAATCGTCGTGGGTTCCGAACTTCAAACGTGTTAGGCGACGGGTTTCCTCTAACTGCTTCATAAAATTTCTTTGCTGTCCTATTGCGTGGCTCGAAGTATTCAGGTGAAATATAACTCTTCTGCATGAAAAATTGGCGCACATACATTAACCGGAAAGGAATTGCCATCGGGTTAAGTGGAGCGACCTGTGATTCCGGTTGATGGATACGGAAGAACTCAGCCGTAGGCCCGCGGGGGTCTGTCTCACAGACGGCAAGTGTTCGATGTACTAATAGCGCGGCGCTCTTAGCCGGCAGGTCGATCAGTCCAAGTCCTCCCTCTGCCGGTGGCAACGTGCAGGTCGCGTGAGAGACTTTGAAAATCTCTCCTCTCCAAAGCAACCAATATACTGCCTGCACGATTGCTCTACCTATTTCCTTAGGTAGGTGAAAAACTTGCGCCAAAAACCATGCCTTGGACAACAAGAAACCATTAATGAGAAGCACTTCTTGTCCCAATGCGAGATACCTACGGGAATGCAACTTTACTATAGCCCTAATAGAGTTAAGTAGAAGACGCCAGTTGTAAGACGTCGTCCTTTGTAGGTTGGCTTGAAAGGAAATACCTAAAATGGTATGCTTGTCACTGATCGTAAACCAAGGTCTACGTATCTGCACAGAGGACGGTCGTATCGGAAGCAGCACAGTCTTGCGTCGATTGACGTCGGAGCCTGAAGCACGGCGATACAGCTGCAGCACCGAGTACGCCACGTCGACGTCGTCCCACCTGCTGACGAACAGTCCGAGGTCGTCCGCGTACGCGCGGCACACAACCCGCGCGCCTCCCACCGTTATCCCCTGGCACATGGAGGTCAGTTTTCGGAGGAGGGGGTCCAACGCGATGGCAAACAAACCCATAGAAAGGGGGCAGCCTTGTTTCACGGAAATGTGTAGCTTTACCGGGTCTGACAGACAACCATTGATCATTATTCGTGAGGTGGGATTTGTCAGCAGGTGCATAATGGCGGTAATAAATTTTGTGCCAAAACCAAGTTTAAACATCACCTTCCGCAGATATTCATGGTTCACCTTATAAAATGCCTTAGCAAAGTCAACGGATAACACTGCTAAAGGCGTTTGCGTTGTCGCAGCAAATGCAATGGTGTCCCTATATGTGAGTAACGCATCGAAAATTGTTCTGCCCGGAACGGCACAACACTGATATTCGCTGATCACCTTTGTCAAAGCAGTACGTAGTCGAGCAGCAAAACAACGAGCAACCAACTTATAGTCTCCGTTTAAAAGAGTGACCGGCCGCAGGTGAGCTGCGTCACATTTGCGAACATCCTTCGGCAACAAAACAATGACGCCCTCTAGAAAGGCTGCAGGAACAGCAACGCCGTTAACGATTTTATTGACAATGTCCGTAAGTGTGTCACCCAACAAATTCCAGAAACGCAAATAGAATTCAGGAGGCAGACCGTCAGCCCCAGGAACCTTGCCTCTGGCGCTGGTTTTAAGTGCATGAAGAACCTCATCTGCTGTGAAACGTTCGTATAGAGCCATCCTATCCACCCGCGCGAGAGGATGTGGGAGGCCTTGTAGAAGAGCGTAAATCGCAGCATCGTCTATGTCTGCACGTTGAAATAGGGCGGTAAAGTAACGATGTGCCTCTGACAACATCGCAGCATTAGTAGTGAGACGCTCTCCATTACTTGATTGCAGAAAAGGCAATTGGCATTGCTTCCGGCGTTTCATTTCCCGCGTTATGTGATAAACAGATGGTGCCTCACCAGGGATATTGCCGTCAGGTTGACTACGGATGATTGTACATTCCGACTGAGCTCGCTGTAGCGACAAAAGTTCCGCCTTGATGCGCTTAAGCCGTGGCAAAAAGTCACTTGCATTACGAAGATCTGCACGGACAGCATCCTTCAAGCACTGAAGATAAAGCTCAACAGTCTTTCGACGCCAAAACGCCTTCTCTGCACTGTAAGTTTGCAAAGTACTACGCAGTGTGGGTTTAGCACTATTAGTCCACCAACCTATTACAGTACGATAGTTTGCGCGCTTTTCTAAACATTGAGTCCAGGTTTGCTCGATTTCCACCTGAAGAACAGCATCTTGTAAGTGCTGGACATTTAACCGCCAAAGTCCGGGTCGTTTTAATTTCACCAAATGTGGCAACGTAACACGGCAAGTATAGGCACTGTGATCAGAAAACGCTAAGGGCTGTGCGCCGACACTAAATATGTTAGGCGCACAGTTTCTCGTCACATAAATACGGTCCAGTCGGCTCTGTCCCGTCACATAAAAGTGCGTAAACTCCGTTTAAGTAGGGTGGAGTTGTCGCCACGAGTCCACAAAATTAAGATCGGCAATTAAAGCCTGCAATGACGAGCATTTGTGCGGGTGAGGTTGCTGGTCCGCATCATCAATTACACAATTAAAGTCGCCGCCCAGTACCGTGGTGCTATTGTGTCCAGTGAGCAACGGGCAAACATCGACAGCAAAAAACTGATCACGTGCGTGCCGGTTATCTGTACCTGACGGGGCATAGACATTGACAAATAACACGTCCTCTACAGTACACGCAATGCCTCGCCCATCCGGTAGTTTAACAACATTTCTAAAATCCCATACTTGGTTAATTAAAATTGCTGTACCACAAAGTGTTTCTGGATCAAGGTTTAAAATTGAATTAAAACCTGGTACAAACTCAACTTCAGCGGTCTTCACTTCTTGTAAAAAGACATCATCAGTCTTAATAACTGTTAAAAAAATCTATTAGGGACTCAAGTTTATGTGCACGCTCGATCTTGTTAATATTGACAGTGGTGACCGTGCAAGCATTCCCGCGCACAATAGAACACATACAAAGGTTCAGAGGGGACGACGAAAAACTAGAGTTCTTGGGCGGGGTCCGCCCCCACGCTACGCTGCTGATCCTGCGCCCACTCCATCGGCGTGATGTTTACGACGGCGGCTGCCGCGCTAGCCGAGCCCGAGTCCCGCGTGACGTCACTGTGCGAAGCCCGCCGCGTGCGCTGAGACACCGCGGCCGCCTCGTCCTCGCTCTTCCTCTTGCCCGAGGTCTGTACTTCGACACTCGGAGAGCGCTGACTTTTGCGCGCATCCTTGCGTTCGCTCCTACGGGGTTCGCCGATGGGTTTTGCGAAAACTGCGGAGTCAGAAGTCGACTGTTCGCCCTCATTGCTACTGTCGTCCGTAGGCGACGTTTCCTTCGACGTCTTGTTACGGCGCCTCCTCTTCTTTTTCGCGACCGTTACTTCCGATTCCCCATCACCTGACTGAGAAGCAAACGGAACCTCGGTTTGCGAAACAACCTCCATCGATTCTTGAACAGGGGCGGGTTCTTCACTCACAGATGCGACAAGTGGGACAGGATTCAAAACCGGTGCCTCCACCTCCACTGACCAATCTCCCGACATCTCCGGACGCGGTGAAGCAAGCCCTTGCACAACGTCACTAAATAACGGTTCTGACTGTGCTCCGGCAACGACCGTCGGTTCCCGAGGCAACTGCACAGGGCGCCGACCTTTGTTTGGACAGTCACCACGAAGGTGTCCTACCGTATTACAAATCCCACAAGTTTGCGGTTGTCCAGGGTATGAAACAAACGCCCGACTACCACCGATAATCAAATAAGACGGGATATGTTTCCGTAGGTTGACCTTCACAGTACGAACACCGCTGTCCACTTGATAGTAATACGGATCCGACCACTTTTCATTGATAATACCATTTGCAACAACATCACCGTACGGACGTAAAGCAGTTTCAATCACTGAATTAGGACATTCGAAATGTACATTGAACACCCGTACGTCACGAACTCCCTGCCCAGCGTGTTGCACACGGACGTCACTAATAGGGCCATCCACGTGTTTAAATTTCCGAACCCCGTCATTTTCGGACACAACCTTTTCACAAACGTCATCATCCGACAATTTCAAAAACACTGAATACAAGTAGAAGTCAATTTGCAGTCCTAGTACTACTTCCCGTGGCAAACGAAGCGTATCCCGAATCCATGAATGTATTTCAAAACCGGTGGGCCGTAACGACTTCCGATCAAACGTGCATTGTACCGTACGATTTCGAAGTGGATTGAATGCCATTTCATTCACCGAATTAATGAAATTGTATAAAGCGCAGCCAAGCGAAGCGAAGACCGCTCCCGCGAAGCCAAGGAGGCCGGTGCCGAGACGTAAACACGCCGCCGAGCCGGAGAGCGTGAGCACACGTGTTTCCTGACGGACAACCAGCCAAGTGCTAGGCAAGCACGACACTGCTGACCCCTACACCGCTGGGGACACAGTGATCACCGCACCTGCAAGGACTACCTAAGCACGCCTCCCGTCAGATAGAAATTCCCAGCTTCGCCCTGCCCACAGTACTCAAACTCGTAGTTATGAAACTAATTCCCGTAAGAGTAAGGGCTTCAAACTTGCCCTTCCCTCCCCACTAACGATAGGATCATTGCCCGTCACCGGCATATTATATATATACATGTGGCGTCTGTTCCGAAAGAACAGACGTCACTTCTGATCCTGCAGTTGTTATTATTTAATATTCATGGAATATATGACATCAACTGCGATTGGGCAAAGCTGAAAATGTGTCCCCAGTGGTGTAGGGGTCAGCGCAACTGCCTAGAAAACAGGAGACCCGGGTTCGAATCCCGGCTGGGTACACATTTTCAGCTTTGCCCAATCGCAGTTGACGTCATATATTCCATGAATATTAAATAATAACAATTGTAGGATCAGAAGTGACGTCTGTTCTTTCGGAACAGACGCCACACACACACACACACACACACACATATATATATATATATATATATATATATATATATATATATTGTAATAAGTTTTACTTTATAACGTTTTTTGTCATATTATAATAAGATTTACGTTATAACGGTTTTTCCACAAGGAAAAACAATAAAATGCGATTTTGGCTTAAAGACCTTCACCGCAATGTGTATACAATAGTTTCACGCAACTTAGTAATAGAGCAGCCTTTGATAAACCTGTGCCACAAAAGCTACAAATGTCACGCGGCAAACATTTGCACGAATTTCAGCAGTTCTCGGCAAACTCGCGACACAGTGGTATTTTCATTTTCTGGGAACACGCCGGTAAGCAGGCGAGAGCAAATATGTGCACAAGGGCGAGATTTATGGGTCGCGAGTGCAGACGAGTATAAACTTTGTCTCACCCCCCCTCCCCCCCCCCCCCGGCAGTAACTCGCCATCTCCGGCGCCTCCCCCGTTTGGAGGCGCGCCAGGGCTCTCCGTCTGCATCGAGGATATCGCGGGGGCGGGGAACAGGTGTTCCTAATGAAACGCCGCGCCGACCCCAGCTGCCCGCGCCCCACAGTAAACAGACACGCCTGCCACAGCCACGGCGCACGAGGAGCGTGTACTGGAGGGCGGCGTGTTTCACGTGTCTCTTCACGTCGAATATGAAAGATAACGAGTATTACAAGGTGTATTCCTAAAGTAAGCCTCATTTGCTCATAATAAACAAAGTTTTTATTGTGGTTCTTGAAGTTTTACCAGCATAATGACTCTTCGACCATATTTCGGAAATGCAGCGGGCTGACGTCGAACTTCTGGGACGATATATCGGCTAAAAATTGCTCCATCCTCGGGTAAGGGTCAGCCACTGGAGATTACTACTTTTTCCCCCTTCATTATTATTTAACGTCACTGCCGGCTGCGGTGACCGAGGAGACTAAGGCGCCCCAGTCACGGTCTGCAGGGCCTCTACGGTCGGGTGTTCGAATCCCCACTCGGGCATGGATAATTGTGCCGTCCTAGTTCGTAAGTAGTTCATAAGTAGTTTGTAAGCTTAGGGACTGATGACCCCGTCGTTAAGTCCCATAAGTTCTACAAACATTTGAACATTTAACGTCACTATGCGGCAGGCTGTCAGCGGCATCTTATTCCGCTATTCAACCGAGTGAATTATATTGTTGTTGTGGTCTTCAGTCTGCAGACTGGTTTGATGCAGCTCTCCACGCTACCCTGTCACGTGCAAGTTTCTTCATCTGAGAATACGTTCGGCAACCTATAGCCTTTTGAATCTGCTTGATTTGATTTTTCCAGGGAAGCCAAAAGTCTTGGTCCAGCCCGCCACTGCCCGCACCGAAACCAAATTTATTGTGCGGTATCACTCCCTGTATATATAGTAAAGCCAACCAATGCCATTGAACAGTGCAAGGAGTCCCTTTACCAGTTCTTTATTAGACACAGTTTCTTCGGGTCTGGTTGTCCCAAATGTTCTGTGCCCTTTTACTCTCCAATGCAATGCATTCGAAGATTAGATGTGATGCAGTTTCATCACCGTCATCACACAGCCTACATCTAGGGTCCTCTTCTGTTATTCCCATTGTATGTATGTGTTTTTTGAAATTCCCAGGCCTGTCAGCAATCCAACCATGAGTCTAATCTCTCTCCTGCTCAGGCCCAGGATTGCAGAGCTTCTTTTAAAACCTGGCTTTGGCGCATCATTACCTTGCCATGTTTTTGTTGATAGACTTTGGTCCAATATTCTACGTGCTGTCTTCTGAGCCCGTTACGTAGCTCCAATTTGATCATTGCCTTGGTGATTGTCAGGACAGGTTCCGGTCAAATAAATGGAGTCTCTGCCCCCATCCTGGCTAATCTGTCGGCATGTTCGTTGCCACTGATCCCCGAGTGGCCAGGGACCCACAATAGGTTTACTCTATTGCTTTCCCATAGCTCCACCTCATTTGATCATAATAAATAAAGTTTTTATTGTGATTCTTGAAGTTTTCCCTGCATAATGACTATTCGACGAAATTTCGGGAATGCAGCCGGCTGACGTCGAACTTCTGGGACGATATATCGGCTGAAAATCGCTCCATCCTCAGGTAAAGGTCACCCACTGGAGATTGCTACTTTTTTCCTCTTCATTATTATTTAACGTCACTATGCGGCAGGCTGTCAGCGGCATCTTATTCCGCTATTCAGCCGAGTGAATTATATTGTTGTTGTGGTCTTCAGTCCGCAGACTGATTTGATGCAGCTCTCCAGCTACCCTGTCATGTGCAAGTCTCTTCATCTGAGAATACGTTCGGCAACCTATATCCTTTTGAATCTGCTTGATTTGATTTTTCCAGGGAAGCCAAAACAGTTTTGGTCCAGCCCGCGACTGCCCGTACCGAAACTAAGTTTATTGTGCGGTTTCACTCCCTGTATATCTAGTAAAGCCAACCAATGCCCTTGAACAGTGCAAGGAGTCCCTTTACCAGTTCATTATTAGACACCATTTCTTCGGGTCTGGTTGTCCCAAATGTTCTGTGCCTCTTACACTCCAATGGAATGCATTCTAAGATTAGATGTGATGCAGTTTCATCACCGTCATCACAGATCCTACATTTAGGGTCCTCTTCTGTTATTCCCATTGTATGTTGGTGTTTTTTGAAATTCCCATGGCCTGTCAGCAATCCAACCAAGAGTCTAATCTCTCTCCTGTCCAGGCCCAGGATTGCAGAGCTTCTTTTAAAACATGGCTTTGGCATCATTACCTTGCCACGTTTTTGTTGATAGACTTTGGTCCAATATTCTACGTGCTGTCTTCTGAGCCAGTTACGTAGCTTCAATTTGATCATTGCCTTGGTGATTGTTAGGACAGGTTCCGGTCCAATAAATGGAGTCTCTGCCCCCAGCCTAGCTAATCTATCGGCATCTCGTTGCCACTGATCCCGAGTGGCCAGGGCAGGGAACCACAATAGGTTTCCTCTATTGCTTTCCCCTAGCTCCACCTCATTTTCTCATAATAAACAGAGTTTTTATTGTTATTCTTGAACTTTTGCTGGCATAATATTTGACAAAATTTCCGAAATGCAGCCGGCTGACGTCGACCTTCTGACACGATAATTCGGCTGAAAATCGCTCCACCATCTTCAGATGAAAGTCACTGGAGGTTGCTAGGATTTTTCCTCCATTATTACTTAACTCCACGATAGGGCAAGCTGTCATCGGCATCTTAAGCCGCTCTTTAGCCGAGTGAATGAACTAGCATAGAAACAAGAGTTCAAGCGACGAAGTTAAAACAACGCAAAGGTGACAAAATGGTGTCAAATAAAATGAAAAATCTATTTTAAAAGACACATATGTAAGCGGCCAAGGTGGCTAAAATACAAAAACATAGTTCGACGAGTCACTGAAACACGGCAGCACTTGTTTTGCCGCGGGCGGCGGTTGCAACATGTTGAAAACAATAATGATATTGCACCGATACACGGAACACTAAAAATTCACTGCACTGCACGGGAGACCCAACTGGAGAAAGGGGAGGCCGAGGGCTGGGTGGTGGTGGGGGGAGAATGGAGGGGAGGGGAGATAGGGTTAGACTCCTCAAGGAAGGATGGGCAGATTAGGCCAAGCGTGGGTAAGGATAAGGAAGGGTGGGGAGTGGGGAGAGGAGGCACTATATCTAAGGGAAAAGGAGAGGAGGGAGAGTATCAGATCTGGTAGGAGGGATTGATATCGTGACGGCGGGTGCTATCCGGTAGGGATGTAGCGCGGAGGGTTTGGAAGTGAAGGGTGGGAGTGTTACAGTGGTGTGGGCGTGGCAGCGTCCAGGGTTAGTGAGGATATATCAGCGGATGACGGGACTATCTTGCGGAATACGTAGAGGATGCGGATGTGCTCCAGGAACTGTAAAAGGTGGGGTAATGGAATGAGATCATAGAGGATCCACTTGGGGGAAAGGAGGCGGATGGAGTAAGCGAGGTAGAGGACGTGGCATACTAAGACTTCAACACTCTGGAGTGGGGGAGGCGTTGACCCAGGTGGGATGCATGATGGACAGGATGCAGGATGGATTGGTATGTGTAAAGGATGGTTGAAGGCTGGAGGCACTATGTCCGGTCGGAGAGGAGCTTCAGGAGATGTAAGCAGCTGAGGTCTTTTTGGGGCCGCTTTTGAGGGGAGGGTTCCTTGAGAGGAAGCGTTCAAGGATGAGGTGGTACGCCCCATGAAGATTGCCTAGGAGTTCTCATAGTTGACGGAGAGGAGCCACTGGTTGCACTAGATAGAGAACTGGGAAATGTGGGATTGGAGAACGTGCTGTGATCGGGCGAGGGAGAGGAAGTCGGTTTCACCGTATTAAACGAGGTGGACGGGAGCTGGAAGTATATGCGGTAGAGGAGAAGTGAGAGGGCAGAACGATGGAGAATATCGGTGGAAGGGTAAAACAAACTGGAATGGGATGGGTGGCGGGAGAGAAATGTTTTCCCTCTGAAGATATTAAAGAGATCGCTGGGTCCCAAGCATGGTGCTGTTGAAAACCGTCATCACAATTAATAAATAAGATCTTGTGACAAACGTATTTCCACAAATTATTCAGTCAATGAATTCCATAAGTATCTCGTCATGGCCAAGATATCTGTGGCTGAATAATCCATATAGTGTCCTGTGAAAATACCTTGCTCGGCTATGGCCGACTTACTGGGCTGCGAAAGACCACTGTGATGGCAATGTTCCACGCACCTTTAATGCACTTTGCATGTCGGCTGACCAATGTAGGCTTTGCCATCTGCAATCCCAAATCTGCCTTAACTGAACAGAGAAGAGCACTACGCAGGTGGCAGAAAAATTACTTTTACTTTATGGTTCCTTAGAATCCTGCCTAATTTCGACGAGAGCTTACCAACGTATGGAAGGAACGCCCTGGACCTGAAAAATTCCTTATATTCCTAATGCTGTGGTCCCATTCCTTCCTCCTTAATGCGTGGTGAATATCCATTGTCCTGGAACACAGACTGTAGATGTTGCATCTCCTTAGTGAGGCTGTCTCCATCACACACAGCATGTGCCCGATACATCAACATACGCAGAACGCCAGTAGTGTGTCCTGGGTGGTGACAGCTCGACACTTGTTTTGTTCGCTTCTGGTAAACTGAATGTTCCAATGACCCAACCATCCGCTTTCCTGCTGACTAAGACGTTCAGAAGAGTTAAGCAGCCACCCTTCTCTGTTTCCATTGTAAAATGGATATTCTCGTGGATCGAATTCAGATGCTGTAGAAAACGTGACAGTTATTATTCCCCATGGGGTCACATAGTACAAGTGTCATGTACATATAGGCAGAAAATTAGGTCCTTAAAAAGAATAAATAAAAAAATTGTAATGCTTTTTGTTGGAATATAAAATTAATCATGACGGTTTTGGATGATTACATTGCCCTTTTACCAAATGTGTAGCCAATTACCAATATGGATGTATATAACAAATTGTAAGAAATTTATCGATCTATTCTTGTGTACTTAATACTGTTATATACATATAATGTCGTTAATATGGTGATTTTCTGTTTTTCAGATTTGAGAATGGCTCAGTGATGAGCATAAACTACTAATCAAATCAAATTTTCAAATGTTTGTAGAGCTTATGGGACTTAACAACGGGGTCATCAGTCCCTAAACTTACACACTACTTATGAACTAGCTACAACTGAGGACGGCACAAATATCCATGCCTGAGGGGCGTGCAGACCGTGACTGAAGCGCTGCAGTCCCCTCGGCCACCTCGGCCGGCAAACTACTAATTGTACTAAATAAAAATTGTGATCAAGACATTACATTTATAAGCTGACCAGTTGAATTGTATTTCAGGTGACAGGAAAATTTTCTTGCTCAGCAGAATTCTGTCCATAGCTTTCTCCGCAAATCTGTTGTTCGGCGTGCGCCCACACAGCTGCTGCTACTAAATGTCGCCAGTCAGGGGACGGTCTGGAAACATGAAAACATAAAAGCGAGTTCGTTGGAAGCGTATAATGTGTACTGCTAGGTGCCAAAGTGAGAGCTGGTTTTTCAGAATTGGCTCTCGGTGGATGAGGGGCTCACAATGCCACACTGCCAGTGCCTTGGTACGTGTTCAATGAAGGAGCCTTATATTCCCCTCGCTGCGCCATCAAGTTAGGTCAGTGAACGCCGTACGTGTAAGGATCACGCACAACACATATTTCACGAGATATGACGTCATAAACAATGAGATGTGAGAAAAACTGCTGCATTACGCGACAATGATGCACATTTCTTCCTCAACCAGTGGACCGGTTCCTATCAAATTTGGTACACTCATTTCTTACCCTGAGATATCAATTTTGTTATGGTAAGAACCACATACGACACATGGTTCAGGAGATATAATGTCATAAACAATAGGAGTTATAAGAAACTGCCACATAATACGAAGACACTTTACGAGTACAGTGTATGAGAACGAGATTACAGTTTTTTCCAAATCGCTTAGTAAACATAATTTCAAATCTTTTATTGAAATCTTTCTCGCTGAGAACCATAGGAAAATTATGAAAGGAAAAATATTTCTCGGTTTTAATTTTCCGCTGTTCAGGGACTAAAACTACGGCATTCGGTATAAGGTTACAATTTATAATTTCTACACAACAAACTGTAGCCGCAGGAAATTTTACATAAAGTAAACTCACATATAGTTGATTGTACCTTCGAAATTGTACCACAGTACGACTCGTAGTTCATGAGGTATGAGCACTTAGGAAAACCTCACAATCACGCACAATATTAATCTATTAATACTTTACTACCAGTTGTATTCGCAACTGATTTGACATACGGTACTTGTTGTTGTTGTGGTCTTCAGTCCGGAGACTGGTTTGATGCAGCTCTCCACAATACCCTATCCTGAGCAAGCCTCTTCATCTCCACATAAGAACGGCAACCCACATCTGTCTGAATCTGCTTACTATATCCATCTCTTGGTCTTCCTCTGCGATTTTTACCCCACACACTTCCCTCCAATGCTAAATTCACAATTCCTTGATGCCTAAGAATGTGTCCTACCAATCTATCCCTTCTTTTAGTCAAGGTATGCCAGAAATTTCTTTTCTCCCCAATTCTGTTCAGTACCTCCTCATTAGTTACGAGATCCACCCACCTAATCTTCAGCAGTCTTCTGTAGCACCATATTTCAAAAGCCTCAATCCTCTTCCTGTCCGCACAGCTTATCGTCCATGTTTCACCCCCATACAAGGCAACACTCCGTAAAATGCCTTCAGAAAGGACTTTCTTAGGCTTAAATCAATATTCGATGTTAACAGATTTCTCTTTTTCAAAAACGCTTTTCTACCCATTGCCATTCTGCATTTTATATCCTTTGTACTGCGACCATCATTTGTTATTTTACTGCCCAAGTAACAAAACTCATCTACCTCCTTTATTGCTTCGTTTCCCAATCTAATTCCTTCAGCATCACCTGATATTCTTACACTGCACTCCATTACCCTAGTTTTGCTCTTGTTAATGTTCATCTTATATGCTCCTTTCAGCACACTGTCCATTCCGTTTAATTGCTCTTCCAGGTCCTTTGCTGTCTCTGACAGAATTACTATGTCGTCGGCAAAACGCAATGTTTTTAATTCTTCACCCTGAACTTTAATTCCTTCTCCAAATTTCTCCTTGCTTTCCTTTATGGCTTGCTCAATGTACAAATTGAATAACAATGGAGAAAGACTACAACCCTGTCTTACTCCCTTTCCAACCACTGCATCCCTTTCATGCCCTTCAACTCTGACAACCGCTGTTTGGTTTTTGTTCAAGTTGTAAATAATCTTACGCTCCCTATATTTTACTCCTGCTTGCTTCAGAACTTGAAAGAGTTTATTCCAATCAACATTGTCAAAGGCCTTCTCCAAATCTACAAAAGCTAGAAATGTTGGTTTGCCTTTTCTTAATCTATCTTCTAGGATAAGCCGTAAAGTGAGTATTGCCTCCCTTGTTCCTACATTTCTCCTGAACCCAAACTGATCTTCCCCGAGGTCTGCTTCTACCAGCTTTTCCATCCTTCTGTATATAATTCGAGTTAATATTTTGCAACCATGACTTATTAATCTGATGGTTCTGTAGTTTTCACACCTGTCTGCACCTGGAATGGGGATTATAACATTTTTCTTAAAGTCTGAGGGTACTTCGCCTGTCTCATACATCTTACACACCAGGTGAAACAATTTTGTCATGTCTGGTTCTCCCAGAGACTTCAGTAGCTCTGAGGGAATATCATCTACTCCAGGAGCCTTGTTTCGACTTAGGTCTTTCAGGGCTCTGTCAAATTCTTCTCTCAGTACAGTATCACCTATTTCATCTTCCTCTACATCCTCTTCCCTTCCTACAATATTGTCTCGAAGTTCATTTCCTTTGTAGAGCCCCTGTATATACTCTTTCCACCTTTCAGCTTTCCCTTCTTTGCTGAGAACTGGTTTTCCATCAGTGTCCTTGATATTCATAGAGCTGTTTTTCTTATCTCCAAATGTTTCTTTTATTTTCCTGTAGGCTGTATCTATTTTCCCCCTATTTATACATTCTTCTACATAGGGTACTTATAGAAATGAATATATACATGAAACATTATGCAGTTGTCCAATATATAACTCAATAAATATAAGATCGTAAGAATTTTATGTCTTTGTTTTTTGATTAGTATCTCTCTCTGTTTGGATACTGCTCTTCTAAAAATTATGCGCATTTTGCAAGACAGCCTAATTTCTTATATATTCTCCGATAAATACAACATGTTTTTAGAAAAAAGGAGATGGGCACAGAGCGAAGGGATAGGAAAAGTACTAACTCATGGCAGGAAATAAATTCCCGGGCAACGCCGGTTTTTCAGAGAGTTAATAATATATGCCACCTCCAGGTGGCATCTACTGTCATCGCATACAAAATCGATTGCCTCTTTCAAGGTGTACATATTTTTTCGGTAGTGTATAACGTTGGACAGATAACGTAAAGACGTTTGAGAGGTGCAAAGAACAGGAATTAAAAAAAGAGTGTATAGTAGAGGTTTGTTGGATAATACGAATGTGGACAGCATATATATATATAAGAAACGTGAATTCTAATCTATCATATTCTACCAGAGATTATATCCATACCTACAGCCAAGCCGTGTAGTTGAGCCAGCTTCACAGACGTACACACTCGCATTTAGCAACTTTAAAAGACAGGAAGAAGGTTATTGGAGAAGGGTCACTCGAAATCGGCAACTCTGCATTCGCTTACCAGAACTGCTTGGCCCTCTGAATGAGCCACCAGCGTTGTACACATACCGAGTCAGTTTCGAGAAACTATAATTATTAAAATCTTTTAAACTCTTTCTAGTAGATTTTGTAAAGGCATATGTTACAAAGTTGCCTCAAGTTAAAAAAAAAAAAAAGCACGCAAAATAAATTCACTTGTTTTCATGAAGTATTGTAGTATGTGTAATGTAAATAAAATCTTTATTGGTGTGTACATTTTCTTTTCATTCATATCTATATCAGTGAACCGCTGTTTACAATGTTGTTTCGAAGACTTGAAAACACTGGCAGCAGGTAGAAGTTGCCGAATTTGTGTGGAGTGTTGCGTTGTATGGGAGTGAAATATGGGCGACAAACAGTGCGGACAGGAGGAAGAATAGAGGCTTTTGAAATGTGATGCTACAGAAGAAAACTAAAGGTTAGGTGGGTGGATCGCGTAACTTACGAGGAGGTACCGAAGATAATTGGGAAGAAAAGTTATTTCTTGACCAAAAGAAGTGATCGATTGTTAGGACACCGTAGACATCAAGTAATCGTGAATTTAGCATTGGAGGGAAGTGTGGGGTAAAAATCGCAGAGGGAGACCATGAGATGAATACAGTAAGCAGATTCAAATGGAGATGGAGGAGATGAACAGGCTTGCTCAGGATAGAGTATTATGGACAGCTGCATCAAACCAGTCTCGCGACTGAACACAACAACGACAGAACTAGCAGTCAAAAATTGCCAAGAGCGAGAAGAACTCTGACCTTAAACATACGGTTACCAAACAAATTCAAGTGACCGCGAAACTGGAAACAATCCAATTAATGTGGATGGTATACTTTTATTCTTCTGGATGAGGGTGGACTGGTTGCTAAGATTACCTGCATCTGTATAGCTCATGTGAATTGGAACCGGATGCATCGAGACGTAATTGTTAGGTGAAGCAAATGAACGAAGCATATTTTTTTTCTTTTTCTTTAAATTTTTTATCCCCTGTAGCTCAGCAAATCGTGTAGAAAAAATAATGGTATGACAGAATCGGTCATGATTCAGAGACGCTTGACGGTTTGGCAAACCTGATGAATAATGACTGAACATTTAAGTGTTCCACCATTGAAATTTCCAACAAATAACGGTACGTCCCATTAGCCCCGTAAGAGCATCCTTGAGTAATGATAAACCATTAATTGAAGTGAATTATATAAAAATGTTAAGTGAATGAATAAGGCGAAATGATTCTCCATAATAAATGAGAAGATGGTACAAACATGTTATCTGTGAAGGGAACAACAGTATCCCACACATCCTTCCAATCCAGACGTAGGCAATAGTTTCGATAAGACACCAGTTGAATGTCTTAGTTACTTCCATCTGTAACATTAACGAGGAACTTTCCAGAATAACATAGTTATAATTACATTTCCAGGTACAAAACAAAACTGATATACCGCTGTTATAGATTTTTGTGGGGGGATTTAAATCGCTGATTAATGTGGTAACATAAATTTCAGCTTTGGACCACGTCTCAGGATTAATTTAGAAATAAGAAAGTTCGAATAACGATTTCGTGAACATGTTTGCTATCAAGCACACAAAAAATGAAAATAAACATTTCAGTGTCTTAAAATACCAAAGAACAATCTTTTAGTAGCAAAATTATCCTTTTATTGACTATATATCCAGTCTTATATTGGTGTTAGAGGTAAGAAAACTGAATTACAGAAGAAAACGTGAAAAAGTAAAACAATAGTGTAATTTTGTAGTTCATTTATATGACAAGTCATTTTGCTTCACCATGATTCGAGCACGATTCTCTTTGTGGCAATATTCTCAATCCAAAATAATTTAGTTAAAGCTATCATTATTTTAAAATTTACAGCAAGAATGTTACAAAGAAGAATTTCTATGTTACTAGTTGAAGTCACCTGTCACTACGATGATCGCTTATTTGTAGTGCTTCATTATTAGTTGATATAATTTAAAAAGTTAGTTTCATTATTTTTAATCATAAAAATTCATTACAAAATAGTTTGCATTATAGCCTACTTAATTAACCAATTCTCTTCATAAATACTCCATACATCCTCTCTCCCGAATGAATATACTGTTTCTACGAGGGTGGTTACAGGGAGGGGTGAAAAGGGGGAACAGTGTTTAAACAGTGCAGAGGGTTCAAAGTACCTAGATAAGCGACTGCCCATACTTTGAGTCAGTCCTCGTGGTGTGCTGGGGTGGGTTCACTGGTAACCCTGAATGGCAAGGAGAGAGATGGGGCTCCCTCTTCTACTCCGTAGCCATGCTACCAACTCGTCGGACGCACGACGAGCAATTGTTCATTACGAACTGCTGGATTTAACACCTCGTGCTGAGCATATACCAACAAAGGCGCTACAGCAGTGGCTGTTTGCAGAGTGTTTCTGGGACGCGGCTTGACGTGTAGTCCACAGACCAGCCGCCCCCTCAATTAAGACTAACGCGGAACTCCACTCGGTCACGATACGCCACGCCTTGAGGGATCGATAGCTCACGCCCTGACTGATGTGAGCTGGCTTCGTGTCAGGCTGCTAATGGTCGATTCTAGAGGTACTAAGATTACTGACAACAACTGAGATCTCAAACACAGTATACATATGATAAAGTATTTTATTCAGATGTTTATAATTGTAGTTTGTGATGCAGTACGTTATTTTGCTGTTTCAACTCTTTACTGCCACGCGGGAGTAGCCGAGCGGTCTGGAGCGCCATCGCGCGGCCTCCCATGTCGGAGGTTCAAATCCTCCCTCGAGCATGGATGTTTGTGTTGACTTTAGTATAAGTTAGTTCGTAAGTAGCTTATAAGTTAAGGGATTGATGACCCCGCAGTTAAGTCCCATAAGTTATACAAACATTTGAACATTTTTCAACTCTCTACTTGAGGTTAATATGGCGTTGACATACAAGGGACCCCTTTGACCTAGAAAGCTCGGAAATGCATGAATCTCAGAGTAACAAGCAGTCATAAACAAAACTATGGTGTGCGTCATTTACGTATGTACAGCACCTAACGTTTATCTCACGGATGATACCAAAATAGTACAACCCATCCCACTGCTGTACAAATAAGATGGGTTGGAGACGTTGTCAGGATGGAAGGCGAAGCGGTGAAGGCTTGTGGGCGCCCTAGGAAGGGGTAACTGATAAATAAAAGACAGGATTCAAGTTAACCCACATAGGCCTGACGTCCTTCCGGAAGGACGAGTACGGCAACTTACTTTTCTATTCTTTAAGAATTCGTGCACAGTGTCGTATTTTACTTCTTTGAGTAGCCTGCTGACATTACAGATCAATTTTAGCTTTTATTGTTGATTGCAAATTGTTTGGATACGGCTTCGACGTTGATTCAAAGGTTCAAATGTTTGCAGAGCTTAAGGGATGTAATTACGGGGTCATCAGTCGCTAAACTACTAATGAACTCGCTTATACTAAAGACGGCACAAACACCCATACCCGAAGGGGGATTCGAGCCCCCGACGGGGAACGGCCACACGAGCATCGTAGCATAACGCCTCAATGCGCTGCGCCGCTTCGCCGCGGTTTCGACGTTGAGGTTCATGCATAAGATGCATAAGACTTCCTCGTAGTTGGGTTTGTATTTCTTAAACATTAATTTTGCTGAAGTTTATATGTATATATTTCATTTTCAATGATATTTGAATAATCACCAGATTAAAAGTCTAAAATATTCATTTTGACCTCCTTCCAGAAAGAAGAGAAAGTAAAAATCCGTTTTATCTGGGTTAATATTGGCTGTATTCTGAAAGTATGGGATACATAGCGGGACTCGCCCTGAGGTCGGATGCAGTGAATGAGTGCCAGTCTAAGTTAGCGATTAGAAAACGGGGTTCACACAGTTGGTGGCTGATAGACAACAGCCGCTAGGCGGGAGCGGACGGTACTTCGAAGCTATTCGCCCCGCATAGAGGCTTGGCCTCTGCAGTGCGTCTGTTCTGTAGAAGAGCTAGAACGGACGAGGCAAGGAACTGATTCTTGCACCTCAGTGTCCTACTGCAGTAGAACACGTGTTCAGTCGTGGGTGTCTGCTATCGGCTCCACGGTAGCAGGAAACGTCAGTAGTTTCAGTACTGACGTCACAAGTGGTGTGATTTTAGAATCAGCAGTCAGTACTGGTTCTGGCCGGCTCTGTCCCGCAAGGTAGACAGCTTTGGTCATGCCGCACATGTCTGCTACCGCCAAGTGAAGAAGAGACTATAGTTGTGCGATTCCTGGGAGGGTCATACAGATCGTACGATTCTAGATGCAAGTTTTCCAATCAAAGATGTTACCCTGAAGCTCTTTACACCGAAACCAACAAAATATTGACTAAGCCCTCGTGTTCACTTCTTTCGGCAATATAAGTTGCATATCAGAACGATTACTGATTTTGTAAGACTTCAATCTGCCAAACCACAAGTGAACGTACATGATCGTTATTTCATCGTGAAACTTCAATCTTTGATTTAGAATCATTACGTATAATCTATTTTGCAATATGCCTGGTGAAATCCAGGGTATGACATTGATATCATCATTTGAAAATGTAATTAGAGTGACTTTTGAAATCGCACTGGCGGAATGCGAAGGTAATTTGAAATGTGATAACGCGACTTTAATGAGGTGTGATATTGTTCTCTGCCACTTTGTTTTAACCACTTCATTGGAATCTCGCATCTGCACTTTGAGGACTAATATAAGCACTCTCGGCTATGTGATACTGCTGTATTATGTGTGTTTTGTGCTGATGTAAGTACTTTAAGCAGAGACTTTTGGCGCTGCTCATTGAATATCTAACGATACACTGACGCCATTAAATTACATGTAATTACCTACCTATGTCACTGATATCTTGTTACTTTGTTCGGTGTTAAAATGTTAATTACGAGACAATGCAACGTTTTGCTCGGAAAATGACGCACACCACTCTACTGTTTCTGACTGCCTGTTATTCCAAGCATGTAAACCGACCCAACAGTTATTTTTAAAACCTTTAATATTCTTTATTCTGATTTACTGTACATCTGCTGATTCTGTCTATGTGGTATTGGTTGTAGCAAACCCTACATAGACTCCCCTGATTATTTTGGGCAGCTTACCTCAATGTCTCTGACTGGCTGATACTATTTGTCCAGCAAAATATATATTCATGCACAACATTGGCCTCTGCAAGGTAACGCAAGTGAGACGACAGAGAATAAGACTGGTGGATCGGCTCATTCAGCAGACGTCAGCAAAATTCAATAAAACCATAAATGACTGTGAACTATGTGGTTAACCTTTCAATAAAAAGGGTGTATCTTTAGTCCATTTTAGTAAACATTTTCTTTAAGGCAGGTTATCAACATGAACAAACACTAGCAACCCTTTTTGCATTTACTTTGATTGCAAATTAACATATAAAAAGATTCAATTACTAAAATGCCTATAAAATAAATACCTTCGATTTAACAACCTAGCAATCTCTTACTGTATGCATGTCATGTTATAAGGAGAGAACTTGTACACCAACATTCATTATTGTTTCTTACCCTACTACCATGCACTAGTTTCATGAAGCTCAGTAAACAGCTGCTGCGAGCTATGCCTGCTTGAGTTCTGCCTGTAGTCTGTACTGTACTCATTACGGAATAAAACATAAAACGCAAGACCATTTTCCGTAACACAAAATAGAATGAGTTTTATATTTAGACTCATTTAATTAACTGAATGTTACCACTGTACTACGAAATCCCCAATTACGTAACTCAGACAGCACATTGTCAATGAAATTACTACATAAGTTTAAATGAAATGAACAACTGAAATGCACTGAATAATTTTACCAGACACTGACTCTAAATATTTTTAAACAGTCTACAGAATCCGATCAGATGCCATTACCTGTGTAACGATACACAATTTTTTTATCTTTGATCAGCGATGCTTATCGCCTCCGGTTCCCTCTGACTCGCAATGCAACTAATTTAATTTCGTTCGTCATTTTTTTACTTCCGAACAAGCGAGAAGACGGAACCGTGATAGCAGTTTTACGCACCCTCTTGTCTGTATCCGATGTGAGAAGACGTCTTTCATTCCTGTATCCACTCATGTAAGTAAGAATAATACAAGCTATTGCTGAAAATATATTATTTAAATTTAAAAACATTCCCTGTCCTTGGTTTTCATTTAAATCAAACTCCTCCACGTCAGATATTTAATTTCGTAATGTTTTCGGCTCCTCGACGTTCTTAATAGTTAAATGTTCAGACGTCATTACAATCGCTTCGCATTGTCTGCAAAATTTCAATCACAATCAATCATCCTTATACAATACGTTGCTCAATTTTAGAACCTGCAGTCATTTCTTTTGTAATTACACGCAGTCCGATCATCTTTTTAAATTGTTCTGTCATTACCAGTAACTTCATGTTCCACCCACAGTCACACAACAATGACAAGCGAAGTGAACAGTCTGAACATTGATCTCCTACGGAAAGTATCTCGAACGTTCACGTATGAAATAAGTAAAAGATACCATTTCCAGCTTCTGCAATACGAAGCGCAGGATCCAGATAGATGCTTTCCGTAAGTCTTATAACGTGCTTTTGCTTGTATGGTGCTCGACTTTCATATGCAATCCGCGGTTTATCTACTTTAATGTTAATTTTGTGCTGCACTTTAACTAAATTATTTCAAATTCAAAAATTCGGTAGCATCAATTCCTTGTCCGAAATATAATCGCGGTATCTATTTTAACAATTATGTCATCATACGAAGCAAAGGCAACGTTATACCTGTATGGCCTCCCAGAAATTAATACAAGACACGCAAATAGCAATGCTCCCCCAAAATTTATAAATTTAATGCAGCACTGACTCTAAATAGTTTCAAACAACCTAAAGAATAAGACCTATTGCCATTTACCTGTGGTCTCAAGAAAACTAATTCAGTACACGCAAATTACAACATAAGCAAAACCCAAAATTATAAATAAGACACTTCACATTCCCCACATTGCTCAGTTTCAAGAGCTACTGCATATTCCCTGCAGCTATTGGTTTTTCCATTACCTACCGTGTGAACTCTTAACGGTCATTACGTTACGCTGTGATCTGCAGCAATCTTCCTGAAATCGACGAGATTTACTTACAGCGAGCGTTGCCCACAATCGCTGTTAGCATTGCTGATGGAAGCTAGACTGATTACGAATGAAAAATGAGCTTGACTAACATGAGGTCACGTAACGGTAAAACACTAAGTACAAAGAAAACCCCTTAAAATATTAGTAAAACCCCGGAATTTCTGCATATAACTGATTTAAAACAGTTATTAAACAAGATGACCATGACAAATGGTACTAAAACTGACTGAGAATGACCACCGCCTGAACATGCGGTGCACGTGGCCCCAATTACTATGAAAATTCACAATGAAGTTGCTGTGAAAATGAGATAGATAGACACGTGATTCAGAAATTATCACCAAGACCGTTACAATTGAACTAACGCCTCCACTACTACGTCCCTAACTTGCTGAAAAAGAAATCATTAAATTTTCGGTAAACGGTGCAGATGTACCGCAACCTTGCACTCTACGTGCTGTGGCATCACAAATGCCACCAAGTTATACATGACCGCTAAATTTCTGTCTTCCTCTACAGCAGCCCTATATCAGCACGTCCATACAGCAGTCTACCAGAACAACGAATAACGAATTCTCTTGTTCTCAGGCCATCCCCAGTCGCGTCGCCGTGCCAATCGCCGCCATTGGCTCTCCTTCCGCAAAGACCACCATACGAAAACCTACTCGCGACCAGCGTATATCGATATCTTACACAGGCAAACTCTCAGCGAAAAGAGGCACAACTCCCAGCAAAGAAAAACAGTACTTAGACAAACACATAACATCTCCACAACCCAACATACTACTTTCACACCAGGAACGGAAAAATGTTCAAATGTTTGTATAGATTATGGGACTTAACTACGGGGTTATCAGTCCCTAAGCTTACAAACTACTTATGAACTAACTAATACTAAGTACGGCACAAATATCCATACCCGAGGAGGGATTCGAGCCCCCTAACGTAGCGGCCGTTCAGACCGTGACTGGAGCGCCTCAGTCCCCTCGGCTACCACGGCCGGCCCAGGAACGGAACAGAAAGGAAAGGAAACATGACATTCATGAAATAAAATAAGTAAATCAATAACACAGGGCCATTTTTTATCCAGAGTTCGATATAAGTAGCAAAAATCAAATTAAGTACACCCACAACTGTGCAATTCGTTGTTATGCAAAAATTAAGAGTAATATTTGAATAATTAATGTGACACGAAAACATCAGTGTCGTTTCACATGGTCTCGTGCGGATCCGAGAGTTCGAGGTCAAACGTGTCTCTTGTTACAGCGAAGTACTATACGGCTATCATAATAGTAAAATAAACATTCTCGTTGCCCTCTAAAAAAATCAAATGTTTGTAAAGCTTATGGGACATAACTGCGGGGTCATCAGTCCCTAAACTTACGAAGTACTTATGAACTAGCTTATACAAAAGACAGCACAATCATCCACGCCCGAAGTGGTATTCGAACCCCCGACGGAGAACGGCCTAGCGCATCGCAGCATAGCGCCTCAATGCGCTCGGCCTCTCCACCGCAGCTGCCCTCTAATACGGTGTGTGATCAAGTGAGACCGCCAGTACAGTTCACATCTGCATGACATGGTTATTAGTCAGCTCTTGAGGGATATTAAAACATTTTAAAAAAATCCTAAGCTTATGGGACTTAACTACGGGGTCATTAGTCCCTAAACTTACAAACTACTTATGAACTAGCTAATACTAAGGACGGCACAAATATCCATGACCGTAGTGGGCGTGCAGACCGTGACTGACGCTCCGCAGTCCCCTCGGCCTCCGCGGCAGGCAAAGACATTCTTCCATGAGTGCAATATCCAGTTCTGCAACAGTTTTGACAAGTACTAGTCTGTCTGCGATACGTCTTTCAATTGCATCCATCGCATGCTCCTTCAGATTTAAGTCCGGTGAACAAGCTGGCCACTCCATTCGTTGAGTTCCCTCTGCTTTTAAGATTGTTGGCCAACAATGTACGTCTGTGGGGACGAGCGTTATCTTCCACTAGAAGGAACCCTGAGCAGTCAAAGCAAAATTCCGAACGATGTAGGTGTCCGTACGTCCGCCAGTAATGACGCCCACATCATTCGTCCACCACCATGATATGTCATGTTTCCTGCACATAAGCGGGATTGTTCCGAAATCCACGTGCAGATGAGGGAAAGACGAATGTCAATCGGAACACAATATATCGACTCATCAGCGAACAGAACCGGCGCCATTCGTTAAGACTCCAATCCTGATGTTCCTCCACCGAGTTTCTGCGTGCTAAACGATATCGTGCGTCCGTGCGTAGAGGCCACATTCTCGAAGGCGATTTCGTACTGTGTGTTGATATTGCGCGTCCTGTTGCTGGCTGGTTGGTGATGCTTATGAGGGGCAGTCAGCCCCACGCCTCGACTGGCCGTTAACTTAAGACAAGGGCTCTACCTTGCCTATGCTACCTGTGGACGGCGTTGCCCTTGCCTTACCTTAACGGCTCTTGTTGCCTGATATCGCGTCGAGGTCCTGGAAAATACAATTAGCAATAACTGCAGCGACCCCTCCCTGCGCCCCCCCCCCCGAACCAGTGTTGCCATATGACAGGGAGAGAAAATACCCAAAGTCACACAAAAATGTACCTACGTTTTCCCTATTATCTCCCTACCACCTCATTAATGCCCCTACATCAGGGTCGTAGGCAGGATTTGGGTCTGGGAGGGGCTGAATCCAGCAGTCAGGCCAGCAGAGGTTAACCAGTTGATTAATTTGACATGTTAAAATTTTGAAAATTTTTAAATATTTGGCATCATCCTTCACTTGGTAGATACGTTTTCCCAGTGACTGATCGTTACTGATTGGAGTCAAGTGTGGAGTATGCCGCGAATTCAAAGTGCTCTGTTACAGAAATATTACGGATTTATCGATCGGACAAGTGTACATAAAGAACCTATCAACCATAGAGAGAAAAAATATTAGTTTCCTCGAATATGCTGCTAATTCCAAGCGCACTATTACACGAGGATAACTGATATATTGACCGCACAAGGAAACAGGAAACATCGAGACACTATCAACCATAGAGTAGGAAAAGTAGTAATTAATTATTTCAGTCAGCACAAAAAAGGAAGTCCGTCACTCTACATGATTCGATTTTCAAAGAGTAATGATATGTTGACAAGGAATGCCTAGCGCTTTGTTCATTATAACGTAGGCTGTCGCAAATGTTTTTAGCGTTTTCTTGTCAGCATCTTCTGATTTACAAGTACTTACTAGTATATCGATGCATGGAAACAATGAATTTTTCTTGTGCTGACTTTTTCTAACACTATTTCCAAACCGACTCTCCATTCCACTGATATACATTAAAAATCATAGTAATTCGCATCAACTTTAATGTGTCTGAAACTAGGTTTTCAAAATTATATTGTTTACCACGACAGAAAACAACTATACCGTCTAAAATATCATTCGCTAGTTCAAACTTTGCCACAATTGGTTGTTCCGCGTGCTGACAACTGTTACTTGCCAACATCACTCGCTAGGCCTGTGTCGGCGATTGTAAAATTTTACCAACGTACCTACGCATTGGGGACTTTTGGAAGAAAATTCCCTACTTGATTTTAATACTTTAACGTACCTACGTGTAGGGAAAAATCCCTACGTCTGGCAACACTGCCCCGAACCCTCCTATGGCTCCCCACGCCAAAGCATCAGGTAGGATATGCTGTTTATTGTATTACCTGCTCACTACATTATTTGTACCCAGCCGCTTGTGCAATGCGCTCCTTAGAGTAAATACAACTCCTACACAATAAGCAGAAATTTTCTGTATCACACACAAACGATTGCTAGTTGAACTATAATCATATTTGTAGTTATAACACCAGATACAAATTGCTAGCAGACGCCTACTGTGGCAGAAACAATGCGAGCCAAACAGGTTATAAGCAAGTAACACACATACAGACGATAAAACAAATACAAACACAGCCTGACAGGCTACAGAAATGTCCAGCTTTCGGCAACTTTTGTAAAAAAAGAGTAACTGAACGTGGTGAATAGTGGTAGCATATGTGGCAATGTGAGTGCTACAAAAACATATAAAGAGGGTAACGTAAAAACGTGAGTAATCTCAGTAGTTAACTCCATTCCGAATAAAATAAATCCATGAGAACTGTTTGTGATTCCATTTAGTAAAGACCATACAAAGAATATTTCCTCTACAGTCTGGATTAGACTAATTTACAGTTGCAGAAGACGGTAACCTGACCCATAAAAACTACGTAACTGCAACTGCGGAAGAGGAGGCAGAAAAAGAAGAAAAAAGTTTATAATCATTTGAAGTCATCCGTAGTTCAATGTTGTATAGGTAAATATCACAAAAAGTGGTATAAATATGTTCAAATGTTTGTATAGTTTATTGGACTTAACTACGGGGTCATCAGTCCCTAAACTTACAAACTACTTATGAACTAAGACTAAGGACGGCACAAATAGCCATGCCCGAGGGGGAATTCGAACCCCCGACCGTAGTGGCCGTGCAGACCGTGACTGGAGCGCCTCAGTCCCCTCGGCCACCGCGGCCGGCAATAAGTGGTATAACCAACTGTGCATTACAAACTAGATTCATTAGTGAATATGTTTGGAAATATGCTACGGTACGAGAGCGTTGTAGCTTCCAATGTATGTACACAAAGAATATTTAAACGAAAATAACGGGTTAACTATTCATCTGACACGAAAATTGAATAACCGAATTTGTAGAGGAGGAAATTCTCTACAACTTTGCTCTGTTATGTTTTTTCATATCTCGTAGTGTTTCAAAGATATTTGCAAAAATAACGGCGATTTTGGGATGTATGTCTGTGTCTGTCCGTTCGTCTGTCTTTCCGTAACGTGTTCCCTGTTTTTAAGACGAACCGTTCAACCGATCAGCACCAAATTTTAAATTTTACAGACATAATTGTAGGCCGCCAGAGACCGGAACATCCCTTTTTCAAATTTTTCGGACAAAAAATACGGTAGTAAAACCAAAAAAATCCGTTTGTAATATAATTGTAACTGCAAACGAACCGATCATATGACATGGAACTTGATTGAATAACCTACATGGTAGAGGAGAAAATTCTCTACAACTTAGCTTACTTATGTTTTTTTTTTTCATATCTCGTATCGTTTGACACATAATTGCAAAAATAACGGAGATTTGACACCCTCCATTGAATTAACGAAAACCAGCCGTTCGGAAATGTCACGTGACATTCCTCGCGTATTTGATGATTTTCTTATTTTAACTTACACGTTGTCATTTCAAAGCAACGGCACACTGAGGAATTAACAAAAACACATCGTTCTTCGTACGATAAATGATAATCTAATGTCTACAAATGCCATATTAACATCAGTTAACAACGGCCATCAATAGTATGAGATTAAAGAACTCCTATTTTGATTTATAGCCGTAGCGTAGTGGGATTTTTTTTCCTAAAAGTGTTTGAGATACTCTTATTAATTAATTAATAATTATTTAGATTATTATTTTGACCAAAATGTTTGCAAAAACTTATAAAACTACAAATCTAAAGTGGGCCGTAAAACACGTCAGTGAGATTTTTTTTGCAGGTATCTTTGAAATGCTACGAGATATGAAAAAAACATAAGAGAGCAAAGTTGTAGAGAACTTTCTCCTCTGCAAATTCGGTTATTCAATTTTCGTGTCAGATGAATAGTTAAGCCGTTACTTTCCATTAAATTTCGAGCTGTCAAAAGACGATCGCAAAGGCCCACTTTTAGTGTTACTACTGTAACCGAAAGTGGGCCAAAAGTGATAGTTGCCTGTTCTTTAGGAAGAAAGAAAAGAAGAGGTATTCACTCCCGTTGCTCCCCGTTAAGTGGAGCGCTTAGTGTGACATTTTAATAACAGGAGAGCGGAATTTGAGTGGAGAGTGAGTAGCAGCTAGTTATCTGCGGGTCATCAACTTTCACGGCTTTGTCGTAACGCCGGAGTTGACGTGCCGGCAAGTGGAGGCGATTAGAGGCGGCGCCTGGAAGTGTCCGCCTAACTGAGACGTACGACGCGCTTATTGCTGGCCCACCTGCTCCCGATTTATGCCCTCCGGTCGACCCGCACAGCCGAGGGCCGGCGGACCGTCTGCTGCGCGTAGCCGTCACGGCACACAACCAATTAAAACTTCAAAGTTGGCGCAAACCTCCGCACAATAATTACGTTACCAACTTGGCGCGCGGGGCGGGCCTCAAGACAGGGCGGCCAACTTTAAATGCGAAACTCGCCGCTTTGATGTCTCGTTGTGGCAACGCGCAGAAATTAGGAATAAGAAACAAATGATTAAAAGCGCACACTGCGGGCACGGTTAGAGATTCGTTTCGTAGAGTAAGTTTATAAGACTCATGTCAGTCTGTTTTAAAGCTAAGATGAAGACGTCTCTCTCTGCTTCTTGTTTTCCAACCTAGTTTGAAGCCAGTAAAACAACCGATTGAATGAAGAATCAAATTATAAGGAACATAAGTGCTTTAAAGGTCTAGTTGACTCTGACCATATCTTGTTGGTTATGAACTGTAGGCGAAACTGAAGAAACTACAAAAAGGTAGGAAAATAAGGAGATGGGACCTGGATAAATTGAAGGAACCTGAAGTTCTTAAGAATTTCAGATGGAGCTTTAGGCAACAATTGACAGAAACGGGACAAAATAAAACAGTAGAGGAGGAATGGGTAGCATTGAGAGATGAAATAGTGAAGGCAGCAGAGAACAAAATAGGGAGGAAGGCAAGACCTACAAAAAATCCTTGGGTATCACAGGAGATACTAAATTTAATCGATGAAAGGAGAAGATATAAAAATGGAGTACAGACGACTAAGAAATGAGATTGACAGGAAGTGCAAAATGGCTAAGCAGGAATGCCCAGAAGGCATATGCAAGGTTGTAGAAGAAAGTATAAATAGGGGAAAAATGGATATAGCTTACAGGAAAATAAAAGATAAGCTCTATGAATATCAAAGCCACTGATGGAAAACGAGTTCTCAGCAAAGAAGGGAAATCTGAAAGGTGGAAAGAGTATATAGAGAGGCCCTATGAAGGAAATGAACTTAGTGGCAATATTGTAGAAAGGGGAGAAAAGTAGACGAGGATGAAATAGGAGATACTATACTGAGAGATGAATTTGACAGAGCACTGAAAGACCTAAGTCGAAACAAGGCCCTTGGAGTAGATGACATTCCCTCAGAGCTACTGAAGTCTCTGAGAGAACCACCCATGACAAAACGGTTTCAGTGTAAGGTGTATGAGACAGGTGAAGTACCCTCAGACTTTAAGAAAAATCCCCATTCCAAACAAAGCAGGTGTAGACAGGTGTGAAAACTACAGAACCATCAGTTTAATAAGTCATGGTTGCAAAATATTAACACGAATTATTTACAGAAGAATGGAAAAGCTAGTAGATGCCGACCTTGGGGAAGATCAGTTGGGTTCAGAAGAAATGTAGGAACACGGGAGGCAATACTCACTTTACGGCTTATCCTAGAAGATAGATTAAGAAAAGGCAAACCTACATTTCTAGCTTTTGTAGATTTGGAGAAGGCTTTTGACAATGTTGATTGGAATAAACTCTTTCAAGTTCTGAAGCAAGCAGGAGTAAAATTTAGGGAGCGTAAGGTTATTTACAACTTGTACAAAAATCAAACAGCGGCTGTCAGAGTTGAAGGGCATGAAAGGGATGCAGTGGTGGGAAAGCGAGTAAGACAGGGTTGTAGCCTTTCTCCAATGTTATTCAATTTGTACATTGAGCAAGCTATAAAGGAAAGCAAGGAGAAATTTGGAGAAGGAATTAAAGTTCAGGGTGAAGAATTAAAAACATTGCGTTTTGCCGATGACATAGTAATTCTGTCAGATACAGCAAAGGACCTGGAAGAGCAATTGAATGGAATGGACAGTGTGCTGAAAGGTGCATACAAGGTGAACATTAACAAGGGGAAAACTAGGGTAACGGAGTGCAGTCTAAGAAAATCAGGTAATGCTGAAGGGATTACACTAGGTAACGAAACAATAAAGGAGGTAGATAAGTTTGGTTACTTGGGCAGTAAAATAACAAATGATGGTCGCAGTACAAAGGATATAAAATGCAGAATGGCAATGGGTAGAAAAGCGTTCTTGAAAAAGAGAAATTTGTTAACATCGAATATTAATTTCAGCATAAGGAAGTCCTTTCTGAAGGCATTTGTATGGAGTGTTGCCTTGTATGGGAATGAAACATGGACGATAAACAGTGCGGACAGGAAGAGGATTGAGGGTTTTGAAATATGGTGCTACAGAAGAAGCTGAAGATTAGGTGGGTGGATCGCGTAACCAATGAGGAGGTACTGGACAGAATTGGGGAGAAAAGAAATTTCTGGCAAACCTTGACTAAAAGAAGGGATAGTTTGGTAGGACACATTCTTAGACATCAAGGAATTGTGAATTTAGCGTTGGAGGGAAGTGTGTGGGGTAAAAACCGCAGAGGAAGACCAAGAGATGGATACAGTAAGCAGATTCAGACAGATGTAGGTTGCCGTTCTTATGCGGAAATGAAGAGGCTTGTTCGGGATAGGGTATTGTGGAGAGCTGCATCAAACCAGTCTCCGGACTGAAGACCACAACAACAACTATCTTAAAAAATGAGTTTATTTTCCTGCCTTTTTGTAGTTTCTTCAGTTTAGCCTACAGTTGATAACCAACAAGTTATGGTCATAGACTACTAGACCTTTAAAGCACTTATGTTCCTTATAATTTGATTCTCTAAAATAATTGACTTCAACCATGAATTCGAGAACAGTTTTATAAGCCGTTTAAAACTTCGCTTAAAGCTTGTTTCTAAACGCACTCATTATCAAATAGTAGAAAATGCAGAGTAAAATATGCTCTTTTGCAGGTCCACCATGATATAATATTGCAGGTAGGTTCTAGGATATATGTGGATAAAATCTACGACATATCAAGAAGTAACATACCTGATGTTGAAAATTTAGGGGCAGCTCATCGCTTGAACATCTGCAGTGAGAGGTCTGAAGATGAACTAATCTTAGATCGATACCGGTTACCTGTAGCAATAAATTGACACATTTGCAGTGAGAGGTCTGAAGATGAACTAATCTTAGATCGATACCGGTTACCTGTAGCAATAAATTGACACATTTTGCGAACTAGACTGTTAGTTTCATGTTTAAATAATTATAAGTTAGATGTTTTTCCAACAATGTCATCACTTTTAGAGATTTTATTAATTGTGTAGAGAGTAACCTACTGGTTACCAACAAGGTAGTAGGAATTGGTCTGTGCGTGCATATTTGTTTAATGACATAGTTGTTTCGCTGTTGTACGGTAAAAAGAAAGAAGTACAATAAGTGAGTCCAATGTCGACATTCAATAGTCTAAATCTGGACGGTATTAATATCTGTACCAGAGTGTTATGCGACTCCAGTAACATACCTGTAATGCATGTGGAATCCAGCGTAAAGTCCTTGTACCAATCAGTTAAGTACCTGCTTCTATTATTCGAGGCTAACTGCTGCTTGAGAGGGGAGTAATTGGTGAAAGTTACGTGACGCAGGACTACGTAACAACGTGTTTTTGACAAAGTTGGAGGAAATCAAGGTTATTGGTTTTTACAATTTCACTTTTTCTGGAAGCATATTTTGTTACAAGGAAACATTACACCATTGATGGACCAGTATATACTGCTTGCCGCGTTTCTTGGTTGGGTTATGTGAAGATTCTCAGTTCTTTACTGACTGAGAAATTAAACGTGGCGACAAAAACTCCGGTACACCGCAGGCTTCCTTCTCGACTTTGGCACAGCGTGGTCCAGGGTTCAAGTCCTCTGCAAAGCAGGACCAAATATATATTCGATAACAGCCAGACAAGGTTCCACCGATTTCATAGTATGGGACTGAGAATGACGAACGAAATTTGAATGTTCTTCATACTAGGGCTATCAGGAATTGGCGATTCACCTTCCCACAATTATCAGCACAATCTCAGTATCATTATGTTCAATTTCTAAGACGACTTGCAAGCTGAATGAGTTGAATTTCACTTATTCTGATAATATGATCATTAGCTGAGTTCAGACGACGCCCCTCGCGCAACTAATCGACTTTTCATAGCTAAAATTTGTAGTTCAGGTAATTCCATGTCTCTTCAAGACGTTTACTCATCCTCAAAGTTCATCGTTACAAACTAAATCATTTAAATTATGTGTATGAATCGAACAGATTCCGACAAATTTAATATTTTTCTATGATAAAATGTGTATTCTAGTCTTATCGTTACTGCTCGGATATCTCTGAATGAAAATCTCACCATCCTCAACAACAAAGCGCTTACTGTGGTTAACATATTACTAACGAACACTGAAAAACTCCAAAATGATAATGCAGACACGCAGCCAAAAAGCTTCATGCTGATTTTTAAAGCAGCATAGGAATATAAAGAGTATCCCCTGGTAAGCAGGCCTGAACAAAATTCAACCATTGTGAGGGGATTTAGAGCAGAAAGTGAGGATCATAGTTAGAGCTGCGATATGACTGAATAATATACGAAGGTTTTAGTACATAAATCGAAAAAATTTTGTTGGAAACTATAAAGTCACTTTACGTGTCTGTTTATGGATATTAGGTTAGATTAGATATGTACTTGTTCCATAGATCATGAATACGACCCTTCGTAATGATGTGGAAAGTATCATGTTAATAAAAGGTGTCTTTACAAATTATTATTTTTTTACTAAATATTACATTACACAATTTATTTTTATTTATACTTTTTTTTAATTTTTTAAGGAGGTTGTACAAGGCTCAGAGAGAATCACTGACACAGACAGAGTTCATGCTACAAGTCGGAGAAGAAACAGCAACATTAAAATATGCGGGGACAGAAGATCGCGAAATATTAGTGGAAATCAGAAGGATACCCGCATAGTTACTTGCCTGATGGGCATGGAACAAACAAGAGTGGAAGCTGAAAGCTTTGTTCTAGGAACCAACCACGTGGAACACATATCACTCATGGAAGGAGACGATGAGAAGATTTTTACATGAACTGTATAAAATGAACATATCACCCATTAGAAATCGGGCCCCACGAGGCTAGAAAGTATTTACACAGCGTTCATACTCTCCCACATGATCACAAAAAGTTTTAACATACCAAGCCGTTATCAAACTGTAACTAGAATCACACACACGTGTTTTATCTATTGGAAATCACTGAATAGAAAAACGAAAAAAAAGAAAAATCTAAGTTCACGAATCTAAGTTAAATGTGCTAGTCAATTAAACGCTACCATCTCCAGAAACAATAGCAGAACCAACCTTACCTCACCAGACGACCAGGCCAGAATGAACATCCAGCGGTCATCAGGTGGGAAACTGCTACCGGACGCGGGAAGCCACCGGAAGCCGGAAAATCCAAGAAAACAGCAGTGGTGAGGACAGACAGCGAGATTCGCGCTGGAGGAAAGAATCGCTAACTAGCTCGCAACCAAATGGTGCGGAAACCTCTTTGGTCACTCAGCAGCTATCGACTCTGAGCCAGAGACAACGACGCAAAGCATCTATCACTCCCCATATCCAAACAGCCATAGATTCTCACACACACTTAAAAGTACAACTGCACATTCACACAGGGACAGTGGCGTAGAGGAGAAGCCGTACGTATGCCACATTAATTAATGTAATAATCAATTATTAACATAACCAAATAAGGAAAACCTACCAATATTAACTATATGGAAGACGACAGACGGTCGTCTTTCACAGTTCAACCCCTCATAAATGCAGACACCTAAAAATTTTGAATATTCTACCTTTGCTACAGATTTCTGATCAAAGTCTATATTTATTACTGGTGTCATTCTATTTACTGAATGGAACTATATGTACTGTGTTTTATCAAAATTAAATGATAGTCCATTTGCTGAGAACCACTTGATGATTTTCTGAAAGACGTCGTCTACAATTTCTTCAGTTAGTAGTTAGTTCTTCTCTGTTAGGTATGATAACTATACTAGTATCATCAGCAAAAATAACCAGCACTGCGCCTTCATGAATATAGAATGGCGAGTCATTAATATATATTAAGAACAGCAAAGGGCCCAAGACCGAACCTTGTGGCACCCCATTTTTGATTGTTCACCAGATTGGGGAATCAGCTGGTTTTTTTTTCATATTTGTGACTGCATTCTTCCTGTTAGGTATTATTTAATTGCAATTGTAAAGGTAAAGATGGGCAAAGTCATTACTAATAAATAAATTTGGGATATGTTAGGTGTTCATAATATTTTGTCCACCCACTGTACAAACACACACAAGTACACACACTAAACAAACATACACACCATGCTTGCACAGACCAACGCACGCGAACATTCGAGCGTTCGCGAGTTAAAGAACAGAAGCAGCGAGGCGGAGAGGGAGAAGGCCATTGTCGGATCCCCCACTCGTCAGTAGAGACATCTGGCGCTGTCGGCCGAACACAGATTCGCTCAGCAGATATATGGCGAGCTTATTTGATTTATGAGCCCGTCTGTCTGCCCCCGCCGCAGATCCCGCCCGATATATTCCTGCCATTCAGCCGGAAGAAAAGCACAGATGAAAATTCTTTCCGTCGACGTCACGCAGCGAAGAAGTTTATACAGCTAGATGCCTCCCTTTTCACTGGAAAACACAACTCCATAGCGAACGCAATATCAATCATTCCCTTGTTGCACGACGACTGTTTTCTGTCTCTTGATTTAGGAGACGATACAAGCTACGCTACAGAAAACAGAAAGCCTTCTGAGAGCGTGCGGCGTACGACGTATGTTCAGAACACATATCTTTATTCACTCACTTATCAAGGGAAGCAACTTTCACGTTTACACGGCGAAATTCAATAATCGGTACTTCCTTTTTGCAGTTTTCCGTTGGAACATTTGATCTGGGAGAATATTTCATACGTCGACAACTGTGCTCGATTTAGCATACTGATGTTCTTTTTCACATGTTCATGTAGTTACATTTCTCTACAAACATTGCTAGCTAATTTAAAGTACGTACATAAACGTAAGTGACTACGCAGCGAAGACAAACTAAAATCGCTCCCATTTTCTCTCCTACGTCACATGGGAGGAGGTTTCATCGTTACTATCGGCAAATAAGCCAGAAAGAATAGAAATATTTACTACAATGATAATGAGTATTTTACAAGCACTGCTTTTCAGATTCGGGTATGTGATTACCCAGACAGTGGTTCATACCCAGAAAAAATTTTATTTGGATGGTGTAAGTCTGCAGTGTAGTTACATCTATCCTTCCGAGGAAACACAAAAATAGCGACAAAGTGCTGCAATACCATCTGAAAAAAGGTGCAGATGGTCATGGTTACTCATGAATTACAAAAACCTTACGAAATAAAAGATATTCATAATCACATTAATCACATTAAAACGTAAAAGAAACCTACCCAGATGTCGAGGGGCGTATATCTCGCACTCTGCAATGAGCATATTGAATTATGTCTATGCAAAAGTGTTCTGTGCTTATGTGTTCACAATCTGGAAGTAATATTTATAAAACAAATAGTTATCTAGGAGACTGATTGCTCTGCTGTCAAAATTGCCTTTATATTTCAAATATGATACAAATATGGCCATATAAAGTTACCAGTATAATTTAAGAAGACTGGTAGATTGTAAGTAAGGATTAAACAATAGTTCGTGCTGCACTTAGGCCTGGAATTTTGGGTGTAAATGCATCCTGCTCAAAAGTTAACAATCTCCATGAAAATAAAATCTATATAATTCTTTATTTATGAACTGATTGCAAAAGAAAGTAGAAATGTAACTATCTGCAGACGTATTGTTATGTTGGATATGGTGATTGGTTTTATTGCTCCAGTTTTGCTCAAATTATGTGAACAATTGCTGATTATTAAATGTTGGCAGCATGTGTAGCGTTTCAATAATAAAGAAACTGTTTAATTATTTATCTAGCTGCAAGCTGTAATAGTAATTATTAAAATCTTATATAACTGCAAAGAGGCGACACTGCCACAAATCAAACCTGCAAGCTAAATGTAGCAACTAACATCACTCATGTGGAATGTGAGATTGTTGTAACAAGTATTTTTTAAAAGGCTCAACTTTCGATCCATCACTAAAAATGGGGGGGGGGGGGGGGGGAAGAAATATCATGGTACACCGATTAACTTAGATTTTCTAAAGTGCATTTGGTAGCATTAAGATTGGCACAAAACGTGAATAATTACTGTCTCAATTCGATTTAAAGTGATTCAAGAAAGATATATTCCCATCATTAGCGTCAAAAACGGTAAAAAAAATCTCACCAATTTTTAAAAAAAGCAGTACCTTAAAAATGTCTGTGTATGAAATTCTACAAAGCGCAAAGTTTGCTCACCATGTCAGCGAGATATCATCATTCTCTCTGAATAATCTCATCAAAACGATCAAATAAGTCCTAAATCATCTAGTCAAAGAAGACCAAGAAAAAGTAACCATAATTCTTGTCCCGCATTTATGCACCCTACAATTAGACACTTAATACATCTTCTCGGAAAACTTTTCTAACCGCGACTTCCCGTGATCACACTTAACCTCTGCTTAGCTGTGCACCGCAGCACCACCGCGACAATCAAAGAGCAACTCAGATTTCCACTCCTACCTAACATATGAATACATATTTTTCATAAAATCTGGTAAAGGTCTATTTCGATCTCCAGTTCTTTAAATCAAATCAAAATATATGTACTTCAAATAACGTTTTCCACACTCAATTTTATCAAAAATTAGAAACGCACATTAAAAGTTCTTTATTAATCTGTTTTGACGCAATCGTTTAACTGTGTCTGGAAGTCATGAGGCTAATCACGCACCATCTGTTATTTGCATATTATACACTGACACGAACGTATATGTAATTGAGAACTGATGCTTGATTGCCCTCAATATTTCAGTTCTTATTGCTCAGTTCCTCGATGCGGTTTTCCTCGTCTCCCCATTCAACCAAGCTCGAATGAAGAGCCAAATCATAACCCATGGTGCCGTAAACTTACTTGACTAGCAAACCTACACTTTTAGCTTTAGTAGATTTAGAGAAAGCTTTTGATAACGTTGAATGAAATACACTCTTTCAATTTCTGAAGGTAGCATGGGTAAAATATAGGGAATAAAAAGTGTATACAATTTGTACAAATAACAGCTATAATAGTTACGAAGTCTATGGGTATGATAGCAACGCAGTGAATGGAAAGGGACTAAGAGAGGTTTGTAGTCTTTCCTCGGTGTTACACAATCTGTAGGAATGGTGAAGGAAAGCAAGGAGAAATTTGGAGAAGGGATTCAAGTTTAGGGAAAAGAAATAAAAACTTTTGGGTTTGCCAATGACAATGTCATTCTGTCAGGGACAGCAAAGAAGTGTAAAGAGCAATGTTACCGAATGGACATTGTCTTGAAATGAACATTAAGGAAACAAAACAGGGTAATTGAATGCAGTGTAAGAAAATATGACGATGAAGAAGGAATCGGAGTAGGTAAAGAGACAATAAAAGATGAATTTGGTCATCGGGTTATTAAATGACTTTTCATTACCGAAGTAAAGAAGATAAAAAAGCAGAATGGCTACGCTAAGCAAAGCATTTCTGAAGAAGCGAAATTTGTTGACATCCAAAAATAATTTAAATGTTAGGAAGTCCTCTCCGAAGACATATGTCTGGAGTATAACAGTGTATGGCAGTGAAACGTGGGCGATAAGGAGATCAGACAAAAAGATGATAAGCTTAGAAGCTTTTGAAATATAATGCTACTAACAAATGCTGAATTAAGTTGTACGCTACACACCACTTTGAAACCTTCATAGTAAAAGCACAGATGTAGATAACTACACTCATTGTTCTTTTTGTCAAACAATAATAATAATAATAATAATAATAATAATAATAATAATAATAATAATAATAATAATAATAATTGACGATTAATTTAATACAAATGAATAGAGTTTAAAAAATTTAGTTAACGCTATGATTACGATTACAGGAGTTCAGCATCAATTTGTGACTTCATTATGCTGTACTCCTGCAGAGATCAATGTAATATATCAATTGAAACTTTTATCCATTCTGTTGGAACCTGCGACTGTTTATTGAAATAGGTTTCAGAAATTACTGCAACCAGTCGCCTTTCCTAGTCAAATGACCTCTTTAGTGAGAATATATAGCAAAGGTATCATTGACTGACTATGTTAAGAGAAACAGACAGTCGTTAAACATTTTCTTATAGTGGATCATCTGTGTACCGAATAATTTTGTTGCTTACCCTTCTGTTCAGAGATTTGTCGAATGGTAAAGATACCGGATTGCTGAATTAAAAATAAAAGTTGATGTTCATTGACACTGTGTCTATAAATAAAAAAACAAAAAATGCCGAAACTTGTTTTTGCTGGAAAACATTTACAAGCTGAGAGCCATTTATTAATCCTTACCACCATTCATAAATAACTTCTGTGAAAAAGTAGCATATTTTTCGGCAGTATGAAGTCAAAGAAATTTTTATTTTTTGTAGGTCTCGCATATCATGAGGAATTTTTTGTGTGTGCGATTAGAACACACACACATACACACACACAGATATATATATATATATATATATATATATATATATATATATACCCAATAATACAGAAAACATACATTTCACACATTCTGTAAATAAATGAGAGTTCCAGCCATTCTACTCACATACCGAATGTGATAAGAAATTTTGGCTACTGCACATAAAACAGATAATCTAGCCTTGAGTATACAGTCGCTACTGTCATGTGAGAGATGTAAGATATGAAGGCCATTACTTACGTAGCACTACATGATACAGTGATGTGTTGATTACCTTCTTTCTGAGCTATGAACGCACAGTAAGAATGTGTTTCTATATATACTGTCATTAGAGATCATTTGTATTATCTACATAAACCCATTTTACTGTGGGTATATCGCACAGAAAGAAGGTAATAATTAATACATATTTATTTACAGTGTCGGATTTCTAGCACTGTATCATATAGTGCTACATATGTAATGGCTTTTATGTCGTACATCCATGACACGACAGTGATGAAAAATACATAATATGATTAAAGTTCTCTTAAAGTAGGCTGCCATATCAATACGAGGTAGCACACTATGTTTATGTGGTGAGATTATATCACAGGCAATTTATAGTACAGTGAGGGTATTCTCAGTCTTAACAGAACGTTACTAAATACTGTTTAATTATCATGTAAGGTAATTAGGTAAATGTAGAACTTCAAATATGGTAGCTTAATTACCCAGTTTTTAAACACATCAAACATGGTTCCTTGATTTGCTTTTAAGTAAACATATAGCACAATATCGGTAGTCAATTCTTATATATGATATCCTTCTGAGCAATTTTTCTAAATGTTCAAATGTTTGTAAAGCTTATGGGACTTAACTGCGGGGCCATCACTCCCTCAACTTATAAACTACTTATGAACTAACTTATACTAAAGACAGCACAAACATCTATGCCCAAGGGGGGATTCGAGACCCCGACGGGGAACGACCTCGTGCATTCCCGCATACCGCCTCAATGCGTTTGGCCGCTCTGCCGCGGCGAGCAAATTTTATAGACAACAATAGCAAACAATATATGAATTATCACACACGATACAAATTATCTACTATAATAATTCCTTTAACATATACACTAAATTATATATGACCATGCAGTGTCATAATGTGACATACCAAATTAGCACATTATAGTCCCACTTATATTGCAAGTTTATATAATTAATTTGACCAAGTGCGTAATATAATGTATTCAGATAAACGTTCCTATACATGGTTTTTCTCAGTGAAGCTACACATTCAACATAGACATAGAACATTGTTGCACCGAGACAATGAAAAATATAAAATGAATATATAATTCCCAAATGTAATCTATTTTAAATGTATCTCTATCATCAACATTTCTGTATGACAATATTTAGTAGTATCTGACTTATTAATGATCAGCATACATTTTACAATGTGACTGCATCTTATAGACCATTAGCACTGAATAATATAATACCACAAGTGACCTTAAATCTTAATGTGCACACCAAACAGCAATCAATTGTAAATGTATCATATTTTCCACAGTTTTGTATAAGAAAAAAACGTCACTTAATTATTCCCAGTGTACAGTTTCCTAATGACATGATATCTCAGCATAGACCTTATGCAGTGCGTCATACATTTTTACACTATTATTCTTTCATTTCTTTATAACAGTCAAAAGTATAACCTTATATTTGGCAGTTATAATCAGCAGCTTTACAACTAGAAGGCACAGCCTATATGAATGTTTTAATATTACATACTCATAAAAATAAATTATAAAAATAGTGTAAACTGATAGGTGTAATTTCGTTTCAATTTATTTTAAGCACTTTTCATGATATGACAAAAAGAAAAACCAAACGTTATATTCCATACATAAATATAACAATATTTTTGTAATAGATACTTGCGTAACATTGACATAGAGTACTCGATCAGCTGAGTATGATACTAGAGTCTATTACTTATGTACTAGAATGGCAGAACCATGGTGCGATATTTATGTATATACATAAACTAAAATAAACATTTATATATCTTTCAAAATAACAAATAAAATAAATATTTTAAATAGAAAATAAATATTAAAAAGTATTCATAGATGATGTTCACATGTTTCATGTATCAGTTTCAGTATGACACCTTCAGTACATAGGAAGATCCTTGATTGTCATTATAGACATGCTCAGCTTCTAGACAGTTATTTTTACAACCAGTGTAAACAATTGAGGAGTAAAATATGTTGTCTGATTCTTTTAAATACTGACGAGCTATGGCATATAATTTTAAATAGATGTATGTTGTTTATATGTAATTAACACAGTACATTTAAAATACGCATATGACTTTTGTAACTTCAAGCACTATGTCACACGAGTTACTGAATTCAGGATAGTATGTGACTATGTCCGTATGTTTGCGTAGTATACATATTTTTGAATGGCATGCAGTAATCGTGTAACAGTCAAAACACAACATTTTCACTAACGGATGCATTTCTGAAGATGACACCTGAGATTATTGAAACTGATCATCTAAAACAAAATAACATATTCGACAACCGATCTTGGCATATATATTAATAACATATAATTTATATCACCAACTGTCTTGAAAAATGTCAAGCATTTATAATATTAAAATTCATGCCACGTAATCTAGCCTAGTAACATACGTTTGCTTACAGCTCTCGGTTACGTATAAGGGTATTGACATGACTTTTTCCTTCCGTTTCCGGCATTTGTAATTGTGGTATCCAGAGTACAAGCGGTGTAAATGTAGAGTAAGTGGTTCTGAAATATCATGGTGTTAAGATATAGAGGAATAAAAAATTAACATAAACTTCAGAAACTTAAAAATACCTAGTGTAGATGCAGATCATTCCATCTCAAGTTTTCCACGAAATATTAAGTACGTAGAATAAATTTTTTCGATTGTAAGAATATTTCAGACGGGCAATATGGGCTTCCTTATGTTGTCCCCTGACAATATTCCAAATCTTTCCATTTCTTATCTATCCTTGTCAGTTCTTGTATTCACTACATTAATTTACATATATACACTTAGACATATTTACCCCTCTTTTCAGAATTAGTGTCATTTTCTGCAATCTGTGCTTAACATGTGTTTGTAGCACAAGGGATGTGTTTGAAAAATCGATCGTGAATGAGAGGAATAAAAGGAAGCAATTTCAACAAATCCTTCTGCTTTGCGTTTTTAACTGCACCTCGCTACTTGTACAGACTGTCTCGGTGAGGTAGCTGGAGTGGTGGTCCCTCTTTATCTTTCGTTTACAAGTTAATTTCTTTAAATTGTGTGTCACGATCGAGGCTGTATTTCCACTTCAGAGATAATGCACGTCCCTTTTCCTACTTCACTAACTGAATTTCTACTCGATAAACTTTGTGACCATCCACGGTTTTCTTTGGACTTAGTATTACTTCCCCCAATTCCTTTTATTTATTTATTTATTTTTTTAGTGGAAAGTAGTCTTCTTTATCTGAACTATTTAAACCCCACAGGAGCCTCAGTTTTTCGTGAATACGTGCGTGGCGAGCACGGGGCACCGAGAGTTTGATCCCCCAGTCCCAACCAAAGCAACCAAATATATATATATATATATATATATATATATATATATATATATATATATATATATATATATATATATATATATATATAAAAGAATTAAGAAAGATAAAATTAAAAAAAATCTTGATTGCTTTTACGATTGTTATCCGGTCATCTGATGAATAAATGGGAGTTGTTATTCTTCTCTTTACTTGTATCAACCCAAAGAAAGCACTATTTGGTTATCTGACGAATAAATTTGAGTTACTTCTCTACTCTCTGCTTCTATCAACCCAAAATAAGTACTAGTTGGTACGTAAGAGTGCCCTGATACAGGTTCTTTAACGCCCTGACACAGGTTCTTGTAATGTTTCTTCAACGCAAGTGTCATTTTCACGTTCCATTTATGGCCAGTAGAGCTGTCGGAATATATTACCGCAAGACGACAAGTTATCTGACTGCCAGCTAGCGTATATCCTGAGTGCCGTCTCAGAGCCTCGGGAGTTCCTGTTCGCTCGGCACTGTCCGCCGGGCCATTATACCTCCACACCGGCGTATTAAGTTGCAGCTGCGGCGATTTTCTCCGCGGCATCTCCTCATCTCTCTCTCTCTCTCTCTCTCTCTCTCTTGTCCTCTCATCTTCCTTTTTTCCTTGTAATAGGGTTCGATAATATATTCAAAGGAACGTAGTGGCCATATATCGCATTGTCAATTTATTGTGAATGCATTCAATGAAATGACTTTTAAACTGTGAGGTATTATTTGTCCTAGAGGCCCAAGAGGCAGTCAGTGCTGCGTGTATGTTTCAGTTCGCAATATACCAGCTGTCAGTATAAGTGCTGAGTTCAGTTGACAACTCTTGCCTTCGAAGTGAAGCCTGCTTTCATTTCAACGCAACAACGATTATTTCATGTGAAGTTTGAGGTGTAGCGTGCAGCGTGGAATCGCTTTACTTAACCTCTGAAATAATAAGTAGATGTTTGTTGCCGAGAGAAGTGCTGGCATCTGGCTACACCCAGCTCAACTAGGAAATTCATTCCTTAGTTCCCTGAAACGATCCCTTAATGTTATATGCTTCAGAGGTATAATAAATAAGTAAAAAATAAAATAGAAGTATTTTATTTACACCACCTGTACTCCGAGCGTCTCAACTGAAAAATAAAAAAGACTTCGGAGTCTCAAATAAAAGTATTTTACTTACACCACTTGTGCTTTGAGCATCGCAACTGCAAAAAACTTCAGACCCGCACACCCTCCAGCTCGGAGCGTATTATCTGTCACAGCTTATCCGCGCTTGTAAGGTCGCGCCGATGACACTGCCCCGAGTTTCGCCCTCACGGATGCCCTGCGAGACAATAACAGCGCCCCCCCTCGAGGTGGACAAAGGAAACAACTCGACGCCGGAAACTGCGACAGAAGTGGGCGTGTTGGCGCAACCACTTGCCGACCAGCCAGCGTATATCCTGAGCGCAGTCTCACAGCCTCGTGAGTTTCTGTTCGCTCGGCACTATCCGCCGGCGGGCCATTATACCTCCACACCGGCATATTAAGTTGCTGCCGGAACGATTTTCTCAGCGGCATCTCTACATCTCTCTCTCTCTCTCGTATTCCATTATCCATTGTAATGGGGTTTGGTAATATATTCAAAGGAATGTAATCGCCATATATCGCATTATCTACTCATTGTTTCAGTTCGCAATAAACCAGCTTTCAGTATAAGTGCTAAGTTCAGTTGACAACTCTTGCCTTCGAAGTCAAGCCTGCTACCATTTCAACGTGACAACGATTATTTTGTGTGATGTTTGAGGCGTAGCGTGCAGTGTGGACTCACTTCACTTATCCTCTGAGGTAATAAATAGACGTTTGTTGCCAAGAGAAGTGTTGGCATCTGGCTACACCCAGCTCGACTAGGAACTTCATTTATTAGTCCCCTGAAATGATCCATTAATGTGTCCGCCTCCGTAGCTCAGTGCCAGCGTCGCTGACTACCATGCAGGGGCCCGTGCTGGATTCCCGACAGGGGACTGGGTGTTATGTGTTGCCCTAATCATCATCATCTCATCATCGTTGGCATGTAAGTGGCCCATGCAGCGTCAACTAAAAGACTTACACTAAGGTGGCCGAACAATCCCGCAAGGGATCTCCCGGCCAAGAAAGCCATACGCTCATTTCCATTTTCCATCCCTTAATGTTATATGCCTCAAAGGTAAAATAAATAAGTAAAAAATAAAATTGAAGTATTTTATTTACACCCCTTGTACTCCGAGCGTCTCAACTGAAAAAAAAAAGTCTTCAGACCTGCCCACACTACAGCACAGAGCGTATTCTCTGTCACAGCTTATCCGTGCTCGTAAGGTCGCGCCGACGATGCTCTGCCCTGAGTTTCGCCCTCGCGGATGCCCTGCAAGACAATAACAGCGCCCCCCTCGAGGTGGACAAAGGAAACAACTCGAGCCGGAAACTGCGACAGAATTGGGCGTGTTGGCGCAACCACTTGCCGACCAGCCAGCGTATATCCTGAGCGCCGTCTCACAGCCTCGGGAGTTCCTGTTCGCTCCGCACTGTCCGCCGGGCCATTACACCTCCACAACACCGGCGTATTAAGTTGCAGCCGGGGCGATTTTCTCCGAGGCATCTCTACATCTCTCTCTCTCTCTCTCTCTCTCGTTCTCTCGTATTCCTTTTTTCATTGTAATGGGGTTCGGTAATATATTCAAAGGAACTTAATCGCCGTATATCGCATTATCTATTCATTGTGAAGGCATTCAATGAAACGACTTTTAAGCGGCGACGTATTATTTGTCAGAGAGGCAGTCAGTGCCAAGGGGCAGTCAGTGCTGCGTGTATGTTTCAGTTCGCAATAAACCAGCTTTCAGTATAAGTGCTGAGTTCAGATGACAACTCTTGCCTTAAAAGTCAAGCCTGCTTCCATTTCAACGCGACAACGATTATTTCGTGTGAAGTTTGAGGCATAGCGTGCAGCATGGACTCGCTTCACTTATCCTCTGAGATAATAAATAGATGTTTGTTACCAAGAGAAGTGCTGGCATCTGGCTACACCCAGCTCAACTAGGAAATTCATTCATTAGTCCCCTGAAACGACCAATTAAATGTTATATTCCTGAAAGGTATAATAAAGAAGTAAGAAATAACATAAAGGTATTTTATTTATAATGAAATAAATCGCAATTTGCGATCACATATGGCTTCACTGTACTAGGTTTAGATGTAATACCAATGTGTGGCGAATGAAAAATTGTGCCCGGCTGGGATTCGAACCCGAAATCTCCTGCTTACTAGGCAATCGGGTTGACTACTCCACCACCGAGAACACAGTGACCAACCCGACTGCAGATGACTCTTCCCTGCACTTCTCCCGCCACACCCAAATCTCCATTGGTCACACTGTCTCTTTCCTATTACCACTTAATTCTGTAATGCTCGCAGCCACAATACTGTATTCCCGCATCAGGGAGAACAGACCATGAGATATCGAGACACAACTAATTGTCGACTGGAGTCCAGCCTTGGCTTGCAGTACCAACGTGTGGTTATGGCTGGGCACAAATTTTCATTCGCCACACATTGGTATTACATCTAAACCTAGTACAGTGAAGCCATATGTGATCGCAAATTGCGATTTATTTCATTAAAAATGAACGCCGTAACGTCGTCAAAAATGTATAATTTTATTTTATTTACACCACTTGTACTCTGAGTGCTCAACTGCAAAAAAATTCGTACCCACACACTCTCCAGGACGTAGCGTATTATCTGTCACAGCTCATCCGTTCTTGTAAGGTCGCGCCGGCGACGCGCTGCCCCGAGTTTCGCCCTCGCGGATGCCCTGCGAGACAATAACAGCGCCCCCTCGAGGTGGACAAAGGAAACAACTCGACGCCGGAAACTGCGACAGAAGTGGGCGTGTTGGCGCAACCACTTGCCGACCAGCCAGCGTATATCCTGAGCGCCGTCTCGCAGCCTCGGGAGTTCCTGTTCGCTCGGCACTGTCCGACGGGCCATTATACCTCCACACCGGCGTATTAAGTTGCAGCCGGGGCGATTTTCTCAGCGGCATCTCTACATCTCTCTCTCTCTCTCTCTCTCTCTCTTTCTCTCGTCCTCTCTTATTCCTTTTTTCATTGTAATGGGCTTCGGTAATATATTCAAAGGAACGTAATCGCCGTATATCGCATTATCTATTCATTGTGAACGCATTCAATGAAACGACTTTTAAGCGGCGAGGTATTATTTGTCCGCGTCCACACACTTCTTATGCTAATGGCCGTAATAATTCGGGGAAGAACTAACCGGCGAGGGCCGCGGTGATTCCACGCACACACACGCGTACAGCCCGTCTGACAAGTGGATCGCGGCGGCCGCCGTACACCGCTCTGGCCATTAACGCTGATGACGCTGCACAGGGAGCCCTGCGCACTCTCTGCATTCTTTGCGCGCCTTGTGTAGATCCGCCGATAAAACACATTACCTTATGACTCCTTTCACGGTTATGTGTTCAACACGGAGCACGAAAATTATTCTTGTGTCAATAACAGTTCGTTTTGCCTGTTAGGAGTCTAACGAGCGTGAGGGCCTGTGTATTTGTGCGTGTGCGTCTGTCTACAACAGCTACGTAACAAGCAACGTATCGCATTCTCTTACTCCCTACATGTAAAACACGTTTGTGTATTGCATTCTGGTCTCCTGTTTAAAGGGGTAGAGCTTCCAATCTACTACGACGTTCGTTATATAAATAAAGCTCCAATTTATATATTACCATTGCCGGGCCGGGTATATATGCAGTTTTACAGTATTTCATTAGAAACGAAAATAAAAACCCGAGCCGGCTGCGGTGGCCGAGGGGGCTGAGGCGCTCCAGTCACGGTCTGCACGGCCACTATGGTTGGGGATTCGAATCTCTCCTCGAGCATGGATATTTGTGCCGTCCTTAGTCTTAGCTGTTTCATAAGTAGTTTGTGAGTTTAGGGACTGATGACCCCGTAGTTAAGTCTCTTGAGCTATACAAACATTTGAACATTTGAATAAAAACCCGAAAAAGATTTCATCTTCATGTTTCCATGAAAACAGCTTAGAAATTATGAAACAGTGAAACAAAGAAATATGCTTAATGTAATGCCGCGACAGCGACTCCTCTGCTGCTATGGTGAGTTTTATCATATAAAAGCGTTCCATTAATCTCCACACCACACCCCTTTAGTCCCTAGTCATTCTAGTTCAAATAACCCTTACGTACTTTGTACGTTTACCTCTTTGCAGGCGCCCAATGACAACAATTGTTAAGGTTCCTCCTACACAGCTATAGATAGCTCTGTGGCTCCATCTCCGCCCAAGTAAGTCTGAATTTTCAAATTTACTCACCTTAGCCACATTATATTCGCTGCCCGCCAGGTACACGGACTGTAACAAAACATTTGCATTTTTCCAGTCTGACGATGCGCTAACAGCGCGAAACGCGTCATTGGATAATAAAATATTGCAACAGAGACTGAACATTTTTAATTATTCAACACTGTTGCTGCACCAGCCGCCACCACCACCACCATCATGGAATGGAATGAAATGCTTAATGTAAAAAAAATTTAAGTGCATTATATAAACAAAGCAAAATTGTAATAAAATACAAATGATGTATAAAATTAATTCAGAAGTTTACTATAAACAATATTTATTGATTCTTGTGGTGGGAAAGTTTTTGTGAATCATTGTTTACGACGTCATATCTTCTGAACTATGTATCGTAGGTAGTTTTAACCCCACAGCGATTGTTGTCTGACAGTAAGCGACATGTGTAGCAAGTTTACTTGGTGTCTACATCTACATACATACTCCGCAATTCACCGTAAGGTGCATGGCGGAAGGTACACTGTACCACTACTGAGCATTTCCTTTTCTATTCCACTCCCAAAAAGAATGAGGAAAAAAAGAATGCCTATATGCCTCCGTACGAGCCCTAATTTCTCTTATCTTGTATTTGTGATCACCACGCGAAATGTAAGTAGGCGGTAGCAGGATCGTACTACACTCAGCTTCAAATTTCGGCCCTCTAAATTTCCTCGACCGACAGAAATTCACGAAAAGAACGTCGTCTTTCCTCCAGCGTTTCCAAACTGAATTGCCGGAGCATTTCCGTGACACTCGCGCATTGGTCGAATCTACCAGTAACAAACCTCGCTGCTCGCCTCTGAACTGCCTCTATGTCTTCCTTTGAACTGATCTGCTGCGGGTCCCAAACACTTCAGCAATACGCAAGATGTGGTCGTACAAACGTTTTATACGCGGTCTCCTTTACAGGTGAAGTACATCTTCCCAAAATTCTCCCAATAAGCCGAAGTCGGCTGTCCGCCTTACTCTGTCCTTACATGTTCGTTCCATTTCATATCGCTCTGCAATGTTACGCCTAGATATTTGAACCGTGACAGCTCACTACTAATGCTGTATTCGAACATTATGGGATTGTTTTTCCTACTCATGCGCATCACTTTACATTTTTCTACATTGTGGGCTAGCTGCCATTCATCGCACCAACAAAAAATTTTTTCTAAGTCATCCTGTATGCTGTTACAGTCAGTTAAGGACGACACCCTCCCATACACCACAGCATCATCAGCAAACAGCTGCAAATTACAACTTACTTGTCGTACTATAATGTAAATTCGAAGATACACTCAATGGTATATGTACCTGCCGGCCGCAGTGGCCAAGCAGTCTGCGGCGCGCCAGTCACGGTCTGCACGGTCACTACGGTCGGGGCTTCGAATCCCCCCTCGGGCATGAATATTTGTGCCGTCTTTAGTATTAGCTACTTCATAAGTAGTTTGTAAGTTTAGGGATGATGAACCCGTAGTTAAGTCCCATAAGCTCTACAAACATTTGAACATTTGTATATGTACCTAATGTCTGCAAAATATGGCGTGAATAGTGTTAGCAGGAAAGGCATAAAAATCGAAACCTCATGCGGAATGATGCGATTTTTAATGAAGCAAATTGTTAATGACCTCATATTTAATGAGCTATATGTCGAACTGTGATACAGTATCGAAGGAATATTCAGTGGTATGTACGTGTACTGCCTGTAAATTGTCTCAAGAATGCAATTTACAGTGCGGAAGTAACAGCTTGTAACGTCATGCCACATGCCGTAGATATGCATCATGTGTTGTTGTTGTGGTCTTCAGTCCGGAGACTGGTTTGATGCAGCTCTCCACAATACCCTATCCTGAGCAAGCTTCTTCATCTCCACATAAGAATGGCAACCTACATCTGTCTGAATCTGCTTACTGTATCCATCTCTTGGTCTTCCTCTGCGATTTTTACCCCACACACTTCCCTCTAATGCTAAATTCACAATTCCTTGATGTCTAAGAATGTGTGCCACCAATCTATCCCTTCTTTTAGTCAAGGTATGCCAGAAATTTCTTTTCTCCCCAATTCTGTTCAGTACCTCCTCATTAGTTACGCGATCCACCCACCTAATCTTCTGCATTCTTCTGTAGCACCATATTTCAAAAGCCTCAATCCTCTTCCTGTCCGCACTGTTTATCGTCCATGTCTCACTCCCATACAAGGCAACACTCCATAGAAATGTCCTCAGAAAGGACTTCCTTAGGGTTAAATCAATATTCAATGTTAACAAATTTCTCTTTTTCAAAAACGCTTTTCTACCCATTGCCATTCTGCATTTTATATCCTCTGTACTGCGACCATCATTTGTTATTTTACTGCCCAAATAACAAAACTCATCTACCTCCTTTATTGCTTCGTTTCCCAATCTAATTCCTTCAGCATCACCTGATTTTCTTACACTGCACTCCATTACCCTAGTTTTGCTCTTTTTAATGTTCATCTTATATGCACCTTTCAGCACACTGTCCATTCCGTTCAATTGCTCTTCTCGGTCCTTTGCTGTCTCTGACAGAATTACTATGTCGTCCAGAAATCCTGTTCATCCTGCCACCGAACTTCACTAATCCCCACTATATCTAACTTCAACCTATCCATTTCCCTTTTTAAATTTTCAAATTTTCGTACTCGATTAAGGGATCTAACATTCCGCGCTCCGACCCGTAGAATGCCAGTATTGTCTTTCCTGATGATCATATCCTACTGAGTAGTCCCCGCCCGGAGATCCGAATGGGGGACTATTTTACCTCCGGAATATTTTACCCGAGAGGATGCCATCATCATTTGTTCATACAGTAGAGCTGCATGTCCTCGGGAAAAGTAACGGCTGTAGTTTCCCCTTGCTTTCAGCCGTTCGCAGTAGCTGTGTGGCAAAGCCACATTAGCTGATGTTACAAGGCCAGCTCAGTCAATCATCAAGATTGTTGTCCCTGTAACTACTGAAAAGGCTGCTGCCCCTCTTCAGGAACCACACGTTTGTCTGGCCTCTCCACAGATACCCCTCCGCTGTGGTTGCACCTACGGTACGGCTATCTGTATCGTTGAGGCACGCAAGCTACCCCATCTCGGCAATGTCTGTGGTTCATGGGAGTGGATGCATTATGAACATCGGAAAAGTACTAAGGGATAAACTATTTTCCTTTCATCAGTTTGTTGGGGTTGTCAGCGAGAAAAAATTCCGTAAAGATTTGAAATTATGTTCGAAGATTCTTTCAAGTCGCTAAGTGCTATCATTATCAAATAGTTGACGAATAAAATCACGTTGTCACGCGCCGCAAGATGGTGCAGTTTCCATTGTTTAAGACGTGATATCTTATAAACTATTTATCGTAAGTAGTTTTGCAACTTTAGGAGAGATTCCTGAACTTACAGAATATTTGTACCAAATTTGGTTGATATCAGTCCATTAGTTTAGGAGCAAATGTAGAATATTATCGCATGATGCGGCCATTTCTCACGATTGTCATTGTATTTGGCGTTATATCTCCTTGTGTATGTGTCGTAGGTTGTTTTTACACCGACAGCGATTGTTGCTTGATAGTAAGGAACATGTGTACCAAGTTTGGTTGAAATCGGTTCAGTAGTTTGGTTGGCCGTGTATAAGGCCTTCCTCTTCTAGGCACAGTCTAGGGGATGTCTCTATAATGAAAGTTTGACTCTGCAGTGGACTGTGCGCTGATACAGACATTCTTGGCATATTAAAACTGAGTACCAGCCTGGGATTCGAACCCAGGTCCTTTGCCTTTTCTGTGCACGAATCCCGGTCTAGCATACAGTTTTGATCTGCCAGTAAAATCACAATCACAGTTAATTTCAGTTCACAGACATTTATTAGAGACACTGTCCAATGATAATATAGAAGCGTAGTTGCTAGAAAGAGCGAAGATTTTATGATAGACAAATGAGCGGAAAAGGAATTGTTTTTAAAATATCAACAAACAGTTGCTCTTTTTTTAATACCGGTTTTGGGCAATTATTGATCTGTCCAGACATACGTTGCTATCTAACATACGTCTGAAGGAAGCGCCCGAAACGGGAAATAAAAAACATATATAAAATAAAAAATAATAATTATTTTTTTAAAACAAGGCTTAACTGGTTTCTGCTATATTAAAACTAAGTGAAAAAGATCTGCTGCAACGGACAAAATACTAAATGGCTTATCAAATGCGATTTTAAGTTTCGTTTCGTCTGCAATTTGTTCCCTTTAGTTTGTATAAATGGAATGATTTCATAATAAGTTCCGCGTTTTATTCAAATGTTTTCCTTTTTTCCTCTAATTAACATCCGTTGTATCCATGGCCCTTTGGTCCCTATATAATTCATTTTCTGTAATATTTCATTTTTTATACATTCTCTGTGAGCTGCAATAGTGTTAATGCGGTACTTACAATGTTATGTAAATTTTTCTGTTAATTTATACTATTTCTGATTATCTGTACTGTTTGTTATTCTGCATTGTACTTAATTTAATTTGTACGTATTTTACGGTAAAGATATTCAATGTAGTTGATTTTGTTAATCTGTGCATCTGAAGAATGTCAACCTTGGAGGTATCATAAGCGAAACACTTTATTGGTAATTATATCATCAGGTATGTGCTGCGGCACGCCATTATTGTAATAATTTTATATATTATTTATTTTGTAAAGTTCCCTTAATCTACTGCCTGCCTTAATTTTTTAGATAATATACGATTCATGATTTAAGTTTGCTTTCTACATTTTCATTTATGTTGTAAGTTCCCCCCTTTTTTCTCTTTAATTTTTCATTATGCTTGGACTTTATTATTACCTATAAACCATTTTTGCATACTTTTAATAGGTACTATCGACAAAATTCATGAGTCTGCATTCTGCGAGGTGCTTGCTGTTTCCTTTTCAGTTTTGCAGTCAGAAAATACGAGAAAAGTTTTTTTTCTGTGTCTAAGTCAGAATACCTCCAACTTTAATTATCGAAGTAATCAATTTCGTTGTACCCTTCGGAAGTACTTTCAACAGGGCCATAATTTCTTAGTATATCAGTTTTCCCTTTTCCCCATCGAAAGGGTGAAACACTTGCTCACAGCTAAACACAGGGTATTCAGGCTCTGAATTTAATTCAATTTGTAACTGTCTCTCAGCTTGACAAGATGGGTATATGCGAATCCCTATGCAGACGAAGCCATACGAAATTGGCATTAGTTTCTCAGCATATTTACAACTTTCGAATACTTGGACTATAATTGAATAAAACTGAACACTTGCAAGCCCAAACGGATGTACAACACTTCGAAAAATACGTTTTGAACAATCATGCCAACATGATTACGATGTTAAATGTGCGAAATGAATTAATGCTGACTGTACAAAGACCTAATGCATGTGGTTCAAAAAATAAAAAAAATATAAAAATAAAGAGAAGTTTGTAATCCTAAGGAAAGAAACTGCTAAGGTCTCCTACTTAAAGTAACTCGTTGTAAGGACAACAAGCACACCCACTCCAGACGGAGGACTCGAACCCCTGGCGGAAGCGGCTGCGTACTCCGCGACTTTGCTCCCCAGATCAAATGTTCAAATGTTTGTAGAACTTATGGGACTTAACTACGGGGTCATCAGTCCCTAAGCTTACAAACTACTTATGAACTAGCTAACACTAAGGACGGCACAAATATCCATCCATGCCCGAGGGGGAATTCGAACCACCAACCGTAGTGGCCGTGCAGACCGTGACTGGAGAGCCTCAGTCCCCTCGGCCACCGCGGCCGGCGCCCCAGAACACACGGCCATTCCCGCGCGGCGCATATGGTTTGATAGTCATTTTGATAAATGTAGGGTTCCATACTCCCGATACTCTTTTTTTATTTTGTGGTAAATTCTTAAGCATTTCCCTGTTTAATGTGGTTGAATCATTGTAATATATTTTTTTAATTTTAGTTTTTTGTTTTTTATCATCAGCTCTTGAGAATGACGGCATAGTGCGCCGAAACTAGTAGTGCATTGGTCGTTGGATGGAAGTTAAAAATGTTCAAATGTTTGTGGAGCTTATGGGACTTAACTATGGGGTCATCAATCCCTAAACTTACAAACTAATGAACTAGCTAAGACTAAGGACGGCACAAATATCCATGCCCGAGGGGGGATTCGAACCCCCGACTGTAGTGGCCGTGCAGACTGTGACTGACGCGCCGCAGAGCGCTTGGCCACCGCGGCCGGCGATGGAAGTTATGCCAGGAGCAGAAAATATCTGCTCTTTTTGGTGGACATTCATTTATTTCTGAGTGCTGGCACGAAATATTACTGCACACATTGTTACGGGTAGCCGGCTGCCGTGGCCGAAGGGACTGAGGCGCGTCAGTCACGGTCTGCACGGCCACTGCGGTCGGTGGTTCTAATCCCCACTAGGGCATGGATATTTCTGCCGTCCTTAGTGTTAGCTAGTTCGTAAGTAGTTTGTAAGTTTAAAGACTGATGATCCCGTAGTTAAGTCCCATAAACTATACAAACAAACAAACAAACGATGTTTCGGGTAACATTTCCAACAATGCGACACTGCCTTCCGCTCACTGCTCCTCGCTTCCCGGCCGCCATGGTGCACGCCTCCTGCCACTGCCAACAGCCAGCGTACGAAACGTCACTTACCGTGGACAAACAATACTGTAACTTGCATAGCTGTGTCTTTGTTAAACAATGCATTGAACAACAATCAAACAGTAAGGAAATATGTCGCGCTAAGTTTGCAATTCCCTCAAAACCTAAATCAGACTTCCTGTGTCGCCTTGTATTGAATCACTTTCTTCTTCGTGCTTTGTAAAGTTACTACGCAAAACGTGATGCGTTTTCAATAAAGCTTTCCCGATCAACAAAATTACACTTGATTGTGTTATTGTGTTTCTACTAGATTTTCTACTAGAAGAAAGAAAATCCTTTTTATCTGATGTTCGGAAAAATGCAGTTGAAATTTCTAATTTACTCAAATAATTGGAAAATCAAAACTGTTTTTATAATGCGTGGCAGTACTATTTCTTAATGTGTAGGAAAAGAATCCAGAGTGATAAACTGATTACCGAAAACACCTGAATGCGCCATCCTGGACGCAGCCCCAGAAATTCATTTTTTTCACATAGTTAATACTCTGACTTTATTTACGTATGAATATGCAATAGCTGATTTATCTCCCAAGCAATCACGAAACAATAAATGACTTGTATTTAGTTTTATCATAAATTACTGGCAAAAAAGGAGCTAGAAACAATTAAATTACGCGTAACTTAAGACGTCTATTTACGTTAATTCCAGGGATTTTACTTTCTTAAACTCAGAGTTACATGCTGTCTGTAAGTAAAAGTTAATTACACATGCTGAGATTATCTCCCTCCCTCTCTCTCCCCCCTCACTCTCCACCCCGTCTTTCTCTCTCTCTATCGCACTTTTTTCTTCTTCTTTTTTTCAGGCTGTCTGGGGGGGGGGGGGGGGCATGTGGCCATGTGCCGCTTAACACCCCTCCCCCCCCCCCCAAAAAAAAAAAAAAATAACCGCCCTTGGCTCTAAGATCAGGGACCGATTTGTTAAATTAACATGCAACGTAGCTCACCTAGGCTTATTACTAAATAAGGCGTCGGTCATCGTCTTTAGCAACAATAATGTCACCTAGCCTACTCCCCAACTGCAGAAAAAAGTATTTTAATTGGTAAAGTGTTAGATTGTGCAAGGATTTTTTTTTCTTAAAACCTAAATTAGTCAAGAACCGTGTTTGCTAGTACTCGCTTGAAGCTGTTGCTACCCTGTTCAAATGATGCGATTCGTACCATTATGACTGATATGTTCTCTATTCGGGATCTCTCAATCCAATTCATTTCAGTTAATTTCTTTATTCTGATAATTCTACATTGCCTAAATCAGACAGTCATTCTGAAATCTGCTGTGCCATAGCGATCTGTTTCAGAGCAAAAGTGTTTCACACCAAAGCTTCCAAACAATGGGGAGCCCTGTAGGGAAAACTGAGCACGAATAATACTTTTGTCACACGTTGGCCACTAAGCATTAAAAATTTATAATAATCAAGGAAAATCCATTATTGGTCTATATACTTGCGCTTATAAATATAGCATATCAATTTTAGTCATTTAGTGACCATCATTAGTGCTAGAATGACTCAAACATATCAAAGTTAATGTCATGTGCAATAATTACACAATTCCCGCACGGTTACGCACATACCACAAATATCAATGTTGGTAGTGAATATATAACTTAAATCACAATTACAATAAAACTGTAATATTGTATTTCGTAATGACAAATATCATTTTTACGCTTGCTTTAGGTGTCAGGTTGGAGTCAAACTGAGCTAGCTGCTTACACTATTTACGTCACTAAGATCCGTACCTAATTCTGACACAACCAGTGCCCTCTTTTTCATATACAGTCATGCTTGTTCAATGAATACCAAAAGTATAAAGAAGCTGTTGTATTAAAAGCACAATCATTTTATATATAATTTAAAATTTTAATATTATACATCATAAGTTACTAAAATCTTAACAAAATAGTCAAGATCCTGGTAAATAACACAATTACACGTTATTAATTAGAATTTAAAAAATCACCAGTCACAGGAACATATGTAGCGTCTTTTATGCTTTAAGCACAAAGCATATTACACTGTACTAAAGATAAAGACACATAATTGTTATTAGCATTATTACTATTACTATTAGTATTATTTTACAAGAAGACACAGAAAATCATGCAGGTGCGAAACTTTTTTTGTATTACTGTCCTTATCCTACAAAACATGGTTTAATAGTTTGCTATTCACAATTCGTCCATCTGCTTATTGCAAAATCTGATCGCAGGTGAATTAATGCTTTCTACTTTCAAAACGTTTAAATCACCTTTTTTTACTGATAACTAGGATTATAAAATATATGAAACCATAGTCTGCTGTTAAATTGTATACAAAATATCAAATATGACGCTGGTAACGCTAAGAAGGTTGGAGAATGAAATTTCAGAACCAGAGGAAAAACGAAGTATAAATAAACCAAGTGAGAAGTTCTGGTATCGAGTTCTAGTACTGGGTATAGTCACAAAGTTACTGAAATCGATTTGCTACATAGGATGTCCCATTTAAACTTTTCATCCCACATATTTCTGGAGGAACAACAAATATTAAAAAATGATTTTCACGGGCAGGAACGTCCGGAAGTGGCCAATGGAAATAAGTGCTATGAGACTATCGAAAACAAAAACATTATTTTCAACACAAAGAGTTGTTTTTTGAAAAGGACACCCCACATTTTTTATAAAATCTGTAGCATGAAATACCGCAAAAACAATGACGTTGGTTGCATCGTAATGCGTCAATTACTTCCGAAGAAAATGCTGTGTGAATTGACGTTTGAAATGAAGAGAACTCGCACAGCTCACACATCCCAAGACTCAAGCGATAAGCACGGTAGAGTCTCTGGATGTGCTAGCTGTTCACTTCATTTATTTCAAATGTTCTGTATTAAGCAATGCGAATAATTACAATCAATTCTGGTTTTCCCTGATTATAATTATGCGGTGATACTGGTGCACTTTCTTCCAGCAAATGGAGTGAAATATTAAAGATATTATTGATAAATCTGAAGCATTGAATTAAAACTTATGGTGTGGCCGGGAATCGAACCCGGACCTCCATGCTTACTAGGCAGACGTCTTAACCGTTAGAGTACCACACCAATAACGATTAAAGCGCCTTGGAATAGTCTAAGTACGATTTCCCTCCACGTTACAAACTTTAATTCAGCTTCTGTGTACCAAAGACAATTGCCACTACTGCCAAGGCTCTCCATGCAGCGGAATAGCACCTCGGCAATGGATATATTGGAACAATCGTGTTAAGGTGATATAAATATCAATATAATACAAATAAACAATCCCTGAGACGGATTTTCGTCTCAAATATGTCAAAGACATTATTGATAAATCTGAAGCATTGAATTAAAATTCGTGGTGTGGTAGTCTAACAGTTAAGAAGTCTACCTAGTAAGCATGGAGGTTCGGGTTCGATTCCCGGCCGCATCACAAATTTTAATTCAATGCTTCAGATTTATCAATAATGTCTTTGACATATTAGAGACGAAAATCCGTCTCAGGGATTGTTTATTTGTATTAAATGGAGTCAAATCTGTTTGAAAATTTCCGTACTCCGTTTAAATAAATGTTAAGTGAAGGAAAACTATCATTTGGGTGCATGTTTAGACTGTAAGAGTGTTAATTTTCGAACAGTTTCGATAGAAGGCTGGCTGAACTGTAACGAAGATCATATTTGAATATCCTTTCCCCGCCAGGTCCTGGGATTTTTATCTGTCACTTTCCACTTCTTTCACCTCTGACAGTGTTGCTCATGTGAAAAATACCGAGTAGCACCGTGGTTCGGAACCCACGTTAAACTGTAGGTCCCCCTATAACTGGCTGGGTGGGTCAGTTCGAAGGTCGGAGGAATCAACGGCATACCACCTCCAAACAGGACCATGCCTAGTAAAGCACTGTGGTGTTCAAACCAATCTTCGGATTGTTGACTGCTTTTTACTTTTTATCCCTATTGGAATTGTCCTTTTAGTGCAGTATGGAGATATAACTTTGACAGGAATGGCCAAACAAGAACAGGGCATTGCTACTGGAGCAACAAATAGCGTATTGCGTGTCGCGGCACTGAAAGCATCCCCCAATGGAAACAGAACATCGCGCTACATCATCATCCCAGTTATGAAGCCCGGGGCTGATCCACAGGTGGCTGATAGTTACCGCCCAATCAGCCTCACCAACGTTCCGTGTAAACTCCTCGAACGGATGGTGAGTCGGAGGCTCATGTGGATCCTCGAGGACCGAGGACTCTTGGTGCCTCAACAGGGTGGGTTCCGTCCAGGCCGCTCTGCTATCGACAATCTCGTGTCACTAGAGTCGGCCATTCGTACAGTATTTTCTCGCCGTGAACACCTGATTGCCGTCTTCTTTGACCTGCGGAAAGCGTACGACACCACCTGGCGCTATCATATCCTGTCTACGCTGTACGACTGGGGTTTACGGGGTCCACTTCCTACATTCATTAAGAACTTCCTGGCGTTGCGTTCTTTTCGTGTTCGTGTTGGTTCTTGTTTCAGCTCACCTCATTATCAAGAGATGGGAGTCCCACAAGGTTCTGTTCTTAGTGTTCCTTTATTCTTAATCGCCATAAACGGTCTTATGCGGCTGCGGGGTCATCGGTTTCCACGTCCTTGTATGCCGATGACTTCTGCATGTATTACAGCTCCTCCAGCATCAGCGTAGCTGAACGGCGGTTGCAGATCGCAATTCGGAAGGCACAGTCGTGGGCGTTTGCCCACGGTTTTCAATTTTGTGCATCCAAAACCCGTGTGATGCATTTTTGTCGACGTCGGGCAGTACACCCGGAACCCGAACCGTATCTCGCTAATGACCTGCTGCGTGTCGAAGAGACGCGCCGTTTTTTAGGAATGTTGTTCGACAACCGGCTCACCTGGGTGCCACACCTGCGCCAGCTCAAACAAAAGTGCTGGCGACACCTTAATATTCTACGCTGTCTAAGCCATACTGTTTGGGGAGCGTCACGCCCAACGCTCCTGCACCTTTATAAGGCGCTCATCCAGTCGCGCCTAGACTATGGCTGCGTAGTATACGATTCGGCTGCACCTTCAGCACTGCAAACATTAGACCCAGTCTTACATTCTGGAGTTCGTTTGGCGACAGGGGCTTTCCGCACGAGCCCTGTGACAAGCCTACTAGTTGAAGCTGGGGTCCTTCCTCTGCGGTTCCGCCGGCAGCACCTGCTGGCTTCGTACGTTGCCCATGTTAAGGCCTTGTCACACCATCCGAACCACCGGCTTCTTTTTCCAGGCACTGCACTCCCTATCCCTCCAAGACGACCTCGGTCGGGTTACCCATTATCAGTCCGCGTTCGTTCTCTACTTTCGTCCCTCGAATCCCAACCACTCCCTGCCACTTTCCACTATTCCTTTCAAACCCCTCCTTGGTCCATTCCCCGTTTGCAGCTTTGTCTGGATCTGGCCAATAGATCAAAGGACTCCGTTTCTCCAATGCAACTCCGACACCAGTTCCTGGATCTCTTCAACTCTTTCCGTGGTGCTGAAGCCACCTATACTGATGGGTCCCTAGCTGATGGTCGTGCTGGGTATGCATGTCTCCATGGTGACCATGTCGAACAACATTCATTGCCCCGTGAAAGTAGTGTCTTTACTGCAGAGCTGGTCGCTATCCTCAAGGCTCTAGAACACCTCCGAGCCTGCCCCAGTAGTGTCTCCCTGAGTGGCTTGCAGGCACTGGACCAGTTCTTTCCTCGTCACCCGTTAGTGCAGTCCATTCAAGACACTACTTACTCTCTTGGCAAATCTGGCCGATGTGTGGTCTTCCTGTGGACCCCTGGCCACGTCGGCATTTCGGGGAATGAACGTGTTGACCGGTTGGCCAAACAGGCTGCCACTGCGTCACCCTTCCCCATTGGCGTCATGGAATCAGGCCTCAGGATATCATTGCACAAGAAGGTGCGTGATGCTTGGAGTGCCGAATGGTCTACCATGAGTGCAACAAACAAGCTCCGAGCAGTGAAGCTATCCACAACCCTGTGGAAGTCTTCACTGCGGCCGATCCGCCGAGAGGCGGTTGTCCTCTGCCGCCTCCGTATTGGGCACACGTGGTTGACCCATGGGTATCTCCTTCGCCGTGAGTCCCCGCCCATGTGTCGATGTGGTGTCGCAATGACAGTGGCCCATCTCTTGATGGACTGTCCGCTTTTAGCCAATCTGCGGCATTCTTTTAATCTCCCAGACGCACTACCCTTAGTTTTAGGTGACGACGCCTCTATGGCTAACGCAGTTTTAAGTTTTATCCGCGCTTCTGGTTTTTATGAATCTATCTAACCGTGGGTGCTGTAGCCTGATATCTTAGGCCACCAGCAACCCAGCTTTTTACCTTTTCACGTCCTTAGGAGCTCTTATTGTGTGCAGTGTGGCTGGCTCATCCTGTTTTTTCTTTGTGATCAGCCAGCCAAGGTACTCTGCTATCCAGTTTTATTCGTGACTTTCTTTTACTAATTCTGTGTGTCTTCGTTTTGTATTGTCAGTGGCTTGTCCATTCTTAACCTGCCCTTTTGTGCGATGTCACTTTCAGGGCATTGTTTTATCTTTATTGACAGTTGACTCTCAGCTAGGAACAGGGGATTGATAACCTAGCTGTTTAGTCCCCTCAAAACAACCAACAACAACAACATCGCACTACAGAGCTGTGCAGTATCTCAGGCGAGCGAGCCGTACATATGACGAAACCGATGCGTGTGGCGTCGCTATTATTGATGGCATTACGGCGGTGGGCGTTCGTCAACACGCGCGGGCGGACCTGCGTTGACAACTGAGAATCTACGCCCAGAAGCAACAGTGTCCCCGTGCTGATTTTCCCGCTCTCTGACACCGCTGATTTCGTCGAGCAGTAACACGGAGCACCAGGACAAAGGCGAATGCTGTCGACGTTGTAGTCACTTCAGAGCACCTTCCCTATACTCCATTCACCGAAACGAGAGAGGTACTGTAAACAGCAAGGCGCGTGACCACAGCGCTGCCGTCGAGGGGTGTACAGTGGCGGCTGGTGCTAATGTGTTAATGTGCTGCAGCACACTGTAAATATATTACTAAAATTATGCCATTTCTCTTCGAATGCAAGCGAGAAATTGCTATAACATTAAATCCTTTCTCTTGGAATACCAGCGAGATATCACAATAAAATTATGCCAATTGCTTTCCAATGCGTATTAGAATGATAGTAATAAGGATGAAAACGCTGGAAACCAGCTCCGTGTGCTGAAGTGGGATTCAGCCGTGCTGGTACCTGCGCAGAGAGGCGGCGCAGTCGTCTGTTCGCTAGTGCGCATGCGCAGACGTGATGTCAGGCTTCGCGACTCATGTTTGCTGAGACCGACTGCAGCACCAGATAAATATTTCTCTTCGCGCTGCGTGTAACGGCTGCGGAAGAACAGTATATGATGAATATTGCGGCATACAGAGTCAAATAGCGAGCTGGCTGAGGCGTCTTGCGCATTGTCTCTCAAACCTACCTTTGTGAGGCTCGTATTCAAATACCTCTGAGTCTCAATTTTTAATTTCTGTAAATAAAATTAATATTTTGTAAACTTTATATTTACTACCTGCAGTAAATACATGCAGTTGGCAGCGCTGTTATAGTTTCCCCTGAAGGTCTTACTGTCAGTACAATATTAATTGATATTTAATTAGCCGCGGTGGAGTAGCCGAGCGGTCTAAAGCACCTCGCTGCGGAGCGCGCGGTTGCTCGCCGTGGAGGTTCGAGCCCTCGCTGGGGCATGGATGTGTGTGTTTGTCCGTAGGTTAGTTTACCTTGGTTTAAGTAGTTTGTAAGCTACGGACTGATGACCACGCAGTTTCGTCTGATAGAGTTACAGACATCTGAACATTTTTTATATTTAATTAAAGGCAATAATGCAAAGGTTGACTTTTTATTTTAGTATATTTTGTTTCCTGTTTATTTTTGTAATATTGCAGCACACTGGTCAAATTGTGTACGAGCCGCCACTGGGGTTGTACACGGCAGGGGCACACAGTCAGCGTGGCCGTCTCAATTGCAGGTGTGAGCTCATTAGTGCATGTCCTCAGCGGCTATTTCAGGATCTCTTAAGTTCATCTTTAAAGACGCTTGAAAGACTAGTTGAACCTTCGAGAAGTGGGTCTAACGTGTTCTTCCTCGGCTTGCAGTTATTGTTGTTGATAAAGCGCCTTACCATTATCGTAGAAAAGAAAAGTTCCCAGTGCGAATGCCAATAAACACGAAATATCAGAGTGGCTAAAATATAAAAACCTCGATTTTGAAGACGGTATGTTGAAAAAAATAACTTTTAGATATATTTCAAATTTACAGAACAGTGCACAACGAATACGCGATAGATGAAATGGCGAAAAATGTAGGGAAAACTGTTCTTAGAATTCCTCCGTACCGCTGTGAATTAAACGCCATCGACTAAGTGTGGGCCGGAATCAAAGGCTATGTTGCAGCGAAAGACAAAACATACAAAATGCCAGAAGTTAAAGAACTGCAAGAAGAAGCAGTAAAAACAGTGACTGCAAAAGTTTCGAACAAGTACGTCCTCCGTGTCGTATTTGTACTTGAAAGTCAAATGTGGAAATTGTAGAGAAGAGAGAGAGAGAGAGAGAGAGAGAGAGAGAGAGAGAGAGAGAGAGAGAGAGGAGCGGTTTGGTAAAAGCTCTCAATGAAAACAGTTCAAGTTTGACAGAATGAACCTTGCTTCGCCGTACTTTACCATTATTATTAGTGGAAATGTTATTAAAAATTGTGTATGAATGGAGCGTTTGGTAAGCAACCTGTATGAAAACAAATCTGTTTTGACAGAATGAACTGAGTTTCATAGTACATTTAACATTATTGTAACTGGCTTTGAATCTTCGATGTCGTGCTTTCGTTACATTGTTGTGCAGGTTTCTCGGGTCCGCTATGACGTCAGCTTGGCAGCCAGCCGACGCCACCAGCTGCAAAGCGTGCGCCAAGGATTTTGTACACCCCTTCGTATCACATTAACACCGAATTCTTTCTCTGGAAACGATCGTAGTCGCTCTCGTGACACTGTTTACGTTTCGTCCCAGCTCGCGGTGAACGGACTATAGAGTCACTTTTTTAGTCACTGCTTAAGCTTCCGGTAGGGTTTTCAAATGTTCAAATGTTTGTATAGCTTATGGGACTTAACTACGGAGTCATCAGTCCCTAAACTTACAAACTACTTATGAACTACTTACGAACTAGGACGGCACAAATATCCATGCCCGAGGGGGGATCCGAAATCCCGACCGTAGTGGCCGTGACTGAAGCACCTCAGTCCCCTCGGCCACCGCGGGCGGCAGTAGGGTTTTCAGTAGTGCCGTAGCAGCCAGAGGGTGCCAATACTCCATCTATATTTTGATTCTGCAGGCACTTCCTTCGCACGTATTATTCAACCTTCCCCTCTTCCAACCTCACCCGGTACACAGATTTAAAATGCGAATTGGATTTGTAGTGCTTCAATTAAATTAAAACGCCTGGAAAAATTGATTTTTCCAAGATCGTTTCAAAATATTCACTTACAACCAGGTTCTGCACACCTCTACCGTCATGATAAGACACTTCACGATGTTTGAGTAACATTGTCTTTTACCTACTCCAGTTGCGTACAGTTCATTTACATCCACATAAAAACTCCGGTGATCGCATTTAAGTGCATAGCAGAGGGTTCTCTACCGTTCCATTCTCTAAAAGCGCGCGAGGAAAAGGAACAGCTGAATCTTTCCGTTTTCTCTAATTTTAGTGTGATGATCGAGTCTCCCTCGCTAGGTGGGTTCTAAAAAACTATGTTCCCATTCGGAAGAAAAAGAGGGTGACATAAATATCGCAAATAAATCTCGTCGCAATCAATAAAACCTTTGTTTTTATGGTTTCGGCCCGTACTCGTGCATAATTTCTGTGACACTCCTCCCCCCCTCTCCACACATTTATCTGACAATACAAAACGAGCTGCCTTTCTCTGAACTTTCTCTATATCATCCGTCAGTCCCACTTGGTAATGATCTCACAATGGACAGCAATACTCCAAAATAGAACTCAGTTTAATTCCGTCTCCTAAATTTCCGTGCTCAATGTACAGATTGAACAAGATACGCTCCCTTCAAGACACTGTCCATCCCATTCAACTGCTCTTCCAGGTTCTCTGCTGTCCCTGACAGAATTACTACGTAACATTAATAGAATTTACCGTCGCTGCTTGAGAAACATGATTATATTATCAAAAAGGAAAAATTCCTGATGTTCTGCAAAATTTTGCAGAAATCATGAATATGTCATTTTTGATAAAAGAATTACTATATCATTTGCAATCCGGAAAGTTTTTCTTTCTTCTTCCTGATCTTAAATTCCCTCTCCAAAATCTCCTTGCATTCCTTCATACCTTGCTCAATGTACAGATTGAACAACATTGTGGAAAATCTACAACCATTTATTACTCCCATCGCAACCTCTGCCTCCCTTAAATGCCAATCGACTCTAATAACATACGTCTGGTTTTTGTACAAATTATATATAACTTTCCAGTCGCTAAATTATACGCCTGATAACCAGAATCAGAAGAAAGCGTATTCCATTTAACATTGTCAACAGCTGTCTCCAGATCTACAAATGGTAAAAACGTAGGTTTGCCTTTCTATAACCCATATTCTAAGATACGCCGTAACCTTCTTATACGAACCTTTTTCCAGGAAAAATGTATTTAATGTGTTACTTTAGGACACACAGAGGTGTAAACACTCAGAGGACGACGCTGCGTTGGTAATGCCGATATTGCTATGTAAGACAACAGGTGTCTGGTGCTGGCGTTACTGCTGCTACAATGGCGGGTTATCACGATTTACGTGGGTTTGAAGGCGACTTTATAGTTGTCGTGCGAGAGGTGAGACACTTTATATGCGAGGTACTGACGAGGTGGGGATTTTCCCGTATGAGCATTTCATGAGTGTGAAAGGAGTACGCAAAATAATTTTCACTTAATTTTTGCCTGTCATACAGCCTTGAGCATGTTTTGTTACAAAATCCTAAGCTATAATTCTGTAGAAAATAAATTAATGTAATATTTTGTACCATTTCATTAATCGATATAACAAACTGTACTTAATTTCATATCTTTGCTGTAAACCAAATACTTTGTTTTATCTTTGGAGTATGTCTTGCACACGCAGTTGATGCGTTTAAAGGAGTGGGTGTGTGACCTTCGCGCAGGAGAGTCGAGGTGTGGCTATGATAGAGTTGAGTCGATGAATAGTGGTCGTGAAACGGTCGGGGTAGTCTGTCAGTGTGTCAAACTCGAATAGTATAAAAATTCAGACGGTCCATATTGAAAAGTCGCAGCCAAGTCTGCAGATTGTAATTTTTGTATGGAAATTAATCTGTCCCAAATAAGGTAAAGTGTACTGTTCTATTGTTATGTTTGCTATCCTGTATTTGAACTATTGTAGTTGGTGTTTGTCTTTTTGCTAATGAATAATGTTTAGTGCAGCTCGCATTTATCACTTAACCCTGAGTTATTTTCCAGTACCTCGTTCCTTTCACCAATTTGAATTACAAATCCATTCTGATCATTGTTTCTTGTGATAGTTTTGCATAATTATTGTGTTTGTAAATCAATTAGAACAGTTCAGAGTAGGTATTTTATCATGATCAATTGGTTTATTAATGAGTGCAGGATGTAGTTTGTTCATAAATCCAGTAATGTTCAAAGTTAGAGATTTTCTCAGTCTTAATGAAAGTTAAAATTATTAAGTCAGTTAATGTCAGTAACTGTTAAAGTGATTTGTCTGATTAGAAGAGAAGTATATCAAGTAAAGAGATAAGAAATATTTGCAGTGACTGAAATGTTTGTTTGTATAGTCTATGGGTCTTAACTACGGGTTCAGGCCCTAAACTTAGAAACTACTTATGAACTAACTGAGACTAAGGACGGCACAAATATCCATGCCCGAGGGGCTATTCGAACCCCCGACCGCAGTGGCCGTGCAGACCGTGACTAGAGCGCCTCAGTCCCCTCGGCCACCGCGGCCGGCCGCAGTGTCTGATACTTGAAACCATTACCAGATTAGTAGGATATTTTTTTATTACGCTGAATCAGTATGGTAATTGTTGCTCAGGTAGGCACATTATCAAGTGCAGTGATTTTGGTCTCCAATTAATATCAAATATCTTTGACATCCTTTTTATTCAAGTGACAAAATTATCATAGTAGTAGCACGCTCTTTTTGTTGGCTCTCGCAGTCGAATTTTGCATGCATAGTCTGGTTACTGATATATGGTGCACCCTAACAGATCTGCACTTTTCGTTTTCTCGCATTGCTTCTCACACCGGAGATTCATGCGTAGACCAATTACGAGTTTAATTACTGTTAACTTATTAACAACTGTACAGTTTAAAGTTTTATCCGTTGCACATCAAACAAACCACATACACGTAAGATAATTGCATTCCATGTCAGTTGCAATTTATTCTAACAGGGCAAAGGAAGGTACTAAGTTTCATTGCTTAGTCAAATTATTTTGTAACCAAAACCACAACAGAACATTTATTTGTCAATTTTAGCGGGGACGGTCTCTTAACACAAACAGTGACACGCTCGCCCCACGCACATACTACCTTTAACATTCATTCAAAAAACACACACACCACTTTTAAGTGCACCTCGAATAACATCAAATCTCGATTATCGTTGCGGCCGGAAAAAGATCCTGCAAGAAAGGAACCAACGACGACTGAAGAGACCCATTCAACGTGACAAAAGGGCAACGCTTCCGCAAAATGCAGCGGATATCAGTGCTGGGCCATCAACAAGACTCAGGGTGCGAACCATTCAACGAAACATCATCGCTGTGGGCTTTCGAAGGCCCATTCGTCTGCCTTGGCTGTCTGTACGACACAAAGCACACAAAGCACTACACAGTACGCAACACCTCGACCCGTCGTCACCGTGAAAGGCCACCGTTAATTGTAAAATTAATTCTGGCTGAAGGGAGCCAGTTAAAAGCTTACTTTATACATATAACTCTCGCCGTAAAACCAGCTAAAGGATTCGCGTGAACTAACGGCTACTTTCTGCACCAGAATCTTGTTCCCTGTCCCAGAATTTAGAACTGATTCAAACTTTACGTCAGCAGCAGGAAGACACAGAGACGGTGGCCAACATATGTCGTAGATCACGAGAATTACACACAATCATTAATATACAAGCCACCTCGAACTAGACCCGTTCATGAAGGTGGCTGTGAGAACATTAATGGCACAAGGGATAATTTGCATCTGAATTTGTTCTCAGCACTGGTAAAAAACAACAGTAAATAAAAAAAGGGAAGGTATTCGTTAACTAACATTCATAATTAGGATAAAGTTTCATTGATAATAAATTATTTACTTACTTCAAACATGAGCAAGCGGGGCACTAATTTTGTTAAGCAATAAAAATACAGTCCCGTTTTAAATAACTTAAAGTAATCTGAACCGAACATCCTCGGAGGAGAGATTTGCAATCAACAATCATTCAGCCATTCAAACGTGCAAAGCAAAGCGAAACTCACTCAACTCAGCGTGCTGATACGAAGCAGAAGTAGGCGCTTCTATCGTAGGCGAAATTTAGCGTACCGGGAGGTACCATACAACACACACAAAAAAAAAAAAAATAAAAAATAAAAAAATAAACTTCGTAGGTCGCTCTGGTCTTTCTTTACTTGAGATTGTACGCGATAATAGCGAGATTAATTTCCATTCAAATCAAATCGTGAGGATGCGGAATTATTGAGACACACGGCACGTGTCTGCTACATTACATATTCGCACCCCACTGAAGGCGTGTTGTTTAAAGATTGTATTCATTTCAGCAAAAACCAGCGAAATCACAGATTACAAAGCAAGAATACACAATAGGAAAGCATTGGGGTGTGAGCAATGGTGTGAACTCGAGTGACTAGCTATAAACCCTTGAAGTCAGAGTTCGGACCCACATGGTTCCGAAACTAGTAAAAATACAAAAATTCAACTTCTGAAAAATAAAGAAAAATACCTACGGTATCCAACCCTTACAAATGCGTAGGATTTCATAAGGAAGCTAAGGAAATACAGTTAGAAGTGATTGGAAAGGTTTAACACGGATGGACAAAGTCCAGTTTTCAAAAATCAGAAAAATGGAATCAATTCAAAGTCGGAGTAAATCAACTAAGAAATACGGCATGCAGCCCTTGGATATACTTAGTATTTTGCAAGCAAGCTAATAAAGGGTGTCGTACAAGGCTAGAAGAAAATTCACTGGGGGGGGAGGGGGTCTGAATGCAAAATACAAGTTTCAATAACGAAACACAATTTAAAATGGAGAGGATATCGCGAGTTACTAAACGAAATCATAAAGATACATACATAATTTCTTGCCTGGAGGGCACGGAAACAGACACAGGTTCATCATGTGGAGTACATATAATTTGCGGAAGGAGAAAACGGCTAAGAATATTTCACGTGCACTACACAGAATCAAAATATTGCCGCATATTGGTCGCAATCCACAAAGATAGAAAGAAATTAAACAGAGATCATATACTGCCAGCTAGTCTCACACAGGTTACCGATTCCCAGCCGTTATCAAACCAAATTAGTTGACTATTCACCATGTTTACCTATGCTAAATCATCGATACATTTCCGTACATGCTCAGAGAAACTTATCCCGAAATATGAACCTAGGGTCTGAAGTCTGAGAAACCAGACAATGAATCGCTACCATCTCAAGGGAATATAAAAAGTCAGATCATCTGACCAGGTCGAAACACAGCCACAGAATGACCAGAAGGCCCACGAGCCCACCACCAGCGGCCGGAAATCGGCAAAACCCACGAAAAACGAGGGAGGGGGGAAGAGCTTAAACTCGGGTGTCCAACCGAGGCTCGCTAACTGGGCATTTCCAAGCCAAATTGTAACCAAAGGGTGGAGGAACCTCTTTGGTAGCATCAAAAGCAGAGTTTGGCAACGACTACCTATTGATACGAAGTCAGAGAAACACTAGTACTGAGCAGCCAGCAGCCGACGGCGAATATTCTCATACATACACTCAGACTCCCATGTTTGAAGATTTTTATACATGCACATACAGAATAAAGCAAGTACACATTCTCACAGGAACAGTGGCGTCATGGAGAAACCGTTCTTATTGCCACATTCATTGACACAATGATAAATTATTAGCAAAATAAAATCCCAGAAATATTACAGAAACTAACATTTAAAAACATGAACACAGTGATGATTTATTAGCTCAATAAAATCCCAGTCATATTACCGAAACTAACATTTAAGAACGTGAAATGAAATGCTATTTCTCATGCCTCCGTACGAGAGGAGTTCTCGTTTAGCGAAAAAGGCCGTCTGGTAAACTTAGATAATTTACGAAGTTAAAACCTAGGGAAGACGGCAGACAGCCGTCTTTCAACTGGCATTCGACTGTTGAAGACTAGAAACATGTTACTGGTCTAAAGAGTATCCTTCCCATATATCGAGCGGGTGGGTGGTTACGAGTGTAGAGAAAACCTCATGTATTCGTAGATCCTGGATGGGGGACTTTTGAAGTTGGTAGAGGCTCTGCAGTGGTGCGGGATGTATGCAGGTGGAGTGGTATGGGATGCCTGATGCATCTACATATGACTTTGACTAGTGAGGTCTATGTACGCATCCTGCCTGAAGCCCCACTTTGATTCATGTCCATTGTGCATTCCAATGGACATAGGTAACTCTAGCAGGACAATGCGAAACCTCAATGTCCATAACTGATACAGTGTGGCTCCAGGTACATTATTCTGAGCTTAAATACCTCATCTGTCCACCAATGTTTTTTTCTAAAGCTCTGCTCATCACGTTCCATCTCCACAGTTCGATAGACGACTTATTCCACCTTGTAATTCGCCCAAGTATTGATCTGTAATACTTTTGTACGCTTAAACGTTTGGCTCTGCTGGTGGAACAAATCCGCCGTGACTCCTAGGCTTAGACATCAGAAAGTAGTATTAATTTCAGACAGATAAGTGGTCCTTAAGCATAGTCAAAAAGATCCGAACTAACACTCCTTTAAGTTGAAAAATGAGAATAATTACTGCTAAGTGACCTCACCAGGTAGGGGAATGTGGTATTGTCAGTTTCTCAGTAAATTAAAAAAAGATATGCTCATCAGAATTAGCGCCTAGACTAAAAAAAAAACAAAAAAAACCATGTGCACTCCACAAGTACTCTGCTACCCGAGTAGCCGCTTCCTTAGTGTAGTGCACCCCTGATCTATCTAAGGGCACCCTACAATTCCCCACCCGATAACGCAAATCCAGAAATCTGCAGCCATGACTGTCACAGAGTCGGCGAAGCCTCTGGTTCAGACCCTCCACTCGGCTCCAAACCAAAGGACCCCGATCAACCCTGGGAACAATGCTGCAAATCGACAGCTCTGCTTGCACCCCGCGTGCGAAGGCAGCAGCCTTCACCAATTCCGCCAGCCGCTCGTAGGACCTGAGGATGTCCTCAGAACCCAAGCGACAAGCGTCATTGGTGCCGACGTGAGCCACGACTTGCAGTCGACTGCACCCCGCACCCTCGATAGCCGCCGGCAAGGCCGCCTCCACATCTCGGATGAGGCCCCCCGGCAGACACACGTTGGAATTCCTTCCAGATCTGGACGCTATCTGCCTAAGGGGCTCCATCACGCGCCTAACATTGGAGCTCCCAATAACTAATAATACCGTGCACCTGCTCGGACCCTGCTGAAGGAGTGGCCACACTTTCACTCACAGGACGAACGGGCGCGGACGGACGTCCAGCCTCCACATTGGCCTTCCGCCTCGAGCGACGCGAACGCCGTACAACCCGCCACTCCCCTTGTGGAGAAGGCGGCTCGACGACGTCCGGTACACCCTGAAGGTGCCTCGGTAGCAGGGACAGAGAGCGAAGCGTGAGACACCTGAGGTGTCCCACTCGACGCACCAGACTCCCCACCATCGCCTGCACAAGGCGGGAGAAGACGCCTAAGTGTCCGTCGACAATTTACTTCGGCAGCTGTTAACACTACCAAATGTCTCCTACCACGCATGTCCTCATCAGCCAATCAGCGTCATCGTAACAACACGCCCTCTGTCAGCATTCGCCAATAATAGCGCATGTTACGTACAGTTTAGGCCTTTCCGTAAACTTCTTGTATTCTTCTAGAACACACCACCTGAGTAAAGCTATGTGGGCAGCAGACCCCTGCTCCTCCTGCCTTTTACGACTCCTTTATCCGCTAAAAAGCTCTTTAGAAGACGTTTGGTCACAGACAAATATATACAGACGGGAAACCTCCGTAAGGGCCCGGTCCTACGCTCAGGGGTGCGGGGAGGGAGGGTTTCCAGCATTTCCGTAAGATGTCCCATGATGGCACTGCGGTCAGAAGCACCTCTTTAAACAGGTAGCGGCTGTCCCCACCACCACTTCCCCTCAAACGGCAGCAAGCCGGACACAGCTGTGGCCTCGTTGTAGGCAGCACGAGCTCTCCCCTCAGCCTCCCCTCCACACTACCCTCTGACGTGTGAGAGGCACCCTAAGCCAGGGAACCGACTGACACCTGCTAGCATCTTACGGAACTACAAGGGGAGTGTAGGTTTAGGGGGGGCTTCTCCTCTGTATATGTTACTCTGTGGTTTGGTTCAGCCCTCCTGCTGTTTAAAAGGTGTCCCCTTTGTGTCAGTCAGCTTGGGTCACAGCTTTCTAACCGCTGACTTCACCTGTCGCTGCCTCTCTCTGCCTGCATCGTAAAGTGTACTTGTCCACGTGCGGAATCCTCTCGTTAAACATTAAATGCAGTTGATGCAATGAAGGCTTTCACGACCGGATGTCATAGTTGCTGGTAGTTGCCGTAGTCCATAAAACGTTTCAGTTTCACCTTACGTTTCGTCCAGAGCTGCGCCGAAGATTCTCAGAGGTCTTCTTCCATGCGATGAGTCTTGCATTAAATGCAGTTTACAAATTTACTTCATTTACTCATTACGCATGACCAATACAAGTATGACATGTTAGGTATCAAATGAATCGGACTGATGAGTAGAATGTGATACTCTACATGAAATTGTCATGGAAGGAAGTGAGAAAACATCTTTACACTATACATCAACATTAGTGAGCGTATCTGGGATGGCTTGCAACGTGCTGTTCAGAACAGTTGGACAGCCCTGCAGGATGGATAGTGTCAGTTTCCTCCAGCTTCAGACGTTAGTCAAGTCCATGGCACGTCCTGTTATGACACTTCTGCATACTTGCGGGCCCCTCACGATTTTATGCAGGTGTGCAAGGTTCCTTGTCTCTTCAGTGTTGAAAAAAGGTATGACATGTACCATTTTGTACAAATATTAGGAAGGCTTCACTCCTCTAGAGATCCTTGGTGCACTGCTTCTAGAAGGAGGTAAGTAACTTAGAATATTGCGTATATAATCGAATTTGGATTACGAGTGTTATTTTTACAAGTATCGAAAATCCTATTATTCGATATTTAAAAAGAATAATTTTTGCTCTTCAATATATCATTTAAAAGTGTCAGTATATTGATGTATCGAAGCCAATTTTATAGCTGTATAAGTGAGTATAGATATATTATTACGTATTCAGTACAACAAGCTAGTAGCCTGCCTTTTACCCTCACAGGAAGAATTTAGACAAAAACATTTGATATCAAAATTTTTAAATTAATAACGGTACTTCTTCCAGATGAAAAGTTTGTGTCTCTATAATCGTTAATCTGAAGATGCACCTTACTAAGAGTGTACTCGCTATGTGTAAAATCAAAAGTTAAATAAAATGAAAAGTTGTTCCTACCTCATCAGTTAAAGGATTGAAGTTCCTGCCAGATTTGTCTCCGGGAGAATTGTAGCAGAGCAACTGCAGCTAGCTTTCGTGTTTGCTCTTCAAATATATTGTCTAAATTTATTGTGTTTCTGTTACAATTATACTGATTTCCGATTAAACCTCTCAATTACAGCTTCGGAAGAAACTTCCACTCGATGGACAATCTCGCTGCAGACTACAAGATTGCCATTTTGCTAGCAATGGCAATAATAAAGGTGGACGATAGATAGTACATCCCTCCTTCGCTTTCGTCACAAGTCGGATTTATCTGGAACACTTCACGTGGACTGTCATGGTTTTTCATTGTGTAGTTTCTGTTGGCCACCGAGCGCTGATTAATCAGCATTTCCCATCGTACATTTTCCCCCACTGCGAAAACCAACCCCGAGAAACGTTGACGTGACGTGACGGTCCTGCCGCGGCGGAATAGCCGTGCGCACTGAGGCGCCTTGCTGTGGTACGCGCGGCCGTTCGCCGTCGGAAGTTCTAGTCCTCCCTCGGGCATGGGTGTAAGTGTTGTCCTTAGGTTAGTTTAACTTAGTTTAAAATTAGTTTGTAATCAAGGGGCTAATAAGCAAGCGGTTAAGTCCCATAGTTTTACAAATATTTGAACATTTGAACGTGACTGTTCAGTGACTTATGTGACTTAGCCGCTACACTCAATCAATCAATTTCAAAAGTAAAATTTCTAATATCAACCGAAAATTGCGAAAGATATACAGTATCAAATAAAAATATCAGCACTCGTCACTGAGATTTTAATAACTGTGCCCTGCAGATGACATAGTAATTCTTTTATCAAAAAGAAAATATTCATGATGTTCTGCAAAATTTTGCAGAACATCAGGAATTTTTCCTTTTTGATAATATAATCATGTTTTCCGAAGCAGCAACGGTAAATTCTATTAATGTTACGTAGTAATTCTCTCACAGACAGCAAAGAACCTGGAAGAGCAGTTGAATGGGATGGACAGTGTCTTGAAAGGAGCGTATAAGAAGAACATTAACAAAAGTAAAATAAGGGCAATGAAATGTAGTGTCAGAAAATCAGGCGATGCTGAAGGAGATAGATTAGATAATGAGACAATAAAAGTGGTAGATGAGCTTTGTTATCTAGGTAGAAAAATAACTACTGATATACCGAAGTAAAGAAGATATGAAATGCATAACGGCTGTGGGAAAAGAAGTGTTCCTGAAGAAGCGAAATTTCTTAACATTCATTATTAATTTAAATGTTCGGAAGTCCTTTCTGAAAGCATTTGTGTGAAGTGTATCATTGTACGGGAATGAAACGAAACGGTAAGGAGTGAAAACAGGAAGATGATAGAAGGCTCTGAAATTTAGGATATCCTAAGAGAAGGGATAGATTGGTGGGACACATTCTGAGGCATCAAGAATAGTCAACTGCATTAGAACGAAGTATGAGGGGATAAACGTCGTAGAGGCAGACCGATGGACGAATACTGTAAACACATTCAAAAGGGTGTTGGTTGTCGTTCTTATTCTCACAAGGAAAGTACTTAGGCTCGAACAGACATATCTGTATGAAGTTTAGTGACAGGACCATTACGTACCCCCTCAATGTCCTAGCGGGTGACGTTTTTCTGCAAAACTCTGCAACCACGCTCTAGATAACACTGTAGTTGTAATTGTAGACACCAAACTCAATGCAGAAATTTTAACTATAAATGAAAATGGGGAATGTCATTGAAATTATCCGAGCAATATGAATGATTGCAAAACGCACAGTGAAGAAATGCAGGTTGATCGCAGGGCATATTTGCATATTCTGTAATTTCAGTTTATGATATCTTTTTAGAATGTTGTCGTTTGTGTTTAAACCTGTTACATAATAATCATCGTACATGTTCTCTAGTATGTTGTCATCAAACTCTGTGATTATACTTGCGGCATTAATCTTCTTCTCAGGAGACGATTGTTATTCACTGCCACTGCTTTCATTGTCTCTTCCCGCACTTGCTGTAGTACTACCGCTTGAATGAGTTGTTCGTCATTATCATCCCTGTCTTCAGCCTTACGTATTAGTGTTACGACAGTATCTTTTTCTGACATATATTTCTGTGCTATAATAGATACCAGAAAACATCCGAATGATTCATCTTCTACACCAACACCATCTTCATGAAGAAGAGTTTTGTATCCCAGCCTCGTCGCTACTTTTCGCCGGTTGTCGTGGGTGTCGGTGGCCGAGTAGAAAGAGACCGACACAGGAATAAAAGATGCACGCTTGTGCAGGTATGGAGGTGACCAGCCAGTGGGACAGCAGAAACTAGAACACTAGGCTAAATTAGAGCAAGATATATATTTCGTGGAGTCTTGGTAATACTTAACTTTTACATAGTTCTTGACTTCAGAATGCTGATACATAGTTTAGATAGAGGTCTGTCTACTGATGATTCCTAGTGCCTATCTGATAGCCAAGTCTTAACTGATGCCTAGCTGATTACCAAGTGGCCGATGCAGCACTCGTGGCCACGAGCGGGGTTGCAGCAGAGGGCGCTCGTGGCTGACGTCGTAAGAACGCCGCGCCGTGCGTGCATGGCGGCGCGCGGCGAAAGTACGTGGTGCGCACTTTAGACTTGTGCGACACCACAAATAGTTCTGCGTAACTTCATCTCAACCATTCGCAATACATAAGCACGACTGATTACCAAACGCCGACCCATCTGACGCTTCACTACACAAATAACGTCACAAACGCGTCAGAGGCACACTGCAACGACCCTACTGGTCCCAACAGACGTACCGGCAGGTCAATGTTCAATGCGGAATGGCACACGCAGAGGCCTCTAATGGACGATCGCAGTGGTTTGCAGATGCAGGAGGATTACTGGTGCAATAAGGAACCTTTATATTATCCGTCACACGATTTTGGTGTGTTTGTGTTTGTTCGAGCCCATGTACTTTCCTTGTCAGATGAAGAGGCTTGCACAGGACAGGGTAGCGTCGAAAGCACATCTAAGCAGTCTACGAACTGAAGACCACAACAACAACATGTACAAAGGTTAGGCGAACCATACCACAGAGGGTATACAATCAGGTCTAGTTGCCTTTCGTTATTGAGCGGTTTCCATTATATTTCCTCCCGTCTGCCATGTAGCCACTTGCGAGGCTTATGTGACATCGAGCACAGTGCCGTTCGGCTGGCACCGACCTGAGAATTGGCTGCTCGGGACCGCAGCTTGGGAGCCCAGCGCACCACCCACTCGTAAACAATTCGGTGCGTCCAGCCCCACATCAAAGGGCCGCCGAACCTGCCGGCGCCTCACCCTTCTCTCACCGCCCCTTCCCACCAGCTGGGAGCGAGCGCCAGAGCCTATTGTCTGCTTACTTGCCTCTATACACAAGGCTCTGGCCCGCTGCTCAGGTCAACCAACTCTCAAGAGAGTGCCGTCCCGTTCTCTGTCGGCCGACGACCGCAAAGGACGCCACCTCCAGTGCTGCCTGCCAACTAGTCCCACCAACTGTGTGGCCAAGGCGTGTCCTAGCCTCCGTCACAAACACATGCACAGCTAGACAAGTTGCAGACATTATTCTTCTCTAAGAAAATCACCCTGTACTGCAGCAACATTATTCTAACCCTAATTTAAGTCACATTTCTTCACTACTAGTTTGTTTGTGTAGCCATCATTTGCAGTCACCTCTCACAGTACCACTCTTTGGATGGCCATTTGGCGTTACTGAAATATGAACCATTTTTAAGGTGTCCAAAGCAGACGTCTAGAACACGTTCACAATGTAAATAATAATAGTGTAGAAAAGTGTGAAAATTACAGAATTATCAGTTTAATAAGTCATGGGTGCAAAATACTAACACGAATTATTTACAGACGAATGGAAAAACTTGTTGAATCCGACCTGCGGGAAGATCAGTTTGAATTTAGAAGAAATGTAGGAACACGGGAGGCAATACTCACATTACGACGTATCTTAGAAAATAGGCTAAGGAAAGGGAAACCTACGTTTTTAGCGTTTGTCGATTTGGAGAAAGCTTTTGACAATGTCGACTGGAATACACTCTTCCAAATTCTGAAGGTATCAGGGGTAAAATATAGGGAGCGAAGAGTTATATTCAACCTATACGAAAACCACACAGCGGTTATTAGAGTGGAAGGGCAAGAAAGGGACGCAGAGGTTGGGAAGGGAGTAAAACAGTGATGTAGCCTTTCCCCAATGTTGTTCCATCTGTACATTGAGCAGGCAGTGAAGGAATGGAAGAAGAAATTTGGAGAGGGCATTAAAGTGCAGGGAGAAGTAATAAAAATTTTGCGTTTGCCGATGACATAGTAATTCTGTCATAGACCGCAAAAGATCTGGAAGAGCAATTGAATGGGATGGACAGGGTCTTGAAAGGAAGATATAAGATGAACATTAACAAGAGTAAAACGGAGGTAATGGAATGCAATGTCAGAAAATCAGGCGATGCTGAAGGAAGTAGGTTACGTAATGAGACAATAAAAGTAGTAGATGATTTTTGTTATTTGGGTAGCAAAATAACTTTTAATGGCCGAAGTAAAGAAGACATAAAATGCAGAATTGTTATGAGAAAAAAAACGTTTCTAGAGAAGCGAAACTTGTTAACATCCAATATTAATTTAAATGTTAGGAAGTCCTTTCTGAAAGCATTTGTCTGGAGTGTAGCATTGTATGGGAGTGAAACGTGGACGATAAGGAGTTCAGATAAAAAGATGATAGAAGCTTTTGAAGTATGGTGCTACAGACGAATGACGAAAGTTAGATTGGTAGATCACGTAACTAATGAGGAGGTGCTTAACCGAATCGGAGAGAAAAGGAGTTTCTGGCATATCCTGAGTAAGAAAAGGGATAGATTGGTTGGACACATTCTGAGACATCAAGGAATTGTCAACTTAGCATTAGAAGGAAGCGTGTGGGGTAAAAATCGTAGAGGGAGACCGAGGGATGAATACAGTAAGCAGATTCAAAAGGATGTAGGTTGCCGAACGTATTCTCAGAAGAAGAGACTTGCCCATCAAGCTGCATCAAACCAGTCTGCGGACTGAAGACCACAACAACAATAAAAATTGTAAAATTACGTAAGTGGCATAATTGGAGTGAAGGCTTTCACGATCAGTCGACATACTGGTTAATAAATATTCTGGGTAGTAAGGCCGTGTTGTAATAAACTTGTCATGGGCTGTACCCTTAAAAGATACAACAGAACTACTAAAGAAACTGCATACGCTACGCATGTCCGAACTTTTTTGGAGCATTGCTGCCCAGTGTGGGAGCCTTATCAGGTGGGTTTGACGGAGGACATCGAAAGCTTCCAAAAAGGGCAGCTCGTCTTGTATTGTCATGACACAGTGGAGACAGCGTTACGGAAATGATACGGGATCTGGGATGGGAATCATTACAACAACGGCGCTTATCACTGCGGCGTGGTCTACTTACGAAACTCCAATCGCCAACATTCTCCTCCAAATGCGATAATATATTGTTGAATCCCACTTACATAGGTAGATATGATCGTCAGAATAAAATACGAGAAATCAGAGCTGGAACGGAGAGATTCAGGTGTTCTTTCTTCCCGCGCGCTATTCGAGAATGGAATGGAAGACAAATAGTATATAGGTGGTTCGATGAACCCATGCCAGGCACTTAAATGTGATTTGCAGAGTATCCCATGTAGTTGTAGATGCTGCTTTCTTAGTTTCGCCCAATGCTCCACCGGCAACCTCTTAAGAAGTCCGATGCAGCTTTGGCCGAAACGCCAGAAAGCAGCTAGTTTCTTACAACATGGCATTACTACTCAGAAGATTTATTAACATATAATTGTGGGACCCCAAAGCTGTGATCATATGAGAGGAACCACTAGTACCAAACTAGAAAGACAAAAAACTATGGCACTGAGGATGCCTTACAGTAAAAAGACGATACACTTTGGGAGAATGAAGACAATGCAACAAGAAAACGGCACTTTTTAGTTTCGAAACGAATAATTTCTCTCTTACATTGGCTCATATGCCCCACACTTCAGCATGCAGTTAACAATAAATTATTTTTAATCCCATAAATGATCACATGCGGTGCACCAAAGGTAGAGCGAACTGGGAAACTATTCTCAATTGGACTATTTTAGTGGTGATTCCGAGATACAAGATTTATGCTAAAGTGAAACCGACAGAAACCCAATTATAGGACACTGTAAAAGGACAAAAATATGCAGGGGTGAGTAACTAACTATTGCCACCAAGAACAACTCCGAAAGTATGATAGGAGATGAAAAGTTTGTGGGACAAAAAATGTATGGGGCAGCGAGGGCTAGATTTTTTTTTTTTTTTTTTTTTTTTTTTTTTTTTTTTTTTTTTTTTTTTTAATGGGACCGATCGAGGTGGCGCAGTGGCAACGCACTGGACTCGCGTTCGGGAGGATGGTGGTTCAAATCCACCTCCGGCCATCCTTATTTTAGTTTTCCGTGGTTTCCCTAAATCACTCCAGGCAAATGCCTGGACGGATCCTTTCAAAGGGCACGGCCAATTTCCTTCACCATCCTTACCCAATACTCTGTCTCTAATGACCAAGCTGTCGACGGGACATTAAACCCTAAGCTTCTTTCCTTCCTCGTAAATGGGATGCTATAATTTGGTACCTATTTATGACAGCAGCTATCGAGACGTATCCAATCATGTGTAACAGCAAGATCATTGAAGATCAACGAAGGTCAAAAAGGTGACATGAACGTCTATTTATAGCAGTTGTTGGAAATGACGACTATTGGTATCAGTGCAGCGCTACAATATCCTGTTCATGGATTGAGAGGTATTCCGTATCACGTCGTCATTTATCGAAGCACATGCTATGACAATTCTCTCTCACATATCTTCAGGTGTAATTGGAATGTCTTGATAAGCAATGTCTTTTACGAATCCCCACAAGAAAAAATTCAGAGGCGTTAGTCTGGCGAACGAGCCGGCCGCTACACATCTCCTCTATGTCCAATCCAACGATTTTGGAATCGTCTGTGCAACTGATTTCTAGACATCAGCGAAAAATATGCTGGACACCCATCGCGTTGATATCACATTCTGTTCCTTGTATCTAAATGTATTTATCCCGATAATAGACCTAACGTTTCTTGCAGGCTTTCGGTATATATCATACCATTAAGATTTCGTTTGTTGCAATAGGGGCCTATAATTGTCGTCCAGAATCCCATACCAAGATCTTTGGTCGGCAGCTTGCCGCAGCCAACATGGATTTTCGCCTGCCTTGATCTTCAAGTTCTATGAATGCATTACCTGCAAGATGGTTATTTAGTTAACCATTACAGATGAAAATCAGCGTATTGCTTTCTTGCCGGGAGATCCCTTGCGCCTTAGTGTAAGTCTTTTTAGTTGACGCCGCGTGGGCGACTTACGTGCCAATGTTGATGAGATGATATGATGATTAGGACAACACACAACACCCAGTCCCCTGCCGGGAATCGAACCCGAGCCCCCTGCGTGGTACTGAGCTAATGAGGCGGACACCATTACACATGATTACTGATGATAAAACAAGAGGAATGTGACAAAATCATCTACATAATGTTAATTGAACATTGAATAATAGGGGAAGGATGCAAGAAATAGTGACGATGGAGATACCTGCATTGTGTAAAGGTGCGTGAAGGTACTAGATGGAACGGGCGGAAAAGTAAGACACAACTTTGGAATCCAGTGAGATGAGGGGACCTGAGCGAAATTGGCAGTAGCAGATTTGGGGAGAAAAGCGCCAAAACAGTTGCGAGAGGATCATTTTTACCATCTGTGCTACACTCTTTGCACAGCCTTTTATATTGGTATGACTACCAACCAGCTGTCCATCAGATTAAATGGCCACTGCCGAACTGTTTATACGAACAGAGTGGACCACCCAGTGACCAATATGCAGCTGAGCATAACAAAAATGTGAGTAACGGCTACTTCACACCGTACATACTTCCCTCCATCACGAAATATTGTGGACTGTGCTGACTGGATCTATTATTAGAACAAATTTTACAGTTTTCAAATTATCGTTGCGTCAACCTAGAGAAACCTACCGCACAGTTAATACACACTCCACCAAACACGTTCCACCCCGTGTGTCCTACACATATTTCCAATTCATGTCTCTCTTCGTCTATAGATATAAAACGCTTAAACCACATGCGTTGTAGCTCAGTTTATCATTAGTCCGAGATATTGAATGTTTCTTTGGAATTGTTATAGAAACATCACCATTTTTCTTTCTTTTAATGTTTTCAATTAACTTAATTTTAACTTAAATTTTCATATTTTTGGAAATAATTTTTATGTTTCACTCTGCACAAGTGTCTAAATGTAGTTATACCACTTGAGTTGTAACCGTGAAAAGGAGTTTATTGGTCGTTAAAAATACTGTTTGATAAGCTAAATATACTTAATTATCATTAACTCATAATCACGGCTATCATTTGCGTTAGGCAGTGGACCAAAGTAAACGGGATTTCACTTTAAACAAGGATCTCGTAATAATGGTGATGAACTGGTTGGATGTACGGCAAAAGGTCTGTCATGTAATTTTCGCTTTCCTTTGTGACAGGGCGTGGGAGTGAGCTTCTCTTGATTGATGTTACCAACGTTGAAAGGTCGCCCCTTTTTTAGATAAAGTTTACCTTATAATACGGCCTGACTTCAGAAAGAGAGTCCTTAGAGTTGTTAATAATTCCTTCTTTTGGTTACGAATCAATCGCGTGTTTAACCGCGACACATCTCTCACTGTCTTTCTTCCTTTTGACTATTTACGGTTTTAGTACGTTCTCAACAGAAAAAAATCATTGTTGGAGTTAACATGTGACATGAAAGGAACTTTTTTTCTTGAACTAGAAGTGTCTTGTACCAATCGTTACGAGTGAAATTCCTTTGTCTCCTGCTGGAATTTTCTGTTGTGTTATGGTCTTCTGTCCGGAGACTGGTTTGATGCAGCTCTCCACCCTACTCTATCCTGAGCAAGCCTTTTCATCTCCTCATAAGAACGGCAACCCACATCCACTTCAATCTGTTTACTACACGCGTCTCTTGGCCTCCCTCTGCGATTTGTACCCCACACACTTCCCTCAAATGCTAAATTTACGATTCCCCGATGTCTAAGAATGTGTCCTACCAAGCGATCCCTTCTTTTAGTCAGGGTATGCCAAAAATTCCTTTTCTCACAAATTCTGATCAGTACCTCTTCATTAGTTATGCGATCTACCCACATAATCTTCAGCATTCTTCTGTAGCACCACATTTCAAAAGCCTCTATTGTCTTCCTGTCCGCACTGCTTCTCGTCCATGTTTCACTCCCGTACAAGGCAACACTCCACACAAATGCCTTCAGAAAAGACTTCCTTGCAATTAAATTAATATTCGATGTTAGCAAATTTCTCTTTTTCAAAAATGCTTTTCTTCCCATTGCCATTCTGCATTTTATATCCTCTGTACTGCGACCATCGCATGTTATTTTACTACCCAAGTAATAGAACTCATCTACCACCTTCATTGTTTCGTTACCTAATCTAATACCATCAGCATCGCCTGATTTTCTAAGACCGCATTCCATGATTTTTGTTTTGCTCTTGTTAATGTTCATTTTATATGCTCTCTTCAACACGCTGCCCGTTCCATTCAACTGCTCTTCCAGGTCCTTCGCTGTCTCTGACAGAATTACAATGTCATCAGCAAAACGCAATGTTTTTATTTCTTCCCCCTGAACTTTAATCCCTATTCCAAAATTTTCCTTGCTTTCCTTCACCGCCTGCTCGATGTACAAATTGAATAACATTGTAGAAAGGCTACAACCCTGTCTTACTCCCTTCCCAACTAATGCTTCCCTTTCATGCCCTTCGAGTCTAATAACTGCGGTCTGGCTTTTGTACAAGTTGTAAATAACTCTCCTTTCCCTGTATTTTACCCCTGCTGACTTCAGAATTTTAAAGAGTGTATTCCAGTCAACATTGTCAAATGCTTTCTGCAAATCTACAAAAGCTAAAAATGTAGGTTTGCTTTTTCTTAATCTATCTTCTAAGATAAGACGTAAAGTGAGTATTGCCTCTCGGGTTCCTATGTTCCTCCTGAATCCAAACTGATCATCTCCCAGGTCAGCTTCTACCAGCTTTTCCTTTCTCCTGTAGCTAATTCGTGTTAAAATTTTGCAACCATGACTTATCAAACTGATGGTTCTGTAATTTTCCCACCTGTCTGCACCTGATTTCTTTGGAATGGGGATTGTTACATTTTTCTTAAAGTCTTAGGGCAGTTCGCCTGTCTCATACATCCTGCACACCAGTTCAAATAGTATTGTCATGACTGGCTCTTCCATAGACTTTAGTAGCTCTGAGGGTATGTCATCTACTCCTGGGGCCTTGTTCCGATCTAGTTCTTTCAAGGCTCAGTCAAATTCATGTCTCAGTATAGTATCTCCTAGTTCATCTTTATCGACTTTCTCTTCCATTCCTACAACATCGTCTCTAAGTTCATTTCCTTTGTAGAGCTGTTCTATGTACTCTTTCCACTTTCAGATTTCCCTTCTTTGCTGAGAACTGGTTTCCCATCTGAGTTCTTGATATTCGTAGAGTTGCTTTTCTTGTCCCCAAATGTCTCTTTTATTTTCCTGTACGCAGAATCTACTTTTCCCCTTGCTATACATTCTTCTACAGATTTACATTTGGCTTCTAGCCACTCCTGCTTAGCCATTTTGCACTTCCTGTCAATCTCATTTTTTAGTCGTCTGTACGCCATTTTCCCTGTTTCATTTACTGCATTTTTATATTTTCTCCTTTCGTCAATTAACTGTAGTATTTCCTGTGATATCCATGGATTTTTTGTAGGTCTTGCCTTTCTACCTATTTTGTCCTCTGCTGCCTTCACTATTTCATCTCTCAATGCTACCCATTCTTCTTCTACTGTTTTATTTCCCCCTGTTTCTGTCAATTATTGCCTAAATCTGCCTCTGAAATTGTCCAGAACTTCACTTTCCTTCAATCTATCTAAGACCCATCTCCTTATTTTCCTACCTTTCTGCAGTTTTTTCAGCTTCAGCCTACAGTTCATGACTAACAAGTTATGGTCAGAGTCTATATATGCCCCTGGGTATGTCCTGCAGTTTATAATCTGGTTCCAGTACCTATGTCTTACCATTATAAAAACTATCTGATACCTTCCGGTAAAATGAAGTACAGACGACTAAGAAATGAGATTGATAGGAAGTGGAAAATGGCTAAGCAGGAGTGGCTAGAAGCCAAATGCAAATCTGTAGAAGAATGTATAAGAAGGGGAAAAGTAGATACCGCCTACAGAAAAATAAAAGAGACATTTGGGGACAAGAAAAGCAATTCTACGAATACCAAGAACTCAGATGGGAAACCAGTTCTCAGCAAAGAAGGGAAGGCTGAAAGGTGGAAAGAGTACATAGAGCAGGTCTACAAAGGAAATGAACTTAAGAGACGATGTTGCAGGAAGGGAAGAGGAAGTAGATCAAGATGAAATAGGAGATATTATACTGAGAGATGAATTTAACAGAGCCCTTAAAGACCTAGGTCAGAACAAGGTCCCAGGAGTAGATGACATACCCTCAGAGCTACTAAAGTCTCTGGTAGAGCCAGCCATGACAAAACTATTTGAACTGGATATATGATATATAAGATATATGAGACAGGCGAAATAACCTCAGACTTTAAGAAAAATGTAATAATCCCCATTCCAAAGAAATCAGGTGCAGGCAGGTGGGAAAATTACAGAACCATCAGTTTGATAAGTCATGGTTGCAAAATCTTAACACGAATTATCTACAGGAGAATGGAAAACCTGGTAGAAGCTGACCTAGGGGAAGATCAGTTTGGATTCAGGAGGAACGTAGGAACCCGGGAGGCAATACTTACCTTACGTCTTATCTTAGAAGATAGATTAAGGAAAGGCAAACCTACATTTTTAGCCTTTATAGATTTGGAGAAAGCGTTTGACAATGTTGACTGGACCACACTCTTTCAAATTCTGAAGTCAGTAGGGGTAAAATACAGGGAAAGGAGAGATGTCTACAACTTATACAAAAGCCAGACTGCAGTTATTATACTCGAAGGACATGTAAGGGAAGCATCAGTTGGGAAGGGAGTAAGACAGGGTTGTAGACTTTCTCCGATGTTATTCAATTTGTAAATTGAGCAGGCGGTGAAGGAAAGCAAGGAAAATTTTGGAATAGGGATTAAAGTTCAGGGCGAAGAAATAAAAACATTGCGTTTTGCTGATGACATTGTAATTCTGTCAGAGACAGCAAAGGACCTGGAAGAGCAGTTGAATGGAATGGACAGTGTGTTGAAGATAGCGTACAAAATGAACATTAACAAGAACAAAACAAAAATAATGGAATGCGGTCTTAGAAAATCAGACGATGCTGAAGGAATTAGATTAGGTAACGAAACAATGAAGGTGGTAGATGAGTTTTGTTACTTGGGTAGTAAAATAACATGCGATGGTAGCAGTACAGAGGATATAAAATGCAGAATGGCAATGGGAAGAAAAGCATTTTTGAAAAAGAGAAATTTGCTAACATAGAATATTAATTTAAGGGTAAGGAAGTCTTTTCTGAAGGCATTTGTGTGAAGTGTTGCCTTGTACGGGAGTGAAACATGGACGATAAGCAGTGCGGACAGGAAGAGAACAGAGGCTTTTGAAATGTGGTGCTACAGAAGAATGCTGAAGATTAGGTGGGTAGATCACATAACTAATGAAGAGGTACTGAACAGAATTGGCGAGAAGAGGAATTTTTGGCATAACCTAACTAAAAGAAGGGATCGCTTGGTAGGACACATTCTTAGACATCGAGGAATCGTAAATTTAGCATTTGAGGGAAGTGTGTGGGGTAAAAATCGCAGAGGGGGGCCAAGAGACGCGTATAGTAAGCAGATTCAAATGGATGTGGGTTGCCGTTCTTATGAGGAGATGAAAAGGCTTGCTCAGGATAGAGTAGGGTGAAGAGCTGCATGAAACCAGTCTCCGGACTGAAGACCATAACAACAAACAATCTTCCGGTGTCTCCTGGTCTCTTCCACGTATACAGACTTTTTTTATGATTCTTAAATCACGTGTTTGTTACGATTAAATCATGTTCCGTGCAAAATTCTACCAGGCGACTTCCTCTTTCATTCCTCCTGCCCAGTCACCTATTATTTTTCCTTCTCTTCCTTTTCCTACTACCGAATTCCAGTCTCCCATCACAATTAAGTTTTCCTCTCCCTTAACTGTCTGAATAATTTCCTTTAGCTCCTCATATATGTCTTCGATCTCCTAATCATCGGCAGAGCTAGTTGGCATATAAACACTGTTGTCAGTGTTGGCTTCGTATCTAATGATAATGCGATCACTGTGCTGGTCATAGTAGTTTACCCGCATTCCTATTTTCTTATTCATTATCAGTCCTACTTATGTGATACCCCCAACTGATTTTGTATTTATAATCCTGTACTCACCTTGTGACACAACAACACAGTGACCAACGGTGCTTTCCAGTCATGTGTGCATACAGGGTGGTATATAAAACGATGCTTTATGCATTTTTCCTCATTATTTGTATTTTTTGTAATTTATTATGTATTTGTATATTTTGTTTTTGCATTTTCCTGCTAATTTCCATATATGTCAAAAATATTGTAAATGTAGTAGACACGCTGGGTTAGCAAGGGCTTTGCTATTGTACATAATCATCTTTGAGTAGGGAGTTTTTTATCGCTGGTAGCGCAGAGCCGCACAGCGAGAAGGAGTCGTTGTTGAGAAGTAGCGGAGGACAGAGGCATTACTTTTGACAGTGCGCTCAGTGGTGTACAGAACAAGTACGTGGATTGGCACTAGTGGAGGAGACGGCGAAGAGGCAATATTATTTATTCATACGGCCACGGCACACATTGTCCAGACAGGTTCCTTCCTCATCCGTTGTTTTTCCGAGGATAGTCACAAAGTTATAGAAAACTAAAGATCAGAGTCATTAAAGACAATGTGACAGTCGTTAATAAAAAATGTGTTCAGAAAAGTTTTACTAAACGTAGCTTATGCCAGTGTTGCTGATCAATAGGTTTACTAAGGTGAACGAAACTGCTAGATTAACTTTCAATTTCAAAAGATATTTCAATAACAGTGTAAAAGGTTAATTGTTTTCCACTGCATATTATTTTGAGGTAAAGTTTGTTTTAACTTGCAAGTACTGACTAGTGAGAATAGTAATTGTTTACAAGTGTTTGAATGCTAATAATTCCTGGTTAAAGATAGAGTAAAAGTTAATCAGAAGGTTAAATGGTTCTTTTCTAAATATTCAATGTTAGCACGACAAGTCATTAATTAATTTTTTGAGCTTGCCATTAGTATAGTTAATAGTTCAGTTACAACTTGATTATTGCTAAAGCGCATGGCATACTCACTGTAGAATAAGTTCTGGTACTTATATAAACAATTAATTATTTGAAGCTGTAAATATTAAGTATTAAGGTGAGAGTTTTGCATGATTTGCTACATGTTGCATTTGCGCGGCTATGGCTTGCATTTCGCTGTCTTACAATGAACCCTGTGTTAGTAAACTATTTCTCAGTAATTAGTATACTGTCAGTGTCTTTTGTACCTAATTTGACTCGCACCCTCTGATTTTCTGCCCACCCAAATTTTACGTAATATTTCACGTTGTTAATTAACTTTTCTATTATTGACATCCCACCAAATTATTTGCTCGTACATCGAGCTAGCGACCGTAAATCTATAAGTTATTCACTTTTTTCCAAATTAATCCCTGTGTTCCGTTTGTTCCGCATTTTATTCCAAATTTTACTTCCCAATTTCTTCATTCATATCGATCGTTGTTGTCTACCAAAGGTGCAGCAACGTTCCGGTTATAGCCTCCACTACATCATCGGCTTCATTACCGATAGCTTTTCCACCAAATTAAGTTAATTAGGCACACGGGTCATTTTTCTAATTATCATATTCTAACGGTGGTGTAGGATGGGTAGGGTTATAACCTGACCAGAAATCCTGTTCATCCTGTCATCGAACTTCACTAATCTCCACTATATATAACTTCAACCTATCCATTTCCTTTTTTAAATTTTCTAATTTTCCTACCCGATTAAGGGATCTAACATTCCTCGCTCCGATCCGTAGAATGCCAGTATTGTCTTTCCTGATGACAACATCCTTCTGAGTAGTCCCCGCCCGGAGATCCGAATGGGGGACTATTTTACCTCCGGAATATTTTACCCGAGAAGATGCCATCATCATATTTCCATACAGTAGAGCTGCATGTGCTCGGGAAAAGTAACGGCTGTAGTTTCCCCTTGCTTTCAGCCGTTCGCAGTAGCTGTGTGGCAAAGCCACATTATCTGATGTTACAAGGCCAGCTCAGTCAGTCATCCAGACTGTTGCCCCTGTAACTACTGAAAAGGCTGCTGCCCCTCTTCAGGAACCACACGTTTGTCTGGCCTCTACAGATACCCCTCCGCTGTGGTTGCACCTACGGTACGGCTATCTGCATCGTTGAGGCACGCAAGCCACCCCACCTCGGCAATGTCTGTGGTTCATGGAGGTGGGGAATTTTCTAGCGACGAAAAATCGCAATCATTGGGAATATGAGAACGGCAGTTTAACATGTACTTTGGTGAATGACTTCAGTGTTTTATTGTAGACTTTGAACAACTTCAACTGACGTCTTTGGATCTTGTCACTTGCGTTTCTAACCTGAACACGTGTCAATGTACATGACGATAAGCTTTGCTGCTGAAGCCCCTGTTCTAATGTAATTCACCAAACAGAGAGCAATTTCATGACAACATGTAGATCCGGTCACTACGTCCCAGCACTCATGCATGCTGCATTTGATGACAGCTCATGAGAACCTGAACCATATACCTATAAATTACGTTTGTAGTAAGACAGCTGACATTTCAGTTTTTGAAAAGTTGGAAGCTTTAACACAAGTATCTTTGTTCCGAGCATGGAAGAGGAAATTGAACTCTTTGATGAAAGCTCTATGATAAATGGGGATTATTGTTACATTCTTGTGGTGTATCTCAAAACTGCATCACCTGTCTGCAAACAGTTGGAGGCACCGACTGAAAACACTTGCGTTGCTACATGTGCGGTTCGCAGGTTAACTACAACATAAATCCTTTGTGCAGGGAACAGAAGTATTTTTTTTCCAAACAATATCCTATCACTGTCTTAAAAGGAAAGGCAACTGGAGTTACACCACCAGTGCTTTAAGGGGCTCACATACAGGTTGAATCACTCAACACTTGCACCGCAAATATTGCGGAAATGGAACTTGCGATTCATGTGCGGTTTTCACAGAATGGATTGGTAGATAGGGGCTCGCATTTTTAGCCAACAAACAGAATGTAAAATTACGTAGAAAGTGTATTTTTATGCAAACATACAGTTTTTTTTAAATGGAACAATTGTTGTTTCTATCATGCACTGGAATTTCTGACAACAGCTATGAACATAGAATTTCGAATGACATTTTTATCACGCAATTTTAGCAGATACAACTGTTCAAAGTTTTGGGGGTCGGAGGCTGCGATAGCGTAGCTGATGTCGTAGCCTCCGCCTCCAAAACTTTGAATGGTTTAGCTGCCAAACCAAACATGATAAAAATGTCATTCAAAATTCTATGTACACAGCTGGTTTCAAAAATTACAGTGCGGGACAGAAACAACCATTGTTCCATTTCAAAAATTATATATTTGCATAAAAAATACACTTTCTAGGTATTTTTACAATATGTTTATTGGCTAACAATACGAGTCCTTGACTACCAATCCATTCTGTGAAAAGCGCACATTAATCGCTCTTTTCGTTTTCGGAAAATTTGCGGTGCAAATGTTAGGTGATTCACCATGTATATCTATTTATGTGAGAGTACTGTTCACGTACAAATTAATCAACTGTACTATTTATGAGGTATAAGTAAAAATTGATTAGTTTAATCAGAAGATCGCAGTGTGTTAACGAATAGTAAACCTGTGTCAATGGAGTCACAAAACAGACCACTGTTCTTGAAGGAAGCATTGATAAGAAATACGGGACAGACGAAGTAGTTGCAAAGGTTGACAGAGGAGTGAAAAAGTAATGTACTAGTGTCTGCTAAAGAAATTGTTTGTTGTTCTACAGTTTGGAGACAATTTAAAATCGCCTAGGTTAGGATTGGTCTGATGCATACTTTTTTTACGCATGGGCTGTGGTCATGCAATATGATTCCAATATTCGGCCTGCTGATAGTATACGTCTGTTGTGGCCTTTGGTTAGTAGATGGGTACTGAACCTTATTATTTTGATCGATGAGATTCTCTCAGAGAATCTGTATCTGCTGTGTGCCTCCATTACTCCAGATTATAGTGATTGATTACTTGCACTGTTATCAAAACATAAAGTAGTTACCATCCATCATACCAAGAACTGCTAATCTGCCGCAATTTATTTATTTTATTTGTCAAGGATTGTTTACTTTTCTCCGTCAGCATGTAAGCGATTCGCGTGAGGATAAGAGCAGAAAGTACAGCTTGAAAAGTTGGTATGACGGCAGTAATAAATCTACTGGAAATCATTTTAAACTTTAAATGATAGCAATATAAGTTCAAAGCATTTGTCAGCATATAAGCGGATAGCAGCTCTATAATAGACGTCATGTGGCGCGGAAACATCTTTCTCGTATCTGCGATAAATGCCTTCATGGCTGTTGTTGGAGAGTAATTGCTTCGTTTGTCTGGGAATTGCCAGCCCTCTTTATATGGCAGGACAGGAACTTAAATACTGTTACGTGTTCCTGTCCGAGGAACCCGTCTCTTGGACCACTTCATTTAATTACGTGACGCGAACTTTCTTTTTGGTTTTGTTGGCGGTAAGCAATAACGTGCTTTGACTGCGACGGGTACATTTAAACGCATACAGACAAGCACTTACGCCGCTCAGCGGCATTAATAAATCGGAGCTGTTTATTATTGGAGGTGTTTATGTCACTGCGCAAAGCCGCAAAGTGTAAGGGAAACATTAGCTACTTACCCACTCACCTTCTGTAAGATGGAGATGCTATCGTCAATCAGCAATCTTCCAGCTATAAACAACAAATAAGTTCCCATTAATTTCTGGTAGGAAATGTTCGTCGCTGTAACTACCAATATCTCTCTTGCTGTGAGACGTCACATTAGCTTCAGCGTGATAAATGGAAACTATTTCTCCACTCATTTAATTATTGAATTTTCTTGGAAGGTGCTATTGAATGTCAGTGCGATATTCATGGAACACGAAAGTGGATTACTTGTTAGAGAAGTTACGTGGTTCGGAACAAGTATAGTTCTTATCTAAGAGAAAGGCTGTAACAAGTTTTAATATAATTAGGTAACAACGTAGTATGAAATATTAGAATTCAGATTTATACAATAGACTCTCGCCATTATTTGTACGAAAACAAATTATTAAAAATTGTTTAATCTAAGGACATTGCTTTTAAATAAATTATTTATTTCGTCAGACCTGTCTGTGCTCCATTGCCATCGTCACGATGAATGTAAAATACGTGGATGGTTATTTTATCATATTTAACTGGCTAATTGCAACTCGTTGTCTTTATACGTACACTGGTAGCTCTTCTTCTCCTTGTAATATCGCTGTTTATTTATTTTGATTAGTTGTTCATACACTAAATTTAACTCGCTAATTGTAACTCATAAATATACTCTTTACACACACATTTTTAACTCTTCCTCTCATTTTAATATGACTGTTTACCTATTATGATTAGTTGTTATATTCACAGTTATTTTGGAACTGTGGTTTTGTAGTTCTTTATGAAGCTTTTCGTATATGAAATTAATTCTTATATTGTCGTTACGAGACATATTTTGACTGATGAGCCAGCAGTATTATAAAGTTACATGCAGTTATTTCTTTGCTATTTTCTATAGCATATTTTGTCGTCGCTGGTATTTTACGAGTATAAATAGTCTTCTATGTTTGTAACTAATTGAGTTGTCATATATTTGTTAGTAGAATTAAATCAGTCGTAAATTTGTGGTGCATGAAGGTCGTAATTGGAAAGCAGACAATTACCTTAAAAACCGCATAATTTTTTATGGACCTCATAGGCCACAAAATTACAGCAGAATTAATTCTACAAACAAATATATGACAGCTCAATTACATACAAACGCAGAAACACCATTTATACACATAACATACCAACAACGATAAAATATGCTTCAGAAAATAGCAAATAAATGACTAAACGGAACCTTATAATATCGACGACTCATCTGTCAAAACAGCTATCACATAACGACAACATAAGAATTACTTTGCTACATGAACAGCTTTATAAAGAACTACAAAAGCAACAGTTCTAACAAATACATAATCAGCGATATTACAAGGAGAAGAAGTGCTACGAATATATCTTTAAAGAGTAAATTTATCGGTTACGATTAGGCAGTTAAATTTAATAGTATACCCAACCATGTACTTCACGGTTATCTTGATGATTGCAATCACGCCGAAACAGACCTGTTGCAGTACATAATTTATTTAAAAGCGGCGTACTTGGAATAAATAATATTTTAACAATATCTCTAAATGGCATATATGCTACAGCATGCCCATAAGAATACAAAACACAAATCCAGTGTCTCACAAAGCTTAACAGTATATTTTCTGCTCTTCTTGGTCCCTACTGATGTCACAACGTTTTATTCAAATTATGTACTCAGTAGAAGAGCTGTTTTCATTCTCAGTAAAGAAATCTCGAAAAAGGACATAGGAAATTATGTTACTCTGAAAGTTGCTAACTTATTTTTTATAAATAATTTGGTATCAATATTAGACAAGGCCCTTTTAATAGAATATTCACTACAAAAACTATAACATAATCATAAACTTAGTGTAAAATAAAATATTAAAACTGTGCTTTAATAAAAATCATACCTTCAATACGTTTAAGTACTTCTGGGCTTTCAAAATCACTTTAGTGTTACCATTACTACTAAATTTGTCTACAGTGTTTTTGTGAATTGCTTTTCAATAATAACTTATGAATAGTATTTTTGTCACCAGTTCTTCCACAGAGAAAAAATATTCATTTCACAAATGAAAGTAACTAGAATTATGAGAAATTTTCAAATATTATGATATGATATATACCTTGCTCGCCAAGTCTTAGAGTTAGTTTTGGACGTGAATCGCTTAATACAATATTTTATCGTAATATTACCGTTGTGTATAGCTCCGAAAAAATTTAAGTGATTTATATTGGAATATATTTAAGATTATTATATATTTATGTCACAATAACATTAAGAAAAAGAACCTAGATCAATTCTCAATCAATTGATGACCGTTTTCACTGCAAATGGTAATCATTTTTAGATCATAATCCAACGTACACACATGGACATCGATTCATGAAGCAGGTGTCGAAGAAATCTTCAAGTGCTATCAACCGGTTGACGCTGTTCTAGATATTTACTTCGTATGTAATTTTATGGGATGAATATATTTCTTCTTGAAGCGCGTTGTTTTTACTCTCTTTAACTGTGAAATAGGACACACTAGTTTTTCCAGACTGTTTCCAGAGAGAAAAAAATGTTTTCCCATTTTTCACTCAAACCATACGCGCTAATGAAAAAAAAAAAAAAAAAAAAGAAAAAAAAAAAAAAAGAGACCATTTACTAGTGAAAAAAATTCATTCCAGCATTGTCTTAAGTTAGTGACTTAGACCTTGAACGAGCGAGGTGGCGCAGTAGTAACACACTGGACTCTCATTCAAGGGAAAGTGGTTCAACTACACCTCCGACCAACCAGATTTAGGTTCCTTTCAAACGGCATGGCCTATTTTCATACCCGAACAATGTGAACGTAGTCTCCGCCTCTAATGACCACACTGTCGACGAGGCATTAAACACTTCCTTCTCTCCTTAAATCCTGCCAAAACTTTATTCCTACGTTGTGCAGGAAAGCTGGAATGTTTGCATTTCTTAAGCTGCTAAGGAATCCGACAAAGATAAACTCTTTCGTCAAATTTCAATCTTCGAAATAGATTAATGCGCGCTGCTGATATCATACATTCACCCACTGGGAGGGAAAATAATTTTTTTTAATATTCCCGCACGCATTTAAAGCAAATAATTATTTCATTGAACAGATGATCCACTAGAAGAGCAAATCCTAGCAGCGGTAAGCCAGATAAAAGTTGGCCACTGTACGTTATAAAAGCTTAATTCTGGTAGGAAGTGCCCAGATAAGAGTTTATAGTTATAAAGAAACTTAATTTTGGGAGTAAAATTAGCATAAAGTCCGTGTGAGCTACCGGCTACTCTCTGCTGCAAAACCTTGTTCCCTGGCCCAAATTGAGAAATGCCTTCGTTTAAATTATTCTAATAGCAGGAAGTGACCAACATACGGAGCAGCTCACACGAAATTACACACAGACATTAATAAACAAACCACCACTATTAACGTTATTTCATAAAGGTGGCTAAAAAACATTTACGGCGCAACGAAACGTAAACATAAGAAATTGCATCTGATCTTGTTCTCACCACTGCTGAAAAACAATATTAAATAAAAAGGGGGTAGGTGCTCGAAACTACAATTTGTAGCTAAGTCAAAATTATACTGAACTTAACTTGTTTATTCAGGTCGAACGCAAGCAAAATGGGGAACCAATTTTGTTAATACAATAAAAAGCATCCCATTTGGGGGAGGATTTCTAAACAACACTCACTCGCTCTCACACCCATGCAAGGCAACAGCGAAACTCACCAAAATCAACGTGCTGAAATGAGGCAGAAGCAGGCGCCGCTATCGCAGGCGAAATTTAGCGAAGCCGGAGGTACCACACAATATACCATAAAACTGCGAAGATGGCTCTGGTCTGTCGTGCCTGATTTAAGAAGGTGCATCTAGACTAGACCGCGAGCAAACACGCTAACGGCGACGCACGGCTACTTTACATGATCGCACTCCACTGAAGGTGAAGTGGTTAAAATCGGATTCATTACACAGAATCTTGGCGGACTCTTAAATCGCAATCTGAGAATAAACCTCCTAGGCACTGGTTTTATGAGAAGTGGCGTGAATTCATGTGACTACCTGCAAACCCCTGATGGAGTTCGGACGCACGTGGTTCCGAAAACGGGTAAAAATGTATAAATTCAATTTCCGAAAAATAAAGAAAATTAAGTACGGCATGCAACCCCCAAACTGCGTAGAATTTCATAAGGCAGCTACTGCAATGCAGCAACATGCGATTGGAAGCGTTCACAGAGACGGAAATAATTACAAAATCGGAAAAATAAAAATAAAAATTACGGCATGCAACGCATAGAAATGTTTATAATTTCATAAGAAAGCTATTGAATGAGGTTATACAAGGCTCGCACAGAATTACTGACAAATACTAAGTGCATACTACAAGTTCGGAGAAGAAACAGCAAAATTAAAATAGGCGGGAAGAGAAGATCGCGAAATTTTAGTGGAAATCAGAAGGATACATGCATAGTTGCTTGCCTGATGGGCAAGGAACAAACAATAGTGAAAGCTGAAGGCTTTGTTCTAAGAACCAACCTCGTGGAACACTTATCACTCATGGAAGGAAACGATAAGAAAGTATTACATGCACTGTACAAAAATGAACATGTTGTCTTTTAGAAATAGGACCCCACCAAAGCTAGAAAGAATTTACACAGAGCTAGTACACAGCCACATAATCACAAATGGTTTTAATATACCAGGCCGTTATCAAACTGCAACTAGTAACATGTAAACCATGTTTATCTGTTGGAAATCACTGGATTGAAAAACTAGAACACATTTCCACATTCCAAAAAATGAATCAAAGTTCAATAGCCTAAGTTAAATGTGCTAGACAACGAATCGCCAACATCTCTGCAGGCGCAAGAGCAGAACCATCCTTACCTCACCGCGGTCCGAGCAGAAAGTGAAGATCGAGTGGCCAGGATATGGGGAAGCTACCGGAAACTGGGCAAAAACCATGATAACAGCGGTGAGAAGATTGTAAGACTCGCCCTGGAGAAGGCTCGTCGACTAGCTTGTAACCAAAGGGTGTAGAAACCTCTTTGGTCGCAACAGCAGCAGGGGTTGGTAACGGCTAACTATCGACTCTGAGCCAGAGAGAACTATGCAAAGCGACCTATTACTACCCACATTCAGACAGCCATTAGATTCTCGCACATCCACTTAAAAGTAAAACAAGTACACATTCTCACAGGGACAGTAATAAATAATTAAAATAATAAAATCCTAACAATATTAACTAACATTTCAGTAACTAGTATTTTAAAACATGAAATAAAAATGCTATTTATCATGCCTTGAAAAGAGTGGGGTTCTAGTTTTAACAAAATGCTAATCAAGCAACATCAAATAAATTACAATTTTATAAAAAAAATATATATATGGAAGACGACAGACAGTCGTCGTTCACAATCTTCTAGCGTTTTAGTTGTAACACAATAAACAACTTAATCAAAGGAAAGCAAGTACTTTAACAATCTGCTTTTTGATCTGGGAAATTATACAGCAATCACCTGATGACGCTGATACAACAGACTGAGGATGCTTCGTAACAGGATAAAATATTTGTGATTGCCTTTGAGGACATAACCGCTACGTCCGACACTATCAATCACAGAAATTTGCTGACGAAAATTGAACAGCTCATCAGTGATTAGCAATTAACGTCCTCCCACAGAACCGGAGATTAAAGGTTTATTCCATTATGTAGTTTACAATCTCTGCACACCTTTATGTTGCAAGTACAGTGCAAGACAGCATTTCACGAAGTAGACGTAGTATGGATTGACAAGATCAAAAGATGGTTTGAAAATAACCTGAAACAAATTATTAGATTTATAAATATTTTCACGATCTTGACCATTATAGATTTTTCAAAGATTTGACTTTAAAACTTATAATAGTGTCGGTAATTAACTTCATTTAATCAGTAATGTTTACCTTTAACTAAGGACATACGTTTTTAATTCTTTCAGTACTGCCTGAATATAAATTTATTTAATCAGATGGTATTTCCTACCATGGGAATCAAAGATTACAAGACTGGTAGTGTTTTTAATGAAGTATTTTACAGTTGCAGCGAAGTGGTGTTGTATCACGAAGAGTTACCGTTGTAAATGTCGTGCTTAAATGTACACCTACATGTCACGGAGGATACTTTTTGTACCATTGTTATATCTACTTCCCATTCCAGACACGTATTCTTCACGTAATACAAGATTCCAGGTACTCCTCCGTGCACTTTCTCTAATTTCATCCTTGTGGTCGAGTTATCCGTAAGGAGATGAACACATTGTTCGGCTTCTCGAGAAACGTCTGCTGTTCGAACTCTGACAGTTGTCGGTACCTCAATACAGAACGTTTTGAGGGATCTCAGTACTGCCATGTTGCTTTCCAACAGTAAAATCTATATCTATAAATGTGAATGTCTGTTCGGTGTACGTTTATCACCTCTGAACCACAAGACATAAAGAGCTAAAAATTTGTACAGTTACTAATGTCTACCCAGGGAAGGCTTTAGGCACGGTTTTATGGCGATCGGATAGCTATTAATATATATATATATATATATATATATATATATATATATATATATATATATATATTAATGTGAATGTCTGTTCGGTATACGCTTATCACGTTCGAACGACAAGACGCAGAGACTTAAATATTTATACAGTTACTGATTTATATATGAGGAATGGTTTAGGCACGGTTTTATAACGATCTGATAGATATTTAGTAATTTGAAGAATATAACGCGAAATGCGGAACAATAATTACTCTTTGAAAATTATATTTACTCTTTGAAAATGGTTTTATTGGTTGCATTGTTGCTTGAGGGTTGATAATGATAAAAGGGTGGAGTATATTAGGGTGGAAAATTATCGGTGTATATAAAATTCTACGTGTGTGTGTGTTAATATTTCGCTCTGCAGCGAAAGTACAGAACGCAAACGAATAGTCTGTGTGCAAGTGTTGTCCTAAGTCTGCCGTTATACACCATATCACTTCCATGCCGATAGCTATAAGAGGGTGAAAGATATGGTGGTTGAAAGCCGTCAGATTATAAAAAAAAAAATCGGACTGAAGGACAGGAGGTTACATACAGCGAAACGTGATGCCACAAACCACATCTGTGCTCTATGCGTGCTACAATGTCTTCAGCTCTTTCTCTGTAAGGATAAGCATACGAATAAGGATATATAAGAATAAATAAAGCAGTAAAAGAGAAATTTCTTTTAATACATCTCTTAAAAAAAAAAGTCGATTTGACGTTTCGCGCATTACATCAAGTGATCGATGTGTGATATTACAATCATTATTGTTGAATTTCGTGATTGGATTCTTCGAAACGGGTGCATTTTTGCGTGTGATGTTTTTAGAAAAAAATGAGATGGACACAGGGAGAGAGAGTGGATAGGAAAAGTACTAACTCAAGGATCCAATAAATAAATAAATAAATACCCGGGCAAAGCCGGGATTTCAGCTAGGAATTATATAAAGCAGAGTGTCAGTATATTTGTAAGTGTTGCATACAAATCTACAGTTTTGTCGAATCTTTATGAAATTTTGTACACGTAAGCTTCAATCCATGAGGACGGTCGCCGTAAGTGTAAGAATGACATACGACATATAGTTCACGAGATATGACGTCATAAACAATGAGTTGCGCGAAAAACTGCTGCATTTTGCGACAATACTGCTCATTTTCTCCTAAACCATTTTACCGATTTCAACCAAATTTGGTACACACGTGCCTTACCGTAAGGTAACAATTGCTACATGGTTCAGAATCACATTCGGCACGTGGTTCAAAAGATATTACGTCATAACCAACAGAAATCGCAAAAAATGCTATATAATGCGGCGAGACTTTCGAAATACACTGTACGAGAATGACAGTACTTAGCGACTTGCAACAAACTTTAAACACAATTTCAAACGTTTATTAAACTTTTTCTCGCTAGCAATCATAGTAAAATGATGAAAGGAAAAAAGTTTCTCGCTTACCCCTTTTCCGCTGTTTATGGAGTAAAACTACGGCTCTCGGTATGACGTTACAATTTATAATTTGAACACAACAAATTGTAGCGACAGTAAATTTTACAGACAGTATACACATAGTTCATAAGATATGAGCACGTAAACAGTAATGTTACGCTGTTCATGGACTAAAACTACGGCATTCAGTATGACGTTATAACTTTTAATTTCTACACTATAAATTGTAGCCACATGAAATTTTTCAGACAGTATACACGCATATAGGTGAGTGTACTTTCCAAATTGTATCACAGTACGACACGTAGTCACGTAGTTCATGAGATATGAGTACATAAACAGTAACGTTCTTTACTACTAATTGTATTGCCACGAGATTTTACAGACATACAGCCCTTATACAAATGAATATACACCTGAAAAAATGGCAGGAATAATTAAATAAATATGCGGGCAACGCCGGATTTTCAGCTAGTTTTATTATATTATTCGTAGGTTATCGATTTAATAACTTGTGGCGAAAGAGAAATATTGTGTTACTTGATTGTGCGAAGCCTGTAGCAGGGCGGAAAAACATATATTCAGAGCTAACGGCGACTTGTAGCGAGCAGGAGAATGGCTCTGTTATTAGGAGGGTCAGCGGTTTCCAGAAGATGCCTTGCGGCCAAAGGCCACAACTAGTAGGACTGAGGCGTTAGCCTTCCAAGTATCTGGCTGGCGCCACCGACGCTGTCGTCGTCTAGGCGGGAGCGTCTGGAGCAATACAATGCATCTCCATGGCCGGTGTACGGTGCTTTGAGAAGAGAGACTGAGACGTCTGGCGCCGATTGGCGAACGCCAGGGTGGCACCCGTTAAGACATTGTACGTCTCTGGCGCCAAGCTGGCGGGCTCTGCAATTATGCAATAGCGAGGGAGTTTGGCCGTTTGCTAGGAACAACTTGCAGGTCACGTTTTCGAAGGTGCCTGAAGACCATCCGCTGCTACCGTGAGAACGCTGGACAAAAAGGCGAGGTCCGACCGGTGGAAACGCGGGACAGCTGACCATCAAATGTTTGTATAGTCTATGGGACTTAAGTACGGGGTCATCAGTCCATAAACTTACAAACTACTTATGAACTACTTACGAACTAGGATGGTAAAAATATCCATGCCCGAGGGGGGATTGGAACCTCCGACCGTAGTGGCCGTGCAGACCGTGACTGGAGCGCCTTAGTCCCCTCGGCCACCCCGGCCGGCCAGCTGACCATTGGCTGCTGTTTTATAGTAAGTGGGTTCGGCTGTCCAACTCCTGAATGCAAGCTATGATTGGCCGTACTTTGGCGCCTAGCTGTGGACTGGCGTTTCAGTAGAGATAGGCGGAGCCTGGAGGCTTTGCAGAGAGGAGACAGGATTTTAGAAGTGGAGAGAAAGGAGGGTGGGTTTTGAGCAGCGGAGAAGAGCAGACGCTTCTCTTCTGCTCTCAGTTTATACTTGTCGTTAAGCAGCTATAGTTAGAGTTTGTGGTGCAACTTTTGGAGTTGCACCAAAACTTGTGCTAATAGCGGTGAGTATTGGCAAGCCGAGAGCAACGTCAGCCTGCCTGATATTAGACGCCTCGACGCGCTAATTGCCATTGTCACAGTTCTGGTGTCATCTCTGTCTACAGTACATTCGTGTTTCACATGAAGATCGCCTGTAGTGGCACGACATAGCCGAACGCGTGAGATCGTAGGCACTAAGATCCGCCAGGGTCGAAGTTCGCTGATATTAGTTAAATATTGCTTCTGGAATACGAAGATGAATTATCTCCGGGTCCGCGACTTGCAGCTATCGACACTCGCAGCCGCCGCCCAGCCGTCGTGTTGCTGACATCGCCAGCCAACACAGTTTGGTACAGTATTGCGTGTATTTGCTAGTGTTTCAAGGGGTATTCATATTTTCGGACTGTTGAAAACGTTAGGTAAACTCACAGAAATCTGGTATCTGAGTATTCCTCTTGATTACGCCACGGTTTCCAGTTAAATGTGGGTTGTCACAAGTGTTTAGAATCAAAACAATTTTCTTCGACTTACCAGTCACTTGCTGTAGGAGTGTTTATATTGTTTTGTAAATTCGTATAATTTCTTCTGTGCTCTATTGTATGTGTATCTTGCTTCCAACTCTGACGTTCCTTTGAATTCAGAGAATAAAATGAGTCAAAACAAATTTCTTTACTCAAATCATTCAAATTAGTTAACCCCCTTTTACACAATTTTGGATAGGTTTTATTACTTTGAAACTTGAGGATACATTAATTAATTGTTCAATGGTGGGTCAGCCACGCCTATCCTTTAATATCAAGTGAACAAACCATTTGCATACTCCATTTGCATACCGTCCTTCCCCTCCCCTTCCTTGTCTGTATTTCCAACACACTTACATAAATATACCTTTCAGTTTCTCTTCCAGAGGCTGCCACTGCAATTTCCTAATCATCTCAGTGACGCTTTCGCGCATAGTAAAAGTGCCCGTAATGAAGCGTACTGGTCCCCGTTATATTTTCTGTGTCTTTTTTCAACCGTACCTGAAACGTATTCCACTCTGATGAGCAATCTACCTCTTCTGTTGACAGACTGCACTTCCGCAGGATATTTCCAATGATTCTCAGTCTGGAATCTTCCTTATCCACTATTAACTTTATATGCTCGTTCCATTTCAATTTTTTTTCTTCTTACGCCTATTCCCAGATATTTTGTTGAAGTAACTGCTGCCACTGTTAGTCCTACTACTGCGTTTTTATAATCTTTCTTTCTAAATAAACACAGAAATTTACATTTGTTTACGTTGAAGCTCAATTGTGAATAATTGCACCATGCGTCGATCGTTCTGCATTTCGATACCCTTTGCAGGTGGTGTAACTTACCAAAATACAGCATCATCCGCTTAAATGATTCATTGAACTTCTGATGTTATTTTCTAGCTCATTTGTATACGAGGGTTGGATGTAAATAGTGGCAACACCGGTGTGGAGAAAATATGCAATGGATATTGTCGCTGTTGGCACACGTTGTTGACATACCTACCTTACCTTTGAGCAAATAGACTCGCCCGTATCCGGCCGCAGTGGCCGAGGGGACTGAGGCGCTCCAGTCACGGTCTGCACGGCCACTACGGTCGGGGTTCGAATCCCCCCTCGGGCATGGATATTTGTGCCGTCCTTAGGATTAGCTAGTTCATAAGTAGTTTGTAAATTTAGGGACTGATGACCCCGTAGTTAAGTCCCATAGACTCTACAAACATTTGAACATTTTGAACTCGCCCGTCCCACGTCACCAGCGTGCACACAATCGAGGAAAACGCAGTCACTTGAGAACGAGAGGTCTAACGTAACGGTGTCACTATGTTTTTGAAACAGGAACAACAGAGTTGGATATAGATTCAATGTGCCTGGGCATGCAAAAAATTGCATCACGATGGGTTCCGCATGAATTGACGGAAATGCAGAAATGATGCTGCTCAGCGCACTGGGAGCACTATGAGCGCAAACGAAAGGCTCTCTTTTGCCGTATCGTAACACTGGATACGACTTGGGCAACATCGTACAAGCCAAAATGGAAACGCCAGTGCAACGAATGGCGTCATGTCGGCGCAAGTCGAAAGTGCGTCAGAGCCCCAGTATGGCGAATCTCATGTACGGCTGTGAGGGTGTTATTTCAACGCATTACGTTCCTCCACGGCTGACCGTTAGTGGACAGTATTACTGTTCGTTTCTACAGCATCACCTCCGAGCAGCGTAGCGGAAGAAGCGGTAACACTTTCTGCGCAACCCACCCATCATTTTGGACGACAATGCGCTCTGTTCGGTCGATGGGACTGTGAAGTACTGTACCATCCACCATATTCAAATGTTCAAATGTTGTAGAGCTTATGGGACTTAACAACGGGGTCATCAGTCCCTAAACTTACAAACTACTTATGAACTAGCTACAACTAAGGACGGCACAAATATCCATGCCCAAGGGGGGATTCGAACCCCTGACCGTAGTGGCCGTGCAGACCGTGACTGAAGCGCCTCAGTCCCCTCGGCCACCGCGGCCGGCCACCATATTCCCCGGACGTACGTCCTTGTGACTTTGATTTGATTCGGAATTGTTCCGGAGATTCGACATGTACTAGATCACTCCATCGCACCATCAAAAGAACAGTCTCTGCTAACGGTATACTATACGTTCCATATCGCTGGCAATGGACTCTACACAACGCTGACGACTACTTTGAAGGACAGTAACAGGTGCAAACATGTAACGCTTCTGTATCGGTTCTGAATAAATAATTGCCTCTATTTAAGGAAGGGACGAAGGAAGCTTAGGGTTTATCGTTCTGTCGAGAGCGTGGTCATTAGAAACGAAGCTCCGGAAGGAAACCGTCCGTGCCCATTGAAAGGAACCATCCCGGCATTTGCCTGGAGTGTTTTAGGGAAATCACGAAAAACCTAAATCTGGATGGCTGGAGGTTGATTTGAACCACCGTCCTCCCGAATGGGAGTACAGTGTGTTACCATTGCGCCACCTCGTTCGGTCCCTGTTTAAGTTGCAACCCTCACATATTGTGAGTAGCGACGGTCCTACAACACTGTTTTGCGGTACGCCAGAAGTCACTTTCACATGTTAATAATTTCTCCGTTGAGTATAGCATGCAGCGTCTGATTACAATTACTTGGTAGTAGCCACATGTGCAGCTGGCTGCCGCTCGACTATAGGCGCCACATTACTACGGCAGGATTGGAATAGACCACCAAGAGGCAGCATTGCGAAAAGCTCTGTCCACAGTTAATTCTAAACGATAAATCACTGAACAGCAGCTGAAGACGCGTTTGCAGTCCACAGTTTAACGCACATTGTAACCTTACCAAAGGTGACGAACTATGCATCCGACAAAACGGCAACAAATTAACTCCAGTAGAATTAAAATCATGATTTCTTCGTTCACGTCGATGACAGCTTATCTCCATGAAGAAAATCAGAGAAAAATTTCATATTCAATGCTAAAAGCAAACTGTAATATGTCGCTATCATTGGTTACCTGAAAATATCCTTACATTGGCTAGTGGAAACAGGAGCTGTCCTGTTCCGAAAAAATCAGCAATCTTGTTTCCCATTTAATTACAGTTTATTAGCGACTGCAGCAGGTTCTAACTGAAAAATATGAATCATAGGATAAAACATGAGCACGAATAAAAACTAAATTCTATTGTGAGACACATGTAACAAGGTATCATAACGTTAAAAATCGAAGTAATAAAAATCCCAAAGTAATGTTTATTAAGAAATTAAAATAATTGCAGAAGATCCGCTATCTTCCGAACCTACAGATCTTATTTTACGTCTGCCCTATGCACGGTCTTTGACATTTTCGTGTAAGTAACAGTACACATCCAGTAACGATACTGAATTGTGGCCTTCGTAGAACTCGTTTTGGTAATCCAAAGCTCATCTAATGTAAGCTGGTATCTGTGGTATAATACTTGTTTAAGTGACGTTAAATCACAGCTTGTACAAACGGATGCAGTATCCTATGCTTAGCATCATGCATAAGTTTTTTTATTATTATTAAGTGATTAAATGCGAAACAGAAAGTGTAGATATTAAACAGGAGGAGAGTCATTGCATTAAAATCAATTTCCAGAGATATTTCATACTTACATCACTTGTGCCTGATGTAGTCTACAAGGTAGGATCGTTCCCATTATCGTTCATTGCTGTGGTGCTGTTCCGCTATTGGAGAGTATCGGCAAGATAGATCGATACGTTTCACACAGGGGAACAGGAGGCAGAATTGAAGTTTTTGTTGTGGAGGAAGACGTGCTTGAAGACAATCCGTACAGTTGCACGATTCATTACGCTACTGTGGCTGAGTGGTTAAAGTGCTTGCCTTGGAATCAGGAGGTCTCGGCTTCGAATGCCGGCCTCCTTCTAGTCAGTATCTGTAAGATACTAAACTCCGTCCTACAAAGGCCTCGAAACGCTCATCGGGCACCGACTGGCCGCCTTGTCATCCTTCCCCCCTCCCCCCCCCCCCCAAATTTATCAACGGATGAGGTATGGAAGGGTAGATGGTCAGTGCCTCGTACACCCTGTTGTGTCAATCAAGTAGCTTGCTAACAGCGCTCTTCACACCCGGATGGTTACCCATCCAAGTGCTAGCTAAGCCCAATAGTGGTTAACTTCGATGATCTTACGGGAATATCCATTGCAGCACGGTCGTTGATACCTTTGACATATCGTGACAAAATAGGACTCTGGCAATTGATTGTTTGAGAAAGGGCAGACCTACGAATGGGGATCAAAGCAAATGAAGAAACAGATCCAGACAAGGAAATGCAATTGAATTGAGCTTGTGTTGTGGCACTTTTGCAACGGAGAACGATTCGGCGGTGAATCTGAACGCTCGTATTGGAGGGCAGAATCTCTACCATGTAAACGGAAAATTGTAAGCAATTTTAATCTACCTGTAGAAACTCTTCAGTCCAGTCCCATAGTTTTACTGATATTCCTTATGCTCACATCTTGTTCGTCAGGTGACGGGGCAGAACTGTATCGAATACCTTGCTAAAAGAAACATGGCATCTATCTACCTGGGAGCCTGTATTTTCTGTCTTTTTGTGGATGAATATCGCGAGCCGTGTTTCACGTGTATTTTTCGGGGTAGCGGATGCTCACCGGGCCGCCGTTACAATATCTTCTCGATCGCCCGCAGCTTGCTGGTGCCCCGGCGGCGCTAGTCGCTACCTCGCTGACACTGGCGGCTTTGCAGCGGCCGCCCGGCGCGTCGCTTTATTGAAAAGCGGGCAGCCGGTGGCAGCCGCAGCCGCAGACTTTTCCGGCGCTCGGCATTTGTCAGCCGCTGTCGCATCGATCTCTGCTCTCTGCTCTCCCTCTCTCTCTCTCTCTCTCTCTCTCTCTCTCTCCCTCTCTCTCTCCTGCCGACGCACAGATTGGCCGCCTCCTGCCGCACTGCTACGACCCCTCCAGTGCCCCCACCGTCCTCCACCCAGTGACGTCTCGTACCAATCACATCCACTTCTACATCTACCATCAGCAAGGAGGATAATGGCCACCGGAATTACGTCATTAGTGTGTGAATAAGTTAATATCTTCGAATTTTTGTTGTATTAAATAGCAGCCAACCAGTTGGGCTTAACTGAAACATTTACCCATGTTTCGAAAAAATTACTTTCGTCTTGAAACTTCCTGGCAGATTTAAATGATGTGCCTTAACCGGGACTCGAACCTACTGTCTTTTTTTTAATAACCACATAACTTTCTTTCCCTAAGCTTTTGCTTTTCAGGCGTTGGCGCCTAACTGTCATAACCCCGATAAAATAAAGATAAAAAAAATTTCTAGTGTCACCGCCACTTTTACCTTATACTAAATGAAAGATTAAACGAAGAGAAAGGATAACGGATAACAAAAGATATAGTGTCTTCTTGGGTTTCTTTATTTATTTATTTTTAATGAAGGAGCGACTCTCACGCCTCACGCTGCACGAAATATCAGTACACCGACAGTTTCAGGGTTTTTCTTCTCGTATGTCTGCTGTCGCAGGACGTTCCGTGTTCTCTCAGTTAGGTTGTGTTTCCGCCTTCGGTTGCCCAAACCGACTGAGCTATCCCGACACGACTCACGATGCCGCCTCACAACTTTACTTCCGCCAGTACCTCGCCTCCTACTTTCCAAACTTCACAGAAGCTCTCATGCGAAACATGCAAAACTAGCACTCCTGGAAGAAAGGTGTAGAACGCTTGTACGCGAAAGGCAAAGGTCCCAGGTTCGAGTCCCGGTTCCGACACACAATTTTAATCTGCCAGGAAGTTTCATATCAGCGCACACTCCGTTGCAGAGTGAAAGTTTCATTCTGGAAACATCCCTTAGGCTGTGACTAAGCCGTATCTCCACCATAACCTTTCCTCCAGGAAAGTCTTTTACTGCGACTTTCTTCCACAATGACTTCCTGCTCTTTCTGTCCCACTTCTTGTGTTTTACATCTACACATATCTTCTGAATCTTCTCTTTTATAGCGTCACCGCAGAAAAAAAGTGCCTCAAAACGATATTTTTGCCTATGAAAGCGGATTGAGGACTGAGGCAGCTGGTTTCCCTCTTCGCCGTCTGACTCATTCAAAGAGGAATAAATTTTCCTTTTCGTACTTTGACTCGAGCGTTTATCACGTTGTTCCTGTTAGATCAATAAATATTTGAAAATTGCATTTCCGCGCGCGGCGTCTATGAACATATTTCTTACCCTGCAGTACAGGTTATGCGAGCAATTATTCGTGCAATTTTTCTGTTAGTCCTTCCATTTGTCTTTGACCCTCCTCCTGATACAAACAATGGTGTTTTAGTCATAGTGAAATATCCTAAAGTATGTATGAATGTTCCAGTCTTCTTCCCCTCTACTGACTTACTGCACCTTCTCTTGCACCCTCCCCTCATGTATTTCCACCTGGACGTCTCTATATCCTCTTCCGTCTCGCACGTTTCATCCCTTTCATCTTTATAAGGGATTACTAATACGTTTCCTGATCGATCTAACGGCGTCGAAATCTAATGCAAGGCACTTTCCAACTTGCTGTATAAGGCAGAGTGTAAAAACCTTCTGCAACACAAAACTACACGGTGATCTGTTAAATGGGTCACGATGATAGATTAAATATGTCATTCATACCTTCAGTTATTATCGAGAGTGCATTCAAACCTTAAGATTTGGTTCTCCTGATTACTACTCCTGAAACTTTATTAACAGAACGAAAACAAAATAATATTGATATCAAACTTCCTGGCAGATTAAAATTGTGTGCCAGAACTGGGACTCGAACCTGGGACCTTTGTCTTTCGCGGGCAAAAGCTCTACTGACTGAGCTATCCCGGCACGACTCACGATGCCGCCTCACAACTTTACTTCCGCCAGTACCTCGCCTCCTACTTTCCAAACTTCACAGAAGCTCTCCTGCGAAACATGCTAGGCTATCACTCCTGGAATAAAGGATATGGTGGAGAACTGGTTTAGTCACAGCCTAAAGAATGTTTCCAGAATGAAACTTTTCACTCTACAGCGGAGTGTGCGCTGATATGAAACTTCATGGCAGACTAAAATTGTGTGCCGGAACCGGGACTCGAAACTGGGACCTTTGCCTTTCGCGGACAACCTCTCTTAGGCTGTGGCTAAGCCATGTCTCCACCATATCCTTTCTTCCAGGAGTGCTCGTCTTGAATGGTTCGCAGGAGAGCTTCTGTGAAGTTTGGAAAGTAGGAGGCGAGGTACTGGCGGAAGTAGACTTGTGAGGCGGCATCGTGAGTGATGTCGGGATAGCTCAGTCGGTCAGTCGGTAGAGGGTTTGCCCGCGAAAGGCAAAGGTCCCAGGCTCGAGTCCCGGTTCCGCCTCACAATTTTAATCTGCCAGGAAGTTTCATATCAGCGCACACTCTGCTGCAGAGTGAAAGTTTCATTCTGGAAACATCCCTTAGGCTGTGGCTAAGCCATGTCTCCACCATATCCTTTCTGCCATGAGTGCTAGTCTTGCATGTTTCGCAGGACAGCTTCTGTGAAATTTGGAAAGTAGGAGGCGAGGTACTGGTGGAAGAAAGTTGTGAGGCGTTATCGTGAGTCGTATCGGGATAGCTCAGTCGGTAGAGCGCTTGCCCGCGAAAGACAAAGGTCCAAGGTTCGAGTCCCGGTTCCAGCACACAATTTTAATCTGCCAGGAAGTTTCATATGAGCTCACACTACGCTGCAAAGTGAAAGTTTCATTCTGGAAATATCTCTTAGGCTGTGGCTAAGCCATGTCTACACCATATCCTTTCTCCAGTAGTGCTAGCCTTGCATGGTTCGCTGGAGAGCTTCTGTGAAGTTTTAAAAGTAGGATGCGAGGTACTCAAATTCAAATGTTCAAATGTTTGTATAGCTTATGGGACTTAACTACGGGGTCATTAGTCCCTAAACTTAGAAACTACTTATGAACAAGTTAATCCTAAGGCCGGTACAAATATCCATGCTCGAGGGAGTACTCGAACCCCTGACCGTAGTGGTCGTGCAGACCGTGACTGGAGCGCCTCAGTCCCCTCGGCCACCGCGGCTGGCAGGCGAGTTACTGGCGGAAGTAAAGTTCTGAAGCGGCATCGTGAGTCGAGTCGGGATAGCTCAGTCGGTAGAGTGCTTGCCCGCGAAAGGAAAAGGTTCCAGGTTCGAATCCCGGTTCCGCCACACAATCTTAATCTGCCAGGAAGTTTCATATCAGCGCACACTCCGCTGCAAAGTGAAAAGTTTCATTCTGGAAATATTAATATCCATTGTTTGAGTGTGGAGTTAGGATGTTCATTTCATACAGACACCCCATAGATGCACTTCCAGTTTTTCACGAATTTTTCAATTTTCAAGGCAATCTTTTTTCGTTTTTTACTAGAACCATGACTGACAATAAAGGCGGGTTCCTGCGAATATTTGTGCACAGTACGGTACATCAAGTTCTGCTGTGGACCACTCGTTCAGCCGCCGCGGTGGGCCACCTGTAAGAGAGAGTGGAGACGTGCTGGCGGAGTTCCACAGGTCTGCCGCCGCCGAGGCGGTCGTCTCTCAGGCTGACAGCTCGAGGCAGCCGGCGGGAAGCTGTCGCCACGCAACGCCACGCCGCGCGCCTCCGCTGCAATAAAACGACTGCTCGACAGGCGCACTGCTGGCAGGGGGCAGGAGGCCCTCTTAATCTGCTCGCTGATGGACAGCTGCTGCTTCGCCGACTCTGCTTTACGGGCGCATATTAACGCTGAAGCAAAGCGTATGTGACAAGGGGAAGCCAAACGTTGCAACCTTTTAGTACACCGTGTATGAGGCAGGCTGAAATGTAATAAACCCCATTCCAAAGTAATCAGGCGCAGACAGGTGTGAAAATTACAGAACCACCAGTTTGATAATTTTATTCTGATGATCATTTCTACCTATGTAAGTGGGAGTCAACAATATATTTTCGCATTCGGAGGAGAATGTTGGCGATTGGAGTTTCGCAAGTAGCCCACGCCGCAGCGATAAGCGCCGTTGTTGTAATGATTCCCATCCCAGATCCTGTATCATTTCCGTAACGCTGTATCCCCTGTATCGTGACAATACGAAACGAGCTGCCCTTCTTTGGACTCTTTCGATGTCCTCCGTCAAACCCACCTGATAAGGATCCCTCACTGGGCTGCAATACTCCAAAAATGGTCGGACAAGCGTAGTGTATGCAGTTTCTTTTGTAGTTCTGTTGCATGTTTTAAGGGTTCTGCCAATAAAACGCAGTCTCTGGTTCGCCTTTCCCACGATATTATCTACGTGTTCTTTCCAGTTTATGTCTGAAGTAATAGTAATTCTTAGGTATTTTGTGGAGTTTACGGCCTTAGCATTTGATTGATTTATGTTGTAAACAAAGTTTAACGGATTCTTCAAGAAGAATATTGTAATTCCAATTCCAAAGAAAGCAAGTGCAGACAGGTGTGAACCATAAGTTTGATAAGTCATGGCTGCAAAATTTTAACATGAATTATCTACAGGAGAATGGAAAGGCCGGTAGAAGATGACCTCGGGGAAGATCAGTTTGGTTTCAGGAGGAACGTAGGAACCCGGGAGGCAATACTAACTTTAGCTCTTATCTTATCTTAAGGAAAGGCAAACCTACATTATTAGCTTTTGTAGATTTGGAGAAAACATTTGACAATGTTGACTGGAATACACTCTTTAATTTCTGAAGTCAGCAGGGGTAAAATACAGGGAAAGAAGAGTTATTTACAACTTGTACAAAAGCTAGACCGCAGTTATTAGACTCGAAGGGCATGAAAGGAAAGCGTCAATTGGGAAGGGAGTAAGACAGGTTTGTAGCCTTTCTCCGATGTTATTCAATTTGTACATCGAGCAGTCGGTGAAGGAAAGCAAGAAAAAATTTGGAATAGGAATTACTTCTCACTTAAATTGGAAAGAACACGTAAATAATGTCGTGGGAAAGGCGAACCAGAGACTGCGTTTTATTGGCAGAACCCTTAAAAGATGCAACAGAACTACAAAATAAACTGCATACACTACGCTTGTCCGTCCTTTTATGGAGTATTGCTGCCCAGTGTGGGATCCTTATCAGGTGGCGAAAATATATTGTTGACTCCCACTTACGAGAAATCAGAGGCCGAACGGAGAGATTCAGGTGTTCATTCTTCCCGCGCGCTATTCGTTAATGGAATGGGAGATAAATAGTATAACTGTGGTTCGATGAACCCTCTGCCAGGCACTTAAATGTGATTTGCAGAGTATCCCATGTAGATGTAGATGATGTAAAGTTCAGGGGGAAGAAATAAAAACATTGCGTTTTGCTCATGACATTGTAATTCTGTCGGAGACAGCAAAGGACCTGGAAGAGTAGTTGAATGGAATGGTCAGTGTGTTGAAGAGAGCGTATAAAATGAACATTAACAATAGCAAAACAAAGATAATGGAATGCAGTCTTAGAAAATCAGGCGATGCTGAAGGAATTGATTAGGTAACGAAACAATGAAGGTGGTAGATGAGTTTTGTTACTTGGGTAGTAAAACAACATGCGATGGTCGCAGTACAGAGGATATAAAATGCGGAATGGCAATGGGAAGAAAAGCATTTTTGAAAAAGAGAAATTTGCTAACATCGAATATTAATTTAAGTGTAAGGAAATCCTTTCTTAAGGCATTTGTGTGGAGTGTTGCCTTCTACGGGAGTGAAACATGGACGATAAGCAGTGTGGACAGGAAGAGAATAGAGGCTTTTGAAATGTGGTGCTACAGAAGAATGCTGAAGATTAGGTGGGTAGATCGCATAACTAATGAAGAGGTAGTGAACAGAATTTGCGAGAAAAGGAATTTTTGGCATACCCTGACTAAAAGAAGGGATTGCTTCGTAGGACACATTGTTAGACATCGAGGAATCGTAAATTTAGCATTGGAGGGAAGTGTGTGGGGTAAAAATCGCAGAGGGAGACCCAGAGACGCGTATAGTAAGCAGATTCAAGTGGATGTGTGTTGCCGTTCTTATGAGGAGATGAAAAGGCTTGCTCAGGATAGAGTAGGGTGGAGAGCTGCATGAAACCAGTCTCCGGACTGAAGACTATAACAACAACAGTAGACCATTAGGACAACAAATTTAGCAAGGACTAAGACGAAATGATTAAAAGATTTCGAGAAATTGCAGTAGTAGTCTCACGCGTCGGACACCGTGTGTTGCAGCTAGAAATGAGTTATAAGCAAGAGAAGGCGGAGATTGGTGGCACTTAACAATTGACAAACACAGGCTCTTCTTGGCGACTCATGTTAATTACAATTCTGGGCCCAAAGTACTCCTGTTGATACATTTGTTAATTATTTGAGCTGTGTCCGTATGAATAAATAATATTGCCTGTTCGCCGTATCCTCCAATAGTGCCAAACCAATTAGCGTTCTTCTTTACGTACTTTTGCTGTACACCATTGTCCGCAACGTCTCACTTTTACGTCTGTCCGCTACTACGTCAGAACAACGACTCTCTCTCTTTCTCTCTCTCTCTCTCTCTCTCTCGCTGTGCGCCTCTGCGCTACCAGCGATGATACTCCCTACTCAGAGATGATTCTGTACAGTAGCAATGTCCTCAGTGGAAAAGGCATGCAGAGGTGAAATGAGACTACCCAACGTCACGGTTGTACACTTCAGCAACTTGAAATGTACGAAAAGCAATCACATCTTTGTTATTAAAACTCTCCAATCCAGATACTGCCTTAACAGTACTACCATCGTACCGTACTATAGCAACAGTTATCCATCCGTTGCCATGATTAGGTGCATCTTTCTATAAAAATTGTGAAGTTCAAAACACCTCCACAAGAAACAGACGGTCCCTGAAGAAAAACCTGTCCTCGAAAACCTGATGACGTATTACTTTCCTCATTATCAATTCCATTGAAGACAGTAAGGCGCGAACGCCTCAATCTCCTCCTGTAACGTCATCTATACAATAGCAACGCCCTTGCATGTCTACTTTGGTATTATATTTTAGTTTTGACACATACAGAGTTTAACAGGACAATGCTAATACGTTACAGAAATAAAATGTACAAGTACATAATAAATTTAAAAAAAAGGAACAAAAATACAAATAATAAAGAAATATACATAAAAAATCGTTTTTCATTACATAATGTGCGCACACATGAATGGAAAGCGGCGTTGGTCACTGTGTTGTGTCTTAGAATGACAGGGCGTATTGGCGTCATTCAAGCACGGCAGAAGGTATCAGCCGTCTCGCTAGTCAGTACATCCAGAAGATAGAGCCGTGTCTAGCAAAATGGAGAATTAGACCGAATGCAGATAAAAGTCAAATAATTATTTTGCATCAAAGCAATACCACCGTCAAAATACCGAAGATTCACGTATTATTACACGGGGTAAAGAAATCGCAACAAGAAGGGCAGTCAAATACTTGTGAATAATCTTCGATTCTATCTTAACATTTAAAAAGACTATATCGGAATTAGTAATGAAAGCAAGAAGGTTACGCCTACTCCAATTGATCAAACGAAGATTTAATGGAGCTTCATACCCAGATTTGTTATATACATATACCAGCTACATCAGGCCAACCCTCGAATACGCGGCACCAATATGGATTACGTCAATACCACAATCTCATAAAATGTGCGGATAGCGGCAAACTTAAACCGTACTAGCAGGGAAGAATTATACAATACCACAGGTGCCCAACCATTAGAGCAAAGGGTAATCCGAATGGTTGCAAATTATGAATCTGCTAAACTAAAGGTAGAAACAAACACTACGAAACTTGATCGGCCAAAATATAAGTATCCGTATCCGCCAGAAGTCATAGCAGAAGCAATAGAAAGGACATATCTACATCTACATCTACATAGATACTCTGCAAATCACATTTAAGTGCCTGGCAGAGGGTTCATTAACCACTTTCATAACTTTTATCTACCGTTCCATTCTCTAATAGCGCGCGGGAAGAAAGAACACCTAAATCGTTCCGTTTTCGATCTGATTTCTCTTATTTTATTGGGTTGGTCATGTCTCCCTAAGTAGGTGGGTGCTAGCAAAATATTTTCACATTCAGAACTAAAAGTCGGTGATTGAAACTTCGCAAACAGATCACGCCGCAATGAATAACGTCTTTCTTTTAATGATTTCCACCCCAATTCGTGCAACATTTCCGTGACACTTTCCACCCCGTAACGTGATAAAACAAAACGAGCTGCTCTTCTCTGAACCTTCTCAATATCTTCCGTCAGTCCCACCTGGTGAGGGTCCCACAAGGGGCAACAGTATTCCAAGAGAGGACGCACAAGTGTGATGTAGGCTGTCTCTTTGGTGGAGCTGGTGCATCTTCTAAGCGTTCTGCCCATGAAACGTAACCTTTGGTTCGCTTTCCCCACAATATTTTCTATGTGTTCTCTCCAGTCAAAGTTGTTCGTAATTGTAACTCCTAGGTATTTGGTAGAATTTACGACCTTAAGGTTTGACTGATTTATCGCGTAATTGAAATTCAGCGGATTTCTTTTAGTGGTCATGTGTATTACTTCACACTTTTCTTTATTTAGTGTCAATTGCCAATACCAAGTAGAAATTTTGTCTAAATCGCTTTGCAGTTGCTTTTTATCCTCTGTTGACTTCACTAACCGATAAACGACAGCATCATCCGCGAACAGTCTAAGGGAGCTATTCAGATTATCTCCTAAATCGTTTATAAACACGAGGAAGAGTAGGGGACCTATAACGCTTCCCTGTGGAACGCCAGATATCACTTCTGTTTTACTCGATGACTTACCGTCAATTACAACGAACTGTGTTCTTTCTGATAGGAAATCGTGAAACCAATCGCACAATTGGGGAGATATTCCATAAGCACGCAATTTCATTAGAAGCCGCTTGTGGGGTACAGTATCAAAAGCCTTCCGGAAATCCAGAAATATGGAATCGATTTGAGATCCATTGTCGATGGCTTGTGGGGTACAGTATCAAAAGCCTTCCGGAAATCCAGAAATATGGAATCGATTTGAGATCCATTGTCGATGGCACTTAACACTTCATGTGAATAAAGGGCAAGCTGTGTTTCGCAAGAGCGATACTTTCTGAATCCGTGCTGACTATTGGTTAATAGGTCGTTCTCTTCGAGGTAGTACATAATATTCGAACAAAGTATATGTTCCAAAATCCTACTGCAAATCGACGTCAATGAGATAGGCCTGTAATTTTGGGAATCACTCCTATTGCCTTTCTTGAATATTGGAGTAACTTGGGCAACTTTCCAGTATTTGGGTACGGATCTTTCGCTGAGTGATCGGTTGTAAATTATAGCTAAGTACGGAGCTATTGCATCAGCATACTCTGAGAGGAATCTAGTTGGTATACAATCTGGCCCGGAAGATTTATTTTTCTTTAGTGACTTAAGTTGTTTTACTACTCCAGGAACATCTAAGTTTCGCATGCTGGCAGCTATTCTTGAATTGAATACTGGAGTGTTCACTTCCTCTTCTTTGGTGAAAGAATTTCGGAAAGCTGTGTTTAGTAATTCTGCCTTAGCAGTACTGTCGTCGGTAGTATTACCATTGCTATCGCGTAGTGAAGATATTGTTTGTGTTTTGCCGCTAGTGTACTTCACATATGACCAGAATTTCTTTGGATTTTCTGCAAGATTACGAGACAGGATTTCGTTGTGGAAACAATTATAAGATTCTCGCATTGAAGTACGCGCTAGGTTGCGAGTTTCAGTAAAAGATTGCCAGTCTTGCGGATTCTGTGTCTTTTTAAATTTTGCATGCGTTTTTCTTTGTTTCTGCAACAGTGATCTAACCTGTTTTGTGTACCACGGGGGGTCAGCCCCCTCTTTTATTAATTTATTTGGTATAAATCTCTCGATTGCTACTGATATTATGTCTTTGAAAGTATTTTTAGTTTTGAAGGACTGGAGACTATCACTCAGGAAAGCGTGAAGCGAATTTTTATCTGCTTTATTGAATAGATATATTTTTCGTTTATTTTTGGTGCATTTGGGAATTTCGATATTCAGTCTCGCTACTACAACTCGATGTTCGCTAATCCCTGTATCTGTTTTGATGCTCTTTACTATCTCGGGATTATTTGTTGCTAGGAGATCAAGAGTATTTTCGCAACCACGTACTATTCTAGTGGGTTCATGAACTAACTGTTCGATGTAGTTTTCAGAAAAAGCATTCAGAACTAGTTCGGACGATGTTTTATATTTGCCCCCGGTTTTGAATACGTAATTATGCCAACATATCGAGGGTAAATTAAAGTCGCTACCGATTATAACAGTATGCTTCGGATACCTATTTGAAATATGATTCAAGCTTTCTTTGAACATTTCTGCAACCGCATCGTCTGAGTCAGTTTGTGAGCTTCAAGCAGTTCAAGATCAAAAGGATTTGCTTCAGCATTTGCAATATCAAAATCGATAGTCATCTTCAGGTAAAATTTCCGGGCTGATGGGCCGTGGTTCAGATGTAAAACTTACTCCAGACGTTTCGTCTGCAACTGCGGGAGACATCTTCAAGGGTCTTCCGGCTACTGCCACTGTGGGCCGAGGGGCTCTCGCATTTATAGAGGGCATAGAGGGCGCCACCATACGTCACGTGATGCTGACTTTGTAACTGTCTCACGATGACGTCGTCGTTCTCGATGATAAAAAATCGATTGTCGTTTTGTTGCTGCAGTGTCAACATCCATATTTTATCTAACTTCAGACCCGCAGTTGGAGATGAAACGTCGGGAGGAAGTTTCACATCTGGACCACGGCCCATCAGCCCGGAAATTTTACCTGAAGACAACGCCGGCCGCGAAAGTTTACATTGTATGATCGATAGTCATGTTATTTTTACCGACTTCTGTTTTAATTGAAATTTTAAATTAATTGAATTGACCAATTTTATATTCTATTTAAGTGAATTTCCCCCGTTCTGAGTATTTTTACGAGGTAGATTTTTTCCTCAAGCAGAGACAGAAGGGGTAGCCTCCTTCAAGATTCAAGGATCAGGTTACAGTAGGGTCCCGAAAACTCGACACTCGGTAACACGGCAGTCCGGATAACTCGGCCACACCCTGCCACACCCCCTTAAATTATCCCGTGCTCGTATAACGCAGGATAGAAATGAAATGATAACGTGTAGCAGTTACAGGCAATGTATCGGCCCAGAAATTATCTTCTCTTGTGCCACCTACAGGAGGTCCAGAAAAGGGATCCCTGATTTCAAAATTAAATATCTCGAAAACAAATATCGATAGAGGAATGCAGTAAACGGTATGTTTATTGTGAAAGCTGTAAGAAGTTTATACAGCAATTTGAAATTATAGTTACAAAAGCTGCTAACAGATGGCGCTGTAAGCAGTACAGCTTATATCAGCATACATAAGTGAAATAATCGTATGAAAACACTCTTTGCAAACAATCACAGCACAATGTTTTCAAAATGTTCACCATTGACACTACAGAGGTGGCGCAAACGAAGAATGAAATTCGCCTTCACATTTCGTAGTGTCACAACCGAAATGGATTCACATGCCACAGAGATCGCCAATTCAAGCTCGTCCAGAGTGGCGAGATGCTTCGGATAGACCATGTCTTTCACTGTGCCTCACAAAAAAAAGTCACAGGAAGTCAAATCCGGCGAATATGGAGGTCAATTAAGCCTGCACCAGTAAATTTGAGATATTCCAAAGCAATGACTCGATTCCCGAATTATTGCTCAAGAAAGCGAAACACTTGTTCGGTACGATGTGGTCGGGCTCCATCTTGCGAAACCATTCAGTACCTGGTCGATCCTTTAACGCTTGCTGTGTGGGGACAAATTGTTCCAAAATTGCAACGCCAATAATGCCTCTGCTGCATACTGCAGCCCACACAGTAACTTTAGGAGAATACTGGGGTTTCGCTTCACACCAATACGGCTTTTCGGAACCCCAAAATCGCCATTTATGCTTATTCACGTATCCATTCAGGTGGAAGTGTGCTTCATCTGTAAACCAGATGCAGCCAACATCAAATCCTTCACTATCAATCATTGTGAGCATCTGATTAGCAAAGGCAACCCTTTGTTGCACAACTCATACGTGTATGGCCTGTATGGCGTGTGAATATTGAATGGAAACATGTGTAGGCTCTTTCTCAGTATTTTCTGCTTGCTGGAACGCTTCGAACCAGTCTCAGATGCAATTCTACGGACGGATAACAGTGGATTTCGCTGAATAATTCCAGAAACTGTGGCGATATTTTCAGGCGTAACTGTGATTTGCTTCCGGCCAACATGCCCCACTAGATCATCAGTTACGCTGCCTGTTCTTTTAAATTTTGCGAAGAGCGTACGAATGATTTTCGCATCGGGTCCTTTTGGAACATTAAATCGTACTGGAAAACTTCGCCTTGTTGCCGTAGGACTCTCTCCTAACCTGTGGTACTCTAGCACCAGAAAAACGCTTCGGTACGCTAACCTCCTTTCACGTTTCATTAGTGGAACTGATCGCTCTGGGCTTCGGATCACTATTTATGCTAGGCATTACGTATGGCGATTACAGCGCCATCTGTTAGCAGCTTTTTTAACAATTATTTCAAACTGCTGTATAAACTTCTTACAACTTTCGCAATAAAAATACCGTTCACTGCATTCCTCTATCGATCTTTGTTTTCGAGATATTTCATTTTGAAATCAGGGAGTCCTTTTCTGGACAGCCTGTACGTTCTTTTTAAGAATCCTTTGAGTTTCATTAATGCAGTATGTAGATGTTTCTTCTCACTAAAAACAGTCTTGATCAAAACTACGGGAGTGCATTTCTTCACGGTGTCGTTGATGATCAGCTGAGGCTTGATGGACAACAATGAACTTAAAACTTCCTGGCAGATTAAAATTGTGTGCCGGAACCGGGACTCGAACCTGGGACCTTTGCCTTTCGCGGGCAAGCGCACTACCGAATGTGCTATCCCGACACGACTCACGATGCCGCCTCACAACTTTACTTCCGCCAGTACCTCGCCTCCTACTTTCCAAGCTTCACAGAAGCTCTCCTGTAAACACGCAAGACTAGCACTCCTGGAAGAAAGGATATGGTGGAGACTTGGCTTAGCCACAGCCTAAGGGATGTTTCCAGAATGAAACTTCACTCTGCAGCGGTGTGTGCGCTGATATGAAACTTCCTGGCAGATTAAAATTGTGTGCCGGACCGGGGACTCGAACCTGGGACCTTTGACTTTCGCGGGCAAGCGCACTACCGACTGTGCTATCCCGACACGATTCACGATGCCGCCTCACAACTTTACTTCCGCCAGTACCTCGCCTCCTACTTTCCAAACTTCACAGAAGCTCTCATGCGAAACATGCAAAACTAGCACTCCTGGAAGAAAGGTGTAGAACGCTTGTACGCGAAAGGCAAAGGTCCCAGGTTCGAGTCCCGGTTCCGGCACACAATTTTAATCTGGCAGGAAGTTTCATACAGCGCACACTCCGTTGCAGAGTGAAGTTTCATTCTGGAAACAATGAACTTGCTTACAGCAGACACACGTGTGACGGGGCCACGAGCTCTCGGCCGCTGTCTGCCTACAGCCTTTGTCTTAACCGCGTTTTGTAAGGTCCATGTGAGTGTAAGTGACGAATTTCGTTAGTTAGATATTGTCTTACATTTATTTCGTGTTACTATATTCCATCATTTGTATTGTATTCTAAAGTAACAATAGACAGTATTTTATAACAAAAAGATGTTACCTATACTTTTTTAACACCGTTCCCGATAACCCGGCATTTTCATAAACTCGGTCAACCTTAGGTCCACTTTAGACCGAGTTTTCGGGACTCTCCTGTTCTATGGAACTGTAAGAAAACAAGAAAGTTAATCAACCCTTCCTGTAAGAATAACTTTAACTTTCCCTGTCTTAAAACGAACTTATTAATGTTCGACAAAAGGCCCGACTTTCCCATCAGGAATGGAATGAAACGAAAATAATAAATAAATAAAAGTTGCGCCTTGAGAATGGCAGGGTGTGCTTCTGTCGAAATGTCCGTGGTCGACGACGTCACCTTGCGGTATACCAGTAAGTTGTTTGAACATAAGGAGTGTTTCGATTGCCCCATTATTTTTTAATGAAGAAGTAATTTATTTTAGAAGTTATTGCTAGAGTTTCAAAATAAGACATATTATAGCTTACTGAATTATCGTGCTTAACCGCTTTCCAGTTTCTATTTAAATATGGTAATACGAATTTTAGATCAGAATTCTATGGGACATTATTTGCTTAGAGAGACAAACGCATTCAAAACCTGCTAATTCATTTGGAACTACACATTCTGCTACTACTACCAAACATGTGCGGCTGTTTACTTATCCCCGCCGAGTACTAGCGTGCATGTGGTCAGCTGGCCCCACCCAAGGGCAACGAGAAAGACAGGCCACAGCACGCACGTCATGTCACGTGTTCACGGTAGGCATGAGCAGAGGCGATCGATAGCTGCGTGGCTGGCTGCTATGAGGCAGTGGGCTGTGCTCCAGCGGCCGGCCAGTCAGCTAGTGATCGCACCGGTTCAATTCTACCTTGACACAGCCTTTTAAGTAAATTAGAATTCTATGGGATCACGGGAAATGCTGCAAAATGGTTCAAGTCCTACCTCACTAACAGGAAACAAAGGGTGTCAGTGCAAGTGAGTAATGAATTAAGCCAACAGTCATCATCGGATTGGTAAGAAATTACTTGTGGTATCCCACAAGGATCCATCTTAGGGCCATTGCTTTTTCTTGTGTACATTGATTATCTCTCATCAGTTACACTACCAGAAGCAGAGTTCGTTTTGTTTGCAGATGATACAAGTATTGCAATAAAAAGTACGCCAAGCATAGTTATAGAAATGTCTGCTAATGATATTTTCATGAACATTAATAAATGGTTTAAAGCCAACTCATTGTCATTAAACTTTGAAAAGACTCACTGCATGCAGTTCAGAATATGTAAGAGATTTCCTGAGAGCATGTGCATTAAGTATGAAGAAGAGCAGATAGAAGAGGTTGACAGTATTAAATTCATGGGATTACAGCTTGATAATAAATTTAGTTGGGAGGAGCACATCACAGAACTGCAGAAACGACTCAACAAATCTGTATTTTCAATACGAGTGTTATCAGACATAGGAGACATAAAAATAACAAAGCTTGCATAGTTTGCTTACTTTCATTCCCTAATGTCATATGGTATAATATTTTGGGGTAACTCTTCAAGTCAGTCAAAAGTCTTCAGTCCAAAAACGTGTAATACGTATTATTTGTGGAGTAAATTCACGGACGTCCTGTAGAAGCCTCTCCAAAGAACTGGGTATATTAACTACTGCCACTCAGTATATTTATTCCTTAATGATAATTGTCATAAATAATATATCCCTTTTCCCAACAAACAGCTCAGTACATACATGCAATACTAGGAATAAAAATGATCTACACAAGAACTTAAAAGCACTTAATTTAGTTCAAAAAGGGGTCTACTACTCAGGAACATACAATATCAATTTAAAAAAATACACCTTAAAAATTTATGTATCTTTATTTATATTATAAGTGTATGTATCTGTATTTATATTATTAGTATTATCTATTATTCAACTTGTAACATTGGTTTCTTGACATGTTCCACATCCACGATGATCCCCTCAACATGGATTTACGGAACGAAAAACTAATCTAATCATGACATGACGTGCGCGCCATGACCTATCTTTCTCATTGGCTTCGGCCACCACCACAGCAACTCAGAGCTCGTGTGTGCTTCTACTTACGGATCAACCTGTTATGTAGACATCAGTCCAAAATTTGCTATTTAGGCTGTGGTTTCCGATCTTTGTTGTTCTGCAATTTATATATATAACTGCATGGTAATTAACACAAGTTATAAATAATATGAAACTGAATTTACAACCTTTCACAAGAAATTTCAGAGATTAGTCCTGGTAGATAAACGTAGATTGAACTAAAGTTGTCTTACTATGCTTCAAAACAGTCATCTCCCATAACTACGCACCGCTGAACACTGCCATACATGTGCTGGAAATCTTGCACGAAGTCTTCTGTTGGGACGGTGTTCAAAAGCGTCATCACGTTTTGTTCGATATCAAGAATATCGTCAAATCCCTTGATTTTCAGAGAGAGTTCGAGGCGAGGGAATAGGAAGAAGTCTGGAGCATTGACATCTGGTGAGTATGGTGGATGTTCAAGTTGTACTACCTCCTGTTTTGCCGGGGACGATTTTGGCTGTGTGTGAGCAAGCGTTATTGTGGAACTTGTACATGACCATGTTCGCCGGATCTCAGTTCTAAAGACAGACATCTTCCTACTCTCTCCACTGAAACTCGCTTTGAAAGGAAATATATTTGATTATATTCCTGGCATACAACTAAACTTGATGAGGCTTTTGAATACCATTCTGAAGGAAGATTTCATACAAAGTTTCAAGGAAATGTATCGCAGAGCTCAGCAATGCATTGTTACGGGACGTGACTATTTCCAAAGAAGCCAAGGCAGCTGTATATCATAGCTCATTGACGTTAAGGCTACAGGACTATTAAACTAACTTTACTGACAGAGGTTGTAGTATTAAATGCAACTGCTTGGCTGGGTAAGGGTTTTTTATGTTGGTGATATTATTTTGAACATAGTTTGTCTTGAATGCAACTGTAAATGCAAAGAAACAGCCAAAAAAGTTGCGTTCTAGTTAAATGTACTTTACCCGGATTTCGTTAACAGCTAAGGGTGTCTTCATCAGAAGTAACCGAGATTAAGAATCTCCATTTTAAGATCTGTATATTTTGACAAGGCAACGTGTTTGGCTACTTATTTGCATTTAAAATAAATAAAGTATTGCGGTTGTTGCTTTCGAGTAAGGCTATTTTCAAAACAATAAGATCCTTTCCTGACGTGGCATGAAAAGCCTTGTCAAAACATAAATATCTTATAATGAGGATCCTTAATATAGGTTATAATTTATTAGTAGTTCTTATGAGAACACACTTAGCTGGTATCGAAATCCGGATAATACGTATTTAATTATAATGCAACATGATGAGCTTCTTATTTGCATTTTCAGTAAGAATTGGTGATAAGAAGCTATATTTTTTCAATTATAAACTCATGTATACGTTATACAAATTACACGGTAATGTTGGTACTGGTGTTAATTATAGGTTCTATATTATCATAAATTATAAGCGTAAATCGTTTTCCACAGAAAGATTGGTTTTTAAAAATAAACGCTCACATAACTAAGTAGTAGTGGATGCTGTTAATTCTTTCAAAGGTCTTTTGTAACCACTCCGTACTCTCCCCCACTCGATATGGTAAGGTGTAGCTCAATCAGGGCACCCATAATTAAATAAATACAAAAGTACAGGATACAATAATGCAAACAACGACTATAAAGAACAAACAAATTCCGTATGGTCTTATAGTCTGTTAAGGAATAAATTATTGGAAAGTTACTCATATGACATTGGGAGTGAAAGACAACGCAATATTGCCATCCCCCAAATACGAACGAACGCTACGACTGCATTTCATTTGGGCCTGCAGCCTTGTTTACGTCTTTTAAGGATACATTGATAATACAAATGATACAAAAATGCAGCTTTATTTGATAGATGTGATATAATTAAAATATAGCAATAGGCCTATTTCGGCTCTGTCGCCATCGTCAGATTATGTCTATATTTCATCGTGGAGTTGTATTTTTATTTCAGTACCTGCATATAATTGCAGTTTAAATATTCTTTAAGTTGTACTTAAATAAATTCACATTTGTCAAATAATGAATTTATTGTAGCTTGTTCTGACATTCATGATTTACAGATCGTCCAGCGATGCTATCATTTGTATTCATGTCATCTGCTATTGGTATAATTTGTATTACAATAAAAATTTCCTAGTTTTCAGATACAAAGATATTAATCATTTCGTTACGGGGAGCTATCTATATTTATGGGAGACGTATTTTTTACAGTGCGTGCCAACTCCATCAAATCAAACGAATGCAATTGGAACGAAATGGGGTAACGACGTAGTAAATTTTACAGTGGTCCGCAAGTTTCACGGTCGGCAGTCAATGAGCCCGCAGATGAAATTTCCGGGCTGCCGTCGCCGCGTAATTGCTTGCGAAATACATATCTACAAACTGAGAAGCAAGCAGGAACATTTCATAGTTATCATGTCCCTCGTTCAGCAAAAATAAAGCATGCCAGCCAGAGGGAAACGTAATGCACATATTGCATCGGATTGCCAGGATGAATTTGTAAGCTTTTAGAAATCAGAAACTAATAAAAATGAGAAAACCTTTGTTACCCATTTTATACATTGTGTAAAGGGATGTCAAATAGTACCATTGACTAAAACATTAGCTTTTATATCAGAAAAATTCCAGTGAGTAACGATTAATGTCATTTTATTTTAATATATTTTCAGCTAGCGGGAATGTGATACAGGTTTTAACATTGCTGTATTGTAATCTGGTAAATACTGTTCGATAATCCCTTACTTATTTTCAATTTTACGGATTGTATCTACTAAAGCTGCACTTCTGAAGGTGGTGTATTAATTTGTGAGAAACGAAAATGAAGTAGAAGCATTTAATTAACATTTCTGTCACTATTAGGATTTGAACCTGGTCCGATCTGCTTAACAGGTAGGCGCCATAATCAATAGGCCAACCGAGACTCCTAATCGGTATGGTGACTGTACCGAGTGTATTAAGGTACGTCTCCCTCCACTACATAAACTTCAATTCTGCCTCATGTTCCATTATCAATGTTGTCGAGGCTCTACAACAGCGGAATAAAACCCCAGCAAAAAACATTAACGGAAATGATGCTGCGTTGATACGTACACTACTGGTCGTTGAAATTGCTATACCAGGAAGAAATGCAAATGACAAACGGGTATTCATTGGACGAATATAATATAGTAAAACTGACATGTGATTACATTTTCACATAATTTGAGTGCATAAATCCTGAGAAATCAGTGCCCAGAACAACCACCTCTGGCCGTAATAACGGCCTTGATGCGCCTGGGCATTGAGTCAAACAGAGATTGGATGGCGTGTACACGCACAGATACCCATGCAGCTTCAACACGATACCACAGTTCATCAAGAGTAGTGACTGGTGTATTGTGACGAGCTAGTTGCTCGGCCATCATTACCTGACGTAAGCAATTACTGAGAGATCTGGAGAATGTGCTGACCATGACCAGTCGAACATTTTTCGTATCCAGTACAGGACCTGCAACATGCGGTCGTGCATTATCCTTCTGAAATGTGGGCTATCACAGTGATCGAATGAAGGGCAGAGCTAAGGGTCGTAACACATCTGAAATGTAACAGCCGTTGATGCGAACAAGAGGTGACCGAGACGTGTAACCAATGGCACCCCATACCATCACGCCGGGCGATACACCGGTATGGCGATGACCAATACATTCTTCCAATACACGCTTCACCGCGATGTCGCCAAACACGGATGTGACCATCATGATGCTGTAAACAGAACCTGTATTCATCCGAAAAAAATTACGTTTTGCCGTTCGTGCAGCCACGTTCGTCGTTGGGTACACCATCGCAGTCGTTCCTGTCTGTGATGCAGCATCAAAGGTTAACCGCAGCCATGGTCCCTGATAGTCCATGCTGCTGCAAACGTCGTCGAACTGTTCGTGCAGATGGTTTTTGTCTTGCAAACGTCTCCATCTCCATCTGCTGACTCAGGGATCGAGACGTGGCTGCACGATTTGTTACAGCTATGCGGATAAGATGCCTGTCATCTCGATAGCTAGTGATACGAGTCCGTTGGGATCCAACACGGCGTTCCGTATTGCCCTCCTGAACCCACCGATTCCACATTCTGTTAACAGTCATTGGATCGCGAGCAGCAATTCGCGATACGATAAACCGCAATCGCGATAGGCTACAATCCGATCTTTATCAAAGTCGGAACGTGATGGTACGCATGTCTCTCCTTACAAGAGGCATCACGACAATGTTTCACCAGGCAACGCCGGTCAACAATCGGTTGCAAACTTTCCTCATGCCAGCACGTTGTAGGTGTCGCCACCGTGGCCAACCTTGTGTGAATGCTCTGAAAAGCTAATCATTTGCATATCACAGAATCTTTTTCGCGTCTGTAGCACGTCATCGTCGTGGTGTAGCAATTGTAATGGCTAGGAGTGTATTTATAGGGAACATAACGGGGAAATGGTGTAGTGTAGGTGGACGTGGCTTAAGACAATCCGTGCGGTTACCGCATGCATAATGTTTTGTTGGCCTTGTGGTTATGCCACCTGCCTAGTAAACAGTAGGTCTTGGATTCGAATCACGACTAGACATAAATTTTAATTTTTAGGTTATTTGCAGATGTCGCCGTCATTTACCGTCTAGTAAAATCATCTGAGGATCTTAACCAACTGTAAAACGATCTAAATAGGATATCACTATGGTGTAAAAATTGGCAAGTGACTCTAAATAATAAGAAGTGTGAAGTCGTGGACATGAGTACGAAAAAAAAATCCGTTCAACTTTGTTTACAAGTTAATTCAATCAAAGGTGAAGGCCGAAAACTCCTCTAAATACCGAGGAATTACTATTGCTTAAGACTTAAACTGGAAAGAACACGTAGATAATGTCGTGGGAAAGGCGAATCAGAGACTGCGTTTTATTGCCAGAACCCTTAAAAGATGAAACAATACTACTAAAGAAACCGCATACAATACGATTGTCCGTCCTTGTTTGCAGTATTGCTACCCAGGGTGGGTTCCTTATCACGTGGGTTTGACGGAGGACATCGAAAGAGTCCAAAGAAGGGCAGCTCGTTTTGTACTGTCACAGTACATGGATGACAGCTTTACGGAAATGATAAAGGACCTGGGATGGCAATCCTTACAACAACGGCGCTTATCGCTGCGGCGTGTACTACTTACGAAACTCCAACATTCTCCTCCGAATGTCAAAATATATTGTTGACTCCCACTTACATAGGCAGAAAAGACCATCACAATAAAATACGAGAAATGGAGAGATTCAGGTGTTAATTCTTGCCGGCCGCGGTGGCCGAGGAGACTAAGGCGCTTCAGTCACGGTCTGCAAAGCCACTACGGTCGGGGGTTCGAATCCCCCCTCGGGCATGGATATTTGTGCCGTCCTTAGTTGTAGGTAGTTCATAAGTAGTTTGTAAGTTTAGGGACTGATGACCCCGTAGTTAAGTCCCTTAAGCTTAACAAACATTTGAACATTTGAACATTTGTTAATTCTTCCCGCACGCTATTCGAGAGTGCAATGGGCGATAAAGAGTATAAAGGTGGTTCGATGAACCCTCTGCCAGGCACTTAAATGTGATTTGCGGAGTATCTCATGTAGATCAATTAATCGGATCGTTGTGTTATTCTTAAACCCCGTAGATATACCAAAACAACTTAACGACGATAGCTCTAAAAATGTGACATATATTTAACGACGAAACAACCCCTATAGAAAGGAGAGAGACGAAGATTTTGCTTCGTAAAGATGATAAAGTGAGTACGAGTGGAAGTCACAGTTAAATTTGTCAGAAGTGCCTCGGACACGATGTACGGTTGTAGCTGGAAGTCCTCGGCTGCATCAGGCACGTGGTTGACCGCATTTTCCGCGCAGACGACTGCCCCCCCCCCCCCTCCCATCTGGCGTGCAGCTCCCTTATGGAGACGAGTTATTTCGCCCTGTTAGAAGCGCACGGCCCGCAGCTAAACAGCACGCCACCCGTAAGCGGCAGGTAACGGTGTTCCGAGAATCCCCTGCTGGTAGCACGCTTATTGCCACGACGGCGCGGCGGTGCATAACGAAGTGCTCGTTCCGCTTAACAAGCTGTGCACCGCAATGAAACAGAAACTTGCTCTGCATGCGCTACAGATTTCATTAATATGTGCGCGGGCGCCGTAAGGAAATGCCACGTCTGCGTGGGAAGCATAATTTCGGTGAATGTTATACAAACAATGAACCCCGTCCGCTCTTCGCTCCTTATGGCTTTTTGTTTCTGTGTTTCATAAGCACTACAATTAAAAGTGTTTGTGATGTAATGTTTGTGTTTAAACTTGTAACATTGATGGTGGTCAGACCGAGGAAGGGGTGTAGAGGATGAAGGGAAGAGGCGGAAGTGATAGAGGTAACTAATGCCCTTTTTATGAAAAAATTTTACCAGATTCGAAAAATTTAATATTTTCATTTAAATTTCATTATTATGTGGGAACGTCACAATGAATGTTAAATTCAGGATTATATTTAAACAGAAATATATCTTTAAAAAGTATACTACTAGTTAAAGTTAAAAAACATTAACAAAAACAGTTTTTTTAGAATTTTTTGTATTGGTAATAAGGTTCCTGCCCGTTAGTGAGAAACGTTCTTGAAAGTGTGCTGGTATTGCTACAAGTGTGCTAACGGATACTTTCAATGCTTTCCAAACTTTCCCTCATAGCGACACCCTTTTATAGCTTACAGTTTTGCGCGACACCCTTTCACAAATATAAATACATATAGTAGAATTTAGATAGTTCTTGGGGGGGGGGGGGACGGAAAAAAGTATCGCTTAAATGTAGTTTGTAAACGAAAGGTAAATCCTCGTACACATTGACATGTTTAATGTTGATACTGACTGCAGCAATTACGTACACTGATCGCAAGAAAGGAAACATTAGGAACTACGGAGATGTACAACAGAGTAACACCGCAGACAATGCCTAACTCACACAGTAATACTTGCTTCTTCTACATGTCACCCAACTTCCGAAACACGAAAAGCCGGCCGCGGTGGCCGAGGAGACTGAGGCGCTTCAGTCACGGTCTGCACGGCCACTACGGTCGGGGGTTCGAATCCCCCCTCGGGCATGCATATTTGTGCCGTCCTAGTTCGTAAGTAGTTCATAAGTAGTTTGTAAGTTTAGGGACTGATGACCCCGTAGTTAAGTCCCATAAGATTTACAAACATTTGAACATTTGAAACACGAAAACTGAATTTCGGAAACCGTTTCTCGCTGTCGTGTGTACATGTCAGGGCCAGATACGGTTTTGCTGGATCGACTGAAAACGGCATCTGGAAATTAGCTACTCGTATTTCTGATTTAGACAGCACAATGGCTTTTCCCTGTCAGTTCAATGTTATCACACGAGCACGCAATTAATGTGCACTGATCATTTCTTTAATACGTGATCTGTGATGCACTGAATGAAGAGAAGGAGTATTAGCTTGCAGTCGAGTCTTCAGGGTAGTATGAAGAGAATGATATTTTGTGTTATTTTATGAAAAGTTTTGTTTTGTTTTGTTTAAAGTCTAATTGATAGTCTCGCGACACCCTTGAAACACCCCCAGGGTGTCGCGACACCCAGTTTGGAAAGCTCTGCACTACGTAGACACCAGTACATCTTGCAAAGCATGTTGTTACGACAGATGAATACAATTTTGAATATTACAAGATTTTTTTTTCTTTTACAGTGAGCTTAGTGTAATCCTGTAATCCTTTCCCCTCCCCCACCCATATCCACAAATACGTTGCAATTGCCTGAATTAAATTACAAGACATTTAATATCTACGAAATAGGGGAAATCTTAAAATTACTATTAAAGATATTAAACTGAAGTAGAAGCATCAACTAGCAATCAACTAACAATAGCATACAAAAATTGGGGTCTGAAGATTAATTATCAAAAAACAGAATGCTTGAGTAATGATCCACTTGAAAGAAAGTAAAAAAATTAACACTTTCTGTTATTTGGGGTTCATTTTAGAAACTGAGGGAAAATCCGACTCAGAAATTATCAGTGGACGAAAGGTCATGGGGATGTTCAACTCAGTCCTATGGAGCAGAAATGTAGTGAACATAACAATAAATAAATAAATAAAAATAAATAAAACATATATAAACCTATATTTGAGAGTGTAGTTATGTACGGAGCGGAAACCTGGACCATTAACCTGAAGCACACTCAGAAACTACAAGCTTTAGAGATGGATTTCTAGAGAAGATCGGCCAGAATTTCCAGGAAAGAAAAAAGAAGAAACGCCAAAGTAATAAAGAGGATGGAAATAAAAGAAAGAACAGATGAAGCGATGGATAGAAATAAATTACGGTGGTACGGGGATGTACGAAGAATGGAGGACACAAGAATAACGAAACTGGCACTGGAGTGGAAAGCTGAGGGGAGAAGAAGGAGAGGACGACCTGTGACCACCTGGATCCAAAATCTACAGCACACAATGAGAAGACAGGGCGCAGAAGAAGAGGACACACAAGATCGAGACACCTGGAGGAATATACTGAATAATTTGTGTAAAACATTATGTACTAGGAGTATTCATTTCTGGGCAAATTATTATGTTGGAGGTAAACCTCTGTAATAAAAAAATCTCAATAAATAATAATAAAAGATGCATTGAATTAAATATTATGCCATGGTCGGGATTCGAACCCGGAATCTCCTGCTAACAACGCAGACGCTATAACCACTAGGCCACCGGGACTTAATGGATATGGTGACTGAACGGACGGTCATAAGACAGGTCCTCTCCCCTCCACTACAAAAACTTCAACTCTGCCTCATGTTCCATTATAAATACGTATAAAATTGCCAAAGATCTCCAACAGCGGAATAGCACCCCAGCAAAGAACGTTAAGGGGAAATCCTACCTTATACCTCAGGCGCAGGTGATATATAAATATCAAATAAAGAATGTCCACATACATATTTTGTCTCGATATATATCAAATATATTAAACTGAAATACGAAATAAACAATGTCCAGAGGCATATTTTGTCTCGATATCGATTTAATAGACATCGAGACCAAATATGTCTCCGGACATTGTTTACTTCATATTCATAAATCGCCTGTGTCTGCGGCATAAGGCAGGATCGTTCCTGTCAACGTTCTTTGCTGGGTTGCTATTCCGGTGTCGGACAGCTTCGGTAACATTGATACGTATTTATAATTCAGTTTAATATCTTTAATAGATATCGAGACAAAATATTTCTCTGGACATCGTTTATTTGATATCTTTATATTACTTTGCACCTGTACACCGGTAAAGTTAACCAGACTGTTTGTAAAACACGGTAAATTCCCGTAGAATGGCAAAAGTGTCAGCAAAATTATCATAAGATCAATTGCAAAACAAATTTCATATATCCATGGTGCGAAAATTATCAGTCGATCCTAAACAATGAGAACTGTGGAATCGTGCACATAAATACCAAAGGTACTTTGCTAAACTTCATTTATAAGCTACATCGATTATCTTCCAAATTCAAGAAAAATACTAGGAATTACAGACTTTAATTTGAAAGAACAGATAATTAATTGCGTGGGAAGGAGGAATCAAAAATTAAACGAAGAATCAGAATTACTTAAGAGATTGCCTACAGTGCCTTGGTCCTTCCTCTTTCGGAGTATTGCTGCCCAGTGTTGGTTGCTTGTCAAGTAGGATTAACTGAGGATATCAAAGACTACACAGAAGGGTCGCTCGTTTTGTATCTTTCTCTTACGACATACATATAGCACAAAATGTAATGAAAGTTTCTTGTTTTTTTTTTTTATTTATTTATTTATTTTTTTTTTTTTTTTTTTTTTTTTTCAATTATCTGCATGTGAGATTTGCCTTCCTGCAAACGGAAGGTTATTTTGGAAAATATTTTCAATTTTCGTAATCCACCCTGAGTTTGACTTTAAAAACTGAGATAAAATTAATTTCTGGATTAGTATGACTGTAAAGGCTGCAAATAGAAGCTGCATCACCATTTCTTCGAACTGGTCTTCCGCTGAATATTGCGACAGTGATTAGCGTAATCGTTGGAAGCTACGTGAACGATTTTTGGAAAATATATTCCCGGCTAGCTTATTGATTTATTGTTAGTAAAATGAAAACTGGTGACGAATTCAGGATCGCTAGAAGTATTTCATGAAACTCAAAAATTTGACATAAGTTTTAATGGTAATGGTACTTTCAACAATTCGTGTCGCCCTCCTTAACATCACGAAAGCGTACACCTGAAAATTAAAATGAATACTTTGAAATTTATAAATAGGGTGGAGGAATGACCATTAAATAGTTTCAACACGATTGTGAAATGAAAGTGAGTAACTATTCAATAAAATGGAAGCAGTCATGAACAATACAGAAACTTACGTCTGAACACAGCGAGTCGAGAACGGAGACTAATCTAAACATTGCTAATCTGATAATAGTTTGGTGAAAATTATTTATCTTATACAGAAGCAATTAATATTCACAATTTTTATTAATTTTCACCAAAGTAATAATTATCGCGATACAGGTGAGAAAATGTCATGGTAACGATACCCGAGTTGAGGTAAGAATCATTATGACAATGGTGTTTTTCGTTGGGGCGAGATTACCTTAGGGAATTTTGATGCTCCTCAAAATTCGAAAATATATTGTCAAAATAATAGAAGTAAGAGCTCGAAGAGATTTTGCAGGTTCTTATTCCTGCGTGCTATTGGAGGATGGAACGGTACCTAAACAGTATGAAAGTGCTTCGTTGAATCCTTTTGCCATGCACTTCGGTGTCATTTTCAGAGTAGCCGTGCACACATGGATGTAGAATTGCATAAAAAATCTCACGGAACTAAAGCTTGGCAACGGAACTAAATACTTAGAGATTGCAAGTACGTTTAAATTTCATTTGAACTATCACATAGATAAAAACTGTAGGGAGGGGGTATTCGTTTTGTAGACAGAACCAGCAAAAAATCTCCTAACAGGCTGCCTACACAACGCTGCTTGAATATTGTTGCATGGTATGGGAATCCTTACCAGATAGGAGTGACAGAGAGCATCCAGATAGAAGAAAGAAGGGCTGCTCATTTTGTACTATCGCGATGATGGGGAGAGAGTGTGCCGGAAAAAAATACACAAATTGGAGTGGAAATTAATATAAAGTTTAATTGAAATTACATAAATCGATTTCAGGAATGAGAAAAATGTTTGTTGCCAGACAGCTACATAAACAGAAATGACCAGTGTATTAAAATAAGAGAAATCAGGGCTCGTGCACCAAGAGTTAAATGTTGGTTTTTAGATAGCGAAAAGGTAGATAAATATTCTGATAGAAGTTCTATGAACGCTCTGAGGGATACTTAAGTGTGCATGGCAGAGTAATTATCCGGACAAGGATGTACCAGGTGCACCCAGAAAGTAAGCTTCCCGATCTTGTTTCCTTTAAAGTAGACGTAAAGTCTATAACTTTTTTACGTTTTTTTTAAATATAATTATAGTTTGATCTGAAGAAGAAATCTAAACATTTTGTCTGAATTAGGAACAAATGTCTGCGGTATGTTGTACACAATGACAGATTTTTATATAATTATCACGTCACATTTTCTTTGTTTTGTGAAGTTTTTAATAGTGACCGAAGTTTCCCTGGAGATGGGGCAACATCGGCCACGAACGAAATGTTATGGAAATACGAAGATACACGCGCCTGCATTATCTTCGGCCACCTGACATTAATGCTACAATATTGGAGAATCTTCCTCAAAATTGTCTTGGACTCATTCTCTGACCTACTCTTTTAAAGGCAAATTTTCTTCGAAAATGGGCACAGTAGTCCACTCCATAACGAAGAAGTTTTCTACTAAAAAGTCTCAACTCCATTGGTGTTAAAGAAAGCCACCATTGACCACATTTGGTAAGATCCGGAACCATAACATCTATTTCGAAGTAAAATAAATAATTAAGTTCTATTGTCGTCGTCATAGGTGAAGTAAAAATAACGAAGATAAAATTAATCAACCTCATTCATTTATGTTTTCTTTTTTTATGAATTTATTTATTTATTTGTCCTCCAGATTAGTTATTGATACTGCAATCAGTTCAGAGGTATTTCGTATCGTATCAATAATCTTCTTTTTTAAATCTCCCTTGAAGCATTTGTAATTATACCTGTTTGTAATTACAACATGCACGCCCACATAACATTTTATTGTGTATTTTTGTCATAGTCGAAGTTACTCTGAAAATTCACACTCAAGCTATTAGATTAATTCTGCAAAACATTAATAGTTGCTCAAATATATTTTTGTATATCAATATTAAGAAATATTTACGTAATAGACCTGTTGACAAACTAAAGGCTTACAGCACCAAGATTTCGTTTTCAAAGTACAAACGACGCTATTCTGCACCGACTCGAAATCAGCAATCAGTGGCAGGTATTTTTCGGGCGGAAGGGTAAGTGAGACACTGAGGTTCTCAAAAACCTCTGTCGAATATACGTTACAACCGTCGAAGTAGTACAGCCATTGAGGCACTAGATGGCAGAAGCAAAAAATAAATAAATAACTTGACAGTCCAGGAGCAGATGGATGGATGGATGCTTAGGGTTTAACGTCCCGTCGACAGCTTGGCCATTAGAGACGGAGCTAACGCTCGGAGTTTTTGGGTTAGGATGAGGAAGGAAATCGGCCGTGCCCTTTGAAAGGAACCATCCCGGCATATGCCTGGAGTGATTTAGGGAAATCACGGAAAACCTAAATCTGGATGGCCGGAGGTGGATTTGAACCACCATCCTCCCGAATGCGAGTCCAGTGTGTTACCACTGCGCCACCTCGCTCGGTTCCAGGAGCAGAATTTGCCCCAGTTGGACGAAGTAAGTTTATGGTTCACGGAATTTAGTCGGAAAATCAAGTGACGACCGTACGGTTCCAGCCAAGTGCCAATACCGCGGTGTCAGTGCCCCGAATTGGCGTCTCTTACTTATTCTTCAGCTGCATGGGATGTTATGTGATTAATAATGTTCCTCACTGCAAAATAAATAAATAAATAAATAAATAAAATCGAACACCGACATTCGTCGTGAGTTCATGTCAGGTTAAAGGGCAGAACATCACGAGCGAACGGACGATGCGTCGTTGCTGTAGGCATTATACCTGAAGGCCGTCAGTGTCCATGATGAAGAGCACAGTTGCGACTGTCCCTCATCAATGATCACCGAGATGGTGCGGCAGCACATCGTGGAGAACCGTCGTTTCAGAGCTATGGACCTCAGCAGCCATTTTCACGGGACATCACGATCATTGTTGCGTGAAATAGTCACCAAAACATATGCTGTTCAAGAAACCTGATACCCAAGCACAAAGCAAAACGGTTTGGAGTAGCACTGATATGTCTGTACAGCTATCATTACACGCTGACTACTCGTGGGTTACTCACTTTAGCCCGGAAACCAAGTAGGAGTCACAGCTTTGGGGTCACAGTGGACCTGCGGTTGAGACGCAACCTTTGTCGGTGATAAATGTGATTAGCGCCGTGTTATGTTGCAGGTACTGCTTTGCACTCTATGACTTTATAACACCTCTCTTTCCTGACGGTCAGTTATTTGTTAAAGAACCGTGATTAGTGTTTATAAACAATTTGGGTAAGGCTACCTTTTCCGAATTATTGTGCTTAAAAAAGACCGATAGTAAGGGAGAGTTGCCACAACGAATTATCGTAACAAATAATCCGTTCCTCCTACGCTGCTCTATTGAAATGGACCAGTTGAAAGTTGGAACAATTAGCGTCAAACACGTATGTACTGAAGTACCTAGGAAAATGGAGCACACAGTAAGTACACAAATATTGATAATGCAATTAATTTAGAAACGGTTAAATACGGTCGCTAGCCCAGAAGGACACTATCTGTGGATTATGAAATTAATGAACTACTAGCCTCTTTGTTAGGTGTGACACAACAGAAGGTTGTGACATACAAGTTCCACAGTATTCTTTCTACGAAATTAATGAAGTGTGATTTGCTGACTTCAAATGAAATTAAAGTTAAATTAAATTTTGAAATTAGACCTAACTAGTGATAAATATTTTGACTGATTGATTGGAGTTAAGTAATGCACCCAAAAACTGACGTCACCTCAGATTAGTACTTACTCACCTGTATCATTTTCCCTCATTAGCAGGAAAACATTTGAAATAACTTTGATTAACTTGCACTTAAATTAATACTGAACTCCCAAACAATTGGTCAAAGCCAGTGCAATGGAATCTCTACACGTGAACAACGCCGAAATACCAACCAACCATCAGGAGAACACACAATCAAAAACAATACAGAACATTACAAAATTAATACTATTAATTTTATGTTTTATCTTTCAGTTTTCATTAGTGCCAGCCTCCAGTAACAACAAAGCTATATTTTTAATCTTTCATTAAATATTAGTCTATTATTGCATCACCTAACTAACTGGGTCACACAAGGAAAATGACCTTGAAAAATTAAGTTTTACTGGCTTGGCACTTGAAATAATTATTTTGTTTTAGTAATCACACTCGGTTTTCACTTGGGATAATGAACGTCTAATTAACTTCAAATTATCGTTATTATTTCAGTAACTAGACATAAGTGTTCTGGGTAAACACCCATGTTATCCAGAAATTCGGCTGGGGATGATTGATTATCAGACATACAATCTGTATCAGCGATGTCCATCGTTTCTTGCACATCAAGAAATTTCTGTCCTCTAGCCAATATTTTCACAACGACGAAGATCCAAAGGTGACTATACCACGTTGTCTCCATTCACAGGCAGCAGATTACTATCACACAGGAATACAAAACATCGCCCCACAATGTGACACGTGTCTCATTTTGGTGACTATGTCGAAGAATAGCTCATTAAAATACTTAATCTAACTTAAAAAAAGAAAAAAGAAAAATAATATTGAAAAAGAAAAAAGGGAAACCTATTTTATGCGATTCGTATACGTAGGTGTTGTTATTAGTAATTAGTACGTTTTCCCCGGATCTAAACAGTATTTTTATTTCTTAACTTCAGGTATGTTAAGTGTTGGTGCATGTGAATATACATAACCAATTATCAGATATTTTGTATAGCTGTCAAGAAGCGAATGATGATTCGCACGTCGAACGAATTTTTGTCGAAATGATTCCACGCTTTGCGACAGGAATCAGCCAGTAAGTTGCGTAATTTTATTACCCAGCAGCCGTTTATGCAGAAACTCGCTCGCTCGGATATTTTAAAGCCATGTGTCACATTCATGTTTACTAAAAAAACATAAAAAAGCCTGCGGTTATGAACAGTGGTTTGCATTAATGCCGTCGCTTGCACCTGCACCGTCCAACATTCAGAGCGTTTATTAAATGGAAGTAGCTCTGACATGAAAATTCAACACATTAATTTTACGAAAACTTTAATTGTACGTGTTACGGAGTGTCTCTATAATTTTTTTCCCTGCTGCTAACAGGAAACATGTAAAGCGAGTTTTGTGCTGCAATTTAGAATATATTAATATCAATTAATTGTGTACGGTCAGACAGATTTGCATGATTCACTAGTGGAACAGCTTGACATTTATGGTATAGGAATTCAGCAAATATTATTCACGTATTTCAGAAAGGCCTACGGTAGCACACGCCGAGAACCACTCCTAAGTATAATGAAGGAATTTGAAATACTGTCAAAGTTAACAAGATTAATTACTATCTGTATAGATGTAATATTTTCCAGTATTAAGACACCAGTTAGAGAAACTGAAAATTTTAATGTGCTCATGCTGAGACAAAGGAATCCAATGTAACTAATTTTATTTTAACCTTCTCTTGGAGAATATTGATAGAGAATTTAATAAAACTAGTTGACAAGAGATCTAAAAGCAGGACTTCACTTGCCTATGCAAATATTGCATTAATAAGCAGCTCCAAATTTTAATTAACAAAAATTATACAAAATTATTACAAAATAACTGAAAGAAACCGGATTACAAGTAAACTAAGGAAAGATACAATATTTTATCATTAGTAAGAAAATTTTAAGTGACGCATCGTTTATTATAGAAGGATTCACTTTCAAGTCAGTGAACCACATCAAGTATATGAGGAGTCTGTTTAGTAGTAACAACAGGAACTTACATAGAAATAAATGCTAGTTTAGCACGAGTAAATAAAACACTTTACAGTTTTATCAAGTTCTTAAAGAAAAAACGATTTAGATTAAAATATGAAGAAAAACTGTTGGTATTCGAAATAAAAGTACGAAGAGAAATTTTTGGGCCAGTGTATGACGAAAATAACATCGAATGAAGGATAAGAGAAGGAAGAACTTCTGTAGTCATGTCTAAGTTCATGAACCACGGGCAATGTATGAGTGGTCACGTAAGTGGTACTGATAGTCGGGATAGCAGTTACTTTGGAATAATGTTGGGCACCTCAGACGTATTCTGAGTCGTGGCACCCTTTGAGATCAGACGGCAAAGGCTACCAAATCCACCATTTAGTTCCTCTGCATCCCAGGCACTTCAATATGATGCTGGCAACAATAAGAGCAAAATGCCTCGGACCTTTAGAGGTGACTGAATCCAACCTCTAATTGACAGACCAGGGACTCCTCCGATACGACTTGGCAAACGATCTGGAATGAGATGGGGAGCTATTAATATCAATGGAGATTACACTGGGAAGAAGGTAGAGCTGGCGGAGGCTTCAAATAAGATGGGGTTAGATGTTTTAGCTGTTAGTGACGTCAGAGTAAGGGGAGAGAAAGAGGACGAAGTCGGAGATTCCATATCTACCAGTCAGGAGTCAAAGTAGGAAGAGCACAGTGGGGTGTAGGGTTTTACATAAGGAAAGCAATCGAACGCAGCATAATTGCAATAAGGTATGTAAATGAACGACTGATGTGGATAGATTTGGCCATCTCCAGCAAGAAAATTAGGATTGTGTCAGTGTATTCACCCTGTGAAGGGATAGATCAAGATGAGATGGACAGATTTTACAATGCACTCTCTGATGCAGTTGTTAGAGTGAAGGATAAGGACAGTGTTTTCTCATGGTTGACTTCAGCGCCAGAGTAGGAAATCTAACAGAAAGGTATGAAAAGTTTATGGGTAAGTTCGGAGAAGATATGGAGACCAACAGAAGCTATTGGGACAGATATGTCATTGAGTATATAATAACATATCAGGAATTCAGGAAAGTAGTTAAAGACACGCGTGTTTTCAGAGGGTTCTTTGGAGATACTTATGATTATTTAATCTGCTGTGAAATTGGTTTTGTGAGGCAAAAAGAGCAGGACGTCAGGTCCGTATGTAGAAGGACAAGAGTGGAGAAGCGTCAGGACAAGGAAATTAGGCACAAATACATAACAATGATGTCAAAAAGGTATCAGTTAGTTAAATGTAATTTATTGTCGTTGGAAGAGGAATGGGTAAAACTACTAGAAGTGGCTACAGAATGTCTTGGAGCACTAATGTGTAAAGATAGGAAGAAGCAGACGGCTAGGTGGAATGACTCAGTCAAGGCAGCATGTAAAAAGAAAAGTAAGACATTTCAAAAATGGCTCCATACTGCAAAATTAGGCAGACGGAGAAAGATATATTGAAGAAAGAAGCAAAGCCAAACAGATAATTACAAAATACAAGCAGAAATCAACTTTGTAAATAAACTAGAAACTATGAGTAAAACCGCGGGAAAACTACAGTGGAGCATAATTAGCAATCTTCGAAAGGGGGGGACGAAGGAATTAACCAGTGTTTTGGATAGGGCAGGAAAGCTGCTAGTGAATCCAGTTGTTGCCTTAGGCAGATGGAGGGAATATTTTGAAGAACTATTCAGTGTGGTTGAGTCGTTCAATGGTGTGCCACATTTTGAGGTAGAATGGGATATGAACGATGACGGAAATAGGATCACGTTTGAGGAAGTGTAGAATGGTCAATAGATTGCAGTACAATGAAGCGGCTGGGGCGGATGAAATTTATCCGGAACAACGCAAATGCAGTGGAATTTCAGGTCTCAAACGGTTACACAGGATAACTGAAAAGGCGTGGGGCTCGAGACAGGTTCCGTCTGACTGGACGAAAGCGGTAATCACGACAAGTTTCAAACTTGGAAAGATTGTAACAATTATCGACGTATCTCTTTCAAATGTTCAAATGTTTGTGAATCTAAGGGAGTTAACTATGTTGGACATCAGTCCCTAGGCTTACTTAAACTAACTTACAGTAAATTATGCTAAGGACAACACAAACACCCATGCCCGAAAGAGTACTTGACCCTCCAACGGCGAGCAACTGTCGATCCTCAACAAGGCTCCTTAGAACGCTTGGCCACTCCACCGCAAGTATCTCTTAATTAGAGTTGTGGGAGAAGTATTCTCAGGTATTGTTGAAAGGAGAGTGCAAGTATTAGTTAAAAATGGATGAAAATCAGTTAGAGGTTGTCAGGACCAGATATCTAGCTTGCACACCGAGCGAAGTGGCGCAGTGGTAACACACTGGATTCGCATTCGGAAGGATGGTGGTTCAAATCCACCTCCGGCCATCAAGATTTCGGTTTTCCACGATTTCCCTACATCACTCCAGGCAAATGCCGGGATGGTTCCTTTGAAAGGACACAGCCAACTTCCTTCCACATCCTTACCCAAACATTCCAAGCGTAAGCTCTGTCTCTAATGACCATGCTGTCGACGGGACGTTAAAATCCAAACTTCCTTCCTTCCTTCTAGCTTACAGCAGATAATGGAGACGTGCTATCAGTGGAACAAGAAATTGTATCTTTGTTTTATAGATCCAGAAAAGGCTTATGACCGTGTTGCTAGGAGGAAGCTGTTAACCTACAAGTTTAGGAGGCCATCGTCTGAAGGCAGTTAAGGGCCTTTAAGTAGACTGTCAGGCATCAGTTAGACAGCAAATTACGTTAGAGTTTCAGGGGTAAGACAAGGTTGTAACCTGTCACCACTGTTGCTCATACTATTCGTGGATCATAAGGGTTATGATATGATGATCAATAGCTCGAAAAAAAAAAAACTAATTTCTATGGGAATTAGATTTAAACAGATTGAGTGCCAAATAGGAGGAACAAAGAATAGGTAGGTGCCTAGGATGTATTTTCTCAGAGGATGGCAACATAGTGAAAGAAATTGAATCATGGTGTAGCAAACCTAATGCAGTGAGTGTTCAGCTAATATCTGCTCTCTTCTGCAAGAAGGAATTAAGTACCAAGACTACGTTAGCGGTACACCAACAGGCTGAGATGGTGTGGTCATGTTACACACATGGGAGAAGCAAGGTTCCCAAGACAGTCATGAGCTCGGCAGCGCGGTGTAAGAGGAGACGATGAAGACCAAGGAGAAAGTACTGAGATTCGGTGATGAATTATTTTGAAGTAAAAGGTGTAACGGCAGAAGTGGCAACAATGTTAGCACTGAATAGGCAATCATGGAGGAATTTTATAAGGAGTACTATGCTCCAGACTGAAAGCTGAAAGGCATAATTAGTCTCTAATGATGATGATGATGATGATTGCACATCATACCCTAACGTTCTTCAGTTACTAAAAACGTGATGGGCGGGCTACATAGTAAGAATGGCAGAAAGCAGACTTTAGAAAAGTTGTGCAGGACAGTATTTGAAATCAAAGGAAGAGCCGTAACGAGGTTGCAAGATAATATCCGGGAGGACACAGCGAGAATGAACATCAGTGGTACTGAGTGGACAAGCAGAGGGTGCAACAGAAATGATTGGGATAGGCTCGTGGTGCAGACATATGTTCAGGAATGCCTTTGCCACATGTGAAAAAAAGACAAAACATATAACACTTTATTGTTTGAAAACATCGTACATCTACCGAAATATGTGCTTGTCAACTTATCAGACCATTAAGTTGCGGGCCTGTAGTAGCGCAAATTCCACTTCTCCTACAAACATTTCTGTCGCTTATCTCCCGGCCATCGCCGGAGTGAGTCCCAAAACTTACTCTGACGGCCGCACAAAATAAACTTCTTCAAATTATATTTCGGCAGTGTATCGTTCGCCATTTTCATAGTGAATCACATACGCAGTTCACGTCAGTGCGGCCTGCTACATCACCGCCTCCGCCTGTAATCATGGTGGTGTCAATCTGAAGATGGTCTGCAACAGACCGAAACTGCTTATGAAATACAAATAACAAGTGTACAGTTTCTAATTGTAATTATTATGTTTAACTGTGTGGTGATCCTGGGTGCATAGTTGTTGAGTTCCGCTATAGCGTTTAGAAATATAGGATCCTCATGAATAGGTCAGTCGGGCAACACATACAGGAAGCGGCTACTAGGTAGTGCAGTACGTGTAGAGTTCTCATGTCTTTTTTTCTTTTTTTTTTGGGGGGGGGGGGGGTAGATAAATACCTGTACAACAACCATGAGAGCAATAATCTGTGTATAGACTTGGCAAAAAATCCTAAAAATATTGCTCCTACATCAAATCGGTAAACGGGCTGAAACGCATACTCTCTGCAATCATAATGGTGTCGAAACAGAGGATGATACACAAAATACCGAAATATTAAATGTCTTTCCAAACCTGCTTCACAGAGGAAGATTGTAAGGTGGTTTCTTCTTTAAATCATCGTACGAACGACAAAATGGTAGACATTGGAATGTCATATGCATAGAAAAGCAACTGAAATCGCTAAACAGAGATAAGGCTGCTGGACCTGATGGGATAACAATTCGATTTTACACAGAGAATGCAAAGGAACTCCACCCTCGTGTATCATCAGTGTACCGAGGTTTCTAGAGGAGCGAAACGTTCGTAAGGATTGGAAGAAACCACATGTCATCCTTGTTTACAAGAAGGGTCGCCGATCAGATGTGCAAAACCGTAAGCGTAAATCTCTGCCACCAGACAGTTGAAGAATTTGGAACACATTTTATGTTCGAAATTTATGGCATGTCTGAAGACTGGAAGCAGAGGGTGCAACAGAAACGAGTGGGATAGGCTCGTGGTGCAGTCGTATGTTCAGGAAGGCCTTTGCCACATGTGAAAAAAAGACAAAATACATAACACTTTATTGAATGAAAACATCGTACATCTACCGAAATATATGCTTGTCAACTTACCAGGTCATTAATTTGCGGGCCTATAGTGGCGCAAATTCCACTTCTCCGACAAACATTTCTGTCCCTTATCTCCCGGCCATCGCCGGAGTGAGTACCAAAACTTACTATGACGGCCGCACAAAATAAACTTCTTCAGTTTCGGCAGTGTATCGTTCGCCATTTTCATAGTGAATCACATATGCAGTTCAAGTCTGTGCAGCCTGCTGCATCACCGCCTCCGAATCAACATGGTCTCAGAAAGCAGCGATAATGTGAAACAAAACTCGCAATATTCACTCGCGAGATTCAACGGGCAACTGACACACGATCACTGGATTGCCGTGTTTGTTGGCTTCTGCAAGGCGTTCTATACCGTTCCGCACCATCGCCTGATGAACAAAGTGACAGCATACTGAATATCACAACCAGCCATGTGACAGGATAGCTAGCTAACAGAACGTAGCTAACAGAACGTAGCTTGTCATTTTTAGACGACAGAAATCCTCAGGCTTTAAAGTGATCTCGAGAGTGCCCCATGGAAGGGTGATAGGACCGTTACTTTTCACAGTATGTATAAATGAAGTCGTAGTAAACATCGAATAAGTCTTTTTGTGAATAATTCTGTAGATTAGCGAGAAGTCATAGCACTGGAAAAAGCTAGCGAAACGCAGCATATCAACACGTGGTGCAGGAGTGACAATTGAGCCTCGATATAAGCACGTTTATGGAGCTGTCTTTACAAAGAAAGTTTTTTTTTATTATATAACCACGCTAAAGGAGGGCAATTACGGGATGCAGTTACTTCCAAAAACATCGGGTAGTAGGCATAAGTGGCGATTTGAAATGGTTCAACCCTATAAAAACTATCAAGGCGAAATTGGTTACTAAACTGTTGTTCGGCCAGTGATTGAGTATCATACACTACTGTGGGATCCTTATTAGGTGGGGTTGGACGACGAAATTAAAAGAGTCAACGGAGAGCAGCACGTTTTGTTACGGGCTCATTTGGTAAGCGCGAGAGCGACACAGACATGATCAGCATCGGTGCGGACTTCTGTCGAAGTTCGAGAGCGTACTTTTCATGAAGAGGCAAACACTGCATTGCTTCCTCCTACGTTTATCTCGCAAAGCGACGACAAAGATAAAAATTGAAGTAATTAGGGATCACAGGCTAGCTGTATACAGGCTATCGTTTTTCTCGTGAACCATACTCGACTGGAGTAGGAGAAATAGACAATGCCGCGCAAAGTACCCTCCGCCACAGATAGTAAGATGGATTTTGGAGTATGAATGTAGATAATGAAAATGAGATGAAAGAATCTGAGTAGTATTCTGATTTCATGGGTATAACAGAATAAGGAATACAATAAAAAAGTGTCATCTTTTTAAAATCTCCCGTTCTACATCTCTTAAATGTTCCACCATTTCATTTTGCTGAGGGTGAGTCTGATTTAGTTTAATTTTAATATTGAATATGGGGCAGAGGGATTTACTTTAATTTTTCTGAGTGAATATGCGAAATTATTTTTAGAGAATGTTATTTTCATTAGTTCGTTTAGATGGTGACTGTTCTTCTTCTTTCTTTTTTCATGAAAAACTTGCTTACATTTCTTTCTTTTTAATTGATTTCATATTACTTTGCCTTGATTCTGTTATGATAAACGTATGTATTTGGATTGAAAGAGTTTTCTACCTTTGTCTTTAAGCTTCTCATTTTTTATTGGTTTAAGAGCTACATTATTTTATTTGTTTAGTTAATTTTTTAAGAACCATACAATTAATAGAACAGTTGAATTTCTAATGTTTTTCTAAGCATTTGGTTTGTTAAGATAATTAAATTAGTTTTTAATTAGTGTATTTTTGAAATGTGTACTTTAGTTGAGACGTAAATGAAGTAAATCATGTTAATCTACGTCTACAGGGATACTATGAAAGTAAAACTGAAGTGCACGGCAGAGGGTTCATCGAACCTCTTTTATGATATTTCTCTACAGTTCAATTTACTAATAGTTCTAATGAAAAGGGAACATCTAAATCTGTTTTCTGATTTCTCGTGTTTTATTATGGTGGTCATGACTCCCTATGTTGGTGGGTGCTAACAGTTAATGTTCGCGTTCTGAAGAGACTGTTGGTGAATGAAATTTCGCAAATAGATCTGGGCGCAACACATAATGCCTTTCTTTCAATGATTTCCATCCCAACACATCATTTTCATGACACTCTCTCCTCTATATCGCAATAATGATCTGCCTTTCTCTGAACTTTCTCTAAATCGCCCGTCAGCTCCACCTGGTGTGGATTCCACAATGTGAAGCAGTTCACCAAAATAGGACGCACAAAAATGTAGTGTATGCAGTTTCTTTAGTAGAACTGTTCCATCTTCTAAGTTTTCTGCCAATGAAATGTACTCTTTTGTTCGCCTCCCTGGCAATATTTTCTATGTGTTCTTTGCATTTTAAGTCGTTCGTAATTGTTACTCTTAAGTATTTAGTATAATTGACGGCCTGTAGGTTTGATTGATTTATTGTGTAACTGATTTCTTTTGGTGGTCATATGGATGACCTAACACTCATCATTATTAAGGGTAAACTGCCAATTTTTGCACCATGAAGATATCTAGATCATTTTGCAGTTGCTTTAGATCTTCTGGTGACTTTATTAACCGATAAATGGCAATATCATCCTCGAACTGTCTAAGACAGCTACTTAGATTGTCTCTTAAGTCGTTTATAAAAGTAATGAACAGTTGGGGCCCTACAACACTTCCTTAGAGATGCCAGAAATCACAATTGTTTTACTCGACGACAGTTACAAGGTACTAAGTCCTTTCTGACAGTAAATCACGAATCTAATAGCACAACTGTGACGATATTCCATAAGCACGCAATTTGATTAGAAGACGCTCGTTAGGTGCAGCGTCAAATGCCTTGTGAAAATCTAGCAATTGGGAATATATTTGACATCCCTTATCGATAGTACTCATCACATCATGTGAGTAAAGAGCTAACTGTTTATCACAAGAACAATACTTTATGAATCCGTGTTGACTGTAGGACAATAGTTCGTTCTCTTTGAGGTAGTTCATAATATTTGAGGAAACTTTATTTTCTACATTCCTGCTACAAACCGACGTCAATGATATTGGCCTGTAATTTTGTGGATCACTCCTATTGCCTTTCTTGAATGTTGGACTGACTTTTTGCAACTTTCAAGTCTTTGGATACAGAAGGTTCATTAAGCAAACAGTTGTATATGATAGGTACAGAGGTATAGCTTCAGCATACTCTGAAGGGAACCTAATTCGTATACATTCAGGACCAGAAGACTTTCTTTTGTTAAGTGATTTAAGTTGTTTTAATAGTTCATGGATATCTACTTCTAAATTACGCATGGTGGAAGCTGTTCATGACAGGTATTCTGGAGTATTGGCTTCGTCTTCTCTAGTGAAGGAATTTCGGAAGGCAGTTCTGGTTTAGCAGAACTGTCATCAGTAGCATCACCATTTCTGTTGTTCAATGAAGATATTGATTGTGTTTTGCCGCTAGTATACTTTACATAAAACCAGAATTTCTTAGGATGTTCTAATATATTAAGGGAAGGGGTTTTGTTGTGGTAATTGTTGTGATCTTCTCTCATTGAGATTCGAACTAAATTTCTAGTTTTGAGTAAAAGATTGCCAGTCTTGTGACTTTTTTTGTGCATTTACATTTAGAATGCTTTTTCCATTACTTTTGTAACAGTGAGCTAACCTGTTTTGTACCATGGTGGGTCATCCCCCTATTTTGTTAATTTGTTTGGTATGAATCTGTCAAATGTTGTTGATATTATTTCTTTGAATGTAAGCCACATCTGATCTACACTCACATTCTTAGTTTCGAAAAACTGGAATTTCATTTGCCCTGTTGTGATATACGGTTCTTCTACTGGTCATTTTCCAATTCATGTTCATAAGCAAAGTACTATTACTATAATTCAAAATATAATTTGATTAATTTGAATAAAATTGAATTCCTCTAAATTTAGCTAAATTTAGTTTTGCTATAGAATGGTAAAATGATTAAAATTCTAACTGATATAATTAGCGTGCTAACATCTCTTAATTTACTAGGAACTGATCGTAAATTTGCGTAAGCATATAGAAAGTATCATTCACATTGTATATGTACTGGTGTTACTAGATGGTTAGTTGGAACAAAGTTATTTGGATGTCCTAGTAAATGAGGGTTAATTAGGTATAATATAATTCGTATTATTTTTCTAATTACAAATGTAATTTTGTCTTTCTACATAGAGTATGGGTGAAAAGGGATTTTGTCGATATTTCTATTTAATCCAATAGAACTATTTGATCCAGTTTGATGTAAGGAAAATAAATAGATTACAGCTATAGGATCAATTATAAATGGTAACACGAAATAAAATGTATACAATCAATTAAGTGTTGCTTTATCAAATGTGAATCCTCCTCATACTCATTGTACAATTTCTATTTGAATATAAGGTATAGCTGGTAAGAAATTTGTAATTACTCTAACTTCTGTCGACAAGGGAGAGCATATCCTATAAACACTCTTGCTGTTACTATTAATAGAATTACTGTTGCAATCATTCATGTATTTAAACATATGTATGATCCACAGTAGATTCCTCGTTCTATATGTAAGTACATGCAATAATTGATATTGATGGTCCATTTGCAAATAATGTTCGACTGATTCTACCATTATTTACATCTCAGCAACTGAGCGTTATTCTTATAAATGTTACTTCAATATTTGGTGTATAATGTATAGTTAACAATAATCCTGTTATGATTTGAATTATTAAACATAATCCTAATAATGAACCAAGATTTCATCAAATTGAATTTTTTTTGCTGATGGTAAGTCAATTAATGAATTATTAATAATTGTAATTATTGTTTTTAATTATAATGGTATTATAATAAACTTGTAGAACACACACAAAATTATGTTTTTTTAATTTATTTGATAATTTTCTACCAAGAAGCGACGGAAGAATCGGTGAAAATGATATATTATTATTATTATTATTTTGCCTAGCAAGAGTTTTGTGACACACTAGCTATTGTGGACGTTTGTCTGTGAGTGAAGAGATACAGTTCATCTAAAGAAGCAGGCAATGCACATTATCTATGTTATTATAACAACACATTACCGAGAACTGACCGAGCGCGTCTGTTTACCGCCGAGTACTAGCTTGCGTGACGTCAGCTTTCCCCATGCCGCCAAGATCATGGCCACAGAAAGAAGGATACTGCGCCATGCTACCAGGATGAATCCCAGAGCAAGAACAGCAGAGTATATAAATACACCAGTACAGACCCGATCAAAACCAGGTGGATTGAATTAGCTGCAAAAATTGGAGTAAATAGGTTCCAACACAGTACTGAAACAACTGATCTAATGAAAAAATAACAACGCAGTTTCAACTACCCGAAGAAGCAATACCCTTTCCCTACAAAAGTCATCGAAACCTGCATGAAAATTACAGACACGCTATCAGCCACAACTCTCAGACCAGAAGCCACAGACGACGAATTGCTACAACATCTTAGAAACATAGAAGAAAAAGACCAAACAAGTGACAAGGAACAATAGAGACAGCACAAAAAATTCAAGAGACAACACAAGATCACAACAACCAACAAGCTTACCCGATCCTTGCTGAGGTTTTAGGGAGGTTTCCCTAAGCACTAGGGCAGATGCCAGGATCTTAACACCCTCCCACGCGAAAGAAAGCGATGTTAATGAGTAGATAGTCTAGAATAAGATCACACAGTATAAATAAATGGTACCCAAAGAGCATAAGATAATCGAACCTCTGCCAGGCACTTAAATGTGATTTGCAGAGTATCGATGTAGATGAATATAAGGGACCAAAGGGCAATAGGCCCTCCATGTGGCCGCCTCTCTCCATCAGGGAGAGGAATGAAAAAAATCACCATCATCATTAGAGACTCATATGCCTTTCAGCGTTCAGTCTGGAGCATAGTACCTCTAATAAAATTCCTCCATGAAAAAAAAAAAAAAAAAAAAAAACACCGCAGCTCCGAGTTGATGTGGTGAGCACTCGTGTGCGCTCCTGCTCACGGAGCAGCCTGTTGGAACAGCCTGTCGCACAGCGCTCCCGCGTCGAACATTTAAGTCTAGTCTACACGACGACACTAGATTGCGAGACTCGTTGCACGAAATGAATTGCGCGCAGCTAGTTTCGTGTATGTCTGTAGACACGGCGCCAATACCATACACTTCAGTTTCGTTGTTTTGTGAGTGCCTTAGTCATCGTAAAATGAAAGTTTTGGTTGCTGTACGAGTTGTGGCGAATCTATTGCTTGTCTGTGTGAAGTCGCTGCATAAGACTAAACATAAAAAGAATATTGATAGATGTGAAGCATTGAATTAAAATTTGTGGTGCGGCCGGGAATCGAACCCGGACCTCCATGCTTACTAGGCAGGGTTCGATTCCCGGCCGCACCACAAATTTTAATTCAATGCTTCACATCTATCAATAATGTCTTTGACATATTTGAGACGTAAATCCGTCTCAGGGATTCTTTCATTGTATTAATTGATATTTATATCACCATAACAGGACTGTTCCACCATGTGCATTGCTGAGGTGCTATTCCGCTACATGGAGAGCCTTGGCAGTAGTGGCAATTATCTCTAGAACAAAGAAGCTGAATTAAAGTTTGTGTTGTGGAGGGAAATCGTACATAGACTATTCCGAGGCGCCTTAATCGTTAGTGGTGTGGTAGTCTAACGGTTAAGACGTCTGCCTAGTAAGCATGGAGGTCCGGGTTCGATTCCCGGCCGCACCACAAATTTTAATTCAATGCTTCACATCTATCAGTAATGTCTTTGACATAAGGGATTCTTTCATTGTATTAATAAAAAGAATAATAAACGTGTTTGGGTTCGTGAATGGATTAAAATAAAGACATCAGCTCTGTTGTTCAGCGACCTTCCTCAAAGAAATTGTGATTGAAGACCCTAGAAGTAATTTTAATCAACTTAGAATGTCACCTGAGCAGTTAACGTTCCTTTTAAACAGAGTTAGAGTTAGTAATGCAATAAAGAAACAAGTTACCGTTATGCGTGAAGCATTGTTACCAGAATTGAAATTACAAATTGCATTACGTAGATAAATTGCATTAAGTAGATATTCGTCTCTGCAGTACGTGTACCGTGTTCCGAAATCCACAATTGCCATACTTCGTTTGTATAGGTATTTTGAATTGGATGTATTTTAGTCTGCAATTCACTAATCGTCAACCCATCAATATTTAATTTTATAATTAATTGCCAGAAGAGCACTAACGCTGTTAAAATCGCACAAACACCTACGCAACGCGTATATATTCACAAACCGAATTATTTCTCCCGTTCCCCCCTTTACGTTGTATTTTGTTCTGTATTGGTCATGACCTAACCTAAAAAGACGCGCAATCAGTTTCGCCAAAGTTGGAACGTGCCGAAACTATTTCGTTTCGTGAACGAGTTTTGCGAACGCCTGCCGCGCATGCGCACTGGCCAGCAGCGCAGTTTCATGAAACGTAGTGTCGTCGTGTAAACTAGCCTTTACGCAGGAGCGGTTCGAGAACAACAGGTAGCTCGCCGGTGGCGCGCTGCTGAGATGTGAAACGCCGACTCGGGTAAGCTGAGCCAGGCAGCGAGCAAGGTAACGGCGGTAATTATGAGCGCGCTGGCCGCTGCAGTGGCTGACAAATGAGCTGGAGCGGGGCAGACGTTTATGGGGCGCTTAGCGCTGGTAAGAAACGCTCTTTATGGACAATGCCGCCGTTACGGGCCCCGCTTTACGACTGCGGTAAATGACCTGCTGGCCCGCGCCGCAGCCACTCCGACCTGGAAACAAACAGCGCGCCGGTGGACGACGGCGCCACCCCCTTCTGTTACAGTCGACTCGTGTGTCTCCAAAGGAGTTAAGGCTGCCCATTCACAGAAAATACAGGGTGAGTCAAACGCGACTTCCCAACTACGAAATGAAATAGAAATTTACACTGCTGTATTCCGTCCCCGTAGTCAAGTGGACAGTGTGGTAGATTGCAAAGCATATGCATGTGAAGGGCTTCTACCCCCTGATACCCGGACGGGATTGCCAGTCGGACTGCGGCACAGACAAATATATGTTACTCTGTGACTGCGGCTTGCCTCTCTTTCCATTTCCCTTCCCTGGATTGCGCCCCCAGTTTCACTGCACACACACACCCGTACCACGACCACTAATTCGGGCGGATCTCTTCCAGGACCCGAAAGCTTTAATTTCCCCCATGGTCTTTCGGCGTTTGGTGCGCCCAGTACTAGAAGAGTTTCAGGGAGCCTCTATTTTCTACACCGATGGCTCGAAAACTGTGGGCCACTCCGGATATGCGTTTACATCTCCTGTTGGGGCGGAATGCCATTCTCTGCCAGAGGCATGCAGTGTGTTCACGGCAGAGCTGATGGCGATTAATAGAGCCATCTATTTTGTTACACAGACTGCCATGGAACATGGTTTAATCTGTGTTGACTCCTTGAGCAGTCTGCAGGCCATTGAACTATGTTTCACCTCCCATCCTTTGGTTATTTCCAGCCTTGCTGACCTCCATCGTGTTGCCTGCTCCGTTACCTTTCTCTGGGTGCCAAGCGATGTTGGTATTACAGGGAATGAACAGGCTGACCGGTTGGCTCGATCGGCAATTACTCGCTGCCCACATCCTTGTTTAATTCCGGGTGCAGATCAGGTCTTTGCTTCAGTACTCATGGGATAGCAGCTGGGAAGCTACTGCCCCTTCCAATAAACTCCGCATCTTGAAAGATACGACTGAAGCTTGGAGTTCATCTTTACGCCCTTCCCGGAGAGAATCGACTGTCCTCTGTCGCCTCCGTATTGGCCATTGCAGGCTGACCCATAGATTTCTTTTACACAATGACAATCCACCGCATTGTGATTGTGCAGCCGTACAATCCGTGGCTCATATTCTGGTTGAATGTCATCTCCATTTGACACTTCGTGACGACTATTGGCCTACCGCCTTCGTTTAGTTTTGGCGAATGACCCACGGATGATTGATCGTGTCCTTGCCTTCCTCCGTGAAGATGGGTTTTATTCTCAGCTCTAGGAATCGCTTGGTCGGGGTGAGTGGGTTTGTGACTCTTTGCTGTTTGCATGGTTTAGAGCCTTCTCTCCCCCCCCCCCCAGTCCCTCACTCTCTATTTTACTTTTTAACGTTGTTTTATTTTTCTTTACTCTGAAGCTGTGAGCTGTTGACCAGTGTACCGTTAGTAACTTGTGGTTTAAAAGGTTGTGGTCGCTTCCGGAGCTGTGGGTGCGGAGACAGTAGCTTTCGCCACTCTAAGTTGGGTTTAGTCTTGTCAGTGAGATAATTTTAAGTCCCTTTTTTCCCCCTAGTGGAATGATCTTTTTGCTTTCCCACATTTTTCGTTGGTTTCTGTGACTTGTACTATTCGGAGTTAAAGGGACTGATGACCTCGTTGTTTGGTCCCTCATTTCCATCAACACACACACACACACACACACACACACACACACATTGCGAAGCAGGGGCCCGGATTCGATACCCGGTGGGGTCGGAATTTTCTCCTCATCATCATTTCATAATTATCGACGCGCAGGTCGCTGAAGTGGAGTCACCTCAACACTTGCACCAGGCAGACCGAACATGATCCCGGCAGATCTCTAAAGTCCAAAAATGCCACACGACATCATCAGATCATCACAGTGATCAAAACAGTTATTGGATCAGGTGAGATATCAAAAAATATACGTATTTTTTCAGATATTGGTTACAATTATAATTTTTGTGTACCTGTGGTTTACATGGTCTTTACTTAGAGCGAGACACCATGGGGCTAACATAACAGTGAAAGTCATTCTCGTTGCCCCCTAATACCGTGTCAGATCACATCAGGCGATCAGAACAGTTGCCCACCAGCGTGTCATGGGCACTATGAGAGATACTTCGACATTCTTCCATGAGTGCTATATCCAGGTGGTGGTCTGGCTGCAATGCGACTACCAAGTGCATCAGAGGCATGCTCACGCTAGCATTCCTTGATATGTCAGTTACGTTATAGGGAAGTCTTCAGTTACTTTTATAGGAAACCAACAACATCAGGTTTGGTTAATCATATATTTTCAAACCACCAATGGCAACATAAAATGGCAGCGTTACGTTCTTTATTACATAGACTACACAGTGCCCCACTGTCCAGCGTAGGCTTTAATCGTAAATTACGTATAACAGAGTACATTGCCATTTCAAATGGCTACGAGGAGCCGCGTTGGAGTGGCCGAGCGCATTGAGGCGCTATGCTACGATGCGCGTGGCCTTTACCCCCTCGGGCATGGATGTTTGTACTGTCTTTAGTATAAGATAGTTCATAAGTAGTTTGTAAGTTTAGGGATTGATGACCCCGAAGTCCCATAACCTTTGACTACGAAAAGAGCGTTATACAAACTATTGATAAAAGAGGAGACTACTTCAAATGCTGCTCCTAAGGGTTGTAAATATAATAGACTGCCTTACTACGGTAACTTATCAGGGAAGGTAAGCAAACACCTCTCTGCATGATGCATAACTGCCGCCTATTTTGTCCCTAAAAATATTGGTAAAAATTTACAGGGAGAAATAAAAAAAGGAGCCTTACAAAAGCTCAGATATATGTAGTATTTCTTCTAATAACTGCTCTGCAAGATATATAGGTCAGACAGGGAGACGTTTTGAGGTAAGGTTCAGTGAACACACTAGTTCAAAAATGTTCAAATGTTTGTTAAGCTTAAGGGACTTAACTACGGGGTCATCAGTCCCTAAACTTACAAACTACTTATGAACTACCTACAACTAAGGACGGCACAAATATCCACGCCCGAGGGGGATTCGAACCCCCGACCGTAGTGGCCGTGCAGACCGTGACTGAAGCACCTCAGTCCCCTCGGCCACCGCGGCCGGTCACACTAGTTCTTCTAGTACCAAGTCGCCTTTCATTTTACACTTAAAAGAAACAGGTTATTTAATTACATATGCAGCCCGAAATTTGAAAATTCTACACCACGAGGAAAAAGGGAATATATTAAATATTTTGGAAGAATTTGCAGTTTTCAATGTGTTAAAAAATTACCCCGAAAATATCCTTAACTGCCAAACAGATTTACGCCACGGTAACCTAATGGCTAATTTTGGTTATCTAGAGGGATGATGTATTATAACTTTTCTAGGGTTTTATGGAACAATTGTCATTTTTATGCATAGAATTTTTGGCCTTTTAGGGCTTGAGATGGTAACTGCTAGGTATGAGTTCTAGTACCTATGCATTGTATTAACATGATAGTCCCCACTATTTAAATCAAGGCGCTAGTCAAATGAGGCACACGTCGGTGCGAATGCGTGTCTCTTCGCGTTGGACTCAGCCGCGACTCGTGTCCAGTCTGATGCCGGCAACAACACTTCCTCCACATCTCCTTCTGTCTCCTCCAGAGATAAAATGCCTGTACGCTGAATTTTAAACTTCTTCTTTCGCCCCCAAACGCGGCTTTTATAATACCTTTGTCACTATAATGTTTTATATCAGATGTAGGCCAATTGGCTGATGAAAATTTAGTGTTTCAGGTATGGGATGGATTTTATTTAGGTTTCAATTCATAGTTGACGAAACTCCACTTTTAGAACAAAAAGGGATTTTACAGATGTTTTAAATGCAAAGTTTATTACACGTGGAGATAAATGATGGGGATAAAGGTATTACAACTCCGTGTAATATATGGTTAAGGCTTTAATGTAGGTAGACAACGACCCATATTATGCAGCTGGTATGTGGTTTACGGGGTTGATAAGGTTAAATTCTGATTTTTGTATTTTCTTTATCTCACATACAGGAAATAAGCACCTGAGGATGCAAATTCATTTTTCGAAACCGTTAGTTTGTTCTAACCTGATGGACACAATCATCAACACTCGGGGGCAGCTGTTGTCGCTCTCAGCAACTTGTTTCAACGAAACTATTGTGATAAGAGTCTAATTGAAGGCCTGAGAGCTAATACTATTATACAAGAGATAGCAACTACAGAGAAGTAACGAAACAGGAACTGGAAAAACTACTGTTTACTCTACATGATAGAAATGAAGAAGGGAAATCACAAAATGTTCAAGAACTCAAATGGGACATGAATAATAATTTTACGATCGTCTATGACTTATGGGAGACTTATAAATTTTGCAATTCGTAATGTTCGATGATACGTCGGCAAGAGCTACTCGCAAAACCACCGAAGACAAACCCAATTTTTTTTTAAATGGACTATTAAATGTTATTCGTCTACTTTTACATTCAATTATTTTTATGATCACGTTCATTTGAAGAAATATCATAGATTTTTAACTTGGAAAACACAGTGGTAGCAAATCTGCACCGTTCTGCTACTGAAGTTATAATTGGCCCTGCTGCCCAGGGGTCAATTTCAAACCAAGACCCCTATGTATTTCATCCATACAGCGCAACAATACGTCACTGAATTCTGCGCCCGCTAGTGTTCTCCTACACAGCAAGCCATCCTGGGCTTACAGTTAAACAACCAAAGGCCTTAATTAGCTCTAAAAGGAAAATAGCAAAGGTCGCATTTTGACGTATTTATTCACGACCGATGTCGATGTGATATGCCATCATCTTCTGGTCGCATATATTTTTTACTATAATGTGGTCATGTTTTTAAAATGGTGGAGGTAAAACAGAAAGGGCAGCATTGCACTTACTCAGGATATAAAATCCATATATCATACTATCACCTGTTCGTAAGTCTACTCTATCAAACAATGTCAAGCCGAATAACTGCTAGCATGAGGGGCAGAACTTGACTAGCGTGTTACTGATTTCCTCAGTTTGTGAAGCTCTTCGATAAATAATCCTTTAATCTGAAATTGTATTCATTTGTTTGACGGTTTATGGTATATTATTTCTAATGATTTCCGTCATATTCGGATAATTCCTTCATGGTAGACCGTGGTTTTTTTTTTTCAAGTTTGTTATTTCAATTATCTAAAACAGTAACATGCTGTAAAAAGTAACTCCTAGCAGTTCAAAGCTGTGTGCTGAGAAGGACTGCAACGTATGATCTTGGGCTTTCCGAAGCGGGAAATCCAAACTGCAATCACGAATATCATCATAAAATGCGTTTCCGCAATGTGTCAATATTTCGTATTAATAATCTGCTGCGTCAAACAAAACTAAATGAAAATATAGCGCACGAATGCAAGTTCCATGTTTATACAGGAAACAGTTCGCGTATTTCAGCGAGTTGAATGAAATGTGAGGTGACTCATGAGTTCTATTTGGGATGCGGCAAATTTGCGTCGTACCTCTACTCCAAGTGCTTCTCCAAAACTGTCAATCATAAAGTAATTTTAAACAGTCTGTAGTTCAAGTCACAACCTTGGCACAAATCTAAATTCAGTATCTCATAAGGTTTGAAGAAAAAGGATTTAGACTTAATTAAAAAAATACAGAGTGAGAACTATTCAGCATTCCCTCTTATTTATACGTAATTTCAGTTTGATTCTGCTATCCCTACGGGAAGTTCAAGCAAACTACTGGTGGCGTACTAAAGGGGGAGGTGGGTTGGAACACCCCCCAGCCGGCCGCGGTGGCCGAGGTGACTTAGGCGCTCCAGTCACGGTCAGCACGGCCACTACGGTCGGGGGTTCGAATCCCCCCTCGGGCATGGATATTTGTGCCGTCCTAGTTCGTAAGTAGTTCATAAGTAGTTTGTAAGTTTAGGGACTGATGACCCCGTAGTTAAGTCCCATAAGCTTTACAAACATTTGAACATTTTTTTTTGGAACACCCCTTGACTCTCGTTGTATGGGGCCACAAAACCTCAGCCGCGGAGGAATGGCCGTGTGGTCGGGGAAACCACGTTTAGAATCACGTGGCTGATAGCGTCGGAGGTTCGAGTCCTCCTTCTAGCATGTGTGTATGTGTCTGTATGTTTGTGTTGTCAGTTAAAGTAGTCCGTAAGATGACCTCAGTAGTTCAAAAATGTTTCTGTACCTATTGGACCAAATAGCTATGGTCATTAGTCCCTATACTACTCTATGGACAAAACTCACACCCATTCCCGAGGGAGGACTCGAAACTCGGACGGGAACGGCCACCCAGTCCGTAGCATAACAGACCATGCGGCCATTCTGCGCGGCAGAAGTTTGGTCCCTTAAGTTTCAAGTATTTGAACGTTTGAACTAGACAGTCAGAAAATATTAAAATTGGAAGAACCTGCTTTGACCGCATTGAAATCTTTATTGTTTACATATAAGATTTCAATGCGGTCAAATCTGGTTCTTCCAATTTTAATAATTTTAATGTGGTCGTTCTGCACCAGACTCCGGATGAAGTCGCCTAAATGCGAAAATAGTTTATTAAATAAGAGATAATCTGTAGTTCAAGGCCCAGTATGTGTGCAAAGTAGATACGTATACTCCATTCGCCGAATCGGGAGAGTCCACAGGGGTGAGAACAAACGGAAGGCGAAGTTTGTCAGCAACAAAGCGTTTAGCATTCCTAAAACATTGGAAATGAGAAACAATAATGAGACTAAAATCTTTACATATGGACACAACTGAGCACTTATTCTTTTCTGATTCCTGGGTAAATCATTTACACCTACACATATACTGACCAATCCACCGTAAAGTGCGTGGCTGAGGGTGCACTGTACCACTACTAGACATTTCCTTTCCTATTCCACTCCCAAATAGAACGAGGAGAAAAAGAACTTTTTTTTTTTTTTTTTTTTTTTTTTTTTTTTTTTTTTTTTTTTTGCCTCTGTACAAGCCCTAATTTCTCTTATCTTGATCTTGTGATCTTTACGCGAAATGTAAGCAGGCGGCTGGAAGATCGTTCTACATTCAGCTTCAAATTCAGACCCTCTACATTTCCTCAGCAGAATTTCCCTAAAACAAAGTCGCCTTTCCTCCAGCGAGCCCCATTAGAGTTCCCGGAGCATTTCCGTGACACTCGTGCATTGCTCGAACCTACCATAAAGAACTTAGCTGCTCGCCTCTGAACTACTTCCATGAATTTCTTTAACCTGATCTGCTGCGGATTACAAACACTTGAGCAACACTCAAGATGTGGTTGTACAAGCGTTTTATACGAGGTGTCCTTTACAGATTAGGTTAATTATCCCAAAATACTTTCAATAAACCGAAGTCGGCTGTCCGCCTTACTTACAACTGTCCTTAAATGTTCGTTTCGTTTCATATCGCTTTGCAATGCCGTACTGGAACATTGTGGGATTGTTTTTCCTACTCATGTGCATCACCTTATAATTTTCTATATTTAGAGCTAGCTGCAATTCACCGCACCAACTAGAAATTTTGTCTAAGTCATCCGGTATGCTATTACATTCATTTAAAGACTCTTTTGTTTGCTCTTGTTAATGTTCATTTTATACGCTCTTCAACACGCTGTCCATTCCATTCAACTGCTCTTCCAGGTCCTTTGCTGTCTCTGACAGAATTACAATGTCATCAGCAAAACGCAATGTTTTTATTTCTTCCCCCTGAACTTTAATCCCTATTCCAAATTTTTCCTTGCTTTCCTTCACCGCCTGCTCGATGTACAAATTGAATAACATCGGAGAAAGGCTACAACCTTGTCTTACTCCCTTCCCAACTGATGCTTCCCATTCATTCCTTCGAGTCTAATAACTGCGGTCTGGCTTTTGTACAAGTTGTAACTAACTCTCCTTTCCATGTATTTCACCCCTGCTGACTTCAGAATTTGAAAGAGTGTATTCCAGTCAACATTGTCAAACGCTTTCTCTAAATCTACAAAAGCTAAAAATGTAGGTTTGCCTTTCCTTCATCTATCTTCTAAGATAAGACGTAAAGTGAGTATTGCCTCCCGGGTTCCTACGTTCCTTCTGAATCCAAACTGATCTTCCACGAGATCAGCTTCTACCAGCTTTTCCATTCTCCTGTAAATAATTCGTGTTAAAATTGTGCAACCATGACTTATCAAACTGATGGTTCTGTAACTTTCACACCAGTCTGCGCCTGATTTCTTTGGAATGGGGATTATTACATTTTTCTTAAAGTCCGAGGGTATTTCGCCTGTCTCATACATCATACACACCAGTTCAAATAGTTTTGTCATGGCTGGCTCTCCCAGAGACTTTAGTAGCTCTAGGGGAAGGAACTACTCCTGGGGCCTTGTTCCAGCCTAGGTCTTTCAGAGCTCTGTCAAATTCATCTCTCAGTATCTCCTATTTCATCTTGATCTACTTTGCCGCGGTGGAGTAGCCGAGCGGTCTAAAGCGTCTCGCTGCGGAGCGCGCGGTTGCTCGCCGTGAAGGTTCGAGTCCTCCATGGGGCATGGGTGTGTGTGTTTGTCCTTAGGTTAGTTTACCTACGTTTAAGTAGTTTGTAAGCTACGGACTGATGACCACGCTCTTTCGTCCGATAGATTTACAAACATTTGAATTTGATCTACTTCCTCTTCCCTTCCTACAGCATCGTCTCTAAGTTCATTTCCTTTGCAGAGCTGCTCTGTGTACTCTTTCCACCTTTCAGCTTTCCCTTCTTTGCTGAGAACTGGTTATCCATCTGAGTTCTTGATATTCATAGAGTTGCTTTTCTTGTCCCCAAATGCCTCTTTTATTTTCCTGTAGGCGGTATCTACTTTTCCCCATCTTATACATTCTTCTACAGATTTGCATTTGTTTTCTAGCCACTCCTGCTTAGCCATTTTGCACTTCCTGTCAATCTCATTTCTTAGTCGTCTGTACTCCATTTTGCCGGTTTCATTTACTGCATTTTTATATTTTCTCCTTTCATCAATTAAAATTTGTATTTCCTGTGATATCCAAGGATTTTTTTGTAGGTCTTGGCTTTCTACCTATTTTATCCTCTGCTGCCTTCACTATTTCATCTCTCAATGCTACCCATTCCTCTTCTGTTGTTTTATTTCCCCCTCTTTCTGTCAATTGTAGCCTAAGTCTACCTCTGAAATTCTCCAGAACTTCAAGTTCCTTCATATTATCTAAGTCCCATCTCCTTATTTTCCTACCTTTCTGTTCATGACTAACAAGTTATGGTCAGAGTCTATATCTGCCCATGGGTATGTTTTACAGTTTATAACCTGGTTCCGGAATCTATGTTTTACCATTATAAAATCTATCTGATACCTTCCGGTGTGTCCTGGTCTCTTCCACGTATACAACCTTCTTTTGTGATTTCTAAATCACGTGTTTGTTACGATTAAATCATGTTCCGTGCAAAAATCTACCAGCCGACCTGTCTGAATAATTTCCTTTAGCTCCTCATATATTTCTTCGATCTCCTCATCATCGGCAGAGCTAGTTGACATATAAACCTGTACTACTGTTGTCGGTGTTGGCTTCGTATGCGATCACTGTGCTGCTCATAGTAGTTTACCCGCATTCCTATATTCCTATTTTCTTATTCATTACCAGTCCTACTCCTGTGACACCCTCAACTGATTTTGTATTTATAATCCTGTACTCACTTGACTAGATATCCTGTTCATCCTGCCACCGAACTTCACTAATACCTACTATATCTAACTTCAACCTATCCATTTCCCTTTTTAAATTTTCTAATTTACCTACCCGATTAAGGGATCTAACATTCCACGCTCCGATCCGTAGAATGCCAGTATTGTCTTTCCTGATGACAACATCCTCCTGAGTAGTCCCCGCCCGGAGATCCGAATGGGGGACTGTTTTACCTCCGGAATATTTTACCCGAGAGGATGCCATCATCATATTTTCATACAGTAGAGCTGCATGTCCTCGGGAAAGGTAACGGCTGTAGTTTCCCGTTGCTTTCAGCCGTTCGCAGTAACTGTGTGGCAAAGCCACATTAGCTGATGTTACAAGGCCAGCTCAGTCAATCAACGAGTCTGTTTCCCCTGTAACTACTGAAAAGGCTGCTGCCCCTCTTCAGGAACCACACGTTTGTCTGGCCTCTCCACAAATACCCCTCCGCTGTGGTTGTACCTACGATACGGCTATCGGCATCGTTGAGGTACGCAAACCACCCAGCCTCTGCAATGTCTGTGGTTCATGGGAGTGGATATGAGAAACTAAAGTGGGCCCAGAAGAGAGCCCTGGGGCACCCCACATTACCTGCACCGCATTGAGAGTCCATATTACAGCCGTTTCCAACACTTCAGACGATCATCTTCTGCTGTCTGTAATTAAGATAAAAAAGTGAACCAACTGTGAACTATACTCCATAATACTCTGTAACATCTTTTGATCAATACACTCAAAAGCATTTGATAAAATTATTATTATTATCTAATATCCTTAACTATTATATGATTTATACTTCATTTGTGTATTTCGCCTGTACTATTAGCCCTGTGTCATTTACAGCTACGTCTCATCGTCTTCCCCCTAATCATCCTCTTCGCTGTCACTATTACCGTGGATAGTTGAATGTTATTGTTGCACTGCATATTGGTATCTCTGTTCAGTTGTGTTTGTAAGCGTTCCTCGTACTTAGCTTTGAGACATGGTACAACAACAATTTACGGAGGATCACGGCTAGTTGTTGGTTGTGAGGGTTTATCCAATAAAACGTCACTGTACATCACGGCGGCCTGCACACTATACTGTGGCGTGACATCAAACTTATATTGATATGGTGGTAATTATTTGTTTTCATTGTATATGCTGTATTGTTGAGTCCTTTGGGTTCAGTTTAGGTTAAATAAAACAGGCAGTCCCACGTGGAAATAAATCACAAGTGGATTGTCACGAGCCGGCCGAGGTGGCCGAGGGGACTAAGGCGCTCCAGTCACGGTCTGCACGGCCACTACGGTCGGGGGTTCGAATCCCCCCTCGGGCATGGATATTTGTGCCGTCCTAGTTCGTAAGTAGTTCATAAGTAGTTTGTAAGTTTAGGGACTGATGACCCCGTAGTTAAGTCCCATAGACTATACAAATATTTGAACATTTGATCGTCACGAACGTGGTAATGGCTTCGGGGCACGGAAGCGTTTACGGCAGTGTTTCCGGGCTGCGGGCCGCTTGGCGCGGCGGCTCAGTTGACGCTCGTCCGTGTCGGTCGCGGGCGGCCGCGCAGCGTTAGCACACACACACGCGCCAGCAGAGTGTGCGGTGACGTCGGCGGCAGAATCTGAGCCGAGGCGGCGGCGGCGGCGTGGCCTAATGTAATTGAGTGGAGGGCCCTCGGCGGTCTGTCAGCGCTGCGCGGTCGATCTATCGATCTGCACCGCTGAGTGATTGCCGCTGCAGCCAATAACAAGCCGCGCCTGCACCGGACCGAGCCCCCAAGACTTCCGTCCGCCGCGGAAGAAAAGAAAGCTCTGTCCCTTCACAGCTGGGTGCCCTCGGCGAACGACACCCCACCTGCGACATCTCCACTCCTCTCAGAAGGAATTTATGTCTTCAGAAGAGTTCAAATGTTTGTACAGCTTATGGGACTTAACTACGGGGTCATCAGCCCCTAAACTTACAAACTTCTTATGAACTACTTACGAACTAGGACGGCACAAATATCCATCCCGAGGTGGGATTCAAACCCTCGACCGTAGTGGCCGTGCAGACTGTGACTGGAGCGCCTCAGTCACCGCGGCCACCGCGGCCGGCTTCAGAAGAGTCCCCGACGTACGTGTTAGTTGGTAATTGGCAGGCAGTGAAGTCACCCTCGCAGCTGGTGTTCACGGGAAGTGGACAAATTACTATCAAAAATATTCAAATGTTTGTAAATCTATCGGAAAGTGTGTTGAAGAGAACGTATAAAATGAACATTAACAAGAGCAAAACAAAGATAATGGAATGCAGTCTTACAAAATCAGGCGATGCTGAAGGAATTAGATGAGGTAACGAAACAATGAAGGTGGTAGATGAGTTTTGTTACTTGGGTAGTGAAATAACATATGATGGTCGCAGTACAGAGAATATAAACGCAGAATGGCAATGGGAAGAAAAGCACTTTTAAAAAAGTGAAATTTGCTAACATCGAATATTAATTTAAGTGTAAGGAAGTCTTTTCTGAAGACATTTGTGTGAAATGTTGCGTTGTACGGAAGTGAAACATGGACGATAAACAGTGTGTACAGGAAGAGAGAAGAGGCTTTTGAAATGTGGTGTTACAGAAGAATGCTGAAGATTAGATGGGTAGATGGCATAACTAATGAAGAGATACTGAACAGAATTGTTGAGAAAAGGAATTTTTGGCATGCCTTGACTAAAAGAAGGGATCGCTTAGCAGGACACATTCTTAGACATCGAGGAATCGTAAATTTAGCATTGGATGGAAGTATGTGGGGTAAAAATCGCAGAGGGAGTCTAAGAGACGCATGTAGTAAGCAGATTCAAATTGATGTGGGTTGCCGTTCTTAGGAGGAGATGAAGGCTTCCTCAGGACAGAGTTGGTTGGAAAGCTGCATCAAACCAGTCTCCGGACTGTAGACCATAACAACAAACAACATATTGTACATATGTACCTGGTACTTCAATAAGTTGCAAAATAAAAACCAAAGATAAGTAAACCGTTCTTTTTTAATTATTATTTTTATTTTGCGGTTGTAATATTATTATCGTCGTTTGCTACTTTCAATTTTATATTACAATACAGAATTCGTAATTAGCTATTTCAAAGATTATTTAAATCAAATTTCAACCATTTTGGAATGAAGAGATCAACCATATTGGATCCGCTATTTTGAATTTTGAAATTTTAATACGAAATTCATATACAGTGGTCTCAATAACCCTTAAATACGAACTTGTGTTGAAATATAAAGATTTTTTTTTCTACCTTTGTGTTATTAGTACCACTGTAAAACGATCTAATCGTTAATGTGAGAGGGAATATGACGATGTATTAGCCAGTAATTTATGAAACTACGAAACGAAGTTCAACCTATCACGTAAATTGCTTTTGTGCGCGTCGGGAAGCATTTAGCTGCGAAATCCAGCGAGGTCAGCGTTGACAACGGTTATTTCTGGAGGTGCCTCGAGGGCGAAAAATAGCGAGAAGGAAATTTCGTGCAGTCCGACAGTTCTTGCACGGAGCGACTACGTTAGCCTCGCTCTCGGAAAACATGCAAACCCTAACAGCTTCCAGCGGTTTCAAGTTTGCCGACGGGAAAGCGGAGTTTCCGCATGCAAACAGAAGAAATTAATGGCGTGCTGTAACGGAATTTCTGAATTACTCCTTGGAGTGCACCACCCGGGTCAGATACGGTCACGAACTCTCTCATCAGCAACATAATTTGCTTTACAGACTCTTATTTATTTTTTGAGAAGCACTTCTTTATCTCCAGTGATGCATTATTCATGTCTATAATCTCCATTTACGCACTCATCTTTTCTCACCTTCCGTGAAATAAAGCGAAACAAGTTGAGCTTATAGAATGCGAGGCTGCCCGAAAGCGGCATAGTTTTTTCCTCTTTCTAGCTGCTTTTCCAATTCATTGACCACCTGTAGCATGTTCCTACTATTTATGCACTTCCTCCATAATCTTAGCGGAAACTTTCTCCGAGCACAAAGTTTTAAGCTCTGCTGGAATACATCGCTGCACTGCTTTAGTTTCTCCTCGAGCAGAGAGTCGTTAATCTCCACTTCTACTTGTTAAGCAGCCCATCCCAGAGACTGTTCCTTTAAGGATACAAACAAAACAAAAAATATTTCAAGACAGGAAACTATTCCAAAAGAAAATGAAACGCACTAAAAAGTAAAATAATAAAATAAAATAATCGCGTATTCTTCTACAACTTAATAATTAACTTACTTTTTCTACTCATCAATATGTAGGTACGATCTATGTGTTTACAACGCAAAAATATAGGTGGATACCTACCCACTTTAAATCTAACTCAACACATACCCATGAATAACAAACAATTATCAATATATTTTTAAAGTATTCCTATGTAAAATGAAATGAAAGATATTAGACTACTAAAACGTCAGTCAATTTATTACAATAGTAAAATTTAGTTACAGTTATTGTTATTTTTGGAGTCGGTGTCAGCCAACGAAACATCCGATCTGACTTCACTATCAATATTCCCGTATTATTTTTGCTAGGTATATTGTAGTGTTTCCTTGGCTGACACCGACTATAAAAATAACAATCATTGTAACTACATTATATTACCGTAATAATTTGATTGGCTTATATTCTGCATATAATTTTACTTAGGAGAACTCTAAAAAATATTTTTATCATTGTTTGTTATTCATAGGTATGTGTTGAGTTAGATTTAAAATGGGTATGTACCTACGTATCTTCTTGTGTGGTAGACACATAGATCGTACCTAAATATAGACGAGAAAAAGTAAGTTGTAGAAGAATACCCAATTATAATTTTTTTTTACTTTTTAGTGCATATTAATTCTTTTTTAGTAGTTTTCTTCCGTTTAAATGAAACAAACGAAGTCAGGGATGAACGTCTATCTTAACAGGCGAAAACTACCTCGAAGACAGTTTCAAAAGAGACTTCCAAAGAGCACAAAAATAGACTTTCAAAAATGTGGCTTTACATGATAAAAGTTTTGAACAGGGAATTACTTGACCATAAGACGTTACCGTAGGTGATTCAAATATCCGGATGGGCTCTAAAAGATTCGACCGAGTATTGTTAACTTGCTCCTAAGAATTGAAGAGTTCCGTCACTTTGTCATTGATCCCATAATCAGACCGTAACCAAGCTCTCATCAAAGTACCCCTGAAGTACATCCCTTCCAATTAAAAAAAAATTTTAAAAAAAAATAAAAAAAATAAAATAAAAAAACAATAAAAAAAATCATCGAAACTGCTTCACACAGAGAAGGTTCTGAGGTAACACACATAGAAAATATAGTCGAATTGAGAAACCGTGTTCTTTTTTTTCTGAACACTTTGATAGACTAGAGCTAGGAAGTTCATGATGACATGGCATGTTCATTAGTGTGTTCTGAAGATATGATTAGCATTTCAGTTGTATTCTGTTGGCTAGTACGCACAGGGTCGGCCATGGGACCTGCTACATGCTTGATTAGCATCGACACCTGTAAGGCTCGAATGGTGTCCTATAGTTTAGCCTTCAATGATGCACTCACCTGGTTTCCAAATTCATCTCTGGTGACTGTTATTGCGTTACAGCACTGCACCCGTCGTGTCACCACATTCCACAAGTTTGCGAATGGCGACAAGTCTTCAAACCTAGTGGGCCAGGGCAAAGGGTTTCAGAGGGAGTATTAGGCAAGGATTATCTGAAACGGGGGAAAGTAATACAGTAGAAGAAGAATGGGTAGCTCTGAGAAATTAGAGAAAGCAGCAGATGATCATATAGGCTGAAGGTCAAGACCTAATAGATATCCCTGGATAACACAGGACATACTGGACTTAACTGATGAGAGGAGAAAATATAAAAATGCATCAAGTGAAGCAGGCACAAAGGACTACAAACTCTTACAGGAAACTAAAAGAGACATTTGGAGACAAGAAAAGCAGATGTATGAATATCAAGAACTCAGACAGAAAACCAGTACTAAGCAAAGAGGGGAAAGCTGAACTGTGGAAGGAATATATATAGGGCCTGTAGAAAGGAAATAAACTTCAAGATAGTATTCTAGAAATGGAAGACGAAGTGGCAGAAGAGCAGATAGGACATACGATGCTGCGAGAAGAATTTGACAGAGTGCTGAAAGATTTGAGTCGAAACAAAGCCCCTGGAATAGTTGATATTCCGTCTGAACTGCTGATATCGTTAGGAGAGCCAGTCATGAAGAAATTGTTTCATCTGGTATGCAAGATGGATGAGACAGGAGAAATACCCTTCGATTTCAAGAAGAATATAGTAATTCCAATTCGAAAGAAAGCAAGAACAGACAAATGACGACGTCATCTGCAAACAATTTAAGAGAGCTACTTACATTTTCCGCTGTTTATGTAAATTAGGAAGAGCAGAGGACCAATAACACAACCCTGCGGAACGCCCGATAACACCTCTGTTTTAGTCGATGCCTTACCATCGATTACTACGAACTGTGTCCTCTCTGACAGGAAATCCCCTATCCAATCATAAATTTGGAGCGATATACCATAACCACATGAGACTCTATGTGTAAAAACTGTACTGAAATAACACCATTTTTTCATAAGATTCCACTCGTAGCGCCGCTGACCTGGTAAGCAGCGGATCGCCGCATATGACCAATCGGCTCGTACCTTCAGCATAGCAGTAACAATAGCGGCAGCATCAAAGCTGGTCGCGGCAGCATAAAACCGCTCACAGTGACAGCAGCATACGTTTTCAGTGACGGCATCACGTACGCGAGCCATTATCACGTTCACTTGTGCTTGGCAATTTATAGTTACACTAGCTGAAAACCCGGCGTTGCCCGGGTATTTTTTTTTTTTTAATTCGAACCTTGAGTTAGTACTTTTCCTATCCTCTCTCTCTCTCTCTCTCTCTCTCTCTCTCTCTCTCTCTCTCTCTCTTTCCATCTCCTTTTTTTCTAAATTATGTTACATTTATCAGAGAATATATAAGAAATCACAGGTAAAAATGCACTCGATTCGAAGAATCCAATCACGAAATTCAGCAATAATGACTGTAATAATATCAACAATATAATGCGCGTAACGTTAAATCGTTTTTTAAGAGATGTATTAAAAGACATTTTTTACTGCTTTATTTATTTATTCTTATGTTTCTTTATTCGTATGCTTATCCTTACAGAGAAAGAGTTGAAGACATTGTAGCACGCATAGACCAAAGATATGGTCTGTGGCATCGCGTTTCGCTGTACGTAACTTCCTTACTATAGAGTCGCAAACGTCATCGCTGACCTTCAGTCCAATTTTTTTTATAATTTGACGACTTTCAACCACCATATCTTCCACCCCCTAATAGCTGTCGGCATGGAACTGCTATGGTGTACAACGGGAGACTTCGGACAACAATTACACACATACCATTCGTTTGCGTTCTGAAATTTTCGCTGCAGAGCGAAATGTTAAGACACACACGTAGAATTTTATATACACCGATAACTTTCCATCCCAATATACTCCACCCTTTTTCATTATCAACCCTCAAGCAACAATGCAAACAATAAAACCATTTTCAAAGAGTAAATATAATTTTCAGAGAATCATTATTGTTCCGCATTTCGTGTTATATTCTTCAAATTACTAAATATCTATCAGATCGCTATAAAACCGTGCCTAAAACCTTCCTCAGGTATAAATTAATAACTGTACAAATATTTAAGTCTCTGCGTCTTGTCGTTTGGACGTGATAAGCGGACACCGAACAGACATTAACATTATACAGAATGAATCTTTCACTCTGCAGCGGAGTGTGCACTGATATGAAACTTCCTGGAGGATTAAAATCGTGTGCTGGAACCGGGACTCGAAACTGGGACCTTTGCCTCTCGCGGGCAAGCGCACTACCGACTGTGCTATCCCGACACGACTCAGGATGCCGCCTCACAACTTCACTTCCGCCAGTACCACGCCTCCTACTTTCCAAACTTCACAGAAGCTCTCCTGCGAACCATGCAAAACTAGCAATTTTGGAATAAAGGATATGGTGGAGACATGGCTTAGCCACAGCCTAAGGGATGTTTCCAGAATGAATCTTTCACTCTGCAGCGGAGTGAAGTTGTGAGGCGGCATCGTGAGTCGTGTCGGGATAGCACAGTCGGTAGTGCGTTTGTCCGCGAAAGGCAAAGGTCCCAGGTTCGAGTCCCGGTTCCGGCACACAATTTTAATCTGCCAGGAAGTTTCATATCAGCGCACACTCCGCTGCAAAGTGAAATATTCATTCTGGGAACATCCCTTAGGCTGTGGCTAAGCCATGTCTCCACCATATCCTTTCTTCCAGAAGTGCTAGTCTTGCATGGTTCGCTGGAGAGCTTCTGTGAAGTTTGGAAAGTAGGATGCGAGGTTTTGGCGAAAGTGAAGTTGTGAGACGGCATCGTGAGTCGTGTCGGGATAGCACAGTCGGTAGTGCGCTTGCCCGCAAAAGGCAAAGGTCCCAGGTTCGAGTCCCGGTTCCGGCACACAATTTTAATCTGCCAGTAAGTTTCATTAACCTTATATATTAATATCTATCCGATCGCCATAAAACCGTGCCTAAAAACTTCCCCGGGTAGAGATTAGTAACTGTGCATATTTTTAGCTCTTTATGTCTTGTGGTTCAGACGTGATAAACGTACACCGAACAGACATTCACATTTATAGATATAGATTATGATTTATTACATGTGTACTACATCAAATTTCCGGTGCTCGGGTGCCGACCTGTTTTAAAAGAAAATGAAAAGTGAAAACAATAAAAAATAATAAAATTAACACTTTGAGTGCCAGTCATATATGTGAACCGACTTCCCCCAGTGCAAGCCCATTTTCTTAGTCTTTTACAGTCTTTCGTCCTGTTGGTACAGATTCAGGAATAATCATTAATATATTTTTCTTGGTCCGGATTAAACCTTATTATTGCCTCTTCAAATACTTGCCCCGTACATTTCCCTGCTTTTTAAACCTTCATCACAACAATCAAAACGAGAAACGCTGTTTTCGGGTAGGTAAAAAATTGTTTTTTCGTATTATAAAGTATTTATTAATAAACATGGCAATGTTTATGTGATTACATGCAACTATCATGAATATTAAACATCAGCAAACGTCTTTTAGCGCAAATAGTTCTTTTTTGAGTGGTATAGCTGGAAGCAGGGCTGGACACAAAACCCCACTTTGCATACTGCACACTGGAATGAAGTATCCTTCCTTCTGGCGACTCCTGCTTCTTTCTTGCCACTCTCTGAGCACTCTCTTCAAGTCTTTCGTGCTTTCTTCTTCCCTGGTGGAATGGATATTCTTTCCAGGGAATGTGTTCCATCCAGTCGTGAAACCGCAGCACCACTTGTACTAGGCACTGTGGTCGGGGGTTCGAATCCCACCTCGGGCATGGATATTTGTACCGTCCTTAGTATTCGCTAGTTCGTAAGTATTTTGTAAGTGTAGGGACTGCTGACCCCGTAGTTAAGTCCCATAAGCTAAAAAAAAAAAAAAAAAAAAAAAAAAAAAAAAGCATATGGTGATGACGAGTCTTAGCATACCGCAATAATAAACTGGCTGGTAGAATTGTTTTTCTTTGTCACCTGAGTGTCTCTGCGTCGCCTACTGCTTGACACGTTGCGTCTAACGTTCGCCGTAATGTCTCACAGTCAACTGACACAAACCGTTGTTTCGTAAAGTGAACAGTTTTGTGGCGCCTCCTAGTGGCAGAGATGTCTACTACAAGGGTTTCAATTCAAATGTTTACGGAAAGGCCTAAACTGTACGTAACATGCGCTGTTATTGGCGAATGCTGGCAGAAGGCGTGTTGTTACGATGACGCTGATTGGCTGATGAGGACATGCGTGGTAGGAGAGATTTGGTAGTGTTAGCTGCTGCCGAAGTAAATTGTCGATGGACACTTAGGCATCTTCTCCCGCCTTGTGCAGGCGATGGGAATGCACGATTTGTGAATTATGAGATCGACTTGCTGTGGTTACAGCAGAGTTTGCGGTACCAAGTGTTGAGTTAAATGCGTAACGTGTAACTACGGTACGATTACAGAGCAGTGGACATTTTGCCAGTCTATAATTGTGACATTTAATGTCTGCAGACGATTCTGAGTGGCATTTTCTGGTGGGCTAATTTGCTGAATTAGCGTACCCACCCAATATTAGTTTGACTAGGGGAAAATAGCGAGCCTTGGCTTCACAAAGTGCAATAGGAAGTTTTTGCCTAATTTATCCCAGCTATCAATTGAACCAGCTATATTTCTAAATGTTTCAGAGACGCAGTTGCTGTAAGCATCGACGCTGCATACGGTATTTGTGCGCATACGCAACGGTAGTGTACGACGGTATTTGAGCAGAGTAGGTTCTGTGCAACGCCACAGACACCGCTACAATATTACTCCTGACATTCAAGTGTTCAAGTGTTTGTAGAGCTTATGGCACTTTACTACGGGCACAGAATAGGGAGTATACAGAAGGGAAAGCTAGGGGCGGCGCCTTTGATCTGTATGTTACCAAGCGTTGCGCTCGACGCCATATTGAAAAGCAGTAAACGCCGAACTATAGCCACTTAGTACTTTGGCTGGAAATGGGCTTTTTACGAACTGCAGCTAATCTCACCGACTTTTACGAAAGGAAACGGCTTTCTATTATGCTCTCATCTATTTTTCGCCCTCTTCTTGCACCTAATTGTAATGCAACAAAAAAAAAAAAATAGGCCTAAATTTTAATACAACTACGAAAATGTACGGTGGAATCGATGGTCGTTTAATTTGGTGCTTATCTCTAGAAAAATCCTAAATGACGCGGAGTTTTGTTTGGGATATTAGTTATAAACAAGAAAGTGACTTTACAACTGCCAGGTTTTATTTGACACGAATAAATTCGCACAAAATATTGAGTCAGACTTAGCAGTACAACGTGATTATACAGAACTAATGACGTCTGGGCGTGTATAAAAGTTGTATTTGCTTCAGGAGTATCATTTATTTACTGATCGGAGAAGGGCATATAAAGGAATCTGTTAACCACAGAGCAGGAACAGCATAAAATAATTATTCCCCTTAATCTATTTGTCTGAGTATCCAAAGACGATTCGTTGCCAACATTAGCACACTACGCCTCCAATGCTGTAAGTAAGATTTTACCTGCCTACTTAAGCACTATTCTTTGTCATTCATTTTACATTATTCCCTACAACGTTAAACTTATAAAATATAAATGTACTTCAACATTTCAATGCTGTTGAACTGCTGCAGCAACAGCAACAGCGAGAGTTATCGTCAAGAAAAGAAGCAAGGTTACTTTTAATAATTATGCACACATTGCTCTCATTCGAAACTGATAACATTTAACTTTCACTGCACATATAGCAACGTTCACTTACTGCTCAGCATCTTCCGTGGATATTTGATTATCAAATACGCCGGAAGAAACTGAAGAATGTATTAGAATTATCGCGGCAATTAGGTGCTGAACACCATTGGCCGCCTTTTCTTTTATTGCTGCTCATAATAAAAACGGAACAGCTCCAACTACTGACACACAGTTCTTTCTTTTCACTGCACTGCACTGTACCAAATACTTGCTTACTTTAATGCGATTCAGGCAGTTAAAATACACAATTAACAAACAAAGACGGCGCATTACCACGCCACAGAGTAGGGAGTAACCACGCGTTTACTGCTTTTCAACATGGCCGATTCCGCGCATGCGCACTAAATTTTGGACGACAGACTGCAGCGGTAGTTTCCTTTCTGTATACTCCTTATTCTGTGCTACGGGGTCATCAGTCCCTAAACTTACAAACTAATTATGAACTACTTACGAACTAGGACGGCACAAATATGCATGCCCAAGGGGGGATTCGAACCCCAGACCGTAGTGGCCGTGCAGACCGTGACTGGAGCGCCTCAGTCCCCTCGGCCACCGCGGCCGGCCTACAAGGGTTTGCCTCCCTTCTGATAACTGACGGCCGTCCGCGGTGGCCGAGGGGACTAAGACGCTCCAGTCATGGTCACTACGGTCGGGGGTTCGAATCCCCCCTCGGGCATGGATATTTGTGCCGTCCTTAGTCTTACGTAGTTCATAAGTAGTTTGTAAGCTTAGGGACTGATGACCCCGTAGTTAAGTCCCATAAGTTCTACAAACATTTGAACATTTGATAACTGACGTACGGATAATGATGCGCGCGAAAGCTAGAATTCTAGAATATTACGGGCGCGGCAGTTCTCGCAAAGACACAGAGGACGTAATATTACGGGCGCGGCAATCTTCGAACAAACGACAGCAACGTAATATTACGAGCATGGCACTCCAAGTGTTAAAAAATCTTTGGGAGTAGCTGGGTGGGGGCCTTGAGCGCCATTCGCCTCCCCGCGCGCCGTGGCTGCGCTATTAGTGACGTTCATCAGCTGCAACAGTGCGTGGGTGGGGAGACAGCGCGTTAACATTAACTTGGCGAGGGAGCCGGCAAGTTCCTGACGAGCCCCGCCATGAAAGCGCGAAGTCTGCTCGCAGATTAAGTGGTCCTGGCGCGCTGAACGCCAGATTACGCGCGCGGATCCGCCGCCTAATCCCGTGCTGAGGGCTCAACTGATTCCTGATACAGCGCTAAGGCGGCGTAAAGCAGCGCTGCCGATGCTATCGCGGCCGTTAACCGAGGTAATTGCGCGCCTGCTCTCCTTAAGCACTTATATCTGCTCCCAGGAGGAGCCGAGTGCTTTTAAGAAATTCATTAATCTCGAATATCACTTAGCAGCTCCCCTTCACGAGACGCAGGTACTCAGCGCTTCGTGGAGTTGTCGGATTTCCGTTCTACAAATGTGCAACCAGTATTTTCAAAGATTTTAAATCAGTCTTACGGATCACGTATCTACATCTACATAGATACTCTGCAAATCACATTAAGTGCCGGCCGCAACCAGCTTTGACGCTGCCGCTATTGTTACTGCTATGCTGAAGGTACGAGCCGATTGGTCATAAGCGGCGACCCGTTGCTTACCAGGTCAGCGGCGCTACGAGTGGAATCTTATGAAAAAAATAGTGTTATTTCAGTACAGTTTTTACACATAGAGCCTCATGTGGTTATGGTATATCGCTCCAAATTTATGATTGGATAGGGGATTTCCTGCCACAGAGGACACAGTTCGTAGTAATCGATGGTAAGGCATCGCCTAAAACAGAGGTGATATCGAGCTTTCCACAGGGTAGTGTTATTGGTCCTCTGCTATTCCTTATTTACATAAACAACGAAAAATGTAAGTAGATCTCTTAAATTGTTTGCGGCTGACGTCATTTGTCTGCACTTGCTTTCTTTCGAATTGGAATTACCCTTCCTGAAATCGAAGGGTATTTCCCCTGTCTCATACATCTTGTGAGACGGGGGTTGTAATTAGTCTATTTTTCATACTAACCTTGCCTTACTGTACCTTTCTCTTTACGCTAATTATTGAAATGTGCAACATTTTCTTTGTAGATCTTTATTTATTTTGATTTCTGTGCCTTTGGGTACACATCAGGGGTGATGGGATCCTGGGATTGTAGTACATTCTATGTTTATATGAAAATTTCGGGATTTTAATGTTTATTGGCGCAGCTTGGCTGCTAAAAAGTGGTTTTATGTGTTGGGCACGGCCAGGTAGCGAAGAGCAGAGACGCTCTTGGGGGTCTCCCCCTCCCTTCAACTTTCGCTCGCCTTCGGGGAAGGACGAGAGGGGCTAGCTTGACCACTTTCATAACTTTTCTCTACCGTTCCATTCTCTAATAGCGCGGGGGAAGAAAGAACATCTAAATCGTTCCGTTTCCGATCTGATTTCTCTTATTTTATTGGGATGGTCATATCTCCCGAAGTAGGTGGGTGCTAGCAAAATATTTTCACATTCAGAAGTAAATGTCGGTGATTGAAACTACGCAAACAGATCTCGCCGCAATGAATAACGTCTTTCTTTCAATGGTTTCCACCCCAATTTGTGCAACAGTCCCATCTGGTGAGGGTCCCATACCGGTCAACAGTACTCCAGAACATGATGCACAAGTGTGATGTAGGCAGTCTCTTTGGTGCAGCTGGTGCATCTCCAAAGCGCTCTGCCAACGAGACGTAACCTTCGGTTCGCCTTCCCCACAATATTTTCTATGTGTTCTCGCCAGTCAAAGTTGTTCGTAATTGTAACTCCTAGGTATTTGGCAGAATTTACGACATAAGGTTTGACTTATTTATCGCGTAATTGAAGTTCAGCCGGTTTCTTTAAGTGGTCATGTGTATTACTTCACACTCTTCTTTATTTAGTGCCAATTGCCAATTTTCGCACAACGTAGAAATATTGTCTAAATCGCTTTGCAGTTGCTTTTGATTGCTAACTTAACTAACCGACAAACGACAGCATCATCCGCGAACAGTCTAAGGGAGCTATTCAGCCGGCCGCGGTGGCCGTGGGGACTGAAGCGCTCCAGTCACGGTCTGCACGGCCACTATGGTCGGGGGTTCGAATCCCCCACTCCGGCATGGATATTTGTGACGTCCTAGTTCGTAAGTAGTTCATAAGCAGTTTGTAAGTTTAGGGACTGATGACCCCGTAGTTAAGTCCCATAAGCTATACAAACATTTGAACTTTTGGAGCTATTCAGATTGTCTCCTACATCGTTTATAAACACGGGGAATAGTAGGGGACCTATAACGCTTCCCTGTGAAACGCCAGATATCACTTCTGTTTTACTCGATGACTTACCGTCAATAATATTAAGATTTTCCATACCAGCAGGAAAACGGAAGTAGGGGGGAATAGGCTTTTGTTTTTCTATATAATTTCGAAAAGTTTAGCAGACCGCGGTGGCCGAGCGGTCTGCGGCGTGCCAGTCACGTTTTGCACGTCCACTACGGTCGGGGGTTCGAATCCCCACTCGGGCATGGATATTTATGCCGTCCATAGTATAAGCTAGTTAATAAGTAGTTTGTAAGTTTAGGGACTGATGACCCCTTAGCTAAGTCCCATAAGCTCTACAAACATTTGAATATTTCGAAAAGTTACAAATGAGTGGATGATTCAAACGAGGCTTAAAAAATAATCTAGATATTTTGTAAATTTGGAAAAATCATTTAAATAATATGATGGTGAAACCGGAGAGAAGACACCAATTTCGCAATCAACATCATTCCCATTTACATAATGAGAAAATGATCGCAATATTTTGCTTTAATTTTTCTACCCAAGGCGAGCGGTTTTAACAATCAAAGGTGTCATTTTATACTCTATGCTACACTTGAGATTTATCTGCTTATTAAAGCACTCCACATACTATTTTGAAATTATGCCGGTGGATAGTCAAATACAAAACTCTATGGTCCTGGTGGATAGTCAATCATAAAACAATAAAATAGATAGAAACAAAGGACCACCATAGTGCGCATTGCTGGCTGAGCAGTTCGGTATGGTTGTTTGTGTATTTTTTTTAGGTTTTACTATCCACCAGCACAATTTCAAAATACTACGTGGAGCACTTTAATAAGTAGGTAAGTACCAAGTGTAGCAGAGACTTGAAGACCGTTGAGTGTCCTGCGTAAAATAAAAGGAAAATAAAATATTGCGGTCATGGCATGTTTTCATTATATTACTATAAGAGGATCGCTTTTGCGGCGAACAGATTAAATTATTACCATTCGTGGATTATGACAAACGAGCAGAGCACTCTACTCTAGGATGTAGAAGACTACTGCACGATAATCGATTATCAAGGTAATGAATACTAGGGCGTCATTGTAATGTAATATAACTATAATTAACCAACTTTAAATAGTTGTGAAAACATACTCGACGTCCTAACAACAAGTAATTCGGAGCTATTAAAGAGCATCAAGGATTAGTCAACACAGAGTGGTCTTAGAGAGCTGAATATCGATATTTCCAAATTCACCAAAATTAAACGAACAATATATTTATTCACAAAAGCACATAAAAATTCACTTAGCACTTTCTTGAGTGCGAATCTCGTCTTTTGAAACTAAAAACGTAAGCGTTGATCAAAAGTTTTTTTTTTTACATTTAAACAGTTACAGTAATAGACTAAGATTGCATTTTGTTATATTTTCATCCCTTGATTGCAAACAGGAAGAAAACTTGCATACATACAAATATTCGGCACTTGCTTAAAAAAGTTATTTGTATATAAACTATATATTTTGAATCTATCTTTTTATGTAGATAAAATTGTAAAATTATTTTATTTACCTTTTTAATGATTTTTTATGAAATACTTTTTCGCATCTGTTCTTACGTTACGTCCAGGTTTATATGGCTAAAAGAAAAGTTTTCAGTTTCCTTGTTTAAGTATAGACCGTGCATAGAATGACTGTGTTTACTGTCTTCCTTTAACGAGATAAAAGCAAAGATATATTAAATACGAAAATAAATTATTGTACATCGTGATTAAACTGCTGGCTAAAGAACCTGTACGTTACACAATGCTTAAGTTATGCTAGATTCAAATGTAATCGAAATCGGTCCGGCGGTTTGAAGATGTTGACGTCTTGTGTAAGCATTGTATTCAGAAAGTTGAATCGTATTACGGACAACATAATAACCATTATAAGTGTTTTAATAAATGTGACAAAGTTCAAAAGTCAAATAATAAGTAGCTTTTGCAAGCAAGCGTTTCAGAAGCTACAAAAGAAACGCTGATGTTCACCTGTTCCAGATTTCGAGTTATACACTTAAAATCGACAAATAACCCGAATTGCACACTCTCTGAAGTAACCTACGTTTTTTCTTCAGCGTTCAAGCTGTCTCCATACCCAGTTTAATCAAAATTTTTGAAGGGTTTTAGTCTTGAAGCGTAACAGGCAGCCCTACTTTCGCAGTTATAATATTAGTATGAAGGCAGATTATTCCTCGTAATCTTAAAAAAAACTAGTAATAACTTTTAGTACGTCTTTTATTTTATTGTTTACAAAATTTATTTCTCTAATTATGAACATTTTGATTGACCAAACTTTAATAACAGAGAGAAGTTTTTCTCTCGTTTTTTTATTTTTTTTTATTTTTTTTTATTATTATTATTTTTTTTTTTAATTTTCTGGAGAATTGGGATCGACGACCAGCTGTTAATATCGTTGCATGAGGAGCCTGCTAATGAAGACTGCAGAGATCATCTAAAGTAAATCTTCGAAAGTGATCACAATTGTGAAAGTCAGCATTCCTTGGACGAAATTGACACTGGAAAAATTGAACTTTTATAATGGAAGAAATGGTATGCAATATAGTAGTAGACCTCAAAATCACAATAAGAGAGTAGGAATAGCTCTACATAATACTCTTCATCCTTTCAGACTATAAGTTGAAGCCAACGACGACAAGTTCAATTGTTACATATAACTATTCATTTAGACTTTCGATGCTCAAATACCATTTACGATTTCATTGTCCCTTTTACAGTCTTCAGGTTGACGTATATGTACCGCCAACAATATTCATATTATTCATCCAGTTGTTATAAAACCTAATGCCGACTCACAAACCGTAAGAGTGTAAATGGAAATATAATGACGCAGACATAGTTAAAGAACTAATTCATTGGTTTACGGTTAAATTCATTCCACATGCTCACAATACTTAGATGAATAAGGACGCTATTTCAGTATACGTTAGGGGAAACATTCGTGTAGAAATACTCTAATAAATGGGAAACAAAAACCATATGAAAAAAGTATTATACTTTTAAAGGCGGAGCGCAATTCTGCGAATCCGTGATGCTCGCTCTTGTGTGCACTATTCTACGGACTATAAGCACTTTAACTACGTGAAAACTTCTACCACTATTTTCCTAGAAAAGCTGGCGTATCTACAGATATTTTATTTTGGCCGGTCTTCTACTGAGCGAAGTTTCTTGGAAACCGAATTACTGTATTTTCCGTCATCTCCTCATTACATCTGTTTCGCCAAACGTTGTTTTCGTCTTTCCAAGATTTTCTACCTCTCGGCCCGTATTTTTTTCTGTCATTCGTCTCATACCTTCCAGGAATTTCTATTACCATAAATTGTAGCTACATGAAGCTGTCTTCTGATATTTTCATTTCTCTGCAGCTCTTTTATTGTCCCTTTAATTCCCCTTGGCAACCTAACTCCATTAGTTTGTGAAAATTGTTTCTTCATTCCTTGTTAACTAGAACATTACTTGCAGAATTTTGTAATTTTTTAATTCTTGGACTGTTTTTAAAATTGTTTATGCCACTTGTTTGTTCATACCTACTGACATTTTTTTATGTCTCGTAAAAACTATGTGTCACAATGCAAGTAGATAAAATGCGGAATTTTTGTACTATTTTATACCATTTTTACAGTACATGGAAAATCTGAGGTGAAGAGAGGAAGCTGTGCACACTGACTCCAAATTACTGGCTCCCATAAAACTGGCTCATTGTACTTGAATGTGGGAAGTGAAAACACTCGTCCATATGGCAGGGTGTACTCACTATACTGAACGTACGACTAAATGTGCGATGTGAAGATAATATTACCACCATTTTTTTAATGTTCTCTAGTGTCACAAGGAAAATAAAACTGACTTATTTCAAAGCTCACTATAATTGTGTGATGGGGATGTAAGTTCTAGTATGCAGTAATGCCAGTGGAAGGAGGAAAGGAACATTAGGGATTAACATTACGTCGACATTTAGACGAGTGGTGTTTGATTAAAGTGAAAGGCAGTGACAGGCCCGCGATAGCGTATAGATGTCAAAACCAGATAACACTCGCCTTAGAGGTTGACTGGCGACAGGGAAGTTATTTGACATTTAATTCGTCATTTGGTTTGTATCACAACGCACTGACTTTATAAGAAACTAGCTACTAAACCCGGTATTGCCCTAGTGTGTATGCATTTTTCCAGTCTTATATTAGAAATGAAAGTAAAATTTCGGGAATGATTACACCTTTATGTATTCATGAAAACAGCTAGGAAATTATGAAACCGTAAAAGAAACAAATATGCATTCTTCTTTTTGTTCTTCTTCTTCAGCATGTCCCAGTTCGGGGGTCGCTGTTCCTGATTTTTGCCTTCCATTTCTCTTGGTCACACGCGTCCTCACGGCTCAGTGCATTCTCTCTCAGGTCTTCAGTGATGCAGTCCATCCATCTTCTCTTTGGTTTGCCTCTTCTTATCCTGATCTCCATTTGTAACTCCAATGTTCTCTGCAAGAGGTGCCTCCCCCCCCCATCCCTTCTCATCACGTTTCCGTACCATTGTAGTCGTCGTTCCTTGGCTTTCTTCGAACTCTCCACTACACTTTTCTGTTCTCGAATAAGATAATTTCTTATTTTGTCCATCCTCGTTTTCCCCATCATCCACCTCAGGATAGGTATCACAGCCACGTTTAATTTCTTCTCCTGCACTTTCTTTAGCGGCCTGATCTCACTCCATACAACATAGCTGCTCTCACCACCGAGTAAAAAGTTTTTCGTCTTTGGTATCTATTCTTTTGTCGCAGAGCACACCTGATAGCCTTGTCCAGTTCATCCATCCAGCATGGATCTTGTGGCTTATCTCCTTATCTAAATCTCCTTTACTGGTTATATAGTAAGCCAGCTCCTTGAATTCTACAACTCTGTACAACTGATCATTTGCCAACATAATTTTTCCATCCCTTCCAACAAACCACAGATATTCAGTCCTCTTTCTATTAACCCTGAGACCTTGATTTTCCATTTCCTCCCTCCATCTCTCCAATGTTATTTCTACCTGCTCTTTGTTCTCCTCCACAATCACCACGTCATCTGCAAACCTATCCGACCATAAAGCCACGTCCTGCACTCCTTCCATCAACACATCCATCACTATATTGAAAAGTTATGGACTTAGTGCTGATCCTTGATGCAGGGATGATGATGATAGGTAACTTCTCAGACACTTCGGCAGTAGATCTTACTTTAGTGCGGGCACCATCATAAAAATAATTTGAACATCATACATGTCTTTGAACAGTCGAACATTTCTGGCATACCATACGCTCTCATGTTTCTCCATAGTAAATCTCTCAGTACTGTATCATACGCCTTCTCCAGGTCTATGAAAACTAGATGTAGTTGATGTAGTTGTCTCAGGATGAAGGTTGCATCCATCGTTCCTCTGCCTGGTATGAACCCAAGCTGCTTATCCGAGATTTTTGTTTCTTCCCTGATCATTTTATCCATAATTTTCCCCCATATCTTCATCATATGGAACTTTAGCTTAATTCCCCTGTAGTTCAGGAACACTTGAATGTCCCCTTTTCCTTTGAATATTGGTACCACTGTGCTTTCCCTCCATATCGCTGGTACTTTTTCCTCTTCATATAAAAGAAAGAAATATACATAATGTACAATATATTAAGTGCAGCATGTACAGAAAGAAAATCAGTAATAAAATACTCGTACAAATGATGCATAACATTAATGTAAATCAAAACGACTCCAAACATTTTTTCTTGTTACTTCACCAGGAATTTCACTGTGTACGGCGTATGTATCGTAGGCTGTTTATACCCCGACGGCGATTGTTGCCTAATAGTAAAGAACATGTGTACCTAGTTGAAATCGGTCCAAGTTAAGGAGGAGCTGTGGAACACGCATACATAGATACAGGCAATTTTATAAAATGTATAGACAGATATATAAGTATCAATTAATACAAATAAACAATCCTTGAGACGGATTTTCGTCTCGAATTTGTCAAAGACAATAATGATAAATCTTGAGCATAGAACTAAAATTTGTGATGTGGCCGGGAATCGAACCTGGACCTCCATGCTTACTAGGCAGACGTCTTAACCGTTAGACCACCACAAACCATGTAAGCATGGAGGTCCGGGTTCGATTCCCGGCCACATCACAAATTTTAATTCTATGCTTCAGATTTATCATTAGATATATAAGTGTTTTAGGAATTTAAAGGCATATAGATTATCAGTATATCGTTTTTCATCAGTAAGTACAAAATTTTTGTAAATTTATGTGTTTGTATTGCAATGAATAATACCAGCAAGACACAAGGGAGTCCATTTCAGCCGTCGTACGATCAAAGGAAGAAACATGCTAAATAATAGAATAGAAGGAAAAGACCAACGAATGCATCAAGATAACGAAAATGTGCGAGTGCCCATGTGGCAGTTGCCTGTATCTCAACCGCAAGAGGCAGGAGCTGAACGCAATCAACAAGAGAATCGAAAAAACAGATAAGCGCGTCTGTTCGTAGTTATCACACGCGGAGCAAATGACTGACGACGCCAACAAGTACATAGAGCATTTAAATCTGCTTCACTCCTTCGTCTCGCATTCGCGTATGAACCACATATTGAATATTCTGCTCATTCGAATGTGCTATGGACAAAGAATGTCCCCATTGTCATGCACGCAAATTCAAAAAATATGTCACCCGGGATATGTTGCGCTAAGGGCAACTACTAGAGACAGAGAAAGGCTTGCTCATCGGCACGAATTCAAAATTGTTCCTGAAGTCCATTCGCACATTCAATACATGCTTCCAAATGACTTCGTTTGGTTCTAGAAAGAATATATATGGCAGAACAACGTTTGCAGTCTCAAAATCTTGATTGGTCATTAAAAATTTAATTACAAAACTTGTAAAATTAAATAATTTTAAGCAGTAATTCTCTAATACTTCTTATAATGACCTTCCAGGGATAACAGTACAAGAAATGTGGAAGATTACGAAAGATTTATTTCAAATACCTCAAACACGAATGAAGGAGTAGTGTCTGTAGACAATATGTGTTTCATAAAAAGAGTGTCTCTTTGAAGTAATATTACAATAAAGGACATCCCCTTTAAAAGCGCGTGAAAAGAACGCCCGTATGGCCGTAGCCGAGCGGTAAGGGATACGTGTACCAAATTAGGTAGAAATACGTCTAGAGCTTTAGGAGGAAATGTGCGACACTGTCGCGTGATGCAGCAGTTTTACATGCACCTCATTATGACGTCATACCTCGTGAACTATGTGTTGTACGTGATCCTTACACTTACGGCGACCGTGCTCTCGGTTTGAAGGTCGTGTGTACATTTCATTAAGATTTGAATAAAACTGTAGATTTGTACGCAATACGTAAACACAAACACACGGACACTCTGCTTCGTATATAAAGATACTAGCAGCAAACCCAGGCTGCGGTGTAGTAGCCGAGCGCTCTAAGGCGCATCGCTGCGGAGCACGCGGTTGCTCGCCGTCGGAGGTTCGAGTCCTCCTTGGGGCATGGGTGTGCTTGTGTTGCCTTTAGATTAGTTTACCTTAGTTTAAGTGGTTTGTAAGCTACGGACTGATGACCACGCAGTTTGGTCCGATAGATTTACAAACATTTGAACATTTGAACTGATGCAGCAGTTTTTCACGCATCTCATAGTTTATGACGTCATATCTCGTGTACTGTGTTACACTTACGGCCACTGTCCTCTTGGTGTGGTGTTCATGTGCATAAAATGTCATGCAATATGAACAAACAAACACACGGGCACTCTGCTTGGTAAGTAGATGTATAGAGACAGCATTGTCCTTAGTACAGTTGCGCAGCACCATTCTTTCTCAGGAATCGATTTCATGCGATTAAATCTCACATTCTGAATAGATTCCAATGATGTGTTCACGATTATTTATAGTCAGCAATGGCACGATTCTTACAGTATGCCAAAACGTTCTATATCCCTCTCATAGATGACAATACATATCTATGTCATGGTTGTTATAATCTAACCTTATGAATCTATTCCTATGATTCGTTCACGATTCTTTCTGATCTGCGACGGCACGATTCTTATAGAATGCCAAAATGGAGACAATATGGGTTTAGGATGTTTTATGCTGCGTAAAGTTCAGACTTAAAACAATAATCAGCCAAAGATATATTATTTAATTCTCAAATATTCTCAAGAAAATAGTCTTTTCCAGCGGATATAAATAGATATTATATTTCCAATTATTACTGCTGTTGCCGTAGCTCATTTGGTAGTGTTGCAGGTTGTCAAACTAGTGAACATAGGTCACTTAGTTAGGATCTTGCTGTAATCCTATAAATTCTTTTTCGTTCTGTTACAATATTTAAGCCATTTAAATATAAATTTCATTAAATGTAATGTGCCGGCCGCGGTGGCCGCGGGGACTGAGGCGCTTCAGTCACGGTCTGCACGGCCACCATTGTCGGGGATTCGAATCCCCCCCTCGGGCATGGATATTTGTGCCGTCCTAGTTCGTAAGTAGTTCATAAGTAGTTTGTAAGTTTAGGGACTGATGTCCCCGTAGTTAAGTCACATAAGCTTAACAAACATTTGAACATTTTTTGAAATGTAAGGTAAAATCACGTAGTTTTACAAAAGACGTATATGTAAATAGACTTTAAACATAAAGATCCGTCTCCAACTACTAAATTTTATTCGAGATACAAGATATTCGGTTTTTTACATAAAAATATTTCTTTGTGTAAAATAGGTTTCTTTCGGGAAAGATAGACATAAAAACTTAAATGGTAAAGAAAAAAAAATATTTTAGAGATGTCGTTAAATAACATTTAAAATCGCATATTTATATAGAAAGATTTTTTTTTTTTTTTTTTTTTTTTTTTTTTTTTTTTTTTTTTTTTTTTTACAAAATTGAGTTTTTAGAAACGAAAAAATAAAAAAAATGTGGACGAACTTAGAAAGCAAAAACTTGTCGAAATACAAAATATAATCCAATTCGTTACAGCCGTTTCCGTGACATGCGAAATGTAAATGTGCAAGAATTACTCTTTTAAATATATTACATGTAAACTGTATAAACGACGTGTGCGTGTTGTACTGCGTTTGAATGCGAAAGAGGTACGTAAGTTTTCATCATACTTTGATTCCTTTATGTTAACCGTGTGTATTTAGCTGTGTTTCGTTTCTGTCATTTGTAATTCGTGAATAATAGTTGACGGCTCACGATCTTCGTTCTATGATTCTTTTGTTCACAAGCGTCCTCCTACTTGGCTGATTTCTGGCTTTCGTAATCATTCAGCACGATGTACCAGCAGCCTTTGAATCACGAATCGTTAGATCTTGGAATCGTCACGAGACGATTTTGTTGAACGATTCGTCCCCCTCTTGACCGCTCTCTCGCATTCGCAATCGTTCCAAACGATTCGGTATGATTCGGCAGTCGGATTCGAATCAGGAATTGTTGGAACATGGAATCGCACGAATCTTTATTTTAATTCGTTCAAATGAACAACTCATTCACGAATCACCACAACTCTATTTCTTAGGCCGATATTTCACTGTAAAAGATCTTTGACAAAGATTTTTGGCAAAGATTTTATCCAACATTTTTGACGAAACAACTTTACAAGAGCACTTTACACTAGCGTAAAAGTTTTCTTCATAGTTACTCGGAAAAGACTCCGAAATAGCCTATCGCCTGTATTATAGTATGTAATATAATGTTGCTCGGGAGTGCAGTCATTGAAGAGAAAGAAAAATGAAAAAATATTTAGGTAAGACTGTGAAAAGTGAGAGGAAAAGATGAAAAGTGCTCGTACAAATGTAGTTAATGAGCTACACTGTTAGAACATTACCACCTAAATATTTTAAGAACGGGTGACCAAGCATTTCAATGCGCCGACGGATTTATAAATACTTAACCTTTATTATAATCGACGTTTCAGGAAGCCCTAAAGCTATGTCAATGTATAAATAATGAAACACGGAAATAAATTACATGTGTCATGCTAAACACAACCTCGTTAGACTCTTTATCATAATTAAGAGGAGAGAATATTTTCGTATTTCTTTTTTGTTATGCTTGCATGTGCATCATTGCGGATTATGCGCTGCGAAAGACATTTTTATAGTTTACTGCAGTCTGACATTTATTTTGCCTAATTTTCCGAAACACGAAATATCCGTATAAATACCTGCACATGAGCTTAAATGTCGAAATGCATAGTGCAAAGCAAGAAAAACATGGGTGGCTAACTAGTGCAGTGTTTCATCACGCAACTCATGAATGCCTTTTCCGCTGAAGATAGTCCCATTTATATACAAAGGCAACATATATTCCAGCAGGCAGTAAAATACACGAATCCTACAGTGTAGGCCTACGATTTCACGTATTATTCCAGTCAAAAATAAACCAAAATGTAAATTACGAGGTTAGGTTAGAGTACAAACAAAAACATTTATTTCGCTTATGCATCTCCATATATCCTTTGGTCCATATAATTTCTTCCCTATCAATCCCCAGTGAGCCACTTTGAATACAATTGAGAACAGTAGCATTTTCTTTAAACGATTCTAACCGTGTATTTCAGTAAATGTGCTTTGTATTACGAAATATTCCGTGCACTTCATACTTTGATAGGATCACTGTGGCAGTGGCACAAATGCACTTTAATTTGTAGGATTAAATGCACCAAAGAAAGGAAAGACCCATGTTCACAGCGGCGAACTTCTATAAAAGCTACGCCCTCGCTCTTTTATCAAATATGTTTTACAAAAGAAATCTAATATATAAAGCAGAGTGTCCGTATATTTGTACGTGTTGCATACAAATCTACAGTTTTGTTCCAATCTTTATGAAATTTTGTACACTTAAGCTTCAAGCTTAAGCCATAAGTTTACGAGATATGACGTCATAAACAATGAGATGCCCGGAAAACTGCTGTATTTTGCGACAATGTTGCTCATTTTCTCCTAAACCATTGGACCGATTTCAACCAAATTTGGTACACACATTCCTTACCGTGAGTTAACAATTGCTGCATGGTTAAAGAATCACATACGGTACAAGGTTCAAAGATATTACGTCATAACCAATAGAAATCGCAAAAAAGCCATATAATGCGGCGAGTCTTTTGACATACACTGTATGAGAATGACAGTACTTAGCGACTTGAAACAAATTTTAAACATAAATTCAAACCTTTATTAAACTTTCTCTCGCTGGAAACAATAGTAAAATGATGAAAGGAAAAAAAGTTTCTCGCTTACTACTTTTTCGCTGTTTATGGAGTAAAACTAAGGCTCTCGGTATGACGTTACAATTTATAATTTGAACGCTACAATTTGTAGTGACAGGAAATTTTACAGACAGTATACACATATATAGTTGAATGTAGCTTCTAAATTGTATGACATTCCCACACGTAGTTCATGAGATATGAGCACGGAAACAGTAACGTTCCGCTGTTCATGGACTAAAACTACGGCATTCGGTGTGAAGTTACAATTTTTAATTTCTACACTACAAATTGTAGCTGCCAGATATTTTACAGGCAGTATACACGCATATAGGTGAGTGTACCTTCTATATTGTATCACATTCAGACACGTAGTTCATGAGATATGATGACTTAAACAGTAACGTTCATGGTAAACCGCCCCTTCCGCACTAAGTTTTAATCTATTAATTCTTTACTACTAACTGTATTTCCAAGAGATTTCACAGACATACAGCCCTTATACAAATGAATAACTGCCTAAAATGGCAGGAATAAATAAATAAATACCCGGCCAGTCCGGGTTTTCAGCTAGTCTTGTATAAAAGATGCCCTCGTACACTGTCAAAGATTTGATCAAAGGGTTTTGAAAAAAGATCTTTGTCAAAGATCCTGGCCAAGCCATTCCACACTGTACATGGCGTGTGTATCTGGATGTACGCCACGCCGGCCACGCTAGCCACGTACCAGTTCACAAAGCGGTGACAGTTGCGATGCTGTACCAGCCGCGTTGTATGCCAGTACGCAGAAAGATGTCAACTCCGACGGTTCCGTGGTGTCAGTATGGAATTTCGTGTGCATTTTATTGATAATTATTGCATTTTCCCCGCCACTATTTGAACAGAATATAACAGTGCCTAATTTTAAAATTTACTTCTGATTATGTCGTTTTATTGAAAAATTAGTTTATTTCAAAATGGAAAAATAAAAATAGTACAAGAAATACAAATGCAAATATCATTAATAAATACGGCGAATAATTATAGTGACTGCACACTACATTTATCAATATTACAAGTTTTAATAAAAGTTTATACAAATTTATCAAAGCAAGACTTGTTAGTCTCCAGGGAGTTTCTGCGATCGTTATATGAATAAAATTGTTGAATATCTGTCTCCATATCGCTTTTATTTTCTAAAACATGACCGGTTTCGGGACAGCTGCCCATCTTCAGATCAAATTTTGAAGTTACAGAGTAACCTGTCCTGTGATGAACGACTGTGAACATTCGTTCATCACAGGACAGGTTACTCTGTAACTTCAAAATTTGATCTGAAGATGGGAGCTGTCCCGAAACCGGTCAACGGATATTCAACAATTTTATTTATACAAATTTATTTCTAATTTATTTAATAATATTACCGCAGAATATTTATGTATTTGCTGTCTTTTGATAACGTTTCGGCAATTATATCCCATATTTTTTCCCTTCAACTGTCCGCCTCCCTAGCTCAGTGGCACTACCACACAGGGGGCCCTGGTTCGATTCCCGGCAGGGGACTGGGTGTTTTGTGATGTCCTAATCATCATCGCATCATCATTGGCACGTAATTTGCCCACGCGGCGTCAAATAGATAGACTTACACTCAGGCGGCCGAACAATCCCATAAGGGTTCTCCCGGCCAAGAAAGCCATACGCTCATTTACGAGGTCTAACTTCGCTCTGCGCATGCGCAGACTGAAAACGTGTCCGTCACGTTTAGAAAGATCGCTCAGGGAGCGAACGGAATCCACGCGTGTCCAGCGCAACTGGCGTAGCACGTGGCCGTTGCCTGCAGTGTGAACGGTACCATTTGATAACAAGGGAATCGATATTTTTAAAACTAGCTTGCGGACACGCACGCCATGTGCAGTGTGGAATGGCCTTTTTTAATTTTATTTATTTCTCGTGTCCAGGACATGGAATAAATACAAACCAACAAGATAATTAATCACAGCACAAATTTAGAAAATTAATTAAAACATAAAGCCTAGTATTCAGCGGTTTTCACAACAGTATCACTGGTTACCTCTAAGTCATCAGTTGTACACGCGGCCGGTAGATTCTTGCAGACGAGCAGATGTTGTTTGTTCTGCACGGCACCACACGAACACATTTCATCTTCACTGCTGAAACCGCACTTCTTGAGGTTGGTTTTGCACCTTGACACTCCAACTCGCAGCCTGTTTAAGGTCTTCCAGGTCCCATATGGCATGTGTGAGCCTTCGGCTAGTTCCTCCTTGACCTTTATTTGATTTCCTTCAGAGAGAGAGTCTCGTCAGAGCTCCTCTCTGCGAGTGCTAGGGGGTACACGAATTGCTCTAGTTTTTCCTTGATCTCAGTCTTGGCCGTTGAGGCACATGTCCGAACAAAGGATGTCTTGGATCGGTTTCCTGTCTCTTCTTCTCCGCTTCTGCTGTAGCTTGTCTACGAATACCTGGTGGTGCTATACCATAATTTGTTACAATTTATTGACAGGAGTAGATAGTAAGCAACCTGTCACAATTCGTCATGTCTCGTTTAAAGCTGTATCTACCTGTCTAGCATGTAGAGAGTTTTGCCAGATAGGTGCTGCATATTCTGCGGCGGAGAAACATAATGACAAGGCAGATGTTCTAAGCACTTGTGGTTGGGCACCCCAGGCGGTCCCTGTATGTTTGCGGATGATGTTGTTTCGCGCGGCTACTTTGAGCTTCGTTTCTTCACAGTGGACTTTAAAAGTGAGGGACCGGTCCAGCTTCACCCCAAGGCATTTAGGAGTTTCGCAGTTAGGTAGCTGTTCTCCTCTCCAAGTGATATTCAATTTCCTCTTGGCATCCCTATTTCTAAGATGAAATGTACAGACCTGGGTCTTTCCAGAATTTGGTTTCGACTCGTTTCGTCATAATACTTAGCCAGGCTTTCAAAAGTTGTTGTCAGCTCCCCCTCTACTTCCTCAAAGGTCCTCCCTTGGGCAGCGAGTGCTGTATCATCAGATAATGCCTTAGTTGAAGAGTTAATTGGTTGATCATTTGTATATATATTATATAGCAGTGGGGACAGCACGCTTCCTTGAGGAAGACCATTTTTTTTTTTTTGTTGTTGTTGTTGTGGTCTTCAGTCCGGAGACTGGTTTGATGCAGCTCTCCACAATACCCTATCCTGAGCAAGCCTCTTCATCTCCACATAAGAACGACACCCTCATCTGTCTGAATCTGCTTACTGTATCCATCTCTTGGTCTTCCCCTGCGATTTTTTCCCCACACACTTCCCTCCAACGCTAAATTAACAATTCCTTGATGTCTAAGAATGTGTCCTACCAATCTATCCCTTCTTTTAGTCAAGGTATGCCAGAAATTCCTTTTCTCCCCAATTCTGTTCAGTACCTCCTCATTAGTTACGCGATCCACCCAGCTAATCTTCAGCATTCTTCTGTAGCACCATATTTCAAAAGCCTCAATCCTCTTCCTGTCCGCACTGTTTATCGTCCATGTCTCACTCCCATACAAGGCAACACTCCATACAAATGCCCTCAGAAAGGACTTCCTTAGGCCTAAATCAATATTCGATGTTAACAAATTTCTCTTTTTCAAAAACGCTTTTCTACCCATTGCCATTCTGCATTTTATATCCTCTGTACTGCGCCCATCATTTGTTATTTTACTGCCCAAGTAACAAAACTCATCTACCTCCTTTATTGCTTCGTTTCCCAATCTAATTCCTTCAGCATCACCTGATTTTCTTACACTGCACTCCATTACCCTAGTTTTGCTCTTGTTAATGTTCATCTTATATGCACCTTTCAGCACACTGTCCATTCCATTCAACTGCTCTTCCAGGTCCTTTGCTGTATCTGACATTATTACTATGTCATCGGCAAAACGCAATGTTTTTAATTCTTCCCCCTGAACTTTTATTCCTTCACCAAATTTCTCCTTGCTTTCCTTTATAGCTTGTTCAATGTACAAATTGAATAACATTGGAGAAAGGCTACAACCCTGTCTCACTCCCTTCCCAACCACTGCATCCCTTTCATGCCCTTCAACTCTGACAACCGCTGTCTGGTTTTTGTACAAGTTGTAAATAACCTTACGCTCCCTATAATTTACTCCTGCTTTTTTCAGAACTTTAAAGAGTTTGATCAAAATATCCACGGGTGTACTGCCGGTCTATAGTGCCAGTTGGACACTATAGACCGGCAGTACACCCGTGGATATTTTGATCATCAAATACGCCGGGAGAAACTGAAGAATAACTTTAAAGAGTTTATTCCAATCAACATTGTCAAAAGCCTTCTCCAAATCTACAAAAGCTAGAAATGTAGATTTGCCTTTTCTTAATCTATCTTCTAGGATAAGCCGTAAAGTGAGTATTGCCTCCCGTGTTCCTACATTTCTCCTGAACCCAAACTGATCTTCCCCGAGGTCGGCTTCTACCAGCTTTTCCATCCTTCTGTATATAATTCGCATTAATATTTTGCAGCCATGACTTATTAAACTGATGGTTCTGTAGTTTTCACACCTGTCTGCACCTGCTTTCTTAGGGATGGGGATTATAACATTTTTCTTAAAGTCTGAGGGTACTTCACCTGTCTCATACATCTTACACACCAGGTGAAACAATTTTGTCATGGCTGGTTCTCCCAGAGACTTCAGTAGCTCTGAGGGAATATCATCTATTCCAGGGGCCTTGTTTAGACTTAGGTCTTTCAGGGCTCTGTCAAATTCTTCTCTCAGTACAGCATCTCCCATTTCATCTTCATCTACATCCTCTTCCCTTCCTACAATATTGTCTCGAAGTTCATTTCCTTTGTAGAGTCCCTCTATATATTCTTTCCACCTTTCAGCCTTCCCTTCCTTGCTGAGAACTGGTTTTCCATCAGTGTCCTTGATATTCATAGAGCTGTTTTTCTTATCTCCAAATGTTTCTTTTATTTTCCTGTAGGCTGTATCTATTTTTCCCCTATTTGTACATTCTTCTACATCCTTGCATTTGCCTTCTAGCCACTCCTGCTTAGCCATTTTGCACTTCCTGACAATCTCATTTCTTAGTCGTCTGTACTCCATTTTGCCTGTTTCATTTACTGCATTTTTATATTTTCTCCTTTCATCGATTAAATTTAGTATCTCCTGTGATATCCAAGGATTTTTTGTAGGTCTTTCCTTCCTACCTATTTTGTCCTCTGCTACCTTCACTATTTCATCTCTCAATTTTACCCATTCCTCCTCTACTGTTTTATTTCCCCCCGTTTCTGTCAATTGTTGCCTAAAGCTCCCTCTGAAATTTTTTAAGAACCTCAGGTTCCTTCAATTTATCCAGGTCCCATCTCCTTATTTTCCTACCTTTTTGTAGTTTCTTTAGTTTCAGCCTACAGTTCATAACCAACAAGTTATGGTCAGAGTCTATATCTGCCCCTGGGTATGTCTTACACTGTAGAACCTGATTCCGAAATCTATGTCTTACCATTATAAAATCTATCTGATATCTTCCGGTGTCTCCTGGTCTCTTCCACGTATACAACCTTCTTTTGTGATTCTTGAACCAGGTGTTTGTTATAACTAAATTATGTTCTGTGCAAAATTCTACCAGGCGGCTTCCTCTTTCATTCCTTTTGCCCAGACCATATTCACCTACTATCTTCCCTTCACTTCCTTGTCCTACTACCGAATTCCAGTCTCCCATAACAATTAAATTTTCCTCTCCCTTAATTGTCTGAATAATTTCCTTTAGCTCCTCATATATTTCTTCGATTTCCTCATCATCGGCAGAGCTAGTTGGCATATAAACCTGTACTACTGTTGTCGGTGTTGGCTTCGTATCTATCTTGACAATGATAATGCGATCACTGTGCTGGTCATAGTAGTTTACCCGCATTCCTATTTTCTTATTCATTATCAATCCTACTCCTGTGATACCCCCAACTGATTTTGTATTTATAATCCTGTACTCACCTGACCAGAAATCCTGTTCATCCTGCCACCGAACTTCACTAATCCCCACTATATCTAACTTTAATTTATCCATTTCCCTTTTTAAATTTTCTAATTTTCCTACTCGATTAAGGGATCTAACATTCCACGCTCCGACCCGTAGAATGCCAGTATTGTCTTTCCTGATGATCACATCCTCCTGAGTAGTCCCCGCCCGGAGATCCGAATGGGGGACTATTTTACCTCCGGAATATTTTACCCGAGAGGATGTCATCATCATATGTTCATACAGTAGAGCTGCATGTCCTCGGGAAAGGTAACGGCTGTAGTTTCCCCTTGCTTTCAGCCGTTCGCAGTAGCTGTGTGGCAAAGCCACATTAGCTGATGTTACAAGGCCAGCTCAGTCAATCATCCAGACTGTTGCCCCTGTAACTACTGAAAAGGCTGCTGCCCCTCTTCAGGAACCACACGTTTGTCTGGCCTCTCCACAGATACCCCTCCGCTGTGGTTGCACCTACGGTACGGCTATCTGTATCGTTGAGGCACGCAAGCCACCCCACCTCGGCAATGTCTGTGGTTCATTTTTTTTTTTTTTTAATTCTCCATCGACTCTTCTTGTTCTTTAGAGATACGAAATACCTCCTGTTTTGCAGCAGACATTGGATGATCTGGGTTAGTTGGTAATCCTTTGTAGCTAAATAAACTTTCCTAAGTAGCTTTTTGCAGTTGACAGTATCATAGGCCTTTTGAGTAACTGCTTCCCTTGCTGGGCCGCAGTCGGCAAGTGAGTGAGTCTGAGGCGTCGCCTGGCTGCCTCGCAGTTGACTGGCGCTGTGCGGCTGCAGTCGGCAGTTGGTCCCGAGGGCCTGTGGGGTCCCCGACACGCCACGCGCCTGCGGGCGCAATCTCTGCGGGGACATCCATCAACCTCCAGCGGAGCTCCGCCCTAGGCGGCAGTCGAGCTGTCTGCCCGCGCTGCCTCTCCTCGACTCCTCACAAGACTACCCTCCCGCTTGAGTGATAGGTATGCTCGACAGGTGAGTGAAGCGAATGCACAAACAGTTCCTGGAAATTCGCAGTGGCACAACCTGACAATATGTTTTGGGTGTTCATTAATTTTTAGATGTGAACGAATTTCGAATCGGGATATACCATCAGTATTATACAGGAATGATTATGGACAAATTTACATAGTTGATAAAACTCTTATGGGTATTGGACCGCATTGTCAATATATCAAATGTTTCACCGTCGTTTCGGCCACTATTGCAAGCGTTCATCTTCTGGGTGTTACGTTTACTGCTAGATGAGGGAAAGCTGGTGTCTTAAAATGTTGCCAGTTATGATTGGTGGTTTCTGCTCTCTTTCATTAGTGTTTCCTTGATTGATTGATTGATTGATTTTTCCGGGGAAGCCAAAACAGTCTTGGTCCAACCCGCCACTGCCCGCACCGAAACTAAGTTTATTTTGCGGTATCGCTCCCAACCAATGCCCTTGAACAGTGCAAGGAGTCGCTTTACCAGTTCTTTATTAGACACAATTCTTCGTGTCTGGTTGTCCCAAATGTTCTGTTACTCTCTTACTCTTTTACTCTCCAATGCAATGCATTCGAAGATTAGATGTGATGCAGTTTCATCACCTTCATCACAGATCCTACATTTAGGGTCCTCTTCTGTTATTCCCATTGTACGTGTTTTTTGAAATTCCCATGGCCTGTCAGCAATCCAACCATGAGTCTAATCTCTCTCCTGTTCAGACCCAGGATTGCAGAGCTTCTTTTGAAACATGGCTTTGGCATCATTACCTTGCCATGTTTATGTTGATGGACTTGGGTCCAATATTCTACGTGCTGTCTTCTGAGCCAGTTACGTAGCTCCAATTTGATCATTGTCTTGGTGATTGTCAGGACAGGTTCCGGTCCAATAAATGGAGTCTCTGCCCCCATCCTGGCTAATCTGTCGGCATGTTCGTTGCCACTGATCCCCGAGTGGCCAGGGACCCACAATAGGTTTTACTCTATTGCTTTTCCCTAGCTCCACCAGAACCCTGTGATATTCTGCCAGAATTTTAGACCTTGTTGCAAGAGCTGCCAGTGATCTCAGGGTTGCCTGCCTGTCTGAATAGATATAGATGCTACGATCTATTGTAGCACCTACGCAAATTCTCCTCCACACACGCCCTGATGGCAGTGATTTCGGCCTGGAATACTGAGGCCAGTTTTCCTAGTGAGATGACGCCCTCCAGTCTTAGCTGCACCCCATATACCCCGGCTCCAACACCTTGGTCTGAACCAGACAATATCCCCCGTACGGTGTCGAACTAATTTCTCCCACTGCTCCCTACTTCCAATTGTTATATTGAAAGGCTTGTTGAAGCAGTATGGCGTTATAATATAGTCGGCTGGCATTTCCCCAACCTGTGTTTCCTTTATTTCTTCCTATTGGTGGAAAGTGAAGTCCTTGATTGGTGTTTGCATTAATGTTTTCCATTGGTTGACACTGGCGAATGAGGAGCGGTGGTAGCTATGACGTAGCGCTGATGCCTAGCGCCAGCTAGAGCGTCTGTGTACGCGCGGCCGTTGTTGTCTCCGGGGGGCATCTTGGCTGCCAGCAGTAGCAGCGCTTCGCTACGACACCGCGCGCAATGCAGTCTGTAGGGGCCCACTCGAAAACAACAGCGGCCGCGCGTACACAGAGCAAATAGCACGCTCTAGCCGGCGCTAGGCATCAGTGCTATTTCATTGCTACCACCGCTCCTCATTCGCCAGTTTCAACCAATGGAAAACGTTAATGCAAACACCAATCAGGGACATCCCTTTCCACCAATAGGAAGAAATAATGGAAACAGCAATGAAAGAGAGCAGAAACCACAAATCATAACTGGAAACATTCAATATTCCCTCATCCAGCAGTAAACGTAACACGCAGAAGATGGCCGCTTGCAATAGTGGCCGAAACGTCGGTGAAACATTTGATATATTGACGAAGCGGTCCAATACCCAGAAGAGTTTTATCAACAATGACAACGGCCGCGGAAGCCTTCGTTTAAATTTATATAGGTCCAACCAGCAATAGAAATAATAATAATAATAATAATAATACACTCCTGGAAAATGAATGAAGAACATCACGAATTCGTCAACTCATCAGAGAATAATTTTATAGACATATTCTTGATGATGTATATAACATACGTTCACACAGACAGAGCCATACGCACAGTCACCAGAGAGTGCACAGTGTCGATGATAGTATCGCGTATACCCTTGTTTTGCAGCAATGCAAGCTGAAAGTCGCCTTGAGGAGACGATAGTAAAGGTGCCGAAAGTAGTCCTGCGGAATGGCGTGCCATGCAGTTTCCACTTGGTGCCTCAGTTGAGTCAGATTTCGTGTCGGTCGTGCAGACTGCATAAAATGACGTTTCATACGGTCCGAAACATGCTCAATGGGAGACATCTGGGGTTCGCGCTTGCCAGGGTAGTTGACGATATTCTTGTCCAACAGAATAATGCACATCGATATATATCCATTACCATAACGTGCTCTTCAAGGTGTGCGTCAACTACCCTAGTCAGCATGATCCTCAATTCTGTTTCTCATTGTGCATGTTTCGGGCTGGATCAAACGTCATCCGGCGCGGTGTGCACGACCGGCAAGAAATTTGAGCCAACTGTGGCACCTAGTAGAAACTGCATGCCAGGCCATTCCGCAAATCTACTTTCGCTACCCCCACAATCGTCTCCTTGGGAGAATTTCAGCTTGCATTGCGGCAGAAAAGAAGGTATACGCAGTACTAGCTTCGACATTTCGCGCGCTCCGGTGGCTGTATTTACGTACATATGCCTCTATCTGTGTGATCGTGTGTATTCATCCTCAAGATTGTGTCAATAAAATTTCCCTCTGCTGGGTCGACGAATTCATGCCTAGTAAGCATGGAGGTTCGGGTTCGATTACCGGCCGCACCATAAATTTTAATTCAATGCTTCAAATTTATCGAATTTTAAACATTCGTCTGTAGCACTACATTTCGAAAGCTTATATAATCTCGTCCTTATCATCCACGTTTCACGCCTATACAGTGCTACATTCCAGACAAACACTTTCAGATAGGCCTTCCTAACATTTTAACTAATATTGGACGTCAACAAATTTCACTTCTTCAGAAACACTTTTCTTCCCATAGCCATCTTGCATTTTATATCCTCTACTTCGGCCATCAGAAGTTATCCTGTACCCAACTAACAAAACGCATATACTATTTTTATTGTCTCATTACCTAATCTGATTCCTTCAGCATCGCCTGATTTTCTGACTCTGCATTTCATCACCCTCATTTTATTCTTAAAGTTCTTCTTATGCCTTCCTTTCAAGACACTGCCCATTCCGTTTAATTGCTCTTCCAGGTCCTTTGCTGTCTCTGACATAATTACTATGTTGTCAGCAACCTGAAAGTCTTTTATTCCGTCCCCCTGGACTTTAATTCCCTCTCCAATTTTCTCCTTGCATTCCTTCACAGCTTGCTCAGTGTACAGATTGGACAACATTGGGAAAGGCTACTCTTTCACACTCTTGGACTCTAATAATTGCTGTATGGTTTTTGTACAAGTTGAATACAGACTTTAGCTCTCTATAGTTTACACCTGCTACGTTTAGAATGTGAAAAAGTGTTTCAGCCAACATTGTAAATAGCTTTCTCCAGATCCAGAAATGCTAAAAACGTAGATTTCCCTTTCCTTTATCTTAAGTGGACCAAACAGTGATTCAGCTCGAGAAAATATCGATTTTCGATTTTCGTCATATTTCAATAGGTTAATGTTTTATTTAAGTACTCTGAAAAGGATTTTGCTGAAAAAAAAAAATTCGGGCATTTAAAGAGAATTTTCCTACCACGTGTGTTTATGTGTTACGACACTTTTCTGTCACCCACTTATCTGCGTATATTTTATATTTTTATATCCCCTACATTGCACGTTAAGCATTTTGTTTACTTCAGAGTGTTGCCTATCCTTTGAATGCAACGGTCGGTATTCTTTTGTTTCTGCATCTAATATGGTCAAGAAGGCAAAACAAACATCCAAGAAGGTGAAAAAGAAGCTTGAAGACCTGCTAGAGGCCAAAGAAGTGCCACGCTATGGAGCAGGACAGTTTTAATTAACTGTAACTAATAAATTTCAAAAGTTTTTTACTTTAAACATAATTCCCCGCGTACTAAAATTTTCCGTACATATCAGAAACCATCGTAGATAAATGAATGTAATTTTCAAACACTCTGCATAACATAAAATGCCACATTTGATACTACATTCTTTAATATTCCCTGATTGGGAAGTTCACAAAAATATTTTATGTAGAAAAACCTTAATATTTTTTGTTAATAAATTTAAAATGTATTTCTTAAAAACTATAAAATGGTTAAGGTAGATTTTGACTGTATTAGCATCATGTAACATACAGTGCCGCGGCGGAGCGGCCGAGCGCATTGATGCGCTATGCTCCGATTAGCGAGGCTGTCGGGGGTTCGAATTCTCCCTCGAGCATGGATGTTTGTTTCGTCTTTAGTATAAGGTACTTCATAAGTAGTTTGTACGTTTAGTGACTGATGACCACGCAGTTAAGTTCCTTAAGCTTAACAAGCATTTCACTTTTTTTTAACCTACATTAAACATATATTAAGGTCCCGCATCAAATAGATTTTTTTCGGAAATTTGTCGAATACTTTCCTAAATTAACAGGGGTTAGATCAGGGGTGTCCGACTAAATTTCGACGTGGGCCACATTACCAACTTTTTTCACTGTGGCGGGCCAGACAAAAGAAAACTGCAAAAGAATCAACTACGAAACCAGTGGAAATAAAACACTGTTTTTCGAGGTAGGCAGGTAGGATGTATTTATAAGAGAACATGATAAATTTCAAAGAAAAATTATATTAATGAAAAAATAGTATGAAAAAAAACTAGTCAGACAAATAAATTTTCATTCTTTATTTTATTTTATTTTATTTTATTTTTTGCCTGCAGAGTTCGTCGTCATTTTAGATTCTACATTTTTGATTCGTGAAGAAAGCTGCTCACAGATATACCAGTATGTGCTTCCGAACAAGGACACCTGTTGAAGTAACAACTTGTATACGTTGGGACACAGATCTGGTTTGATATATTTTTTTTATAAAACTCCATCAGTCCATTTTGCAAGCAACTATGGTAGGCTGTTTCCACGCTTTCATTCGTTTGAAGTAAACTCCATCCGCAGGCGTAACATGGTGTCATCAATCTTAACTTCTTAATTTTATCTTAATACCGAGCAAGCCCAGAAATATTGGTAACCTAAGCCCGTGTACGACCCCACTGTAAGTAGATACCGTGGGTAACATATTTTTTCTGTGCAACTCTTCGCCTGATTTCGTAGAACAAAAGACCGAAAGCTATTTGAAATTGATTACCTGTGTGTTGTCCTTAGTTTAACTTAGTTTAAGCAGTTTGTATGTCTAGGACTGATGACCAACATAGTTCGGTCACATAGAATTACAAACAGCAGCTGAAGAAGAATAAATAAATAATTAAAGAAAACAACTCACAACTTTTTTAGCCTATAGACGGGCCGGATTTTACGGCGCCGTGGACCACATTGTGGTTCGCGGGCCATATATTGGACAGTTCTGGGTTAGATAGGCAGGATGTGGCCCTATAACTTTGCCCTTGCTTCGTATGATGCCACAATTGTTAAAGTAGATTCCGCGATTAATTTTAATTTGAAATAGGTTAGTTAAAGTACAGCACAAAATGAACATTAAAGCAAATAAACCGAGGGTTGCATATTAAAGTCGGGCACCATACAAGCAACAGCGCGTTAAAAGACTTACGGAAAGCATCTAGCTGGATCCAGCGCTTCTTATAACAGAAGCTGGAAATGATAACTTTTACTTAATTAATATGTGAACGTTCGAGATACTTTCCGTAGGAGATCAATGTTCAGACTGTTCAATTCGCTTTTCATTGTTGTGTGACCGTGGGGGGAACATGAAGTTACTAGTAGTGATAAAAAATAATAATAAAAAAATAAATAAATAAATCCAAATTGATCTTCCCCAAGTTCTGATTCCACCAGATTCACACGAAGTAATGGGTGCTATCGACAAAGGTTCGCAAATCGATTCCGTATTGCTTGATTTCCAGAAAGCTTTTAATCAAATTGCGTGGTTATGGTATATCGCCCCAAATTTGCGATTGGATAGGAGATTTCTTGTCAGAGAGGATACAGTTCGTAGTAATCGATGGTAAGGCATCGACTAAATCAGAGGTGATATCGGGCGTTCCACAGGGTAGTGTTATTGGCCCTCTGCTGTTCCTTATTTACATAAACGATTTAGGGGAAAAACTAAGTAGCTCTCTTGAGTTGTTTGCAGACGACGCCGTCATTTACCATCTAGTGAAATCATCTGAAGATCAAAACCTACTGCAGAACGATCTGAATAAGATATCAATATGGTGTAAAAATTGGCAATTGGCTCCAAATAATGAGAAGTGTGAAGTCGTCCACATGAGTACGAAAATAAATCCGTTAAACTTCATTTACAAGATAAATCAGTCAAAAGTGAAGGCCGTATACTCCTCAAAATACCTAGGAATTACTATTACTTCAGACTTAAATTGGAAAGAACACGTAGATTATATCATGGGAAAGGCGAACCAAAGACTGCGTTTTATTGGCAGAACCCTTAAAACATGCAACAGAACTACAAAAGAAACTGCATACACTACGCTTGTCCGTCCATTTTTGGAGTATTGCAGCCCAGTGTGGGATCCTTATCAGGTGGGTTTGACGGAGGACATCGAAAGAGTCCAAAGAAGGGCAGCTCGTTTCGTATTGTCACGATACAGGGGAGACAGCGTTACGGAAATGATACAGGATCTGGGATGGGAATCATTACACAAACGGCGCTTATCGCTGCTGCGTGGGCTACTTGCGAACAGTCGCCAACATTCTCCTCCAAATGCGAAAATATATTGTTGACTCCCACTTACATAGGTGGAAATGATCATCAGAATAAAATAGGAGAAATCAGAGCTCGAACAGAGAGATTCACGTGTTCTTTCTTCCCGCGCTATTCGAGAATGGAATGGGAGATAAATGGTATAATTGTGGTTCGATGAACCCTCTGCCAGGCACTTAAATGTGATTTGCAGAGTATCCCATGTAGATGTAGATGATGTATATGTAGATAACGATGACAAAAATCCGATAGCCGTATGCACTATATATTGGTCATCGTGATCTGAGGCTAAAGTCTGGACGGCCTTTACCGCCGAAGGTTAGTCCTCCTCGAACATGTGAGTGTGTGCTGTCGTTAGTGAAAGTTGAATTTCGGCGCCATTGGGTTAGAAACATTTGACAATAGAGCGCCGCCCCTGTGGAATGTCAGCGTCGGGTCGGCGTGTGTGTCGCGTGGCTGCCTGCATTCCAGGCGCCGCAGCCAGGCGATCAATTGGCAGCGCTGTGCAGCTACCGCCGCCTGTTACCGACACAACACGCACCAACGCTCTCGGAATGTTCCAGCGGTCACTCTCCCCCATCTGGCAAACAAATTGTCAGCAGACAGTGAAAAGCGTATAGTAACTGCAGAGTAACACACGAGGTGGACAAAATCATACGTACACCGTACAGTACGTCTTGCTGCAACCTGGCGCGACTCTGAACCTTTCAACACTTCAGGCGCGACCACAGCGCATACATCTACATACATACTCCGCAGTCCACCGTAAGGTGCGTGGCGGAGGGTACACTGTACCACTACTAGGCATTTCCTTTCCTATTCCACTCCCAAATAGAACGAGGAAAAACAGAATACCTATATGCCTCCATACGAGCCTTAATTTCTCTTATCTTGTCTTTGTGATCACTACGCAAAATGTAAGCAAGATCGTATTACACTCAGCTTCAAATTCCGGCCCTCTAAATTTTCTAAACAGAAATTCACGAAAAAGACGTCGTCTTTCCTCCGGTGATCCCCAATTGAGTTGCCGGAGCATTTTCGTGACACTCGTGCATTGGTCGAACCTACCAGTAACAAACCTAGCTGCTCGCCTCTGAACTGCCTCCATATCTTCCTTTAAACTGATCTGCTGCGGATCCCAAACACTTGAGCAATACACAAGACGTGGTCGTACAAGCGTTTTATATGTGGTCTCCTTTACAGATGAAGTACATCTTCCAGAAATTCTCCCAATAAAATGAATTCGGCTGTCCGCCTTACTTCTAGATATTTCAACGACGCGACAGCACCAAGAAGCTCACTACTAATGCTGTACTCGAACATTATGGGATTGTTTTCCTACTCATAATTGATGTATGAAGTATAATCAGAATTAATTTAAGAAAGCTGGTTGGCCGCTAGCAAGAAAAACATCCAGATGGTGATAGGTTATTTATCGCACTTTATCGCGTTTCAGGCAAAGCCCATCTTTAGAACGCCATGAAAGAATCTCCACCGACTTGGACAGAATGAAATGGCCATTCAATAAAGGCCATCTATAATTCAATACTAACATTATCAATGTACATAAGCTGTGTTATTACACTGATACAAAAATTGCAGCGCCGCTCGTGGCTAGGGTGGTGGCACCGTGCATTAGAGTGTGGCACATTTGGCTTTGAGCAGTAGCGTACGTAATCAGCCGTTGCAATTTCTTTCAATGTCCCATGCTTTTGAAGTTTGTCGAGTTTCATTCATTAACGGTTGGCGGATGGATGGGGTTTTGGGCGCTCGACATCTAGGACTTCAGCGCCTGATCAAATTTAAGAAGTTGAAAAGCAAGAAGTATAAAAGCTGTAGAAAGAGTTCATTCATTAAGTGCTGCCCTCTAATCTATGGCGTCACCGCTCTATCAGTGATGAAAATTTTTACACCTAGGGCGCAGCCACTATTTGGTTCTGGAAGGGGGGCGGTAAATTTTTAGCAATAAAACCTATTGAATTTATTAATATATGACTTATTTTTACTCTTTTTTTAATTTAACCAATTACACTTCGGAAATAATTGCACAAGAAATAAAATGAGTTTGCTCCCATTAATTTGAAAGTGGAAGAGGAGTAATGTGGTTGAAATGGAGTGTATATAATTTCCTCGTAAAATAATGAAGCAGCATCTATGTTACTGGTAAAAGAGAAAGGTCTTTACAGTTTAATGCACATGAGACTATGTGTAACAATTGAACTAAAATAACACTATTGTTGTGCATAAGATTCCACACGTTGGCGCCGCTGACCTGCTAAGCAGTGGGTCTCCGCATATAAACGTATTGTGACTGGCGTATTGTAACGAGCCAGTTGCTCGGCCACTATTCACCAGACCTTTTCAGTTGGTGAGAAATCTGGAGAAAGTGTTGGCCAGGGCAGCAGTCGAACATTTTACGTATCCAAAAAAGCCCGAAGAGGACCTGCAACATGGGGTCGTGCTGAATTGTAGGGTTTCGCATGGATCGAATGAAGGGTATAGCCACGGGTCGGAATACATCTGAAATGTTCAAAGTGTCGTCGATGCAAACAAGAGGTGGCCGAGACCTGTAACCAATGACACCCCATACCATCACGCCAGTTGATACGCCAGTATGGCGATGACGAATACACGCTTCCAATGTGCGTTCACCGCGATGTCGCCAAACACAGATGCGACCGTCATAATGCTGGAAACAGAACCTGGATTCATCCAAAAAAATAACGTTTTGCTATACGTGCACACAGGTTCGTCGTTGCGTACAGCACCGCAGGCGCTCCTGTCTGTGATGCATTGTCAAGTGTGACGGAAGCCGTGGTCTCCGACCTGATAGACCATGCTGCTGCAAACGTCGTCGAACTGTTGTGCAGATTCCCCATCTGTTGACTCAGGGATGGCGACGTGGCTGCACGATCCGTTACAATTATGTGGATATAAGATGCCTGTCATCTGGACTGCTAGTGATACTAGGCCGTTGGGATACAGCACGGCGTTCCGTATTGCCCTCCTGAACCCACCGATTCCATAATATTCTAACAGTCATTGGATCGTGACCAACGCGAGCAGCAATGTCGCGATACGATAAACCGCAATCGCGAGAGGGTAGAATCTGACCTTTATCAAAATCGTAAACGTGATGGTACACATTTCTCCTCCTTGCACGAGGAATCACAACTACGTATCATCAGGCAACGCCGGTCAACTGCTGTTTGTGTATGAGAAATCGGTTGGAAAATTTCCTCTCGTCAGCACGTTGTAGGTGTTGCAACCAGCGCCAACTTAGTGTGAATGCTCTGAAAAGCTAATCATTTGCATATGACAGCATCTTCTTCCTGTCGGGTAAATTTCGCGTCTTTAGCGCGTTATCTTCGTGGTGTAGCAATTTTAATGACCAGAAGTGTATATCTCAGTGCTATCACAATCTCATGCACACTGCATCTCGTGCTATTTAGTACACATCAATTTTTCCCTAACAAACAAGACAAAATTATATTCACTTCACGTTCCTGTCATCAGAATACATGTTCTCTTTTCCTGTGAACAATTTCTCAATAATGTGCTCAAATGTATATTACGCTTAAGGGACTTAACTGCGGGGTTATCAATCCCTAAACTTACAAACTAGTTATGAACTACCTTATGATAAAGAGACACAAATATCCATGCCCGAGGGGGGATTCGAACCCCTGACCGTAGCGTCCTTGCAGACTGTGACTGGCGCGTTGCAGACTGCTCGGCTACTGCTGTCGCCTTCTCAATTATAACTTGTCAATCAAGTGGAAAGTCAGATACTCTCTTCGGCAGTCACAAAATACACATAGTAAAACATTATTGGCGAAGAGAAATAGAGGGCGTAACCTAATGTCAACTCCGATCGACAAACTGCATGAACGACTGTGTGCAGATGACATGAAACTACCACCGAAAAAGCAAGTACAAAACTCAACACTATTGAGTAATATTGAGTAAAGAGAGCGAATTGGGCTTAGCATTCATGGAACGGGTGCAATGTTTGATTCTTAATAACGTAAGGCAACGCAAAGCTGTGAAGGAAATGGTGTCATGAAAATCTGAACCCTTGAAACCTGAAGGTTTGTATTGTGGTTCGATCTCATTTCTTCCTACTTAACATTCGGGTTTATACATCGAAAATTCCAAAAGTGCCTTATGATGCTACAGTCAAGAACGGGAGAGGTTTCATCGTGATTGGGAAATTGTATCACGGTATGTAACTATTATTGATCTCACTGGGCGGGTAGCTGTGAATGGAAATCTCACCGTCCTGGACTACAAACTGCTTTCTGAGACTAACATATTTCTAACGACCAATGTACCAAAATGACGCTTCTCCCACCTACACACACACACACACACACACACACACACACACACACACACAGCCAAAATGGTACAGACGTGTTTAATGCAGCCTCCGAAATAATCAAACATCTCTCCCGCACAGCATGTGTCAACATGAGTGAACCGTTGCAAACAGCTTTAGCACTGAGAGTGAGGACCATATTTACAGCTGCAGCATCGGTAAAGTGTTTGCTGGATAATTTGGTATAAAATGCATAATATTCTCTTGGAAACTATAAAGGCACTTTACGAATTTGTCCCTCGAATCGTTGAAGCTCTTCGCAGAAGCAATGATGTACCAGCTGCTTACAAATAAATAAATATTGAACCTACATTATGTGTTGTAACTTATTTATTTTCACTCTCTATATTTCCCATTTTTGACGCTTATGTCGTACTGAAATAATGTTCTCTATTTTTTAATAAATCTACAGTACTAGTATTATTCTTTCATCTTCTGTTTTATGAAGTAATGTAGTATTATTTGACTGAGCCATACCGTAAGGTTATAGGGTGTGCGTACTGCGCACCAGTTAGCTTTATGAATATAGTGCGATGAAAAACTCGTGAATCACGAAGTAGAGAGATACGATAGGGAATAGTTTTAGATTACTGGTTGTCTCTGTAAATAACAAATTAACTATTGACGCTCCCCAACCCAACCTCTGAGAGCGAGTTGTAAATTTTGTATGCAATGCAACAAAATCAACGGTCTCTGAAAGCCAAGAAAATGGATCAGTATGGTAAACGATTATCTCTCTTTGTGTGTGTGTATTTCTATATCTGTGTGTGTGTGTGTGTGTGTGTGTGTGTGTGTGTGTGTGTGTGTGCGTGTATGTACGATTTTAGGACGGCCATTGAATTTCAAACCGTAACATGGACATCTGATGCAAAAATTAAAACCCGACGATTTTCTCAGTTTTGCCTGCACAATGCGGTATGGTCAGAGGATAGACATGTCTCTCCAATCTCATATTAAGAGACGAAGCGGCCTTCCATTTATCCGGATAGGTTAATTGCCCCCGTGTCAGTCTGACGTACTGAAAATACTCATGCAACTGTAATACATGAAAGTGTTTTGCGGAAGCTTAATGGACGGTCACACGGGAAACCGTATAGGGTGCTTTCCTTATGTGAGAAGCGCGAGAAAGGTTCATATTAGTTTGAAATGCCACAGTTGTACTTGTTTCCGCAACTAACTGCTGGTTTCGAGAATTCTCCCTTCCGCCAGGACGTCTCAGACTGAGGGTAGTCATTATACAAAGAACGAACTTTTCGCAATGCTGGTTTGGCATTGTGCTGCAGATGATATTACTATCCGTTTGCTTTTTCACCCCCCCCCCCCCGGCCCCCGCCTTCCCGTTTGTTACTTTTTCCGTTTCAGAGGCCAAGAACACCTAGACAGTTCAGATAATCAATATCGCTGACATAATTACTGGCATGTTGTTGCTACACAAGGTAACGAGCTGACTTGACTTCCATTTGGAGACTGTTTACGTGACCAGACGGCACGCGCAGAAAATTTACTTCAGTTCAGAAATGAACACCATATTTTTCTGTTCAATTCATGTATCAATCATATTTCCACATGTATTACTGCGGAAAATATAGAGCTTATATTCGTGAGCAATTATTTGTCACCAATAGCACTTTGGAAAATAGAGACATACTGATTGAAAACGCTAAGCTGCCCGCTTATATATTTGAATCATCTGTCGATCGACTGCTCCATCCCTCCTCTATCATCTCCTCTCCCTTGTCTTAGATCATCTTCTCCTCTGCCTTTCTCCTCCATCTCTGAATATATATATATATATATATATATATATATATATATATATATATGGTACTCGGTTAGTCGGTGTTCAATATTATTGTAAGGTATCATCCACCACCAGTCTTAAGAAATTTTATGTACACAGTGATATTCATCTTGTGATTCTTCAGTTTCTCCCGGCGTATTTGATAATCAAAATATCCACGGGTGTACTGCCGGTCTATAGTGTCCAACGGGCACAATATTTCGGCGACCATACATGTCGCCATCATCAGGTGAACTGACGGACTGAGCTCCTGGAAACGCGCCGGCACGGAGATCCGCATGCTACGGCTGCTCGAAGGGAACTGGCTTCTAGCCTTGTAGCGGGCCATCTAAATACCCTCGGCCCGCGGAGCGACCCCTCCGCGGTCCGCGCCACATGCCGCGGCCGCGCAGTGGAACCGAATGCGCCGGCGTCTGAGATGACGTCGGTGTGACGGCTCTGTCCGCCGTGGTCGTCACTTCGTTACGTTTGCTAGATTTACTCTTAATTAACCCAATCGCTGATTCCCAAGCTGTGCTAAGATTATAGCCACAGTCACGGTTTATGAGGTCGTCACTTGTGCGAATTTCAATGGCCTCTCTAACGACGCAGTCCCAGTATCTCGACGTCTGTACCAGAACCCTAGTGCCTTCGTAGTCCATCGCATGATTCTCCGACAAACAATGTTCAGCGACCGCCGACTTGCTCTGATACATCAATCATCTGAATGGAAACCTACTTGCTTTTTCCGTTACGTGGACGACACTTTCGTCATCTGGCCACATGGTATGGATAAACTCTTTGACTTCCTTACACATCTGAACTCCATACACCCCAACATCAAATTCACTATGGAGACTGAAACGGAGGGTAAATTGCCGTTCCTTGACGTCTTGGTCAAGAGAAGAGCTGATGGCACCCTGGGTCATAGTGTATATCGGAAGATAACGCACACTGATCTGTATTTACATGCAGGCAGCTGTCACCACCCTTCACAGAGGAATGGGGTACTTAAAACTCTAGTACATAGGGCGCGCACTATCTCCGACGCAGAGAGTCTACCCCAGGAATTGGAACACCTGAGAACTGTATTTCGAAAAATTGGGTACTCAGAGGGGCAGATTCAGCGGGCTCTCCGCCCAACCACTACATCACAACCTGTGGAAACTGATGAAAACACGAGGGAGGATGTAGGCACTGCGTTCGTTCCATATACCGGCGCACTCTCGGGGAAGATCGCCCGCATTTTGAAAAAAAACACCAGGTTGGAACTGTTTTTTATCCGCCGAATAAAATTCGTGCAATGGTGGGGAGCGCCAAAGATGATCTCGGTTTGAGGAAGGCCGGCGTGTACCAGATTCAGTGTCAGTGTGGAAAGTCATATATTGGACAGACGATGCGTACCGTCGAGGATCGTTGCGTTGAACACCAGAGACATACACGATTGATGTATCCGAGCAAGTCGGCGGTTGCTGAACATTGTTTGTCGGAGAATCATGCGATGGACTATGAAGGCACTAGGATTCTGGTACAGACGTCGAGATACTGGGACTGCGTCGTTAGAGAGGCCATTGAAATTCGCACAAGTGACGACCTCATAAACCGTGACTGTGACTATAATCTTAGCAAAGCTTGGAAACCAGCGATTGGGTTAATTAAGAGTAAATCTAGCAAACGTTACGAAGTGACGACCACGGCGGACAGAGCCCTCACACCGATGTCATCTCAGACGCCGGCGCAATCGGTTCCACTGCGCGGCCGCGGCGCTGGGCGCGGACCGCGGAGGGGTCGCTCCGCGGGCCGAGGGTATTTAAATGGCCCGCTACCGGGCTAGAACCCAGTTCCCTTCGAGTAGCTGTAGCGTGCGAATCTCCGTGCCGGCGCGTTTCCAGGAGCTCAGTCCGTCAGTTCACCTGATGATGGCGACATGTATGGTCGCCGAAATATTGTGCCCGTTGGACACTCTAGACCGGCAGTACACCCGTAGATATTTGGATATTCATCTTGTTTCGAAGCTATAGGATTCGAAATTACTTAAATATAGATAATTATATATGGGTGTTAACGTCTGTTGAAGGTAACCTCCACCATACATCTCATGAAATCTGACAATGATGTTGCTCTTATTTTGAAGGTAATGTGTGTAAAATTTGATTAAGACTTCATCGAAGTTCGTAGGTGAAGTACCCTCCCGCCAAGCACCATACGACAATTTAAGTAGACAAGAACTTGCTCTTGTTTGGAAGGTTAAGTGTGCAAAATTTCTTCAAGAACTCTCCGCTAGGCACGTATAGAATTTTATGTTGACAATGACCTTTCCATTCTTTCGAAGATCCAGTGTGCAAATTTTCATCAAGAACGAAATAAATCTGTAGACGTTATCGAAATCCGTTGGTAAATTGTCCCTCGTCACGCACAATGCGCGTCATATCTACTCAAGTATCGCTTTGTCCCAATTGGTGTAGGGGTCAGCTCAACAGCCTAGCAAGGAGAAGACCCGACTTCGAATCTTTTTTGTTTTGTTTGTTTGTAAATCTATCGGACCAAACTGCGTGGTCATCAGTCCGTAGCTTACAAACTACTTAAACCTAGGTAAACTAACTTACTCCGGCCGCGGTGGCCGAGGGGACCGAGGCGCTTCAGTCACGGTCTGCACGGCCACTACTGTCGGGGGTTCGAATCCCCCCTCGGGCATAGTTATTTGTGCCGTCCTAGTTCGTAAGTAGTTCATAAGTAGTTTGTAAGTTTCGGGACTGATGACCCCGTAGTCAAGTCCCATAAGCTTTACAATCATTTGAACATTTGAAACTAACTTACGGAGAAACACACACATCCATGCCCCAGGGGGACTCGAGCCTCCACGGCGAGCAACCGCGCGCTCCGCTTCGAGGTGCTTTAGACCGCTCGGCTACTCCACCGCGGCACTTCGAATGTGGCTGGGTACACATATCCAACTTGACTTATTCTGAAATAATGTCATACATTTCGTGTGTACGAAAAAACCTGTTATATAAATAATGCCTCTAAGGACTTTGTATTTGCGTACTGTTAATCATAGTCTATGGCACGAAATTCAGGAAATGGACTGTAAAATATGGAGTTTTACTCTTCGTAATTTTTGGTTGTCGTAGTTTTAAGTGAGATTCGTTATATTAGCACTCTCCTCTTCTCCTTGGTATGTTTCGACAGCCTTTCCACTGCGCACTTGTAATTATTGACAGTATCGGTTAGGCTAATCCAATAAATATATCAGAATGTCAATCTTGTTTAATGTAGGCTAAAAAAGACACCACTCATTTGTAGGCTTGTAGTTTTGTTCACTACAGTATTCAAGAAATTACTGCCCTTCTCCAGATATCTGTACAGAAAACATTTAGAGAATAATACGAAAGGTTCAAATGTTTGTAAAACTTATGGGACTTAACTGCGGCGTCATCAGTCTCTAAAGTTACAAATTACTATTGAACTAAAGTATACTAAAGACAACATTAACATCCATGCCCAAGGGAGGATTCGAAACTCCGACGCGGGAGGCTGAGCGATCTGCAACGTGACGCTCCAGACCGCTCGGCTACTCTCGCGGGGCCCAAAATAATACACAAGTATAAATATTACAGAAAACATCGAAGTACAAGCGCAGAATTAAAGGGGTAAGAGATTTCGTGTATAGAACTTGTTCTTAGTCAAAATTATAAATGGTAATACACTATACTGCTGTATTCTGATAAAGGCGTTTTCAACTTTTGACACGTTTAAAAAATAGTTTAAATGCACCATATATCTTTTCCTTTTAATTCCGTGCTTGTACTTTGGTCTTTTCTGTAATATTTATACTTGTGTATTGTTTTGTAACTGTTTCCTGTACAGACACCGGAAGAAGGGCAATAATTGCCCGAAACCAGTAGTAAATAAATCTACAACCTTAATATTGGTTCCTGTGTTTTCTTAACTTATAAACCAGTTTCTATAATGGATAAAATACTCTACTTATCTGTTACAATACTTCGAATTCTGCCACTAACATTTTATATGATTTATAACTTATCACAGTTATTTTCGAAAATGGAACTTGCAACAAAGTTGTCGGCGAAAGGACGAATGGACGAACACTCATCGTGTTCCGTCAGTTTTCTCTGCGTATAGAACAATACGTCCCTGAGATCTGAACCGGTCCTTTCTTCGTATCTTGGGGAATTATTCCTGGAAGGTACGCATTGGACGGTTCGGTTATTGGTCCTATAATAATGATGTGGTATTGTTGCCTGCACCAGTTGTAAGATTACCGCCCAATAGAAATACTGGTAAATTAATAGCATTTGATAATTAAACAGTATCAAGTTCACTGCAAACATTGACCATGTCAATGCACTAAATGTTACACAATTTAAATCTTATTAATTATGGTAGCAATATATATACACAGTTGGGTGACAAAATTTATAGTTAGGCCATAGGTAGAAATTCTCCACGTTGAGATTTGCTGTGTGCTTGTAGCTGACGGGAGGCCAGCGAGCAGGCCGACGTTGGTGGCTTGTTCTAGCTTAGTATTTTCCAGGTTCGTTTCCGGTGAGGGGAGAGAGGGACAATGGCGAGTGCCAGGCACAGTGCAGTGCACAGCGTGAAATACAATATTCTAATACTACTGGCATTTGAAGTAATACGATGAAGTTAGGAACCTTTAAGGCCCTCATTACAAAATAGCCTGTTGATAAATGAACAATACATTAGCTGATATAGTCATATCTGGCGTAATATGTTTAATTGACAATGAAAAGTAATAAATTACCAACAAAGACAAGACAGTTACACAACTAGCATGGCAATGTTTCAAAAAATTCAAATGTTTTTTAAGCTTATGGGACTTAACCACTGGGTCATCAGTCCCTAAACTTACAAACTACTTATGAACTACTTACGAACTGGGACAGCACAAATATCCATGCCCGAGGGGGGATTCGAACCCCCGACCGTAGTGGCCGTGCAGACCGTGACTGGAGCGCCTCAGTCCCATCGGCCACCACGGCCGGCTGGCAATGTTTGTTTATAAAAATAATATATTAACTATTTCTCATTTTATTTTCAATTAATCTTGTGTATTTTTCCTTGAAATATTCAGTTAAATCACTTATCTGTGATTTAAGAAATTGCACGATTATAATAAATAGTACAAAGGATGTTTATACTAATATAAAAACGCAAGAAAATATTTGTTTAATGTGTAGTGTAATTATTTTGATTTTAAGTAAAGTTTTAGAAATGTATTGGCTGAGCGCTGTACGTTGGCAAATCGGTTAGAACAGCTCACATGGGGAGTTGATGACGTAGGGGAAAAAACCCCGGCAGTTGAGCTTTTGGCGCACGCACGAGGGCAGAAAGTGACGACTTGGGCGCACGTGGGGGTAGCTGGCCGGGTGGCGTCGCTCTGCAATCAGTCGCATGTGGACCTCGAGGTGGAGGTTATAGATTTGTGTGTGGCAATCGCCACGTGTGGTTGCTCGTCATAGACTGCACCAAGTTGAATCGAGTGCTACTGTGTGTTGTGAATATTTAGCCGGTGGAACAAGGTGTGCATTGCATTGATTTAAAGTGACTGTGATTTGTTAATGTAACACGTGTCGTCGCATAGGCATGAACATAAATGGTGTTTGAGACAGCCACATGGTGTAAAAACAATTTGCGACAAATATTCATTTTGTCTGGGGCCTCACGAGCTATAAATTTATTTGATAAATGACGTACAGACGTATCAGCCACAGGGTTCTAATATTGCGAAATAAACAACATAAAGTGAACGTTTACGTGTTTTCAAAAAATAGTAGTTAGTACACCCTTTTCTCTCATGAACTTGACTTTATTATGAATTGTTTTGTTAATCATATGCAGGGAAGGAAAGCTGCGAATGTGTGATATCATCCCCTAGAAAACGAGTCAAACAGTCGCAATCACAGTTCCAGTGATTTTGCATGTTTAGGAATTTGGTTCGCAGTTGGTGGTTGTGAGTTTTAAAAATTAATCTTTCCCAATTTTAAACTGTCACCCCGACCTACACTCTCGCACAGTCTAACACAAGCCTCACGGTTTACTAACTTTGATGGAGCTTCTAATGTTTCATGTTTCCGCTTCACTACGTGCTCGGCACGAATCTTTACAGATGTTTCGAGGCGAATCGTAATGTCTATAGACTATAATAAGAGCGCACACAGAATCAATTGACGCCTATAAAGATTTTAAGAGTCTTATAAAGTGGTCCTATCAGTTTAAATTTTAATATTATTTTTCTCGCGTCTGTTTTATTTACTTAATGTGTAGGAAACTATTCAAGTATAATGGGCCTTTCAGAAGAGTTCAAAAGTATGAATTAGAAAAATGTATGAAGAGAATTTATTGTTCAGATTATGATGATTTTGTGTGGCGTATTTTACCGTTAGATTCCAGCTGGGAACGTGTTCCGTCTGTCTGGTACAATTCGTCAGGTGACACCACTTGGGCGATTTGCGCGTCCATAATGATAAGGACGACACAACACCTAGTGCCTGGGTAGAGAAAAATCTCGAACATGACCGGGAATCGATCCCGAGCCTCCTGCGTGGCTATCTACCACGCTGTCCACTTTTTTCCCCTCAGGTAGATCTATGCTTTGCGGTCGTTGTTTCAGTTAGTTCTTGATTGTTCGTTGCATATTTGGCTTAGCTTTTTTATTACAGGGAGCGTTTAGTCCCCTGACCGCACCGGACTACGGAGGCGGACTATTGTTGCCTATCTCGTGGCACAAAGAATACGTTAACGATAGGACTTGGCGTAGAGAGACTGTTTCTGTGTTCTGGACTTGTATCACAGAGGGTTGAAATGTGCAGATAATTGAATCTGGTTTACGTTAGGATCAAGGGTTACTTTGGAGTATATCAACTGGTTAGTCTGTTGAATTAGAAAATTATAGATGGTAAGATAACAGTCTGGATGACAGAAACGGTGCTTTATCGGTTCTATAATTCTTTCCTGGAATTTGTGGCGTGGTTTGTACTGCCGTGTTGTTTATTTCCCTGGCAAGATTGGCTGTAGCGTGCGTATACATCGTCTGTTATTCTTTCCTCGCTTAGAGTATACATAACAGTTTTCTAAGTGCTGTAGCCCCGCTAAAACACACGCGCTAATGATCGCTGGCAGGAGGCAAATTATTCTGAAGGCTCCTCGCAACGCATTATTCAGCAGTCTCTATTACTCAACGCGCGAGCAACCGGTTCGCAGACTGGGTCTGAACGTTGAGCCATTTGTTACGTGCGGCGATGGCCACGGTCGGAGAGCGCTGAAAATATGCCTATCGCTTTTTTTTTCTTTTTTCGTTTTTTTTCGAAATAAATGCAGCGGCGAATTTGGCCGCTACAGGAAAATTAGTCCGGCGTGTCCCGCGGGCGCGCGCATGCGCTTCGCGGCCGTATTACGAGCAGATTTAGTGAGTGCGGCGTTCTTTTGTTTCGGCCAGATAGCCGGAACGTTCGCGCAGCGCCATCGAGCAGGCGGTGCACAACGGCCGTGTGTCCGCAGCCGATAAATAACGGCTCATTTTAAACTGCGGCAGCCATTATTCCACGCGCCAACGGCTGCTCTCTGGTGATAAATTATGTCGCGAAATCGAAACAGCTGTAATTTATTCGCGTGCAAGCTGCAGATGAATGGACCACTCACGCCATTCGGAAGACAATCGGCAGAGACAGTTCACGGCGTTCTTTCTCGGATGCAGTCTGTGTGTCTTTAGCAGCCTCCAACACCGTGTTCGGTTACACGATAACGATCGCGTGACCGCAAGGCTGAAATTTCCGTACTGAGGGAATTGCTTCCGAATCAGCCGAAACGAGGTGGAAAAATGCACATCTACTGCCAAAATGACAGCCTCGTCTCCTTAATTTGAATTAAAACAATAAGTAACTTACTTTGATTTATATAGCGCAAATCACCTTGCAAAAGAAATCGAAATAAATTCTACAACATAAAATTATGAAAAATTTGAATCACTAAGTAATTCATTACCTCCACATTGGTTATCAAAATTTCGACTTGGCCTACACGTTATTCTAATGTGTGACAAAATTGTCTGTCTTCTTTTATTTAAGAGGTCTTCAACTGACTTTTCAGCTGCAGAGATGCACTGTAAAACTATTTTTCTCAGGATGAGTAAAATTTCCTATCTTGAAGCCCATTGTTTCTAATACTTTCATATCCCCGACGTTTCCGTAATTAAATACATGAACTGCGTCATAAATTGCAATTCTGACAACTGTATCAGAACAAATGTGGTTTTTACACATCGTTTCCATATGATCTATAATCTGTTTGTTATTACTACTACACGTCTTACAAAGACAAGAAAAATTCACTGCTGCAGTCAATAATTCAAGCTAAATTAATCTAAATCCAGTGTACCGAGATTCATCATCACTGTAGCACCATTGACCTCACTAATTTTTCGCTTGGAGCTGCTAGGAGACGAATTGACATTTTCAGCAGATGTTCTTTCTTCGGACGTAGCCTCATGGATGGTTTTCGTTGTTTCTCATGTCTTCTATTCCCTAACTTATCCAAATGCAATAATAACAAATTTTCAGTTTGCTGATGTAATATAAAATATTTATTTTAAAATATCGCATATCGATTTCGTACAATGATTGAACATCAAGTTTGAACTTTTAACTTTTAACACGCACTTGACAGGCTTTGTTACTCATATTTCTAATGAATTTTGACTGTGGAAACGTTTTTATGCTGAGTACATGAGTTGTCAGGACACGAAATTTCACTGATGGTGCTAACACATTGAAGGAAATCGAAATATATCCTTTTAATAAAAATTTTATCATACACCACCAAGCTGAAATTTTTTATTACTATTATAATATTGTGGTGGCTGGACACACATCCATTATTGAGTCCTAAGAGAAGAAGAAATTCCGTTATTCCGTTAGCATGAAATTTTGATTCCTACTGCTGACCACAGGGACGACCCTCTGCTACACACACAAATGAAATAAGACACTAATATAATGGAGGACAAACAGGAAAATACAAAACATAAACACGGCTAAATTGGAAGAAAACATGATGCGCAAAAGGAGTGAAAGGTCAAGTTCTTATACAGACAAAGACGACGAAAAATGGTGAAACAACACTGTAGCCCGGAGGTACAGGGACATAAAAACAGAGGCGTCGGCTGCGACATGGCTGTTCGCAGTTTGGTGCACTTAAATGTTTTTTGCAGCCTAATTATATAGATGTATATTTGGCCCCCCTCACGGGAGTGGCCTAGCGGTTTAAAGCGCCTTGCCGCGGTATGCGTGTCTGCTACCCGTCGAAGGATCGAGTCCTCCATCGGACATATATACAAAATCAGTTGGGGGTATCACAGGAGTAGGATTGATAATGAATAAGAAAATAGGAATGCGGGTAAACTACTATGACCAGCACAGTGATCGCATTATCATTGTCAAGATAGATACGAAGCCAACACCAACAACAGTAGTACAGGTTTATATGCCAACTAGCTCTGCCGATGATGAGGAAATCGAAGAAATATATGAGGAGCTAAAGGAAATTATTCAGACAATTAAGGGAGAGGAAAATTTAATTGTTATGGGAGACTGGAATTCGGTAGTAGGACAAGGCAGTGAAGGGAAGATAGTAGGTGAATATGGTCTGGGCAAAAGGAATGAAAGAGGAAGCCGCCTGGTAGAATTTTGCACAGAACATAATTTAGTTATAACAAACACCTGGTTCAAGAATCACAAAAGAAGGTTGTATACGTGGAAGAGACCAGGAGACACCGGGAGATACCAGATAGATTTTATAATGGTAAGACATAGATTTCGGAATCAGGTTCTACAGTGTAAGACATACCCAGGGGCAGATATAGACTCTGACCATAACTTGTTGGTTATGAACTGTAGGCTTAAACTAAAGAAACTACAAAAAGGTAGGAAAATAAGGAGATGGGACCTGGATAAACTGAAGGAACCTGAGGTTCTTAAAAATTTCAGAGGGAGCTTTAGGCAACAATTGACAGAAACGGGGGGAAATAAAACAGTAGAGGAGGAATGGGTAAAATTGAGAGATGAAATAGTGAAGGTAGCAGAGGACAAAATAGGTAGGAAGGAAAGACCTACAAAAAATCCTTGGATATCACAGGAGATACTAAATTTAATCGATGAAAGGAGAAAATATAAAAATGCAGTAAATGAAACAGGCAAAATGGAGTACAGACGACTAAGAAATGAGATTGTCAGGAAGTGCAAAATGGCTAAGCAGGAGTGGCTAGAAGGCAAATGCAAGGATGTAGAAGAATGTATAAATAGGGGAAAAATAGATACAGCCTACAGGAAAATAAAAGAAACATTTGGAGATAAGAAAAACAGCTCTATGAATATCAAGGACACTGATGGAAAACCAGTTCTCAGCAAAGAAGGGAAATCAGAAAGGTGGAAAGAATATATAGAGGGGCTCTACAAAGGAAATGAACTTCCAGACAATATTGTAGGAAGGGAAGAGGATGTAGATGAAGATGAAATAGGAGATACTGTACTGAGAGAAGAATTTGACAGAGCCCTGAAAGACCTAAGTCGAAACAAGGCCCCTGGAATAGATGATATTCCCTCAGAGCTACTGAAGTCTCTGGGAGAACCAGCCATGACAAAATTGTTTCACCTGGTGTGTAAGATGTATGAGACAGGCGAAGTACCCTCAGACTTTAAGAAAAATGTTATAATCCCCATCCCTAAGAAAGCAGGTGCAGACAGGTGTGAAAACTACAGAACCATCAGTTTAATAAGTCATGGCTGCAAAATATTAACGCGAATTATATACAGAAGAATGGAAAAACTGGTAGAAGCCGACCTCGGGGAAGATCAGTTTGGGTTCAGGAGAAATGTAGGAACACGGGAGGCAATACTCACTTTACGGCTTATCCTAGAAGATAGATTAAGGAAAGGCAAACCTACATTTCTAGCTTTTGTAGATTTGGAGAAGGCTTTTGACAATGTTGATTGGAATAAACTCTTTCAAGTTCTGAAGCAAGCAGGAGTAAAATATAGGGAGCGTAAGGTTATTTACAACTTGTACAAAAACCAGACAGTGGTTATCAGAGTTGAAGGGCATGAAAGGGATGCAGTGGTTGGGAAGGGAGTGAGACAGGGTTGTAGCCTTTCTCCAATGTTATTCAATTTGTACATTGAACAAGCTATAAAGGAAAGCAAGGAGAAATTTGGTGAAGGAATAAAAGTTCAGGGGGAAGAAATAAAAACATTGCGTTTTGCCGATGACATAGTAATTCTGTCAAATACAGCAAAGGACCTGGAAGAGCAATTGAATGGAATGGACAGTGTGCTGAAAGGTGCATATAAGATGAACATTAACAAGAGCAAAACTAGGGTAATGGAGTGCAGTGTAAGAAAATCAGGTGATGCTGAAGGAATTAGATTGGGAAACGAAGCAATAAAGGAGGTAGATGAGTTTTGTTACTTGGGCAGTAAAATAACAAATGATGGGCGCAGTACAGAGGATATAAAATGCAGAATGGCAATGGGTAGAAAAGCGTTTTTGAAAAAGAGAAATTTGTTAACATCGAATATTGATTTAGGCCTAAGGAAGTCCTTTCTGAGGGCATTTGTATGGAGTGTTGCCTTGTATGGGAGTGAGACATGGACGATAAACAGTGCGGACAGGAAGAGGATTGAGGCTTTTGAAATATGGTGCTACAGAAGAATGCTGAAGATTAGGTGGGTGGATCGCGTAACTAATGAGGAGGTACTGAACAGAATTGGGGAGAAAAGGAATTTCTGGCATACCTTGACTAAAAGAAGGGATAGATTGGTAGGACACATTCTTAGACATCAAGGAATTGTTAATTTAGCGTTGGAGGGAAGTGTGTGGGGAAAAAATCGCAGGGGAAGACCAAGAGATGGATACAGTAAGCAGATTCAGACAGATGTAGGTTTTCATTCTTATGTGGAGATGAAGAGGCTTGCTCAGGATAGGGTATTGTGGAGAGCTGCATCAAACCAGTCTCTGGACTGAAGACCACAACAACAACAACATATATATATATATATATATATATATATATATATATATATATATATATATACATATATATGTGTGTGTGTGTGTGTGTGTGTGTGTGTGTGTGTGTTGTCCTTAGAAGCCGCGGCGGAGTAGCCAAACAAATTGAGGCGCTATGCTCCGATGCACGAGGCCGCTTCCCATCGGGGGGTTCGAATCCCCTCTCCTGTCTTTAGTGTAAGTTATTTGATGTTTGTAAGTTTAGAGGCTGATGATCCCGTAGTCAAATCCCATAAGCTTAAAAAACATTCGAACAATCGAATTGCCCTTAGAATACGTTGGTTTAATCCTTTCGCTACGGTGAACTTGTGCAGAAGTCGGGAGCGAATGTGCTCCACAGCGGTGGACTGCTGCAGCAGTCGAGTGCTGCCTGTGCCGCCCAGCCGGTGGACTGCTGTAGCAGTTCCGCCTAGCATCATACATCGTAATGTAATGCTACTGAAATGTAACGTAAAGCAATTGTAAATAAATATTATTTAACAAGTGAAATATGCGTTTATAGTGATAACGTCCACACCCCACCAGAGCTGAATCCAAAACTTGGATCTTTTAGAAATTACGAAAAAAATTTCGCGAATTATCTGAAAGAAGGAAGAAAAGTGTTTCTATTCCAAATGAATTTCCCCTAATAAATATATAGTTTAAAGTTCAATAATGGCCATAACACTGAGAGTGTGAAAGCAGGACAGAGTAGCGTCGTGGGGAGCGCGGAAAATGCGCCGTACAGCGGGCACGGCCGGGCGCGACTGGCGCTCGTCCACAGCGCACGGCGCAACAATCACGGCGCCGGAGTGAAAGGGTTAAGTAGTTTGTTAAGTCTACGGACTGATGACCACTGAAGTTTGGTCCAATAGGACATTTTAACATAGATATAGACCTCGTAGTTAGCAGTCCACCACTAGATCGTTGTCTTGCTACAACTGTACCTTTCGCTGTATATCGTCGTCTAAAACCCCGTTTAGATAACATTTTTTTTCTTTATTACGTTTTAAGGCCTGAAAGCCTCGTACGCCGCTCTTCAGCCCAGCGTACATGTGAATTTGACAGTCGGTAAAGGTATTTTAAAACAGGAGAATATGAATGTTGAATTTAACAATAAACAAAGAGATGAAATTGGCGAATTGAAAACAAAGAAATGAAGGCTTTAAAACACACATAATCAGTATTAAAAACTGCCACGGTGGCAAAAAAAAAAAAAAACTTTGCACAGTTAATGGCAACGAGAACAGAGGGACGATAAAAGAAACACCATGGCAACACATTGTTCTGCCTATGCTGCGGTTGCTGAAGTCGTAAAATCACACTCACGGCTTGACACTATCATAAGACTTTAGCACAATGCACTGATAAAAGGAAAGCACTGAGACCCCACCGGGGAGATGGGAAGGAAGGGTGGCGCTGCGGGTTGAGGTTATGGGTAAGGAATCGCAAGAGCTCTGAGGGAGGCGAAGAAAGATCCAAACGTCGGAGGGAAAGGAGGGGAGTTGGAGGGGAGGGGGCACGTAATATATGGGGAGGGGAGGGATAGAGCTGATAGAATGGGTAAATATCAGGACAGAGGGAGTCATCTGGGTGGGAGGGGGAGGTGGCGAACATTGCTCTGGGACAGGATGTGGAGAGTGTGAAGGTGTAGGGAGAGAGAGATATGCTGATATTGGTGCGGCAAAGGCAGGTTCAGGATGAGGGTGATGGGATTCTATATTACTGGTGGTGTAGAGGATGCAGATATGTTCAAAGAACTTTAGAAGTTGAGGAAAAGGAATGAGATCATAGAAGGCCTGTGTGAGGAAGGTGAGCCAGATACGGTAGGCGAGGCAGAGGGTGTGGCGTTCAAGGATTTGTAGGGTTTTGTACTAGGATGGGGCAGCGAAATCAAGGTGGGATGGAAACTACAGAGGATGGGATGCATAAGGGAGCAGTAAGTGTAGAGAAGGCGGATGGGCTGAGACCTCACTTCCGACTGGAAAGGACTTTGAGGAGATGGAGGTGGGACAATGCTTTCTGGCGGACAGTGTGGAGGTGTGGGGTCCAGGAGAGGGAGCAATCAAGTGTTAGGCCGAGGTATTTGAGAATGGGGGTGTGGCGGCTGGGACGGTTGTGGAGGGTAAAGTAGAAGTTAGGAAGGTGGAAGGAAAGGGCGGTACGACCTATAACGATTGCCTTGGATTTATCGCAGTTGACAGAAAGAAGCCACTGGTTACAACATGAGGTGAACTCGGTGAGGTGGGATGGAGCAACACCTGGGAATGGGCAAGGGAGCAGTCGAGGGTAGGACGGCGGTGTCGTCGCATATTGTAGGAGATAGACAGGTGGTTGGGGTTAGGGCATATCAGCGGAGTAGATGAGATAAAGGAGAGGAAAAAGGACAGAGACTTCATGCACTCCGGCAGAGTGGTATAAGAAGTGAGAGAGTTGCAGATAGTGACATAGGAGGTGGGTGAGGAAGGAAGTGATGAGACGGATATAATTAACAGGGAGGGCGTAGAACTGGAGTTTGAAAAGTAGACCAGAATGACATATACGGTCATGGGGGATCTGGTCGTCAGCAGAGAAGGAGGGTCGGAAGCCACATTGGGAGAGGTCGAGGAGCTACTGGCGGCGGACGTGCTGATGCATATGTCGGGAGAGGGTGGTTCCCAGGACCTTGCTGAACACAAAGGTGAGACTAATGGGACAGTAGGATGTGGTCTGAGATGGGGGCTTGTCAGTTATGGGGAATATGAGAATACGATTGGTCTCCCACAGGTCGGGGTAAAAGCCAGTAAGAAGGACGATGTTGCAAATGGATGTGAGGACTACGTGGAAGGAAGGGGTCAGGCCCGGAGGTGTCAGTAGGTCAGCCGGTCGTGATCGGGTGCGGTGTTGCCATAGGGGTCTACAGGGAAGTGGGTGGGGGTGGAGGAACGGAGAGACGGGAAAGAAAACTTAGGATGTGCTTAAACGAGGGTAGCCTGCTGCGAGAATATGAAGTGGAAGTGAGCTTGGAAGAATGGAAGAATGTAGCAAAGGTCTCCAGTTGAAATACGGAATGGGCTGCGAGGGCAATCTGCTGGAGGGTATGGGAATGCTGGAAGGGTTGGATGATTTGGAGGGCGGCGGTCACAAAGCGGATGACGTCCTCAACGGAGGTGGGGGGGGGTGGAAGACGGCAGCAGGAGTTGTTGGAGTGCAAGGGAGGGTCGACAGGACTGACAGGGATGCTGAGTTCTGGACTGCTGGAAGCGGGGACAGATTTACTTATATGAGTAGGTAGGGTGGGGGCCGCCACAGGTGTTGCATACGGGAGGAGAAGCGAGGTGTGTGCAGTGCTTGTGGAGGTGAGAGGACATACAGTGGGGACAGGTAGGAAGGTTGCGGCAGTGCTGTGTCAGGTGGTCGTTGTAGACAAGACACCTGGCACAGCGGTAGGTTTGGGGTGGGGAGAGAGGAAAAGCCTTCTTAGAAGTAGCAGGAGTTGGATACGTGATTCTGTGTTTGACAGTATTTTGAAAGCGCCTGTGGAAGTAGAGAAGGACGGGATGGGGTTGATGTGGATGTGGCGTGGAGTGTGGCCCTGGTGTGGTATGGCGTGCTGTGGCGGCGACTGTGGCGTGTCAGCCACCGTGGCTCAGTGTTGGGTTATGCGAGTGGGGAAGATAGGTGGAAGTCAGTAGGAAAGGTGAGTGAAAGTGGTAGGGGAGGAGGGGAGATTTGGGAAGCGGCGGTGAGGAGGGGGACGTCTTGGGAGGGATGGATATAGGGTGTGGTAGATGCTCCACGTGTTAACGATGGGGGCAGTGGTAGGGGACGGTGGTCATGAGGAGGATCTAGCGTGACAGTGGGAAAAGTAGAAGAAAAAAGGTGGGACAGTAAGAGAAAGCTGAAGACATGAGGTGAGGACGAGGGCGTCGACCACAGCAAGCACAGCAAGCAGCGGGGACCGGCGGTGAACCTCGGGCCGCGGGGGAGGGCGGCTGGAGATCATCAACCGCTGGGGCGGCGGCGGTGGCGATGAGGCGGCGGCGGCGACGACGACGATCAGAGGCCGTAATCCAATCCGTCGAGAAATGGGGCACGACGATCTGGAAGGCAGGGGCCCCGGGGATCGTGTCGGCTCCGTAGCGGCGACGATGGAGGGGTGCCGAACCTCGGCACGACCGATCTGGCGGGCGACAGGGCCTCCGGGCAGGGCTGGGGATAGCGACGGCGGCAGCGGCAAGGCGTCCGGACGGCAAGAATTTCGGTAGCAGGTCCGGCGGGCGACGGCATCACGCCCAACAAGCTCCACTGCAGCAGGAACGACGACGACGACGAGCCTGGAAACAGACCGGTACGATTAAGCAACGTAACGGCTGTCCCTTTTACCAGGCGGGGTGGATAAAGATATGAAAACATCCACTTCCTTTAACAACTCTTCACGGCCCCATACACAAATGATATTTGTTTTGTGTACCTCTATGGCAATGCTATTCTCCAATTAAATACACTTCATTAGCCTCATTGTAAAATTAATATTGATAAATAGTACTACAGTTTTGGTATTCAGGTTTTTATCTAATGCCAAGAAATTCCTGACAATAAACTTCGATGTTCCACCCGTTCTACCATTAGATGGCTCTTGCACTAGACAGCAAGATCGTCTCGGCAGATCGTCGTGCTATAACCCTATTACATATAAAAATTTATATTTCCTTTGCACACTATTAATGGTTGCGTACATAGATTTTTGTTTGGAACACATGTATGCCAGAGCTCCTTCCTATTTATTTAAGTTTCATTGGCCCCTTTGTAGAATTAATATTTTAAATCTAGGCTCTAAGTTTCGTGCTCGCTCATTTAAGTAAAAATTAACAGTCAAATTTTAAAAGAAAACCTACTATATAATTCGTATTGTATTGCCACGTTATGTACAATAGGAAACTAAACAATTACCCGTCCCAAATAATTTGAAGTCCAAGAACAGCTCATAAGCGCGAGTGTTGCCAACTGCAGCGGTCTGAGCAGCTTTAGCTTGTTGTCCACATCGTGAAATCGTGCACTTTACCTCACGTATCATTCATTTTGGAAAATATCATTTGAGCACATAGAAACGGTTGAGGTATGAGAATTCCACATGGGTAGATTTACTACTACTAACCGCTTCTCACGTATGTTTCATTGGGTGAGTGGCTAGGTTGACGGTGTATGAACGTCAGAGGCAGGCGTCGGAGTCCGACTGGAGTCGAGTTACTTTTTACTTTTTAGACCTCTTGCAGGCAATATTTCTAATATTAATTCGTTAAAAATTGTGAAGTTGTAGGGTACTTGACCCACGCCCCTTGTGTTCGAAAACCGCCAGCCTATCTACGAAGCCAACGAAACATATGAAAGAAGGGGATCGTTGTAGTAAATCTGTCCATGTAGAGTTCTTATACCTCAACCGCTTCTACGTGCTCGAGTAACCTTTTTCCAAATCAAATGCTATGAGGGTTAAGCTGCTATGAATCTCGACATATACTGTACCCTAACTATTATATTGCTTCTATTGGACGATGTAAAGACAAAGCTGAAGCCCCGAAGCCCGCTAGAGTTGGCAACACTTGCACTTCGGAACTACGGCATGCGCAATGCTCTGATCTTGGACTATAAATGATTCGGACAGGGCAATCTTCTTGTTCGCCACTGTACATGAAATTTTAAGTCGTAATACCATAAAGCTTTGTACAGTTCTTGAAACCAGAATGCAAAACGCTTCCATCACCGTACTATAAAAGACGAATATGTCATGCTCATAATCAAAGATGTAGAAAAGCAGAACTAGCTTCTTGACTGATTTGGGAGCTTCGAAAACTTTTCAAAATAAAATCTGTACATATTCCCATGTGTGTAGAGTAAGACGATAGATAAATTCATATATAGATATCATCATAAAAGGCGGCATGTCTTGCAATATGACATTTCATGACATTGACGTTTAGGATACTTACGCATCCTTCCGGGGAGTTGCTGCCTACCAGTCTTCCACTATCCTATTCCTCCCACCCGACAGTCACCCCTTCCGCCTGCCGAGATACGAGGCTGCACATGGTCTGGATTTCCATGCAATCGGCCATTTAAGAAGTAAATGCATATATTTAAGATCTCTCTGACTTCATTGAAAAGTTTTAATGATGTTTTACCAAACAAGTCTGCGTTCATGTGCCATACTTCGCCTCGGTAGGTGTCGCCACTGGTCAATATATTTCGTGGCAAGTCTCACTGTCGCCAGACCTTGCTATCTGAGTGGTACGAGTTATTGGACTTCAGCTAGATTGCATTGAAATTATGTTTCCAGATCTGCACAACATACTCTACGTCTCAGGCACGGCAATGTTACTACTCTGATATACTCTAAAAAAAAGGTAAGTATACGAATAAAACGCAAATGTTGGAGGATCTGACATTAAGAAAATGATGTTCTGGCCTTTTTTTCCTGTTGAAGGTGTTCTTAAATGCGCTATACAATGTGTCATATTCTTTTTCTTAATTGTTTATGTATATCTAGGCTCTCAGATCAATTGCAAATGGAATTGTGGCAAAGAGATAAGACGAAGTATTCTTGGCCGAGCCGCAATGGTCAAACTCACCAAGATCTGGCAGAAGACAACAAAGATGCGCTTGGTGGGAAAGTTGGTGTCTCCTATTTTCCTATACTGATGCGAGACCTGGACGGTGAAAGGCAGTGATAAGAACCGCATTGATGCCTTCGAGGTGTGGTGTTGGAGGAATATGCTGCGTGTACCATGGACCCAAAGAAGAACGAATGCTTCAATAATAGAAGAACTACATATCACCAGAATATTATCTTCTCGTGTTAGCCAAAAATACCTTCATTTCCTTGGGAACATCTTGGAAAGAAAAGGGGATAATTTAGAGAAGACCATCTTGCAGGGAAAAATTGAAGGCAGAAGACCACGAGGGAGAGCAGCAAGCAGATGGTTGAATCGACTGAAGAAGATCACCAGCCTATCTCTTCAGACCATATTAGGAAAGGCCGAAAATCGCTGTTGGTGGAGACTGGATGAAATGAGGTCACGACACTCAGAAATGAGTAAAACGATTAATGATGATAATGGAGGTGTAATTTTAATTAAATAATTACGTATGTGTATCTATCCCGTATTGGAGTGAAATTTTGTGAGATAATTATTTTTGGCTTTATCAGAGATTACGGCGGATACAAGAAAAATGAAAGATGATTTAGGTTGGGTTGGCGGTTAACTCTGACTCGTTTTTAGAAATGCTAGAACTAGCTTTGACTCTCCCTACTTTCACCATCGGTGAACATACCTACCTGACCTCTTAATTTTCATGTAACTCAACCTCCCCCATATTACTATGGACGCCGTGAACCCGTTATTGGTTGTAACAAAAATACGGACACATGAGGCACCTAGTTGCTGCTACTTTTCTGAGCAGAATGATTCAGTTCTAAAAGTTATTTCACCAACCTGTCGTCTTCTTCCGTAATCGTCCCAGAGCAGGAAACAGCACGAAGGTCGAAGGTTCTTGCACTTGAGGCTACAGTTGGCTAGGATTTTTTTTTTATCAATGATGAGCTAAAGATGATTGTATTCCAGCTAATTTATTACTCATAACCGCAGAAAATTAGCAAACTGCACAAAATCTATATCTATAAATGTGAATGTCTGTTCGGTGTACGTTTATCACATCTGAACCACAAGACATAAAGAGCTAAAAATTTGTATAGTTACTAATGTCTACCCGGGGAACGCTTTAGGCTCGGTTTTATGGCGATCGGATAGCTATTTATCCCGAAAGACAAGACGCAGAGATTTAAATATTTGTACAGTTACTAATTTATACTTGAGGAAGGTATTAGGCACGGTGTTATAGCGATCTGATAGATATTTAGTAATTTGAAGAATATAACGCGAAATGCGAAACAATAATTACTCTTTGAAAATGGTTTTATTGGTTGCATTGTTGCTTGAGGGTTGATAATGATAAAAGGGTGGAGTATATTGGGATGGAAACCTATCGGTGTATATAAAATTCTACGTGTGTGTGTGTGTTAATATTTTGTTCTGCAACGAAAATTACGGAACGCAAACAAATGGTCTGTGTGTAATTGTTGTCCGAAGTCTTCCGTTGTACACCATAGCAGTTCCATGCCAATAGCTATAAAACTGCTAGATTTTATAAATACGCTATATGAGAATGAGAGTACTTAGCGACTTCCAACAAACTTTGAACATTATTTCAAACCTTTATTTAACTTTTTTCTCGCTGACAACCATAGCAATATGATGGAAGGAAAAAAGTTTCTCGCTTACTATTTTTCCGCTGTTTACGGAGTAAAACTACGACATTCGGAACGACGTTAAAATTTATAATTTCTACACTACAAATAGTACAAAAAATGTTTGTAGAACTTATGGGACTTAACTACGGGGTCATCAGTCCCTATGCTTACAAACTACTTATGAACTAGCTAAGACTAAAGACGGCACATATATCCATGCCCGAGGGGGGATTCTAACCCCCGACCGTAGTGGCCGTGCTGATCGAGATTGGAGCGCCTCAGTCACCTCGGCCACCGCGGCCGGCTACAAATAGTAGCCGCAGGAAAATGTTACAGACACTATACACACATATAATTGAATGTACCTTCTAAATTGTATCACAGTACGACACGTAGTTCATGACATATGAGCACATAAACAATAATATTCCGCTGTTCATGGACTAAAATTATTGCGGTGAAGTAGCCGAGCGGTCTAAGGCACCTCGCTGCGGAGCGCGCTGTTGCTCGCCGTCGGAGGTTCGAGTCCTCCCTGGGGCATGGGTGTGTGTGTGTTGTCGTTAGGTCAGTTTACCTTAGTTTAAGTAGTTTGTAAGCTACGGACTGATGACCACGCAGTTTGGTCCGATAGATTTACAAACATTTGAACATTTGACTTTGGACTAAAACTACCGCATTCAGTATAACGTTACAATTTTTAATTTCCACACTACAAATTGTAGCAGTAGGAAATTTTACAAACTGTATACACGCATATAATTTAGTGTTCCTTCTAAATTGTATCACAGTACGACACACAGTTTATGAGATAGATCCAGTAACCTTCATGGATAACCGCCCATTCCCGCACCAAGTTTTAATCTATTACTTCTTTACTACTAACTGGATTCCAAGAGATTTTACCGACATACAGCCCTTATACAAAAGAATCTATACCTGAAAAATGGCAGGAATAAATTAATAAACACTCGGGCAACGCCGGGTTTTCAGCTAGTTAATTATATTGTTCATTCTCTCTTCATTAAAGTTAATAACTATTCAGTAAAAAATTAATCTACTAATCTGCTGTGACCGTACAATATCACTAAATCTGAGCTCGTGCATGTTCACAGTCTGACCACCGAATCTGGACTGCACACCCGATGTGAACTGAACTTCGGCAACGCGACCCACGTCCGCTTCTCTCGCTCTGGCTGGCGCGGAAACATGGACTTTATGGCCAATGCACATTGTCTGCCATTTGTTAGTATTTTGTTTCCATTTACAATTGACTTTATACATTTTATTTCATTATGGGTTAGCTTAACATTAAAGGGTTCCCTACTCAGAATTTCACCGCAAAGGATCTGGAAGAGCAATTGAATGGAATGGACAATGTCTTGAAAAAAGGTTATAAGATGGACATCAACAAGAGTAAAACAAGGATAATGGCATGTAGCGTCAGAAAATCAGCCGATTCTGAAGGAATTAAATTAGGTAATGAGGCAATAAAAGTAGTAGACAGTTTTGTTACTTGGGTAGCAAGATAACTTCTGATGGCCTAAGTAAAGCAGATATAAAATGCAGAATGGCTATGGGAAGAAAAGCGTTTCTGAAAAAGCGATACTTGTTGACATCCAATATTAGTTAAAATGTTAGAAAGTCCTTTCTGAAATCAGTTGTCTGGAGTGCAGCATTGTATGGGAGTGAAACGTGGACGATAATGAGTTAAAAAAATGTTCAAATGTTTGTATAGTCTATGGGACTTAACTACGGGGTCATCAGTCCCTAAACTTACAAACTACTCATGAACTACTTACGAACTAGGACGGCACAAATATCCATGCCCGAGGGGGGATTCGAACCCCCGACCGTAGTGGCCGTGTAGACCGTGACTGGAGCGCCTTAGTCCCCTCAGCCTCCGCGGCCGGCGATAAGGAGTTCGAAATGTGGTGCTGCAGACTACTGATGAAACTTAGATGAGTAGATCACGTAACTAATGAGGAGGTGCTTAACCGAATTGGGGAGAGTAGGAATTTCTGGCGTATCCTAAGAGAAGGGATAGATTGGTGAGGCACATTCTGAGACATCAAGGAATTGTCAACTTAGCATTAGAAAGAAGTGTGTGGGGTAAAAGTCGTAGAGGGAGACCGAGGAACGAATACAGTAAGCAGATTCAAATGGATGTAGGTTGCCGAACGTATTCTCAGATGAAGAGACTTGCACAGGACAGGTTAGCGTCGAGAGCTGCATCAAACTTGTCTGCGGACTGAAGACCACAACAATAACAACAACTACAATTAGTTTATTAAGTATTAATAAAATAGGATCCCGTTTTGCCGGGCGACCGCTGTATGTAGCACCAATCAGCGTCAGAGGTATAGGCAACTCGGGAATCTTCCCTAGATGAACCGAACCTACCAGTAGCACCTGTTATGCTTCTCACACTACCTATGACATATGTTACTGGTTCTAACCTGCTATACGGAAGCGATTGTCTCAAACATTCTCACAAATATTACAAGAGTTGCGATAAATCTGAACTTTTTCGGATGTGTGTCTCAGTTACGTAACCTTTTTGTTAGGTATAATGTAACCGGAGAAATATGTATGATTTTATGAGACAACATTTATTTTATTTCCCTGAATTGATGTGCTTTACGCAATTATGCTTCATCATGATTGAGATATGTACTAGAGTTCTATGGTTCAATGTAACTGCCATGTATTTGAGCTTAGAAAGGTATCAAAGCATTTCAATCCACCCAAATACAGAACGTTTAGTATTCGTTTCAAATACATATTCGCACCTCTTGAGTAATTAGAATATCTGCAGTGTTAAGTACTGCGTCCTTAGATTCAATGTCTAATTTTATTCATATAGTATCTACACCTTATGTATTCTTTGCTTCCACAATCGGTATGTTTAATTTCCACAAAAAATTACAGTGAATTAAGAAAATCAGACATTTGTGGTGTTTGTCACTGTCACAGCCACTTTATTTCATATTGATCCCTTATTTAGTTTACTGGATATTACTATTACTGTTAAATGTACTGTGTTTCCAACTATCACAGACGTGTCAGCGATGTTAGGTGGGTATAGTCTGTTTTTCTTTTCTTTGTTAATACATAAGCAGCAATATCTTTATTCAGTGAGTACATTTAATTAACAGTCATACATTAACTAGACTGGCAGATTCGTGGTTATTCTTGAAACTTGTCACCGCCATCTTACCGAAGCAGACGTCAAAAATGTTGTGTATGGTACGAAAAATAACAGAAAAATATGACGCATGTATCGACAAAATGGTCATGGGGTGCGGGTGGAATTGCAACAAAACGACTAGAATGAAATATCATTCACACAATGGTGCGAGATGCCATGAACAATGGCGCCTTAAAAGTAATTTAGAATGAAAATTCTGTTGCGTGCGCGTTATTAACTTTATTGGACATTATGGTTCAAATTGTTTGTTGGGTCCTGTTTATAACGTGCTGCTCGGCCGTGATTATCATTCCATTACAACAGACTTTCCATTTTAATATTAATGAACGTTAGAACAAGATGATTTTGCAGTATAGGATTGAAAGTTCTCGGAAAAAACGTGTCCGGAATCAAATTATTCCATTGCATGATTAGCGGCGACAAACGTGACGCAGCATCGCTATCTGTCTGCTGTATCTTCCGGTGTGAAGCATAATGCGATCAAGATAAGTACTAATTGCCCGCTAACTGCACGCCGCTGCTGAATGTTTAAACTGTGGTTAGACACGGAACAATAGAACAGGCGATACCATTGTCATCAATGGAGTTACAGACGTTATCAATATGTGTATTTCAGTTTAAACAACAGTAAATTAATTCGATTGCTTTTAAATATTCATTGTAGCTACATGCATATGCATCGTTGGTCAATTGCCCTTGTACATTCATTATCGTTCATCGTGTTGTATGTTCAACATTAGTCATGTATGCTTAAAAAGCGATGTGTACACATAGCAAACATAATCAGCAAAACTGTAATTTTTAAAAAGTTTCAGAATTCTGGATATTTGTTACTATTTAAAAAATGGCAAGGCAGTGAACAATCCGAAGATTAGCTTGAACACCACAGTGCTTTACTAAGCATCGTCCTGTTTGGAGGTGGTATGCCGTTGCCTTCCTCCGACCTTCGAACTGACTTACCCAGCCAGTTATAGGGGACCTACAGTTTAACGTGCGTTCTGAACCACGATGTTACTCGGTATTTTTCACGTGATCAATTGTGCCAGAGGTGAAAGAAGTGGAAAGTGACAGATAAAAATCCTAGGACCCGGCGGGAATCGCCTGACACTCTACCACTGTGCAACCGAGACTATAATCGATGTTAAATCAACTGCATGGCAGTGTAGAATGGTGCACAAACGTAAGGACAAAAGCAACTTTCTGGTGGTGTCATTGCTTACTTAGGTAAGTTGGTGAAAATGGACTGCATAAAGAAAGAACTGCTTCACTGCGACACAGATGTCACTGAAAATGATACGCCATGAAGCGAAAAGAATTTACACTTAAAGCTCGCTTATAATAATTACATTATGTCGCCACGAATTTTGACACTACAGAGGACATTACAAAATCCGTAACTTGTTCCTGCACAGTTTGTGTGATAATGGCCGTGTATACTCTGCAGAATAACTCCTTGCTGGTGGCAAAGTATTAGATTTCTCCACCAACACGGTTGGCTACTTCTTGGACGTCGTTGTCGCATGTGGACGTTCTCAATACGCCTTTCAAAAGCAACACAAACGTGCTCTATGGGATTTATGTCGGAGGAACGACCAGGACATTCATTTGGCCGTATTCTCCTCTATCTACTCTGTCAAATGCTGTCGAAATTCCCATTCATTATAAACCGTAGCGCCGAATCAACAACGTCTGAAGAGAAGGCCTGCGTGCTGCCGTGCCACGTCACGCAGAGTAGGTCGCGATCGCTAAGCTCACTGGCAGGCCGATGCGAGACAGTGCGCTGTGCCCTATCGTCCAGCCAGTGAGCTACGCGATTGCGACCTACTCTGCGTGCCGTGGCACGGTAGCGCGCAGGCCTTCTCTTCAGACGGTGTTGGCCGAATGCACCCATGAAAGGAAGGACATCTACATGCAGATCAATACTCTACAAGCTACTTCACGTGTGTGGAAGAGTGGACTTCGTGTACTCCATTGTTACTTCGTCCATCTATTACAATCGCCATTGTTCGCGAAAAAATCAACTGCCGGTAACCCTCGGTATGAGTTTTAATCTCTCTAAGTGTATCCCCGTGGTCTTTCCCAATGTGTACGTAGGAGGAAGCAGTATGTTGGTGGACACTAAGAAGCGTATGCTGTGGGAACTTTGACAGAAGCCGGTAGCGTGATATGGAACGTGTGGCAGGCAATCTCTGCCATTGGAGTTTGTCGATCATCGCCCATGACACTTTTTCTCTTACTTAGTGAATCTGTAACGAAACGTGCTGCACATTTCCTTCTCTTCCCTTTCCTACTACCGAGTTCCAGTCCCCAATCACAATCAAGTTTTCGTCTCCCTTTATCTCCTTATACATTCCTTCGATATCTTCATCATCGGCCGTGCTAGTTGGCATATAAAATTGCACTACTGTGGTGGGTGTTGGTTGGTTGGTTGGGTGTTTAAAGGGGACTAAACTACCGGGTCATCAGTCCCCTAGTGGTGGGTGTTGGCTTCGTATCTATCTTGACAATGATATTCGATCACTGTGCTGCTCATAGTAGTTTACCGGCATTCCTATTTTCTTGTTCATTATCAGACCTACACTTGCGTTACCACCCACTGATTTTGTATTTATAACCCTGTACTTGCCTGACGAGAAATTCTGTTCATCCTGCCACCGAACTTCGCTAATCTCTACCATATCTAACTTTAACCTATCCATTTCTCTTTTCAAATTTTCTAACTTGCCTACGCGATTAAGGGTTAGAACATTCCACGCTCCGACCCGTAGAATGCCTGTTTTGTTTTTCTTGATGACGACATCCTCCTGAGTAGTCCCCGCGCGGAGATCCGAATGGGGGACTATTTTACCTCCGGAATATTTTACCCTAGAGGATGCCATCATCATATATTCATACAGTAGAGCTGCATGTCCTCGGGAAAAGTAACGACTGCAGTTTCCCCTTGCTTTCAGCCGTTCGCTGTAACTGCATGGCAAAGCCATGTTAGCTGATGTTACAAGGCCAGCTCACACGTTAATAGACCACCTACGTTGACGGTCGACAGGTCGTACCCACCGAGGATTGTCTGCGGCCCAGTAGTGCATATTATGGCGATTCACTGCACCATAATTTGTGAACGTGGACTCATCAGAGAACATAACACTTTGTAAAGACTCCAGCGTGAAATTACGCGTGGCCCACTCACAGAATGTCACTCTTGCACGGAAATCGTTCCCATGCAGCTCCTGGATCAGTGACAGGCGATACGGGTGAAACCTGTGACCGTATACTATACGCCACACAGATGTGAGACTGACACCAACGACTGCAGCAACGGCTCGTAAGCTGACATGAGGTTCGTGGTGTAGTGCAGCTAAAACAAACACCTCCGTCTCCTCACTTCTTGCAGGTCTTCGTCTGTTACTGTGGCGCATTATCAAGCTGCCTGTTTCCCGAAGTCGTTGTTTGGCACGTAAGAACGTAATGGCTGCCGGGGCTCTTCGCCTAGGATATCTCACGGCATACGCCGTGGCTGCTTCAGTGGCATCGTGTTGGCACTCGCCGAGCATCAGCAACATGTCAGCGTCCTCGTTGTTCGTGTATTCCATCGTCATCCGATGTCAGTAACTGTGGTATATTGAGCCCCGGTTGTTTATGTGGCTCCAACTGTCGGGTATAAGGCCGTGTGCGGCGACAGTCGGCAGTCTAATAGCGCATCGAGGAAGCTTCTCGCTCCGAGACACCGGCGACGTTACAACTCGGCCGCACCACATTTAGAAGGCGCATTGCATTATGCGTAGCAAAAAATGTTCAAATGTTTGTAAATCTTATGGGACTTAACTACGGGGTCATCAGTCCCTAAACTTACAAACTACTTACGAACTAGGACGGCACAAATATCCATGCCCGAGGGGGGATTCGAACCCCCGACCGTAGTGGCCGTGCAGACCGTGACTGAAGCGCCTCACTCCGCTCGCCCATCGCGGCCGGCTATGCACAGCGTTTGTGGTATCTGCCCCTGAAACTTTCAAGGGTTGTAGCTCCCAAACTAAAAAGTGATAGGAATGTAGTTTAAATTGATTTGGACGCAACTGGTTTCAACGAATCCAATGCAAGATAGAAAAAACTATTGTTCCATAAAAAAAAATAAAAAAAACTATATCTTTGTGCTGTAACTCTTTGGAAAATGATACAATACACTATGTTCATAGCTCCGCAGAAAGTGTGACATTTCATGTGTTGATCTACCACATTAAAATTCCCCGTCACCTTTTATTTTATAAGTTACAGAGGCAAACACACTTAGTGAAATATCCTGTATATATAGGGTCAATCACCTAACACTTGCACCTCAAATATTGCGGAAATGGAAAATGCGATTGATGTTGGTCAGGGGCTCATATTTTTAGCTAACAAACTGATTGTAACATCCACATTGAACTTTCAATGTTTTATACTGCGATATTCACATGTATTATGAAAAACAACGGTGCTATAACATTCCCTTAAGACACTCCAGACAACATCTCACGTCTGAAGACTTCGTTGTAAATGCCATGTTGCGTTATTTTACTTTGAGACTCTTCACTCCAGTTGTGCATTCATTATGATAGCCCATCAGTTATTATTTGGTTTTTAGGCGACTGAGCGGAGCCGTATCGAACGCCTTGTAGAATTCAAGAAACATGGCATCCACCTGGAAGCTTTTATATACTGCCCATAGGGTCTCGCGGATAAACGGGTTTCACGTGATCGTTGCTTTCGGAACTCATGTTGATTTCTATAAAGGAGGTTTCCTGTCTTCGGAAATGTCGCGAAAGTAAAATAAGTTCCAAGATTGTACAAAAGACTGATGTCAGAGTTATAGGCCTATAGGTTTGCGCATCCGTTTAGCAGCCCTTCTTGAAAACAGGAGAGATCTGCGTTATTTTCCAGTCTTTAGGAACGCTATGCTTCTCTGGGGACCTGCGACACACGGCCGCGAAATGAGGGGAGGCGTTCCGTCGCTTACACCGTGTAAAATCGAATTGTGTTTGGAGTACATGTTAGGTGGATTGGGGCAACGAAATAATTTAGTAACAAATGGTTTAAAGCTAATGTCGCTGATTTTACTATAATTATGCTGATTGGTTTCGGGTCTCCATTGGGATCATCATGTGATCTTCAAACTTGAGTTTAAAACCTGTTATAAAAACATATGTACTCTTTGCAACACGTTTTCAACTTAATTTCAGATGTTGATGGCTGTCGAGTAACAAAATAGGTCGTCAAAATTCGTAAATTTTTATATTTATAATACTTTGTGTTTAGCTCGTCTACATACGCACAAACAAAAACTAAGAACACGTGGAATCTAATATATAAAGCAGAGAGTCCGTATATTTGTACGTGTTGCATAGGAATCTACAATTTTGTTCCAATCTTTATAAAATTTTCACACGTAAGCTTTAATCCATGAGAACGGTCGCCGTAAGTGTAAGAATCACGTACGATACATAGTTCACGAGATATGACGTCATAAACAATGAGATGCGCGGAAACTGCTGCATTTAGCGACAATACTGCTCATTTTCTCCTAAACCACTGGACCGATTTCAACCAAATTTGGTACGCACATTCTTTGCCGTGAGGTACAATTGCTGCAGGGTTAAGAATCATATACGACATATGGTTCAAAATATACGTTATAACCAATAGAAATCGCAAAAAATGCCATATAATGCAGCGAGACTTTCGAAATACACTGTATGAGAACGACATTACTTAGCGACTTGCAACAAACTTTAAACATAATTTCATAAAATGACGAAAGGAAAAAAGTTTCTCGCTTACTACTTTTCCGCTGTTTAAGAAGTAAAACTACGGCTCTCGGTATGACGTTACAATTTATAATTTGAACACTACAAATTGTAGCGACAGGAAATTTTACAGACAGTATACACATATAAAGTTGAATGTAGCTTCTAAATTGTATCACATTCCGACACGTAGTTCATAAGATATGAGCACATAAACAGTAACATCTGTTCATGGACTAAAAATACGGCATTCAGTAGGCTATGACATTACAATTTTTAATATCTACACTACAAATGGCAGCCGCAGAAAATTTTACAGACAGTATACGCATGTAGTTGTGGGTACCTTCTAAATTTTATCACAGTATAAACAGTAACGTTCAGAAAACAGCCCCATCACGCACGTAGTTTTGATCTATTACTACTTATTGTCCACCCAAGAGATTTTACATACAGCACTTATACAAATAAATATATACCTGAAAAATGGCAGGAATAAATAAATAAATATCCAGATAACTCTGTGTTTTCAGCTAGTGTTTTATATAACTGAATTAAAAAATAATATATATATATATATATATATAGAGAGAGAGAGAGAGAGAGAGAGAGAGAGAGAGTGAGAGAGAGAGAGAAACCTTGCTACAGTGGGTTTCGAACCAGACTCTATGGTTGTGAGGCCAGAACGCCAACACTCCCCCCCCCCCCCCTCCCCCAAGTATATCTCTGCTTCTCGGTCGTCGTTTGTTGTTCGTTGAATATTTGGCTCAGCTTTCGTATTACAGAGGGCGTTTAGCCCCCTGAGCTACGGCACCCGGCACACCAGCAGTCGACAATCGGAAGATTGGTTTGAACACCACAGTGCTTCACTAGGCATGGTTATGTTTGGAGGTGGTATGCCGGGCCTTCCTCCGACCTGACTTACCCAGCCTGTTATAGGGGGACCTACAGTTTAACGTGGGTTCCGAACCACGGTGCTACTCGGTATTTTTCACATGAACAATACTGCCTGATGTGAAAGAAGTGGAAAGTGACAAATAAAAATTCTAGGAAATAGGCGGGGATCGATCCCGCGACCTTTGGATTTGTAGTCTGGCACTCTACCACTGTGCAACCGAGGCGCAGATTTACGTGTATTTAACAAAAACTTCAAAGACTAGTTTCTAGAGAATTTTTGAGAGTTGCGTCGAATGGCTTTATCTGATTGTTATTTAAGTTCTGAACTTCATGTACCATAAGTATAAAGAAATTCTAAAACTGATACCCATGTGGTCTCTTTATTAGAAGTGAGTTGCAGAGTACCCCATGTAGATGCAGATGCATTTTCAAATGTTAACGAACTGCTGGGCCACCCTGTAGAACACTCTCGGTCGGCCCATTAACATCGGTTGATTCCTTAAGCAAGGACCGGTAATCATGTCACTCGGTTTTAAATTTATAAAACTTCGTTAATAAGTATGGTTTCAATAAAAAAACATAAGTTTTCACTATTACTTAACGATAGTACCCATTTCATTGTTCAGTTTGTGAGGAGCTACGACACTGTTTTTGGAAAGTCATCTCCAGAGCTACTAATGGCTTTCCAAGCAGGTGACCTACTCAACCATCGTTTTATGTGACAATATTATAGGTCGTTTACATACGCACAAACAAAAACTAAGAACACGTGTAATGTTTTATATAACTGAATTAAAAGTAAAATAAGAACAAAAACAAAAAATAATTTGCTACAGTGGGTTTCGAACCACCGACTCTGTGGTTGAGGCCAGAACGCCAACACTCCCCCACCCCACTCCCAAGTCTGGTAGATCTATGCTTCGCGGTCGTCGTTTGTCGTTCGTTGAATATTTGGCTCAGCTTTTTTATTACAGAGGGCGTTTAGCCCCCTGACCGGGCGCGCTGAGCCACGGCGCTCGGCACAACAGAGTGAAACAGACGGCTGCTACAACTGTTTTAGTTATTGGTATTTACGTGTATTTGGTAAAAACTTCAAAGTCTATTTTCTCGAGAATTATTCAGAGTTGCGTCGAATGGCTTTGGCTGATTGTTATTTAAGTTGTGAACTTCGACTACCATAAGTATAAAGAAATTGAAGGCTTTCACGACCGGCTGAAATAATCGCTGTTGAATATTCCGGGTTATGTGGTCGTGGTCGAAGAAACATATCTGCTCCTGACGTTTCGTCCAGAGCTGCGCTGGACATCCTCAGAGGAGCTACTGGTAGCGGTGAGTCTTGCCAACTGACGAGTCATGGGGATAATTTTAATAGAAAGGAAGAAGCAATGAAACTTAATGACATAGGGACTGTGGCTCTTCAGAGTAGCTAGTTACGCTTTTATCTTTGACCATCGACTATCGAAAGTTATGTTTTATCTTTGACAAGGCTTATCTCTGCTGCTCACGTGAACACTTGAACACGCCCCCTTTTGGACAGTATTTATACCGCTCCCCGACGCACATCGCCCAAAAACACTTCTCCTCAGAGACTAACCACATACGGTCGTAGGGAACACCAACTCACAAACACGATGAACATGGCAAACCCCTGCAGAACAGCAATCTGACTGGCAATGCCAGCTGAGCCCACAACCGACCTACAGGCAAAGCAGGGAAACCATATTCATCGCACTAAAGACAAACAAACATAAACAGTCCCGCACACTTAGCCAGTTCCATGACCGAACTGCCTAACTACCATGACAAACTTGGATATGTTACAGGTATTCTGCCACAGCCGATGTTATCGGGTAAACTGCCGCAGCCGACCCAGGAGACTTCATTGGAGCTCAGCTGCAGCAGAACCTCGCATCAAAACGGACTGATTCTTTATGACGAACCTAGCAAAGTTAACGGTACTGAGAAAATACCCATTACTAACATTACCAAACCTTGCATGATCTGTCGCAGATAGCATACCGCTACTGCCCTTCATACCTACCCCACTGTCGCAGAGGTTTTTTTCCCTTGGCTCTTGCCTTGGCACATTTTTCCTCTGCCCTTACATACCTTTACCATTCGCATACCTTTCGACCAATTCTATCTCCAGATGCAGCGTATTAATGGGTGATCGTGCCCACACGTACGGATAACATCGCGGTTCCCACATCCCGTGATCCACCTTAGCAAACTAACTTAATTACGGAGGTGACAGTAGAACTTTTGTGATGGTCACCACGTTGATGTGGGCGTGGAGGGGCCCCATCCTTGCCCGACTCGTCAGTCGGCAAGACTCACCGCTACCAGTAGCACCTCTGAGGATGTCCAGCGCAGCTCTGGACGAAACGGCAGGAGCAGATATGTTTCTTCGACCACGACCACATAACCAGGAAGATTCAACGGCGATTATAAAGAAATTGTAAAATCCGAGCCGACTGCGGTGGCCGAGGGGACTGAGGCGCTCCAGTCACGGTCTGCACGGCCACTACGGTCGGGGGTTCGAATCCCACCTCGGGCATAGATATTTGTGCCGTCCTTAGCATTGGTTAGTTCATAAGTAGTTTGTAAGTTTAGGGATTGATGACCCCGTAGTTAAGTCCCATAAGCTATACAAATATTTGAACATTTTGTAAAATCCGATACCCATGTGGTCTCTTTGTTAGAAGTGAGTTGCTGAGTACCCCATGAAGATGCAGACGCATTTTCAAATGTTAACGAACTGCTGGGCCACCCTGTAGAACACTCTCGGCCGGCCCATTAACATCGGTTGATTCCTTAAGCAAGGGCCGGCAATCATGTCGCTCGGTTGGGCCGACCGCGGCCCCGACTACATTAGGTCGGAGGCTGCAAACGTGCGGCCCACCGCACAGTGCCTGCAGGAGCGCGCCCGCTCCGACCGCCGGCGGAGGAAGAAGGAGAAGAGCCGCGGGCCGACGAAAGAGAGGCAAAGAGGAAGCCCCGAGGAAGGGCGGGCGAGCGCGGCGCTGCGGTTGTCGCCGGCTTCCCCCCCCCCCCCCACCCGCACCCGGGCACATGAATTATCCGCACCACCGCCGTATTGACTGAGCCACCCCCGGCCGCGGGCACAGCTGCGCGCCGCACACACACACACACACACACACACACACACACCTCGGTTCGTGACTCGCGGGCACACCGGCCGCTTCAACAAGCGGGCTTTCCGTCCGACCAGCGTCCACGCTGCCACAAGCAGATAAGCTGCGGGAAGCCTTTGCGTTGTCACGCACGGTCCTCCCGACAATAAGTTGGCCTCTTCCAAAGTCGGCCGTGACTGAGGGTGCGTTTACGCTGCATCCTCGCTACGCGCTGCTGGCACATGCAGCTCGCCCGGAGTTTTGGTGTGGTTGCGCTGTATCCTCGATGCCGGCACATCGCTATTTGCCTGCGGCCGGCGGTAGATTAGGTTAGATTAGATTAGATGTACTATCCGTGCCGGTTGGATGCAAAACATGTCAGAACAGAATACACAATATACTCATCCACCTTCCACAGATCCAAAATGTAATTCATTTTGTGGATGTGGAATTGGTCAGGGGAAACAATTATTTTTAGAATATTTACATTTTAAAGGACATAAAACTTATTACCCTATATATATGGTGTTACAAAAAGGTACAGCCGGCCGCGGTGGCCGAGGGGACTAAGGCGCTCCAGTCACGGTCTGAACGGCCACTACGGTCGGGCATGGATATTTGTGCCGTCCTAGTTCGTAGGTAGTTCATAAGTAGTTTGTAAGTTTAGGGACTGATGACCCCGTAGGTAAGTCCCATAGACTACACAAACATTTTTGAAAAAGGTACGGCCAAACTTTCAGGAAACATTCCTCAAAACACAAAGAAAGAAAGTGTGTTATGTGGACATGTGTCAATAAACGTTCTATTTCCATGTTAGAGCTCATTTTATACCTTCTCTTAAATCACATTAATCATGGAATGAAAACACACAGCAACAGAACGTACCAGCGTGACTTGAAACACTTTCTTAAATGTTCAAAATGTCCTCCGTTAGCGAGGATACATGCATCCACCCTCCATCGCATGGAAACCCATATGCACTGATGCAGCTCTGTAGACTGGCGTAGTGTATCACAGCCGCCACAATACGACCACGAAGAGTCTCTACATTTGCTACCGGGGTTGCGTTGACAAGAGCTTTCAAATGCCCCCATAAATGAAAGTCAAGAGGATTGAAGTCAGGAGAGCATGGAGATCATTGGTCACCGAATCTGATGTTGAGAAGCGTACGAACACGTCGACTGAAATCTGCAGGAGCTCCATAGTGCATGAACCACATGTTGTGTCGTACTTGTAAAGGCACATGTTCTAGCAGCACAGGTAGAGTATCCCGTATGAAATCATGATAACGTGCTCCAGTGAGCGTAGGTGGAAGAACATGAGGCCCAATCAAGACATCACCACAATTCCTGCCCAAACGTTCACAGAAAATCTGTGTTGATGACGTTAATCGAGGAAGTTTAGTACATACTAACGAAACAATTGGGTATTTTGACAATTGTCTGCACAAATTATTTCAGTTTATATTTAAAGAGAAATACTAAAATGAGCTCTAACATGGAAATTAAGCGTTTTCGGACACATGTCCACATAAAATATTTTCTTTCTTTGTGTGTGAGGAATGTTTCCTGAAAGTTTGGCTGTACCGTTTTGTATTTATAAAATAATAGGTGACGGGAAATTTTAATGTGGTAGTTCAACACAAGAAATGTTACACTTTCTACGGAGCTATGAACATAGTTTATTGTATCATTTTCCAAATAGTTACAGCACAAAGATATAATTTTTTAAATGGAACAATAGTTTTTTCTATCGTGAATTGGATTCGTTGAAACCAGCTGCGTCCAAATCAATTTAATCTACATTCCTATTACTGTTAGTTTCAGGGGCAGATACCACACGCTGTACATAATACATGGCTGTTTGGAGATGGATGTTATGGCGGTGAGAAGTTGATTTACATGAGATGTTCAAATGTGTGTTAACGTTCCTCAATTCATAATGCAATGCGCCGTCGAAAGGATCTGCGGACCAGATGTAACCTAGCCGGAGCGACATGCGTCCTCAGTGTGCCGTCTAAGATCATTTGGGGATGTGGGCTTAGTGACATAAACACGATCCTTTAGATATCCCCACAAAAAGAAATCTACTAGTGTTAAATCGGGCGACCTTGTGGGCCATGAATGAGGACCATGGCGCTCCAACCATCTTCCTACAAACCTGTTGTTTAGTTCTTCCACAACAGCACGCGCAGAATTGGCTGGGTGACCATCGTGCTGCATCCACATATGGACTCCCGTGTGTAGACACACATGTTCAAGGAGACCATGCAAAATGTCGGCTATAAAAGCGCGATATAACTCACATGTCAGTTTACCTGGGAAGTAGACCGATGATTTCAGCCCCAAGGATTCAACACCACACGTTAATAGACCACCTACGTTGACGGTCGACAGGTCGTACCCACCGAGGATTGTCTGCGGCCCAGTAGTGCATATTATGGCGATTCACTGCACCATAATTTGTGAACGTGGACTCATCAGAGAACATAACACTTTGTAAAGACTCCAGCGTGAAATTACGCGTGGCCCACTCACAGAATGTCACTCTTGCAAGGAAATCGTTCCCATGCAGCTCCTGGATCAGTGACAGGTGATACGGGTGAAACCTGTGGCCGTATACTATACGCCACACTGATGTGAGACTGACGCCAACGACTGCAGCAACGGCTCGTAAGCTGACATGAGGTTCGTGGTGTAGTGCAGCTAAAACAAACACCTCCGTCTCCTCACTTCTTGCAGGTCTTCGTCTGTTACTGTGGCGCATTATCAAGCTGCCTGTTTCCCGAAGTCGTTGTTTGGCAGGTAAGAAAGTAATGGCTGCCGGGGCTCTTCGCCTAGGATATCTCACGGCATACGCCGTGGCTGCTTCAGTGGCATCGTGTTAAATAAACTATGTTCATAGCTCCGCAGAAAGTGTGACATTTCATGTGTTGATCTACCACATTAAAATTCCCCGTCACCTTTTATTTTATAAGTTACAGAGGCAAACACACTTAGTGAAATATCCTGTATATATAGGGTCAATCACCTAACACTTGCACCTCAAATATTGCGGAAATGGAAAATGCGATTGATGTTGGTCAGGGGCTCATATTTTTAGCTAACAAACTGATTGTAACATTACTTAGCAAGTGTACATTTTATGCAGACATACAGTTTTTAAATGGAACAATGGTTCCAGAATGAAACTTTCACTCTGCATGGTTCGCAGGAGACCTTCTGTGAAGTTTGGAAAGTAGGAGGCGAGGTACTGGCGGAAGTAAAGTTGTGAGGCGGCATTGTGTGTCGTGTCGGGATAGCACAGTCGGCAGTGCGCTTGCCCGCGAAAGGCAAAGCTCCCAGCTTCGAGTCCCGGTTCCGGCACACAATTTTAATCTGCCAGGAAGTTTCGGAACAATGGTTGTTTCTATCATGCACTGGAATTTTACACCAGCTGTGCACAAAGAATTTTGAAGGACATTTTTATTACGTTTTGTTTGTCAGCTACAACCGTTCAAAGTTTCTGAGGTGGAGGCTGACTGGGCGAGTGGCTAGCACCTGGGCCACGGCCCGCTGTCTCATGACCAGCAGCCAGTCAGCTACGCTATCGTAGCCTCCGGCCCCAAAACTTGAATGGTTGTAGCTGCCAAACTGAAAGTGATAAAAATATCATTCAAAATTCTTTGTAGACAGCTGCTGTCAAAAATTCCAGTGCATGATAGAAACAACCATTGTTCAATTTGAAAAATTGTATGTTTGTATAAAAATACACTTTCTCGGTATTTTTACAATCTGTTTATTGGCTAACAATACGAGTCCTTGACTACCAATCAATTCTGTGAAAACCTCACACCAATCGCACTTTCCGTCTCTGCAATATTTGCGATGCAAGTGTTAAGTGATTCACACTCTTTTACAATGATCACATTACTGCACAAAATTTGTACTGAAGTCAGACTGACTGGGTATTATTTACAGTAACATACATTAATCACTTATGGTAAGAAATGCATCAATAGGATTTGGCGACCAAAAAATCCTTTGGACCCTTTTCAAACTGAATTTTATTGAGAGTTAATTTTTTTATGGCTGCTGGCATGTTATTATTAAAAAATGCGTATTGCTGAATTTTGGACACTTTTCTGAGCCGACGTAAGTGACTTTGAATCTCAGGAATCCTGGTGAAATACCCTCAAAGTCGTGACTCCTACAAACAAAACTAAATAGTCGTTTGCTTACTATTTTCCTTACTGATTTTACTAATTACGAAGTAGCGTCATCTGTACCACGCCATGAAACAGATCCTCTTCCTTCTAGAGGCACTCAGTCTACCCTTTCCAATTGTATGTGTCTCTCTGCATGTAACAGTTAATTTTCCATTGTCTTTGCTTTTAATTTTCCTAAATCTGTTGGACTTTTCTGTGTGCTGAAACAGGCCTATTTCTAATTTTTACTGGTCATATTTCTCCTTCTATGAACTTCCTAGTTACTTAATTTATAAATAATTTTCTTTGCTAAATTTCTGTGAATTTCTGTACAATTTTGAATTTTTTATCAATTAGTTGAAGTGCATATTCTAAGATTCTTTTCGGGTTACTTTCCCTGAACCTATATTTTCATGTTCAGCTTCCTCTCTTCACTGATGTTTATTTTGCTATATCTGTTTTGCTGATTGTGGGTATTCATCAAAGCGGTATCTAGAGCCTTATGCAACTTCAACCGGATTTCAGTATGGTAGTATTTTACTTCCTTGTATACATATCTATAATGTTAGTCTGGACCTTGTCGTCATTATATGTGTTTAAAGGTACGTCTATAAACCCAAAAATTGGCTTAGAATCTTCGTCTGACGATGACGTAATTAAGGTATGTTATTCTTCTGTCCCCGACCTTACCAAAGTGCATCTCTACATCTAAATTAACATGGGATGCTCTGCAAATCACATTTAAGTGCTTGGCAGAGGGTTTATCAAACTCTTGTGGTTTGAACATTTTATTCGCGATAGCTTGCTGAAGTTTCTCTCTCTCCCTCATCCCTACTACGAAGCCCATTTACGCCCAAACCGCTGACTTTCAGTCCTTCTCAAAAACTGTTTCAGTTCCCCACACTTACTAGATTATTATATCTTTCTGCATATTCAATTACACATTCGATGTGCTCCTGTTCTCTCTGTATCGCTTTTCCTTCTACATGTGACGTTGCCACACATAAGTCGCACTGTTATATTAACTGCCAAGACCGATTACGTTTTAACATTTTATTTCATTACCAGTCCAATCAGAACTAGATGCCTTCCTCAGATGCTCGCAATACTTCCTAAAATAGGCGTCATAGTAGTTGAAATGGGATGACGAAGATGACAGCTAGCTTTAGAAAGAGACATCCGAGGATGGCAACTAGTTCTGCTTGGACCGGTAATTAAATAAATTGTTTCAACACAAGCGGTCTTGGCAGTCAGTACAACGCGTCACACCATATCGCACCAACAGTATGTGTTACATAATTAGCAGTCAGATGGAAACATGGCGAATGAATAAACTATCCTCCATTTCATAATTATTGACCCCTGACTACGGACTCTTATTGTGGTCACATTGTACGACGAACATCAATGTTTTATACCTTGCTGAAATCGCTGAAATGTCTACTTTTATGCGGCGTATGGGGACGAAATACGCGGTCATATTTAAGAAAAAAATGTGCTTTTTCTGGCTGTTTTCGGAGAATGTCAACTTTAAGGATGCCCAGAAATCAGACCGTAATTAGGAGAACGTTTTCAATTGCACAGTTTAAAAATCCAACCTTGTTCTATTTACATACAGTGTTTCGTTATTTTTTGATTAGTCGTTTCGTCCTAATAATGGTAGGCGTAGACTGCTGCAGTTCGTCTAATGATGATACGTATTAACAAGACGAAAAGTGTAAATGCAAGCTCTGTCCTTGCCTTTCACACCTGTCATATTTTTATGCTCATAAATCTACACCAAGCGCTAATATCACAAAATTAATTAATTTTTTTTTTCATTCTTGTGCGCTACTTGCTCGCGTGTGCTGTGTTGCCGTTCTTCACAGTTGAACAGGCGCTTCTGGCGCATTGCAACAGTGGCGACGCGCTGATGTGACAACTACAAAAATGTTCAAATATTTGTAAGGCTTATGGGACTTAACTGCGGGGTCATCAACTTACAAACTACTTATGAACTACCTTATACTAAAGACGGCACAAACATCCATGCCGAGGGGGGAACGGCCTCGCGCATCGTAGCATAGCGCGTCAATGCGCTCGACCGCTCTGCCGTGCTGTGACATCTACGCTTCGCCATAGAGTCGCATATACTGCAGCCACTAACGCAATTGCTTTACAAACTCTTAACTGTCAGGACAAAATAGGTAGGAAGGCAAGACATACAAAAAATCCTTGGATTACAGTAGATACTAAATTTAATCGATGAAAGGAGAAAGTATAAAAATGCAGTAAATGAAACAGGCAAAATGGAGTACAGACGACTAAGAAATGAGATTGACAGGAAGTGCAAAATGGCTAAGCAGGAGTGGCTAGAAGGCAAAATGTAAGGATGTAGAAGAATGTATAAATAGGGGAAAAATAGATACAGCCTACAGGAAAATAAAAGAAATATTTGGAGATAAGAGAAACAGATCTATGAATATCAAGGACACTGATGGAAAACCAGTTCTCAGCAAAGAAGAGAAAGCTGAAAGGTGGAAAGAGTATATAGAGGGGCTCTACAAAGGAAATGAACTTCGAGACAATATTGTAGGAAGGGAAGAGGATGTAGATGAAGATGAAATAGGACATACTGTACTGAGAGAAGAATTTGACAGAGCCCTGAAAGACCTAAGTCGAAACAAGGCCCCTGGAGTAAATGATATTCCCTCAGAGCTACTGAAGTCTCTGGGAGAACCAGCCATGACAAACCTGTTTCACCTGGTGCGTAAGATGTATGAGACAGGAGAATTACCCTCAGACTTTAAGAAAAATGTTATAATCCCCATTCCAAAAAAAAGCAGGTGCAGACAAGTGTGAAAACTACAGAACCATCAGTCTAATAAGTCATGGTTGCAATATATTAACACGAATTATATACAGACGGATGGAAAAGGTGGTAGAAGCCGACCTCGGGGAAGATCAGTTTGGGTTCAGCAGAAATGTAGGAACACGGGAGGCAATACTCACGTTACGGCTTATCCTAGAAGATAGATTAAGAAAAGGCAAACCTACATTTCTAGCTTTTGTAGATTTGGAGAAGGCTTTTGACAATGTTGATTGGAATAAACTCTTTCAAGTTCTGAAGCAAGCAGGAGTAAAATATAGGGAACGTAAGGTTATTTATAACTTGTACAAAAACCAGACAGCGGTTATCAGAGTTGAAGGGCATGAAAGGGATGCAGTGGTTGGAAAGGGAGTAAGACAGGGTTGTAGTCTTTCTCCATTGTTATTCAATGTGTACATTGAGCAAGCTATAAAGGAAAGCAAGGAGAAATTTGGAGAAGGAATTAAAGTTCAGGGTGAAGAATTGAAAACATTGCGTTTTGCCGATGACATAGTAATTCTGTCAGATACAGCAAAGGACCTGGAAGAGCAATTGAACGGAATGGACAGTGTGCTGAAAGGTGCATATAAGATGAACATTAACAAGAACAAAACTAGGGTAATGGAGTGCAGTGTAAGAAAATCAGGCGATGCTGAAGGAATTAGATTGGGAAACGAAGCAATAAAGGAGGTAGAGGAGTTTTGTTACTTGGGTAGTAAAATAACAAATGATGGTCGCAGTACAGAGGATATAAAATGCAGAATGGCAATGGGTAGAAAAGCGTTCTTGAAAAAGAGAAATTTGTTAACATCGAATATTGATTTAAACCTAAGGAAGTCCTTTCTGAAGGCATTTGTATGGAGTGTTGCCTTGTATGGGAGTGAGACATGGACGATAAACAGTGCGGACAGGAAGAGGATAGAGGCTTTTGAAATATGGTGCTACAGAAGAATGCTGAAGATTAGGTGGGTGGATCGCGTAACTAATGAGGAGGTACTGAACAGAATTGGGGAGAAGGGAAATTTCTGGCATACCTTGACTAAAAGAAGGGATAGATTGGTGGGACACATTCTTAGACATCAAGGAATTGTGAATTTAGCATTGGTGGGAAGTGTGTGAGGTAAAAATCGCAGAGGAAGACCAAGAGATGGATACAGTAAGCAGATTCAGACAGATGTAGGTTGCCGTTCTTATGTGGAGATGAAGAGGCTTGCTCAGGATAGGGTATTGTGGAGAGCTGCATCAAACCAGTCTCCGGACTGAAGACCACAACAACAACAACTGTCAAACACCCAGACAATATAATAGTAATGACACCTTATGTCACCAACAAAATTTCAAGCTTACCAGCAATTCCGTCTCCGCCTCAATAAATACAACGGTAAGCTTAATCGCATCTTCTTGCGTTTTATATTATAGCGACAAAACGACCAGTCAGAAAATAAAAAAACTCCATCTGTAAATAGAACAATGTCGGATTTTTTACTGTGCAAAGGACAACTTTCTCCTAATTGCGGTCTGATTTCTGTGCATCCTCAAAGTTGACATTCGCCGAAAAATCTAGAAAAAACACGCTTACTCTTAAATATTACCGCGTGTGTCGGCCCCTTTTCAAATGTAATATTCATACACCAAATAAAAGTAGACATTTCAACGATTCCGGTGAGGTATAAAACATCGATGTTGGTCGTGCGATGTGATCAGAATATGAGTTGTAATTCTATGGGAACAAACTGCGGGCCGGCCGCAGTGGCCGAGCTCTCTGCGGCGCGCCAGCCACGGGGTTCGAATCCCCTCTCGGGCGTGGATGTTTGTGTCGTCTTTAGTATAAGGTAGTTCATAAGTAGTTTGTAAGTTTAGGGACTGATGACCCCGTAGTTAAGTCCCTTAAGCTTAACAAACATTTGAACTATGTTGGTCATCAGTCCCCAGTCTTACAAACTACTAAAAGTAACCTACGGATTCGAACCCCCGAAGCGGGACGCAGCGCGAACCGTAACGTGGCGCTCCAGACCGTTCGGCTACCCCCGCGCGGCAGTCAGGGGTCAATAATTATGAAATAGAGAACGGTTCACCAGATCCAAATTAATCAATGTAACTGAGAAACAACACGGGTGCACCTCTTCGTGGGACTCCAAAGATGGAAATCGCAAGGGGAAGAGATCGAGACTTTATGAAGGAGGGGAATAAGAATCATGACTGCCACATGCTGTATCGACTGAGATGCAGAAGTTTCGCTGGAAAGTCGTTCCACATTCTCCACCACGATGCCGATCTCTCCCAAGGCGTATTTTTGAAGCCCTGATGAAAGGTAGTCATGGCCGTCGACTTGTTTCCGGTGACGTCCCAAGATAACGACTAGGAAAATTATCGAAACGTTACTGAGAACTGAGAAGACTTCATCAGCAATGCGTCTCAGTTTATTACAGCACGTTATTTATTACAATCAGTCATTCGGTAACAGGAAAGGAGACAAGCACGGACGATGGAATGAGCATTCCGATTCGATCGTATCCGTGGTATGAATATTCAACACCAATAAATAGGAGGCTGGGAACGTCTGTTAGCTGTGACGTAAGAAATAAAGCTGATTACCTCCGAGGTGAGTCCGATCATTCTATTGTATTCGTGTTTCAGTGGAATATATATCTTCAGAAGTATTATGCGCGTATGTGGCTGCACGGGGACGCTTTAAAGGCATTACAATATACCCCCCGTTGAAATGTCACAAAGAATGGACGGTATTAGACTGTAGTAAATATCGGACCCAGGTTGGTCACCATATTTACCAAACGCGAACATCGCACTCGAGCCGCGCGGAAGTAGCCGAGCGTTTTGGAACGCCAAGTTGTTGATTGCGGGGCCTCCCACGTCGTAGGTTCGAATCCTCCCTCGGGCATGGATGTGTCTGTTGTCCTTAGGTTAGTTTAACTTAGTTGAAGTAGTTTGTATGTCTAGGGACTGATGTCCGCCGCGGTGGAGTAGCCGAGCGGTCTAAAGCGTCTCGCTGCGGAGCGCGCGGTTGCTCGCCGTGGAGGTTCGAGTCCTCCCTGGGGCATGGGTGTATGTGTGTTTGCCCTTATGTTAGTTTACCTAGGTTTAAGTAGTTTGTAAGCTACGGACTGATGACCACGCAGTTTGGTCCGATAGATTTACAGACATTTGAACATTTGACTGGTGTCCAACGTAGTTTGGTCCCATAGAATCACAGACATTTGAACATCCTAATCGACGTTAGCGCGAGTACTCTCAGAAGAACTGAGTATAAGTGACGTGAAGTTGTTATGTACAGATAGAGAATTTCAAAAATTAAAACCACTGTGATTGAGGTTGTTACAAATGTGCACCTTTATTAAGACTAAATTCCATGTTGGCTACATCATCATCTTATATTATTCCACTCAAAATTTTATCAGAGCCTAGGTCATAGATTATGAATGGCAGTGTTTGTTCGTTTATGCAATTACAAATGAAATGCGAGTTTTCTCACCAGACGCATTTCTTTTTAATGACAGTAAAACATCTTCAGTGGTCTGTTCAAATGTTTGTACAGCTTACGGGACTTAACTACGGGGTCATCAGTCCCTAAACTTACGAACTACTTATGAACTAGCTAATCCTAAGGACGGCACAAATATCCATGACCGAGGGGGGGATTCGAACCCCCGACCGTAGTGGCCGTGCGGACGCGTTTTATCTTTCAAGTCCTGTCAGATTAATTAGCAGTTAATGGATGGGCCTCACCCACCACCTGTCAAGATTTAAGTTTGTAAAGTTATTACTTTCAAATTTTTAAGTGTTGAATGTGCTTTGATGATTGTTTTAATTAATACATTTCAAGGTGGTAATTGCTTTTAGTTTAGGTACCTACCTAGTACTTCCACTTGCCTTAGGGAAATTTCGTCATTTCAGTTGGCTTTTCACCAAGCATGAAATGTGTCGCACATTGTGGAAATGTAACAGACGAAAAGACGAACGCAGTTAATCCAAACAAAGACTTTTCAATGGCTGTGTGAAATCTTAGGCATTTATCCCCAATGTATTAAGTACTCTGGTATTCGGTTTGCCTGCAGTTCCGAGAATTCGGTCCGACCGATATGCATAAAATTACCTGGAGGGCTAAGAAGTTCAGAAGTTGCCTGCAGTAATTAGTCTTCACAGGATAACTTGGAGGCAGAGAGAAGCGCACTCCGCAAGTCAATTACCTGGTTAGTTAGTTACGTGCTCCGTTATATCACAAATGTGATAAAGGTGCCCTCTCTAACACAGCTACTTAAAAGTTTTACTACATCCTGGCTATTTGTAAATAATTAAAAGAATAATTGATTATGTTCAAGACCAAGTCTTATTCTTACCTACTTACCGCGTATATAAACACGCTTACTTTCCAATGCCATGGATATCCTAGTATTGGAAGGAATCTTAAATGTCCTCCAACAATTATTGAAATCAAACTACATAGAGTACTCTCTAATTGCAGTACATACTGACCTCTTACTTTCATATCAAAATCGCTCTCTGCTTCTAAGTTAATGACTAACCGTCGTTGAGGTGTGGATTATTGTTAAGTTTTTTATGTAAAGAATGAGAATAAAACATCAGGCACACAGGAAGAAAAGTAGACTGAATTTTGCGGAGGCACTGATTAATCGGAGCGAGGAGGCTTTGACGACATGGACTATCTTTAGAAGAAGAGTATAGTACGAGACTGCTCTAACAAGAAGTGTTATGACTAATATCAAGACAGGTAAAGAAAAAATGAATATTTACGAAACATCCTATTGGAAGAAGCAAAAATAATTGGAAAGTAAAACCTATTGGAAAGGACCACTCCTAAATTTAAACCCTGTCATACTAATACAAGTAAGAAATTAGATGCTCTACAGAAGAACTGTAGGCCCCTAACAACCAACGGATTAAAATTCTGGGATTTATCGGAAAAATTTAGAAAGTATGTTGATGAAAATGATCTTAGAAAATGATGAAGAATAAGACGGTGAGACCACACAAAAAATACGATTACGAAAATGTGTCACACTGAAGAGTGCTAGATAGATGGAAGAGTTGGATAGCAGCTCACCTGCTATGGATATACTACGCGAATGACGCCAGACGAAGATTGCTAGGTTGGAAACGGAAGCAGATGAGGAAGAATGGAAAGATTTAATCAGATGAAAACTGCTATAGTTGACAGGCTATGTGTTAAATACGGTAGTCTGTAGAATGTCTAGGTATTTATTATATAGAATACGTTAAATAAATGGTCAAAGTTGGGAGTTATTGATATATGATACTTCGCTTAGGCATTAACAGATTTTCTGCCTGTAAAGCATATATAATACGCCAAACCCTGCCAGTTTTCCCACCACCAATATTTAAAGCAACGATCGCGTCATTGTTTAATGGTTCGGAAGACAGTGTGTTGTTGTACTACGTTCAGATGCTCAGATGCCTGTAAATCTATCGGACCAAACTGCGTGGTCATCAGTCCGTAGATTACAAACTACTTAAACCTAGGTAAACTAACCTACGGACAAACACACACAACCATGCCCCAGGGAGGACTCGAACCTCCACAGCGAGAAACCGCGCGCTCCGCAGGTACTACGTTCAACTATCATGTCTGGGATATCGCGTAATAGTTCTCCAGTGTTACGGCATCCCGTCACCTTTTCCCGTTGTTCTTGTACCACCACGTCGAAAGAGAGTGTAGTGCCAACAAAGGACTCACGGCATGCTGATATGCAGCAACAGATCTGGAATGAATTAGCGCAGCTAAGAGCCAATGCTGCTGAAAGCTGTGTTTTCCTAACTGAAACCTGTTACCTGAAACTAGTGGACGGTGTGAAAACGATAAGACGACCATTAAAAAGGTTCTCTGTGATTGCTGGCTGCTGAAACTGAGGCCAACGGCCAATGAGAAAGACAGGCTGTGGCGCTCACGTCACGTGCTAGATGATTGGCTGGCCGCTGGGGCACAACCCTGTCTCAAAGCGGCCAGCCACTCCACTAGGCCTGCTCAGGCCTCACATGATCATATTACGTGACGCGTGCGCCGCGGCCTGTCTTTCTCGTTGGCCTTGGCTGAAACACTATGACTTAATCCTGGTCGACAATGATGTTAGGTGGATCTACCCTATTAAACAAGGTACGAATGCCATTCAATTTCACGTCGTGGACTTCGAGTTTTTTGACATTTGGCTATCTGTCGTGGAGGACGGGACAGGATTCTGAAAGAACTTTCACCTAGGTATTAGAACATTAGCCGTGACGATATTGAGCTGCATATTCGACTAAGTGAGCCTAGCCAGAAAATGCAAAAAAAAAAAAAAAAAAAAAAAAAAAAAAAAAAAAAAAAAAAGTGGTAAAAAGGTGTTGTGGGAAAGCCAATGTTTTATTTGGAATTCAGCTCTCGTTGTCAGATCGATCTTCTAAATTTTCTGTCCCATTCTGATACACAGTACAAGTTTCTAACTGTACAACAAGATTATCTCACATATTTTGCAGTTCCTCTGAAATCAAAGTGAGTAGAAAACATAGCCTAGGCCTATAACCCAATTCACATATTTACTAACGTTGTTTCGTGCAAAAACGATTGTACAATTCGATAATGGCAGGGAGTTTGCAAACAATGTGGCACGAAGCGCAATGGCGTATTGGCCTAACTTGAAGACCGTCCATAGTAAACAGCCCCGTTCACCGAGGCAGGGAAGCGTAAAAAGAACTAATCTAGTCAATGAAAATATGTCACGTGCTTGAATGCAAGGTGAAAATCCTCTTTGCTGGACTGAGGGACGGCGGTGCGTCCAACTTATGGCAAATAGGTCACCATACGAAGACCAGTTCGGTTGAAAAGATAGAGTAGGCCTCTCGATGTCGTCCCTGCCAGACGACGTTTTACAAGGTATAGAGACTGAGGAAAACCTGGAAAAAAATAATAAAAAGTGTCCAGACTATATAACACCTGACAGTTCAAAATGTAACTCTAGCTTTCTTTGCAGCAACAAATACTTCATGCTAGTTCTACTTCGCGATTTTTCAGTAACAATACTGTATTTGCATCCTCCTTTAAGTCGTAAAACTTATGTAAATGTCATATTTAAAAAGTAGAGTGATTTTGTTTGGGAATAATAAAAGTGAGTACTTACTGTAACAAGTATTCAAATCTCATATCAAGTTTCATAGTTTCCCGGTAAGAATTTCTCGTTATTCTTTCAGTTTCTTATGCATAGCATTTAATAAAAGCTTTTCATATTGTGCCCATTTCAACACTTGGTGCAATTCTTTCCGTATAATTTGCAGTAATTGTATGCCTAGGAAAAGCGTGATGTAACATTTTGAGAAACAATTTACGTTTCACACACACACACACACACACACACACACACACACACACACACACACACATATATATATATATATATATATATATATATATATATATATATATATATATATATATATATATATATATTGTAAGGGATAGGACCCTCAAATCATTTCAAGATTGTGTAGTTTCATGCTCTACTTCTCTACTTCCTCAAGCGTTTCATTCAGAGTGTTGTACAATTCATTTGTGAGATGTAAAGAAGGAATTTTCAGAGAATTCGTGTTGGACTGAAAACGACCGTTAACTGTCGGGCTTCCACGTCTCATGCAATAAATTCTATTAGTCTCCACCTCCGCAGGCTAGTGGACACCGTGCTGGGTAGCCACATAGAAGGCCAGGGTTCGAGTCCCGGTAGGGTCGGAGATTTTTGCCGCTCATTGTCTGGGTGTTGTATCGTCCTCATCATCATTTCATCATGATTGACATGCAAGTCGCCGAAGTGGCATCAGCTAAAAATACTTGCAGCAGGCAGGCCGAACACGATACCAGTTAGGGTCTAACAAATGTTTCAAATGTTTGTATAGTCTATGGGACTTAACTACGGGGTCATCAGTCCCTAAACTTACAAACTACTTATGAACTAACGAAGAGTAAGGACGGCACAAATATCCATGCACGAGGGGGGGATTCGAACTCCCGACCGTGCAGACCGTGACTGGAGCGCCTCAGTCCCCTCGGCCACCGCGGCCGGCTGGGGTCTAACAGACATAAATGCCACAATCATCATCCTCAGTTCTATCAGTTTGGTAAAAACAAGTATACCCCTACGTATATCACGAGAAAAGAACGTGAGTATAAGAGAGATAAGAACCCGCCCGGATGGCTTACCGCAGTCGATTTTCCCGCAAACTATGCGTGACTGGAAAAGGTTGGTTGGTTAGGTTAAAATAAAATAAAGAGTAGTTTGGTTATCGGTTCCTGAACAGGAAAAGGAAGGAGTAATAGTAGTGCATACACTCTCTTCTGCCAACCAACGTGAGGTGGCTTATGGATTAAAGCTGTGGAGTTATTGTTAGATGTTTATGTAACTGTGTGTATAAAATCATGCAACGTTTTAAAATCTAAGTAACTTTTGCTTCGTATTAGGAAGAAATTGGTGACGTACTATACTTGGAGCATTGCACTGTGTGGAGCAGGAACCATGAGAAAAAAAGGAGAAAACATATTGATAAGGGAGAGGAAGGAATAAGGATTAGGAAGTCAAATGTTCGTTAAGCTTAAGGGACTTAACTGTAGGGTTATCAGTCCTTAAACTTACAAACTACTTATGAACTACCTTATACTAAAGACGACACAAACATCCCTGCCCGAGGGGGGATTCAAACCCCCGACGATGAACGACCTCGGGCATCGGAACATAGCGCCTCAATGCGCTCGGCCGCTCCGCCGCGGCGGATGAGGAAGGAAAGGATTGACAGTGGCTGCTTTAGGGCACTGAAATGAAACAGTGGCGTCAAGCGAACATGTGAGCCTGGGCGGGAATCAAACTAGGGTCTCCCCTTTCGGGCCAGCTGTCGCCTTAACCACTTGGCTACACGTGCTCGCTTCCCGTCAGTCTGAAATTCCCAGAAGTCGCACGCCATGGATGTAGCGCCTCTATCATTTCTTTCCTCTTACACCGGCCATTACGGATTCCCCTGCGAGATCCAATGTATGACCGCATCTGCGGATAAGTCCGAAAGAACAGACAGCACACCAATATAACAAGTATTTACACGCGAAGACGGCGTCAGCTTCAATTACTTCACCGCAGATGCGGTCATAAGTTCGACCTCGCATAGGAAACAGTACAGGCGAGTTTAAGAGGACATGAACGATAGGGGCGCTACAGCCATAGCGTGCGACTTGTGGGAATTTGAGACGGATGGGACGCGAGCATGGTTAGCCAAATGGTTGAGGCTACCGTGGCCCGAAACTGGCAAATATGAAACTCATTTTTATTGTATTCTAGGGTTTAGTGTAGATGAGGATACCACCAGTCGGCTTTGGAGAACATCTTATCGTAACTAATCAGGAGGGGTGTTCCAGAAGAAAATAACAGTGCGTGTTGCTGCCTGGAATTAAGAGCAGACTTATATCACACGAAAACCATTATAAAATTCGGACAAAGAAACTGCATTGGACACTAAAGACGGAAGCAAGCGTTTACCGCGTTAAGAAGCAAAACTGGCAGCGTTACCACAGTTACCAACAGTTGAACACATAACATAGTACTTACGGAAAATATTTTGACAGTGAGTCGTTCTCAAAAACGTGTCGTGCTAAGCATGAAAACATACTAACTCTTGCAGTGTTTCATGATTCAATCAATGGAAATTAACTCATAATGTTGCGATGTACTGCCCTCAAATTTTTAAACATGTGCCGGAATTGCGCACTAGCTTTATTCAACGAATAGGCAACAATACTGCATACAAAAGACTTTGCGTATGTAGTGGCTTATCTCTTTGGAGCAAGGTTCGTAAACGCTTTGGAGTCGGTAAGAAGCATTTCCTCTGTCTCGGTTCAGACTAGTCAGAACTCTCCATTGGCTAATTCTAACGCTTGACCGCCAGTCAGGTTCCATTAGAATTGTGCGAAAGTGCAATTTTAACGCTTCGACGGTTATGATCGCAAGTCGAACGAATATAAAACTTTCCAATTTTCATCTCCGAAATCCAGTCGACAATTTACAGTTGGTCTATTTTTTACAAATTTAAGTAAATATTTCAGCCGGTACGCTGATAGCGAGTTGGAATTTTAGGCGGGACGCCGTACCGCCCCGTACCGGGCAAACTAAAGCACTGTACTTGTCGCCAATGTTTCATCTCAGTGCCCTAAAGCAGCCACTGTCAATCCTTTCCTTCGTAATCCTTCTTCCTTCCTCTCCTTTATCAATTATTTGCAAATGCAATATGGCTGCGGTGCAGGTGTGGTGCCCGTTCTTTTGGAATGTTCAAATGTTTGTATAGTCTATGGGACTTAACTACGGGGTCATCAGTCCCTAAACTTACAAACTACTTATGAACTAGGACGGCACAAATATCCATGCCCGAGGGGGGATTCGAACCCCCGACCGTGGTCTCCGTGCAGACCGTGACTGGAGCGCCTTAGTCCCATCTGCCATCGCGGCCGGCCGTTCTTTTGGAGATTTTCGGTTCGTAAGAACAGCCTCCACACCAATATAAAATGGAAAAAAAATAGCACTGACGTGTTTTAAGCCCCACTTTAGGTTAGTATTTTTATAAGTCTTTGCAAACATTTTGGACCAAAATAATAATCTAAATAATAAAAATTAATTAATAAGTGTGTCTTGGGAAAAAAATTAGGGAGCAGCGGGTTTCGAACCACTGACCTCCAGCCTCACAGTCCATCTCATTGCCTACTACACTACAGATGACAGTTACGAGTTGTGTTCTCTAATCTTATACTATTGATAGTCGTTGTTAACTGGTGCTAATATGGCATTTGTGGAACTAGATCATCATTTATCGTACGAAGGACGACGTCTTTTTGTTAATTCATCAGTGCGCCATAGCTTTGAAACGACAACGTGTAAGTTACAATAAGAAAATCATCAAATACGCAACGCAAGATGGCGTATGCCACAGAGAGTCCTGGGCGAGGAATGTCATGTGACATCTGAAAACCGCTGGTTTTAGTTAATTCAATGAAAGGCGTCAAAACTCCGTTATTTTTGCAAATATCCCTCAAACTATACGCGATATGAAAAAAACATATGGGAACAAAGTTGTAGAGAATTTTCTCCTCTACAAATTCGTTTATTCAATTTTCGCGTCCGATGAACGGTTTATTTGCAATTACAATTATATAACAAACGGCTTTTTTGGTATTACTACCGTATTTTTGTCCGAAAATTTTGAAAAAGGGAGGTTCTGGTCTCTGGTGGCCTAAAATTGTGTGTGTAAAATTTGGTGCAGATCGGTTGGACGGTTCGTCTTAAAAACAGGGAACACTTTACGGACAGACAGACGGACAGACAGACAGACATATATCCCGAAATCGCCGTTATTTTTGCAAGTATCTCTGAAACGATACGAGATATGAAAAAAATATAAGAGAGTAAAGTTGTAGAGAATTTTCTCCTCTACAAATTCGGTTATTCAATTTTCGTGTCAGATGCATGGTTAAGCCGTTATTTTCATTTAAATTTTGAGCTGTCAAAAGACGATCGCAAAGGCCCACTTCTAGTGTTACTACCGTAATCTAAAGTGGGCCAATACTTCGAAATTTCTGAAATATGGTGGTGGAGAAGAAATAGAAAATATGAAGTGGAGAGATCAGATCACAAATGACGATGTGTGTGTGTAAAGGTAGGAGAAAAGTAAAGTTTACAATTCCTCAGAGAAATGCCAAATTGATTGAACGTAGACACAGGGGCTCATACACGACATCACTGAAAAGATCAAAGGAACCGCAGGACGAGAAAGAAGAAAAATTAAGCAAGTGGGTGGCCTGAAGGATAGAATATAGAGCAGACTAAATGAATAAGCTGAAGACATACGTAACTCTTGCAGTGTTTCATGATTCAATCAATGGAAATTAACGCATAATGTTGCGATGTACTAACAAGGAAAGTACTTAGGCTCGAACAGACATATCTGTATGAACGTTTGCTTGCAGGATCTCTACATACACCTCAGTGTGCTGGTGGGTGTCGTTTTTCTGCAAACAACTGCGATCGTGCTCTAGATAGCACTGTAGATGTAATTGTAGACGCCATACGTAATGCAGATATCTTAACTATAACTTATGTAATAATCATCGTACATGTTCTCTACCGTATTGTAATCAAAAGCCGTGATGATAGTTGCAACTTTAACCTTCTTCTCAGACGACTGTTGGTATTCACTGCCACTGCTTCCATCGCCTCTTCCAGCACTACCGCTTGCAATGAGTTGTTCGTCATTATCATCCCTGTTATTATCATTATGTGTTAGTGTTACAAAATGTTCAAATGTTTGTAAAGTCTATGGGACTTAACTACGGGATCATCAGTCCCTAAACTTACAAACTACTTATGAACTAACTAAGACAAACGACGTCACAAATATCCATGCCCGAGGGGGGATTCGAACCCCCGACCGTAGTGGTCGTGCAGACCGTGACTGGAGCGCCTCAGTCCCCTCGGCCACCGCGGCCGGCTGTGTTACAACAGTATCTAACTTATGCTCATATTTCTGTACCATAACAGATACGAGAAAGCATGCGAATGATTCATCTTTTACACTAATACCATCTTCACGAAGGAGGGTTCTTCGTAACTTCACCTCAACCAATCGCAATACATTAGCAGGATTGATTACCAATCGCCGCCCCATCTGAGGCTTCACCACACAAATAACGTCACAAAACGCATAATTGGAGGCACACTGCACCGTCCCTACTGGCGAACCGACAGGTCAAAGTGCAATGTGGCAAGGCCCTCGCAGAGGCCTTTAACGGACGATTCTGCAGTTTTGCAGATGCGGGAGTATTGCTAGCGCAGTAAGGGGTCTTTACATTATCTCTCATACGATTTTGATGCATATATGTTTGTTCGAGCCCAAGTACTTCAAATGTTTGTATAGCTTATGGGACTTAACTACGGGGTTATCAGTCCCTAAACTTACAAACTACTTATCAACTAGCTTATCCTAAGGACGGCACAAATATCCATACCCGAGGGGGGATTCGAACCCCCGACCGTAATGAGTGGAGCGCCTCAGTCCCCTCGGCCACCGCGGCCAGCCCCAAGTACTTTCCTTGTAAGACATGGCTCTGCCATTAGGCATACTACTACGTAATAATAATTTATAAGAGAAAGTAACTAGTTCTGAATCAAAGTGCATTCATTGCAAGTGACGAAGATGACAGACAGTAACGCTCAAATAAACGTCCACGGTGGGGAAAAAAACCTGTTGTCGACAGCGCACGGCAGACATTTCGGATTCCCTCCAGCCTGTCGCAACCAAACATTCCTCCCACAAGGGATGTCAAACGCGCACAAAGAACTCCGGTAACGAATTCACGGAAGTTTCGAAACAGTGACGTCAGAGTAACAGCGGTGTGGAGAGGGGGGGGAGGGGGGAGGCAGGGAAAGATCAGCTTACCCGATGGGGCGACGGCATATTTCAGCGGCGGGGCATCGCGCTGTTTTTCCGCGCCGTTTCCATTCGCCGCTGCAGATAAGAAGGCGGGGAAAGAGGGAGAGAGGGAGAGGGAGGGAGAGTGTGTGGGAGAGAGAGAGAGAGGAAGCGGCGAAAGAGGAGAGGGGTGCAGGAATCCGGGCAGTTCGCCCGCGGCCGTAACTCGCGACTCACTTTTCAGATTGTCGCCGGGGAATTCAAAGGGGCTGAATTACTGGGGACAGGGTGCAGATTACACGCCGCCGTCCGCCCCTCGGCATCCACTCCACCACCTGACTGCGTGTGTGTGTGTGTGTGTGTGTGTGTGTGCGTGGTCTTCTCAATTACTCCGTATCAGCAGAGCCGTCTCGGGGAGAACGGGACCGTCGTGATCAAATGTGGAGCGATTTCCTCGTCACGACTTCAACCTGTTGATACACAAGGGATGTGCTGCGTGATCTCGAGACGCATACGATACTCTTCCCTCAATTTGTCTCTGTAGGAAGCTCTTAAGCCTGCTCTTCCTCTTTATTATTGTTGTATTTCATCTAGTGTTTCGGTTGTAAGAGGATTTCCTACGAGAGTAAATGGCCTGCTCTTCCTCTTTATTATTGTTGTATTTCATCTAGTGTTTCGGTTGTAAGAGGATTTCCTACGAGAGTAAATGGCCTGCTCTTCCTCTTTATTATTGTTGTATTTCATCTAGTGTTTCGGGTGTAAGAGGATTTACTACGAGAGTAAATGGCCAAAATACAGTACATTTGATGAAGAGCTTTATGGCTTCCAGCTGTCACCGTCGTCAAACCGCAACACTTCGATGACTCTCATACGAGGTGCCATCCAAAATTTTCAGGACTGGTGATGCCATCTGTTGAAAACCTTATCATTAGACTAATGGTCACCACCACCCTCGAAGTAGTTCCCAGCCGCACGTACACACCGGTCCCTGTGCTTCAGCCACTGGTCAGACGTTTTCTAGAAGTCCTGTTCTTTGAGGGTATTTAGCAACACCAGCGATGCTTCCACTCTCTAGAGTGTCGAACCGACGGCCTTACAACTTGAGTTTCAGTTTTGGGAATAGCGACAAGTCGCAAGGTGCCAAGTCTGTCGAGTACGGTGGGTGGGTGACCATGACATTTTGCCAAAGATAGTCCTGGTGAGCAAGGACGTGACACAGGGTGCGTTGTCGTGATGCAGCAGCCAGTTCCATTGACGCCTAAGTTCGTGCCGTCTTCGCCGCATGTTTTCGTGGAGTGGTTAAAAAAAAAAAAAAAAAAAAAAAAAAAAAAAAAAAAAAAAAAAAAGTTCAAATGTTTGTTAAGCTTATGGGACTTAACTACGGGGTCATCAGTCCCTAAACTTACAAACTACTTACGAACTCCTTACGAACTATGTCGGCACAAATATCCATGCCCGAGGGGGAATTTGAACCCCCGACCGTAGGGGCCGTGCAGACCGTGACTGGAGCGCCTCAGTCCCCGCGGCCACCGCGGCCGGCAGTGGTTACAAAACGTCACAGTATTACGTGGAATTCATTGTTTGATTAGTTAGGGCGAATTTTTTGTGCGCAATTCCCTTGACATCAAAGAAAACGATGATCATGCTTTTCACCTGTCTCGCATTTTTGGGTCTTCGAGAGCCCAGGCTCTTCCCTCAAACACTTCTTGAATCATTGCAAGTGTCTCCGTGGCACTTTTTTCGAGATTCGCACAGAATTTGATACACATGCGCGGAGCCATCGTAAAGTCGCCACACACCAAATCACTGTGTACACGTAACACGTCCTCCCAGCCGAATGCCACTCTGCATACTGACTCTTGCAGCTATTGTCTCCTAACGGTAAAATGATGTACTAGTCCTACTTTCCAGATGGCAGCACCAGTCCCGAAAATTGTGGATACGTCCTCATATTTATCATTTTCCAGGCGAGATTTTCTCCTCACTGCTCGTTGTTCATTCCTCATCTTTGAGGGTGAATTAATGAGAAGACTTTGTCATAGCAGTTCTACAGAAAGGGGCTGGAACTTGGACGTTTGTGATGCATCTTCGAGAACAGAGCAGTATGCAGTCTATGTAACTTGAACTGCAAGGGTGGTGATGATGATCATATTCGGACGGAGAGATGCGGTCGAGAAAGGTTACAGTCGATGTATTACTTACTTTACTTTTTCGTGTCCGAATCCAAAATTATAGCTTTTCAGCCTAAAAATGGGCTACGTCGACAGCTTCATTGAGGGCGTGTTGAGGGACACAGCTCGCATATAGTCAAATGTGTCACATTCTGTATTTCTCCACAGTCAAAAAGAACGTCATCGCTTGCTACAATGTTTGACTTGAAGGGGCAACACCGGAACGCATACGATGAGGCAAGCTCCAGGTTTTCCATTCTAGTTCCATTCCCTGCGAAGGCTCCTGGTGGAGAGGGTAGATTTCTGGAGGTTCTATGTTGACAGATCTCATGAAGTGTTTCCTGCTCTTGAGTCGGCTGGATCCATGAGTTTCCGCGATCTGGTATAAGGTGTTTCTGTCAACAAATTTTTGAACCTTTTCAGATACTGGGAAATTTCTCTTCGATCTTCCGGAGATTAGACGCCCGCTGCTTTGTAAAGTAATAGTAATGGAGAAGCATTCATGCAGCCGGTAATTATTCACGTAGTATCATTTAGTGCCGTGGTGACTTCTTTTGCTTGCCTGGATCTACCCCACACTGGACAGGCATATTCTGCAACTGAGAAACACAAGGCCTCACCCGTCGTCCTTAGAACTCTTGGGTTTGTTCCCCACTTGCTTTCTGCTAGTTTTTCTAAGGATGTCGTTCCTGGTAGTAACCTTCTGTTTGGTGTTTTGGCAGTGGTTTATGTAAGGGAGCGATCAAGGGAAACTCGCAGGTACTTTGGTTTGTCTGTATGCTCTAATGTCTAAAGTTACTTTTAACTTTTTGTCTGCCAAACGGGTGTTCTGATAGAAGGCAGCTACTTGGGTTTTATTACGGTTTGGTTTAAGTGAATTCTGCTTGTAGTAGCACCCTCTTGATGTCCTCTATCTGCGCCTTGCTGAGTTTGCACTGCTTTGATGTGAAGCTGCCGGTCATTGTTGATGACGCTGCTGCATTGTCCCATAGCGTCGATTCTTCTGCTGCGTGACCACCGGTCCTTCAAGAGAAGTGGCAGCAGGGGCAGGCGTCGGGAATGTGAGGTCTCTTCTGTAGCACCCTGTATTTGTACAGGAGCCATTAGGGTGACTTTCGGTCTGCGTCGTCTGGTTCCTCCATCCGCTCACACACGATCGTGTCGTACACCTCCTGTTTCTGACGGCGCGGCGGTCTTCCGCTGCTTGCAGCACAGCTTTCATCATGGCCCTCTTGGCCGCTGTAGCGGTTTTAAAGGCTGTAACAGCTTCTTCGACGGCTGCGCGCATTTCAAAGGTTTCTTCGGTGTAGTGACCAGCGCTTCCTCCATGACCGGTGCGGCGGCTGTCCACACCCTCTTCATCCGTGTAGCTGTTGACGGGCATGGCGCTCCCCTCACCTACCCTTTGCTGTTCCCTGGCCGAGAGGCGAGGCCTGCGGGGATAGGCCCCGGCTAAGACTCCTATAAACCCAAGCCGAGCGGTCCGCCATTTTTTCCCCAAGCTGTACTAGTTGCCACGATCCGGACGAACCTCAATCGTTACCTCGCGTTTCATTCAACTCGCTCATACTCACTGTATGAACGTGGATTTTTTATCAATGTGAAGGACTACACTACATTTTCCTTTCAGTTTCACTTGAGGTAATAGTTGATTAAGACGACATACTGACAGTTTACGAACATGCACTTTCTGACGACGTTACGGAATTTTCGACTTGCGGGGAACTTTTATTCTGTTGAAGTTGGGTGAACACATTAAACGAATGAAATATTCAACACAGATCAAAATTTCATCCTCTCCAAACAGGAAATCAGTGAAAAATGTATAACTTGAGATAATGTTAGTTAAATATGAAGCACTGGATCCGCATACCCGTCTAGTAATAACTCGTCTTCAGTATTAGAGCTCCTCATAATTAGGCACAGGTTGTCACTGCATAACAGCCATACTTAAATGTACTGGTACTGTCTTCTTAACCCATTAAATTTAATAGTCACAAACTACAAAAGTGTTGTCTGCGTATGTAATATTCATTTTCAATTTTTTAGTTATGTAAAAAGGACATTCTAAATATCTCAATACAGAGTGCTTTATTATGTGAGGAAATGAGAACAAGTCAGTTCATTAGGTAGTAAAGAGATTCTTGGTATCTGTCTTTTCTAGTGTTCTTGCATAAAATACACTTTAGATGTAGTAACTTTCGATCTGTTACTGCTACGCCGTAAACTGAAAGAAATGTAACTACTATTAGTTTTTGAAAATGGAATAGTAGCTTTGAAACGCGTTGGACAACAAGCAAAGAAATAAATATTTGTGACTAATGAAGGAAAACCTTTACACCGATTAATAAATCCACATTATTACTCTTTCTCCTCAAAAAAAAAAAAAAAAAAAAAAAAAAAAAAAAAAAAAAAAATTTCTACATCTCCTTGAATAACAGTTAGTGAAGTTTTCCATAGTAACCATATGGCAATAAAATTCGGTACGTGAGGTCCTCCGCAACGACATATGGTGTAACATGCACCAAACAGAATATCATAGCAGCCCCTATTTTGTACTGCAAACTTTTCCTAACCTAGCGCAGTCTCTTATTTCGAAGCCAATATCTTACTAACTATGACTATAAACAACATGATGCGCACTTCGTCACAATGCTGATATATAAATATTTAAGTGGCGAAAAAATTAATTTTTTCTATCAATTAGTTTTGGCGAAATCGTTTGTGAAAGATGGCAGGACGTGCGCCTTTATGGTGTTAGTGCAGCGCAATTCCACCCGTGTTGGGGAAAACATGGCGGACGATTCGGCCAGGGTATTTAGGAGTTCTAGCCCCGGCACATACGTCACGACACGTCATCAGAGAAGTCTTGACACAACGCGAAGCTGACTGCATGGCTGCTGGGGCACAGCAAGCTGCCTTATAGCGGCCATCCAACGTTAGCCATGATCCAACTAAGTAAGCGTGGCGCAGCGGTCAAGGTCTACAACTACCACGGGTCGTCCTCTGCGCGTTTTTTTTTTTTTTTTTTTTTTTTTTTTTACCAGGATAATCCGACATTTTTCATTCTATTTTAGTATTTTACAGAATTTGTGCAAACAGTGTACATTCGTGAAATTACTAAGAAATATTCAATTGTGGCATAGAAATTTAGTTTTCACAGTCAGTTGCGACGTTTCCTGCGTCGTAGTTCCTTGCCTCTTGTGGATTGCTTTGGATCGCTGAAATATCGTGTGGCAAAACTAGTCTACTACAAATAATATAGGCGACAAGTAGGATTGGCCGCGCGAAGGTTGCCGAGCGGTCTGGAGCGCCACGTTACGAATCGCGTGGCCTCCCGCGTCGGAGGTTCGAATCCTCCCTCGGGCATGGATGTGTGTGTGTTGTCCTGAGGTTAGTTTGCCTTAAATTAAGTAGTTTGTAGGCTAGTTAAGTCCCATAGATTTACAAACAAACAAGAAGAATCGTAGTTCATTGACTAATGACTCACTAGTGCCCAGCCGGCCGCGGTGGCCGAGGGGACTGAGGCGCTTCAGTCACGGTCTGCACGGCCACTACGGTCGGGGGTTCGAATCCCACCTCGGGCATGGATATTTGTGCCGTCCTAGTTCGTAAGTAGTTCATAAGTAGTTTGTAAGTTTAGGGACTGATGACCCCGTAGTTAAGTCGCATTAAGCTTTACAAACATTTGAACATTTGAACTAGTGCCCAATTGTTTCCTCTCATGGCCAGCTTACAAGTCTCAACCCGGAACGCACATTCCACACGTCAATAATACAATTTACACAGTTCGTGTGTGGAATACTTCTAACCTGACAATGGTTCTCGAGGTGTTCATTTAGCGTGGCACGAATGTTATGAATCAGTTCACAGTCACTGTAGAAACACTCTCCGCACAACTAACACAAAATAACTTTAACATAATTATTCAAAATCAGAGTTCAAAGTGACGTGGACTGTGCCTCCTATCAACACCAAACAAGACTCATTTACATGGCGCGAAAGTACTCTATTTAAATCACCGGAAACAATGTATCTGAAAACTACGTATTGTCAATTAGGTACATTAAATTAATTATAATGGAAAAGTTAGCAATTCCATCAACTTGGTATAGTAACAGCGTATATAATACTGGGTAAATTGATATATATGTCTCGGTTTTATTAATAGTGCTTTATTTACAAATAACACTTTCGGAATAAACGGTTAAGATTCAGAAACTAATGAAGCTACAATATTCCTAATATTAACTGTGAAACATAATAATACCTACCTTAATATTACGCAGATATAATTTACTTAACCTTCTCAAAATACTAATTAGAATACTATCTGAACTACAACAGTACGCCCCTGGCATGAACTAATTAATATTTGGTAATTAAACACATCTCTGCCATACCAAATAATAGAAAACAATTTCAGCTAGTCACGTTAGAACAAAGAATACCATAAGTTTTGGAAAAGAAAATGATAACAGACTAATTACATTCATTTCTAGTATTATGCAACACTGGTATCGGAAGGTACAGTAACGCAAGCGCTCCCTGATGACGTGACCTAGCGCATGCGGCGTGGCCTGTCTTTCTCGTTGGCTTCGGCGGAGAGGTGGCCGACCACTGCGTGTCAAGGGATCATTTTGCTGGTTCCGCGGAGCTGCAGATGCGTCTGCGTCTTCTCTTACAAGCAGTCTGTAATATATCTTGCGTATTTTATATTTTCACTAGCAAGGGACCATCAGAAGTGTGAATAACGGATTTTGATGGGTGTCGGATATGCTGTAGAGGGACATACCCCCAGTATGATGCTATCCGCTTTTCTTTAGCGAAGGGCCTTGGTTTTGGAGAAAATTGATATAGAGGTTCACTGCATGATGTAAGGCGCGTAACGTTAGCCACGTTACAACCAAGTGAGCGTGGCGCAGCAGTCAAGGTCTACAACAACCACGCGTCGTCCGCGGTTTATTTTTTTCTTTTTTTTTTCTCTTTTCTTTTATTTATTATTATTTTTTTCCAGAATAGTCCGACATTTTTCATTCTATTTTACAGAATATCAACAAACAGTGTACATTTGTGAAATTACTAAGTAATATTCAATTGTGCCGTAGTAATTTAGTTTTTTACATAAATTCAGGGAACGTTAATTTTCGAAGATGAATACGCATGGTTCGCATCAGAGTTAAAGGGTGATAGAGAAGATTTTGTTAAAGTAAATGTACTTTTTTTAGTATCGCTCTTAAAAACTTCGTGCGTCTGCAAGACACTAATTTTTAAGTGCTTGGTGCTATAAACCATTTTGTTTCGTTTGATTTTACGAACAATATCAAACGGATTTCTGTTGTGCCTTAGCAAACGATGCAGGCGATAGCGAGTAGGATTAAATTATGAGTAGGACTATATTTCTTACTAATTTCACCCAATGTACATTGTTGGTTAATATTCTGAACTGTCTCAGCAGCATTACTCCTTGTGTTCGGTCGGCCACAACGGGGTCTATCGTCTAAACAACTCGTGACTTCGAACTTCGAAATCATTCTCGCCACAACTGCATTTGTCAACGGACCTTTACCCGTTCGAATCCCCTTCCTATGGCGATAGGATCGTAACACTGAACTAGCACATTCCCTATTCTGATGATACAGCGTCACTAAAAGCGCCTTTTGAGGTGACGCCAACATGCTGCGACTGCTGGTGCATCTGATTCTCTCTCTCATTACAGCTCCTTTCATACACGATTTTCATGCGCGGTCACTGACGTTTTGCTGTCCAGCGCCATCTGTCGGACATTTTTTGAACTTTTTTCGGTTCTAATAAAATCCCATGTCATTCCAAGCATGTGTGTCAATTTTTACATCTCTATCTACATTATTCCGTGATTTATTACATTTTCAAATTTATACTGACTTTTTGAACACCTGGTAGATAAACGTTCGAGAAATATCAAGAGTCTCACCACTGACGTTAACTTAGTGCCATGTAACAGCCAATAGGTCTGAAATGTTGTATTTGATTAACCTAAGATTCGTTGATTACGTGAATACTGCCGCATACTGCCTACCTCACTACATTAATGTGCTACTTCTAATAATATTCAAATGTTTGTAAAGCCTATGGGACTTAACTGCGGGGTCATCACTCCCTAAACTTTCAAACTACTTATAACTATGTGATTCCTTAATTTCTCCTGGCGAATAACAAATTTGAAAAACTTACGGGTATGCTACCAGGTATGAAAATCGACGACGGCCGTCGTTGATACCTGGCAGCATACCCGCAAGTTATTCGATACTGATGAACTAGCTTATACTAAAGACGGCACAAAGAGCCATGCACGATGGGGGATTCGAACCCCAACGGGGAACGGCCTCACGCATCGGAACACGGCGCCTCAATGCGCTCGGCCGTTACGCCGCAGCTAATAATATTCAAGCGGAATTCAGAAAGTAAAGGCATATTTGAGAAAAGCTGTACTTCTTTTAATGCCAGAAATTCAAACATACCTTAGGTTTCCACGTAATCTCCTTGGGCTTGAATGCACATTGTCCTTTTTCGATTCCGCCAGAAAAAAAGGGTTGCACTCGTAAACAAGTTTGCACCGCATCTATAACTTCTTGTTCATGTTTAAATCTTCTTACCTGCAGTGCTTCCTTTAAGACTCAAAACATGTGAAAAAATGCATCGACAAATATCTGAACTGTATAGTGGGTATTTTATCAATTCAATTGTTCAATTGTTTGTAGAGTTTATGGGACTTAACTACGGGGTCATCAGTCCCTAAACTTACAAACTACTTATGAACTACTTACTAAGGACGGCACAAATATCCATGCCCGAGGGGGTATTCGAACCCCCGACCGTAGTGGCCGTGCGGACCGTGACTGGAGCGCCTCAATCCCCTCGGCCACCACGGCCGGCGGTATTTTATCATCTTGAATCTCAACTCCTTTAATGTGTGGGTCGTCCGTTTGCAGGAATGTGACCGAGCGTTGTCTTGTTGCAGGGTGACACCTCTTCGAAGTTGTCCACGACGTTTGGATCTGATTGCACGTTTCAGTGTCATAAGCGCTGTTCACAAATTTTCCTATGATGAAAAACACGGCTACTACACCTTCTATGTTCCAGAATAAAATGAGCATAATGTTTAAATTTCCTAACGTCTTGTAATGGTGGGTGTTGCCAAACCATACTGGCTGTTTTAACCTTCCGGTTCGTGTCGATAAACCCAATTTTCAGCGACACCAAAGATTTCGCGACGTTAACGGGCGAAACGCATACGATCGATGTACAACATTTGTGCCATATGTTCCAATGAAAACTCTTTAGGAATCCTACTTGCATACGCTTTCTGAAAACGTAGCCTGTCGTGTAAGACTGAATACGGTGAACCACGATGGTAAGTAAAGATGGCGGCGCTGTGTGTACAAGTTAATAGTATTGTTCTTGCAAAAAATGAAAAAAAAAATTTTGGTAAAAATACAGTGTGTGTGAATTGTAAGGACGAAATTATGAAGTTAAGTGAGCGTATTTCTAGCCTTCAGCAAATCATCGATGTAATGAGTAGTGATATATTAAAACTTCGACACAAAATGAGTGAGTCATCAATCAAACAGAAGCCCAGTTTTCTGCCGCAAAAAAACTCTAATGAGCGGACGAACTTTCAGTATAAAAACAGTGGCGTGAACACAAGAAAAACGCTAAGGAGTGAAAACACCAAACACTTGACAGAGGAAAACAAATTTCACGTACTTTCTGTGAATGAAGAGGCGGTAAGTGAACATGAACCTTTGAACGAACGTTGTCAACAGAAAGGTGATGCAGGCTCTAAGTTCAGCTTTAAGGAAAACAAGAAAGGTGAGGAATTTAACATGCCATCTTCTGCACGTATTAAGGTAATTAATGAGAAAGACATTGTCAGCATAAACATGCAACAGTCGAAACACGAAAGCAATGTGTTATTTTTAACAGACAGTCATGGCAAAAACTTAGCTAGATTATTCAGAGACAACAGAAAATGCAACGCATCAAGTATTGTGAAGCCAGGAGCAACAACGAAAAACATTATTGGTGTCAACCTATGTGACAAAATGTTGAGTAAAAATGACTATGTAGTGTGTGTAACAGGCGCGAACGATGTTGCTAAAAACGAGGCAAATAACTGCCTAACAGAACTACAGAAATTCCTGGAACGTAATAAACAAAGAAATACAGTAGTAGCAACGTTACCACACCGATATGGTTTAATGTATCACTCATGTGTTAACCAAGAGATACGAAAAACTAACATGAAAATAAAACAAATGTGTTCTTGGGTCGAAAAATGCAGCGTTCTTGACATAGGTAAATTGGAAAGATGCCAGCATACCAGGCATGGAATGCACTTGAATTACGAAGGAAAAAGCTTCATATGTAAAATGATCAATGAAATCATTGCAAACAGGGAGAGATCGAACAAGAATATTCCATGTATAGGAAGAATCTCAACACGAGAAGAAGCATCAACCACAAAGGCAACAGGAGAAGAAGATCCAGCAGAATCGTCAACGGCAGTACCAGCAGCTCAAACATCAACATATGCAGAAACTGTTGCCCGACCTACACGCAACAGAAAGCCAACCCAGCGTTTTTTATGGTGAATAATGGGAGAGAAAAGGATTCCAAACTGTGTGAAACATCTTTCCCATGTGTCCAGTATGAATCTTGCACACCACAAACAGCGTTATCAATTAGTGAACTAAAAAAAGTCACTCCGAGCAATCGTGCACTAGCTAAGTTGAGCAAAAATCAAACTTTGTCTATATTCCACCAAAATATATGTAGTCTGAAGAATAAAATAGATCAGTTGCTTATAAGTTTAAAAGATGAGTGTGAAAGTGAACTTGATATACTGTGTTTCTCAGAACATCATGTTATAAATGGAATACAAATGCTACAGATTGAAAACTTTAGCTTAGCGACCCATTACAGTAGATCTGTTATGGAAAAGGGTGGGGTTGCAATTTTTGTTAAGAATAATATAGTGTATAATTCTCTAGATTTAAGTAAATACTGTATTGATCAACATTTTGAGGTGTGTGGCATTCAGTTAACAGCAGAGAGTGCAACAATTATTGTACTGACTGTTTACAGGGCACCTGCTGGAAATCTGAATGTATTTCTGAGACAAATTGAATCACTTCTATCCCATCTGTGTAGGAAAACTAAATCAATTATTGTTATGGGTGACTTCAATGTAAACTTTTTAACAGAAAACAATAAGAAAACAGACTTTGAACACTTGATGTACTGTTACAACTTAGTATCAGTTGTGAACACACCAACAAGAGTAACATCCAGTTCCAGTACCTTAATAGATAATGTATTTTTAGATAAGGATATTTATAATAATATAACTGTCAAAATTATTGTTAATGGCCTCTCTGACCATGATGGACAGTTCCTCACTCTAAAGGAAATAAATATACAAAAAAAAAAAAAAAAAAAAAAAAAAAAAAAAAAAAAAAATCAAATTTCATATGGAAAAACTTTAGAATTATAGACAGACACACCATTGAAAGATTTAAGCATAAATTACAACTTGTGGATTGGTCTCCTGTATATACCACAGCTGATGTTAACTCAAAATTTAATATATTTAGCAATGAAGTTACAAGCCTGTTTGAGGAAACATTTCCTAAAAAGTTTCTGAGAGAAAACTTAAAATCAGGTAACAAGCCTTGGCTTACTAAAGGCATCAAAATTTCCTGCAAAACAAGGAAAGAACTATATGCTGAAGCCAAGAGATCAAATGATCCCAGTAGAATTAGGCATTATAAACTCTATAATAAAATTCTGAATAAGACCATACAAGCAGCAAAGAACATGTGCTTGAAGGTAGACATTGATAACTCAAGCAATAAAGTTAAAACTATCTGGAACTTTGTAAAGAAAGAAACAGGGAAAAATGCAGGTTGCAGTGAAGCTATCCATGTAAAAAGTGAGGGCCACCTTGTTAGTGATCCAAAGAAAGTTGCAGACACATTCAACAGACATTTTCTAACAGTAACAGAAAAAATAGGTTTACAAGGTTCCATGAACCAAGCCCTGAATTTTTTGAAAGCCAAAGTACCTATCACAATACAACAGATGGAAGTAAAAACAGTCACTGTTAAAGAAATAGAAAAAATTATTAATTCCCTAAAAAGTAAAAACTCTACTGGAGTTGATAATATCTCTAACAAGTTATTAAAATACTGCTGCAGCCAAGTAAGTAAAGTCCTTTGCCACATTTTTGATGCATCACTTAAGCAAGGAACAGTTCCCGAATGGCTTAAGTATGCAGCTGTGAAACCGCTATACAAAAAAGGTGATAAGACAGATACAGCTAACTATCGGCCAATATCACTATTAACAAGTTTTTCAAAGGTTTTAGAGAAACTTATGCATGTGAGGATAGTTAAGCATCTCAGTAGAAACAATATCATAAGCAAAAGTCAGTTTGGATTTCAGGAAGGTGTGTCAACAGAAGATGCAATATTTGCTTTTGCTGGCAAAGTCTTGGAATCCGTCAATAGGAAACTTAAGGTGGCTGGCATATTTTGTGAGCTAACAAAAGCTTTTGACTGTGTCAGTCACCAAATTCTTCTACAAAAAGCTGCACATCTCGGCATAAGTGGTTCAGCAGGGAAATAGCTTGACTCATACCTATCTAACAGGAAACAGAAGGTTGTGCTGGATAGTGAAGCTGGTGTCCCAATATCATCAGAATGGGGTACTATCACATGTGGAGTACCTCAAGGCTCCGTTCTAGGCCCCCTACTTTTTATTATCTTTATAAATGACCTGCCTCTCTGTACAGAATATTGTAGATTCACCATTTTTGCTGACGACACCACTCTTCTCATTGATAATTCAGTTGATAAACTAGAGGCAACAGCAAATACGGTTTTGACTGAAATAACTAAATGGTTTTGTGTAAATGGTCTTTCTTTAAATCTCACTAAAATAAACTTCATTCAGTTCCATACAACATCTAGGCCTAACGATGAAAAAATTGTAGTAAAAATAGGTGACCAAGTTATTACCAGGGTGGATGCATCAAAGTACCTAGGCTTGCATACTGATAGCAGACTGAACTGGTCTAACCACAACCTAGATCTATGCAAAAGATTGAGTTCAGCAACATACGCGTTACGCATTGTTTCTTCTTTCAGGAATATGGAAACAATGAAAGCCGCCTATTATGGTTACTTTCATGCCATTATGGCATATAGAATTATTTTTTGGGGAAACCAGCCATTAGCTAAAAAAGTACTGTGTATGCAGAAAAGGGCCATAAGAATTATGTGTAGAGTCCAGCCTAGAGCCACATGCAGGAATCTTTTTAAAGAACTCGAAACACTCACATGCACTGCACAATACATTTACTCATTGACGTGCTTTATAAGAAAAGATAATACAATTTTTAAACCTAATAGTGCATATCATAGTTATGATACCAGAAGGAAACACGATATCCACTATGAACAGGCAAACTTAACAATGATACAGAAAGGAGTCCATTTCAGTGGCTGTAAAATTTTTAATGCACACCCCTCAAGTATTAAATGTGTTGTAGAAGATGAGCCCATGTTTAAAAAAACTTGAGGAAGTACCTATTGCAAGGAATATTTTACTCGATAGATGAGTTTCTTAAGTACAATACCTAGTAGTTTCATGTAGGTCTAATGTTAACTGTAAATACATGAACAGATCAATAGTTGTAATCCTTATTATTTTTATTGTAAACCCATGTTCTATTTTACTTACTTACTGTAACTATTGTTGGCTTGTAATTTTGTTTATCGGTTAATTTTTTATTGTAGTAGTATCTAGTAATTGTATAATGTAAGAAGAAAAGATTTTGTTTGATTTATATGCTGTCATAAACTGTATCAAAACAAACTGTAAAATTGACACGTTCCATATCCTGTGATTTAGTCACAACATGGATCACCGGAACAAGAAATAAATAAATAAAATAAAATAAAATAAAATAAATAAAGCACTGGCGACTTTTCCACTCTGAGTCTCCGGTTGTCACTATGTTCCTTATACTCGAAAACAATGAAACCGATCTTACTATTTTTTCGTGAAAATATAAGAGTTAAATTTTAAGGAAAACTTTTTTCATATCCAGGTTGTCGTAGGAAACAAGTAATTTTATATATATTTCTAAAAAAAAAAAAAAAAAAAAAAAAAAAAATAAATAAATAAAAAATAAATAAAAAAAGGCAGCAATTTACTTCTTTGAGTGTTTATTTCATAATGCAGACTTTGAAGTAGCAAGTTAAGAAAAAATGAATGAAAAAAGGGACATACTATGCCTAGAAAAGGGCATATAGTTCGTAAACCCTTACAATTAATAAAATCGGAAAAAATGATATTTTTAATTCTTCAAATAATTACATTCTTACCTTATCGCTGGCTACACTTGCAGTAAATTGCAAATTTAGAACTTGAATGTTAACAAGCTATAAATAATCCGGTTTTCCATCGTTTTTAGCGGTTTTTTTTTCAGTATATTTCGAAACCTAATAAAGCAATCGTTAGTCATAATAAAGCGTATTGAGCCCTACAAATTTCTAATTTAACGCTTCTAGAGCGGAGACGTAATTTTTTGCTTAGTTAGCAAAACTTTTTTTCACATTTGGTATCTCTTTTTGGCCATGTTCGTCGTGTTGGATCGAGTTTCATGGAACAGAAACTGTATTAAGATTTTAATTTCCTGTAGCCCATACTTTTTGTTTACAGGTAATAATTTTTCCAAAATGAACATTAGGTAGTCACAGGAAGCTTGGACTACGAGCGTGTAGTTGATCAATTGGCAATTAGCTAATTAATTACATGTCTTTATTCTCTCGAAGTGCTCGTTAATATTTCTTGACGTCCCGTTGCATGTTTTACTTAGAATTACCATCAATATTAATTAAATCATGTTGTACCTTAGCGCACCATTTTGCCAATATTAATTATAATCTCGTATTTAAACGCTGCGGGACTGGGAAGCAAATTCATGGCTGCTGTCAGTATACGCTCCGTCTTCGGAGATGCACACACGACAAACAAAAGTTAACCTCCAGTGTTAGAAGCAGTGTAAACGTTTGCGAGTTGAAGGACAGGAACAGAAACAAATCTTGAGATGCTGACATTTGCCCGTCCCGCGTGTGTAATCTGCAAGCGGCGCCATTACCCCGTCATATTTCTATGGTAACATTGTTGACTAGTAGCTGGTGTAAGTAACCTAAGAGAGACGTCGGCCCGCGAGTTGATGCTTGCGAGCGCGGCTAGCTGTCTGCGTGGGTAAGTGGCAGCTCAGGCCGTAAGTCATCGCGTTTACGATTGCCGACTCGTGGCTGGCGCCATACATCTCGCAGGAACTCGTTAATAAGCGGGCAGCGACTGGGCGGCAGCTCTTGGCGTCGACTTCTGCTCGTATTTTCCGCCGTAATGAACTGCGATGTTTGATAAGCGCTAATTTTAATGTGCGGTCGAGTGCCGTAAATCTGACTCAACAAATATTAGCGGATATCTGCAATTGTAATCCGCTTGATGAATGGCGCCTATTTGTGAAAAACAAGTGACTGGTTTGCAGCGGATGGGCTGTTATTATTTCCGCTATGAATGCAGAGAGCGCTAATAGGGTACAGAGCTATGTCCCAGTAGTCAATATGAGTGACGTAAGAGCGGAGATACGAACTAAACACATAGTACAGGGTGTCCAGAAAAGGACTCCCTGATTTCAAAATTAAATATCTCGAAAACAAAGATCGGTAGAGGAATGCAGTAAACGGTAGGTTTATTGTGAAAGCTGTCAGAAGTTTATACAGCAGTTGAAAATAATAGTTACAAAAGATGCTAACGGATGGCGCTGTAATCGCCATACGTAATGCCTAGTATAAATAGTGATCAGAAGCCCAGAGCGATCAGTACCACTATTGAAACGCGATTCAAAAACCTTTCGTACGCTCTTCGCAAAATTTCAACGAACAGGCAGCGTAACTGATGATCTAGTGGGGCATGTTGGCCGCAAGCAAACCGCAGTTACGCCTGAAAATATCGCCACAGTTTCTGGAATTATTCAGCGAAATACAATATCATCCGTCCGTAGAATTGCATGTGAGACTGATTTGAAGCGTTCCAGCACGCAGAAAATACTGAGCAAGAGCCTACATGTGTTTCCATTAAAAATTCAAACGCACCAGGCCATACCCGTGCAACAAAGGGTTGCCTTTGCTAAACAGATGCTCACAATGATTGATAGTGAAGGATTTGATGTTGGCTGCATCTGGTTTATAGATGAAGCACACTTCCACCTGAATGGATACGTGAATAAGCAGAACTGGCGATTTTGGGGTTCCGAAAAGCCATATTGGTGTGACGCGAAACCCCTGTATTCTCCTAAAGTTATTGTGTGGGCTGCAGTACGCAGCAGGGGCATTATTGGCCCTTTTTTCATTCGAGAAACGGTCACTGGTGCACGTTACGTTGCAATTTTGGAACAATTTGTCGCCACACAGCAAGCGGTAGAGGATCGACCAGGTACTGAATGGTTTATGCAAGATGGAGCCCCACCACATCGGACCGAACAAGTGTTTCGCTTTCTTGAGGAATACTTCGCGAATCGAGTAATTGCTTTGGAATATACCAAATTTACTGGCGCAGGCATGGATTGGCCTCCATATTCGCCGGATTTGACTCCCTGCGACCTTTTTTTTTTTTTTTTTTTTTTTTTTTTTTTTTTTTTTTTTTGTGGGGCACTGTGAAAGACATGGTCTACCCGAAGCATCCCGCCACGTAGGACGAGCTTGAATCGGCGATCTCTGCATCATGTGAATCCATTTCGGTTGATACACTACGAAAAGTGATGGCGTATTTCATTCTTCGTTTGCGCCACCTCTGTAGTGCCAATGTTGAACATTTTGAAAACATTGTGATGTGATTGTTTTCAAAGAGTGTTTTCATACGATTATTTCACTTGTGTATGCTGATATGAGCTGTACAGCGTACAGCGCCATCTCTTAGCAGCTTTTGGAACTATTATTTCAAACTGCTGTATAAACTTCTTACAGCTTTCACAATAAACATACCGTTTACTGCATTCCTCTATCGATCTTTGTTTTCGAGATATTTAATTTTGAAATCAGGGAGCCCTTTTCTGGACACACTGTATGTTTTACTCGTTCATACCATTTTGCACGATTTTATACAAAAACGTCGTGTTTCTTCTCCTTCTGTTACCGCACAATAAAGCGTAGAAGTGACGTTTGCGAAGCCAAATACATAGGCCAGACGGGAAGAAATTTTAAAATCCGATTTAAAGAGCACATTAACGATAACAGTACAAAATCAGTGGTCAAGCAGCATTTGCGTGAAACGGGACACCAAGTAACGGGCATTAGAAATAACATGCAGATACTGGTTATTATGAACAAGGGCAACACCCTCATTATTCAAGAAGAGGTGGAGGTATATCGTGCGATTAAAGAATCCCCTGGTTCCACCCTAAATGCGCAGACAGATCTAAGACAGAAGGGCATGTTATCAAATTTTGATTTTTTAAATAGGTATCTTACTCCTATAGAGCACTTTTTCAGTTTAGTATATATTTCTCCCAGTTAATAAATAAATAAATCTTCTGTTATTTGAACTCTGAGTGCCGAAGGTGGTGTGATCTGCAGAGCCCATTGCAATTATTTTGCCACTACATTGAATGTTAATCCCCAATCTGTCTCATGTGGTGTATTTTAGTATAATTAATGTTGTGTAAACAGTTGGAATTTTTTTTTTTTCTTTTTCTTTTTTCACCGGTTTTAATTATTTCAAGCATTCGACATTATGCAGTATTTCATTCGGTCACTTTTGTCTGAGGCCTGTTAGGGAATTATAAACATAGCATTTGGGCAGTGTACAGTCATCGCCACCCTACACATCTTGAAACGGTAAGGTTTCCAGCGACGCTAACGCCATCCTGGTGACGGCCGCATCATTCAATGGCCAGTACTGCCTCGGCCAGTGCCGCGCTAACACTGCTTCTACGTGGCACAGTAAGGAACCTTATCTTGTTACTAAAAGTACAATTGGTATTCGCGTCGAGTACGGTGTAAATCCCAGACACTTTTTTAAAAATATTCAATTTTATTATAGGTTTCACCTGCCATCCACCCCCAAAATATTTTTAAAAAGCGTTTAAGTTAGATATTTTTTAACGAGGACGTAAAGTTAACAAGCTTTTAATTGTTTTAGATTTTACACGAACGCTGGGCAAGGCTAACTAGCACACGTGTTTTTCTAAGGAATTTTAGTGAGTACTTTTCTACGGTTTATTTAATTTTATTTTACAGTCAGCAATTTTATTGTAAATTTTCTCTTAAGTTCAAAAGACACTCTTGGCAGTCTCTTTCATTTATCTACATTGCAGAGCACCTGATGAGGCGTCTACAGGACGCGAGACCGGTCGTGCTTTTTTAAATAAAATTGCAGCCGAAGCGGATTTGGTCTCAAAATTGAAGCGTAGAAGTGATTTAAGGGCAAGAGTAGCCGAGCGGTGTGGAGCGCCATGTTGCGGATCGCGCGGCTTCCCGCGTCGGAGGTTCGAATCCTTCCTCGGGCATGGGTGTTTGTGTTGTCTTTAGTATAAGGTAGTTCATAAGTAGTTTGTAAGTTTAGAGACTGACGACACCACAGTTAAGTCCCACAAGCCTTACAAACATTTAGAACGTTTTGTAGAAGTGATTAGTACATTCGACTCTCTTTACGAGGACTATATTTCAAATACATATCTTTTAAGTAAGATTTAGGTTTTCTATGATTTCCGTAAATCACTCCCGGCATATATAACGGTCGTGACTTTCGTGCTCCAACATTTCGTAATCCGGTCTTGTGCACAGTCTCTAATGACCTCACTCTCGACGGAAGTCTTTTTCTTTGCCAGTACTTTCATGGTTCAATAAATTTAAAGAAATTTAAAGTTTCAGAATGGGATAGTTACGTTTACAGAATGACCTTTGAATTAAAGACATTAAACATAAAGCTGAAGCATTAAATTAAAATTTGTTTTGCGGCCGGGACTCGAACCTGGACCTTCATGCTTGCTACGCAGACGTATACCACAGGTTCGCAGTAGAATTTCGAAGTCATGGTATTGATGAAATTAAAGCTCTGAGGCGTGCACAGGCGTGCACATGAAGCTCAGTCCAGGCGCGATTTCAGTCAGTGGGCTAGCCGCCTTCTGTAATAAAAATAACGGAGCCAGGGGGTCATGAACAACATAGAACGAGGATGATGCAATAACGGGTAAACTCGGTACAGCAGAGTAACGTATACAGTTGCACAGAGCATGTCAGCACAAGGTGAAGATCCTGGTTTCGAATCTCGGTCTATCACACAGTACTAATCTGCCAGGAACTATCAATTGTGCTTATATATAAAAATATGTCATTTTAAAATACACAAAGTTACTGCGTATTCCGAAAGAATACATTCGGAAACTGTCGGAATGTAATATCAACAATGTCAAAACATCTTATGAACTAACTTATACTAAAGACAGCACAAAATCCATGCCCGAAGGGGCATTCGAACCCCCGACGGGGAACGGCCTCGCGCATCGCAGGATAGCGCCTCAATGCGCTCGGGCACTTCGCCGCGGCCAAATACATCCGTCTACTCACATATAAAGATGCTTTATGAAAGAACTATCGGCGAAATACCAATTATAAATGGCAAATCACCGAAACGGCCGTTAATGAAAAAAAACCTAGCTGCATACAAAGAAAAAATACAAAAGTATTACTAAAGGTGTACATTAATCTATATTGACAACATCTTGATGACTGTGGCAATGAACCTGTGAAAACAGGAATATTGTAAGACGGTGTTTCTTTATGGACTGAGACACAGTCTGTTTATAAAGGTGTTTGTTTTAAACACTCACATTCGTACTGAGCAGCTCTCTTCCTCGTTTAACTGATTGCATAGCACTTATACTTCTGGGTTTGTTGGCCCCACAACACAGCACTTCTCGACACGATTTAACTGTCATCGCAAGGCTTACACACTAAACAAGATGACGGTCGAAACAAAGTTTGTATCGCTTTGTCGATATTTAGCGTCGAGAGTCTCTTAAAATGTCTTCTGCTGTTCTTGCTGCCATATAATTTGAAAGCTTTAATTCATAGTCACCTGTCTTCGTAAACACAAATAGGTAACAATACCTCATACATCACAAAGAGTTACATAGTCACTGGATCACTTTATTTAATTTAAATGCTATTTTAAAAGTAAAGGAGTTAAGTTAATGAAGAAATGGGAATTCTTGAACTCTGCCATTTCGGTCAGGATTCCATTACTCTCATTTTTATATGGATAAAGATTTCCATATCTTCCAAGATTCTCTTTTACAGAGAATGCTAAAATTTGAGATAGTTTTCTTTTGCAAACATGTGCCGTCTTTCATTTATTTGTTTAGCTATTGCTGATTTGTTGCTCCTGTCAAGTCTGAAACAACCAATAAGCTCTTTAAAATGTGTTTAGAAGTTTCTGCCTATTCGATAAATGGAATATTTATTGCACACGAGGCAAGTAACTTTACAAATTATTTATTTGTTCATTTTTCTTTTGGTTCTGTGGCGTCATGATGAGTTTCTGTGCACTCTGTCAAACGAGAAAGAGAGCTGCTCAACAGGAATGTGAGTGTTTAAAACAAACACCTTTATAATCAGACTGTATCTCAGCCCAAAAACAGACATAACATTACATAGGTTATCTTTCTGTTTTCACAGGCACCACAGGTACATTGCCATAAACATCAAAATGTTGTCAATATAGATTAATATAAACCATGAGTAATATATTTGGTATTCCAATAACCCGATCACAATGCACAGCAACGAAATACACTCCTGGCCATTAAAAATGCTACACCACGAACTTGACGTGCTACATACGCGAAATTTAAGCGACAGGAAGAAGAAGCTGTGATAAGCAAATGATTAGCTGAAACTTCCTGGCAGATTAAAATTGTATGCCGGAACCGGGACTCGAACCTGGGACCTTTGCCTTTCGCGGGCAAGCGCTCTACCGACTGAGCTACCCCGACACGACTCACGATGCACGCCTCACAACTTTACTTCCGCCAGTACCTCGCCTCCTACTTTCCAAACTTCACAGAAGCTCTCTTGCAAACACGCAAGACTAGCACTCCTGGAAGAAAGGATATGGTGGAGACATGGCTTAGCCACAGCCTAAGGGATGTTTCCAGAATGAAACTTTCACTCTGCAGCGGAGTGTGCGCTGATATGAAACTTCCTGGCAGATTAAAATTGTCCGCTGCAGAGTGAAAGTTTCATTCTGGAAACATCCCTTAGGCTGTGGCTAAGCCATGTCTCCACCATATCCTTTCTTCCAGGAGTGCTAGTCTTGCGTGTTTGCAAGAGAGCTTCTGTGAAGTTTGGAAAGTAGGAGGCGAGGTACTGGCGGAAGTAAAGTTGTGAGGCGGCATCGTGAGTCGTGTCGGGGTAGCACAGTCGGTAGAGCGCTTGCCCGCGAATGGCAAAGGTCCCAGGTTCGAGTCCCGGTTCCGGCACACAATTTTAATCTGCCAGGAAGTTTCATATCAGCGCACACTCCGCTGCAGAGTGAAAGTTTCATTCTGGAAACATCCCTTAGGCCGTGGCTAAGCCATGTCTCCACCATATCCTTTCTTCCAGGAGTGCTAGTCTTGCGTGTTTGCAAGAGAGCTTCTGTGAAGTTTGGAAAGTAGGAGGCGAGGTACTGGCGGAAGTAAAGTTGTGAGGCGGCATCGTGAGTCGTGTCGGGGTAGCTCAGTCGGTAGAGCGCTTGCCCGCGAAAGGCAAAGGTCCCAGGTTCGAGTCCCGGTTCCGGCACACAATTTTAATCTGCCAGGAGTTTCATATCAGCGCACACTCCGCTGCAGAGTGAAAGTTTCATTCTGGAAACATCCCTTAGGCTGTGGCTAAGCCATGTCTCCACCATATCCTTTCTTCCAGGAGTGCTAGTCTTGCGTGTTTGCAAGAGAGCTTCTGTGAAGTTTGGAAAGTAGGAGGCGAGGTACTGGCGGAAGTAAAGTTGTGAGGCGGCATCGTGAGTCGTGTCGGGGTAGCTCAGTCGGTAGAGCGCTTGCCCGCGAAAGGCAAAGGTCCCAGGTTCGAGTCCCGGTTCCGACACACAATTTTAATCTGCCAGGAAGTTTCATATCAGCGCACACTCCGCTGCAGAGTGAAAGTTTCATTCTGGAAATGATTAGCTTTTCGCAGCATTCACACAAGGTTGGCGACACCTACAACGTGATGACATGAAGAAACTTTCCAAAGGATTTCTCTTTCGCCTGGTGAAACGTTGTTATGATGCCTCTTGTAAGAAGGAAAAATGCGTACCATCACATCTCCAACTTTGATAAAGGCCGGATTCTAGGCTGTCGTGATTGCGGTTTTTCGTATCGCGTATCGCGTTGGTCACGATACAATGACTGTTAGCAAAATATGGAATCGGTGGGTTCAGGAGGACAATACGGAACGTCGTGCTGGATCCCAACGGCCTCGTATCACTAGCTGTCGAAATGACTGGATCTTATCCGCATGGCTGTAACAGATCGTGCAGCCACGTCTCGATCCCGCAGTCAACAGATGGGGACGTTTGCAAGGCAACAACCATATGTACGAACAGTTCGACGACGTTTACAGAAGCATGGACTATCAGCTCGGAGACCAAGGCTGCGGTTACCCTTGACGCTGCATTTCAGACAGGAGCGCCTGCGAGGATGTACACAACGACCAACCTGGGTGCACGAATGGCAAAACGTCATTTTTTTTTCTTTTTTTTATGAATCCAGGTTCTGTTTACAACATCATGATAGTCGCATCCGTGTTTGGCGACATCGCGGTGAAAGCACATTGGAAGCGTGTATTCATCATCACCATACTGGCGTGTCACCCAGCGTGACAGTATGAGGTGCCATTGGTTACACGTATCGGTCACCTCTTATTCGCATCGACGGCGCTTTGAACAGTGGCCGTTACATTTCACATGTGTTACGATCCGTGGCTATATGCTTCATCCAATCCCTGAGAAATCCCTACATTTCAGCAGGATAATGCACGACCGCATGTTGCGGGTCCTGTACGGACCTTTCTGGATACGGAAAATGTTCGACTGCTGCCCTGGCCAGCACATTCTCCAGATCTCTCACCAATACATAATGTCTGGTCAATGGTGGCCGAGCAGCTGGCTCGTCACAATACTCCAGTTACTACTCTTGATGAACTGAGGTATCGTGTTGAAGCTGCATGGCCATCTGTACCTGCACACGCCACGCAAGCTCTGTTTGACTCAATGCCCAGGCTTATCAACGCCGTTATTACGTCCAGAGGTGGTTGTTCTTCGTACTGATTTCTAAGGATCTATGCACCCAAATTGCGTCAAAAAGTAATCACATGTCAGTTTAGTATAATATATTTGTCCAATGAATACCTGTTTGTCATCTGAATTTCTTCTTGGTGTAGCTATTTTAATAGCCAGCAGTGTATGTCGCTATTAAATATCTTTTAACACTTAAATCATAGTTGTGACTGGTTGCAGAAATTTCAGGCAAGCTTTTAATTGTTTAGTTACAGTCATGGTCGACAAGTTTTAAACAGAGGTTGACTTCTTGCAAGCCGTATCCTTTACAGTAGTACTTATTATACATTTTTTTTGCTTGTATTGTCATATGTATGAAATCTGCAAAGTAGGAACACTAGTGATTCACTGATGTAACCGTGCAGGAAACTGTGCTCCACCCTCATACGAATGAGATTTGTTAACGACGTCGGACCATAGCCGACGTTGGATTTCTGATGGTATGGAAGCTATGCATCTGCTCTTACATTGCTGAAACTTCAAGGTTTGAAACCTGATAAGCGACTGTTTTGATAGTAAGTTTCATATCACTACAAGGGTTTGGTGTTGGACGAAAAAATCTACGTCTACATCCATACTCCTTAAACCACCTCAGTGTGAATGTGGCTGAGGTTACTTTATGCACCATTGTCACTTCTCGTCACTAATAGTTCGTGGAAAGAAGGGTTGCCGTTATGTCTCCACGTAGGCTCTAATGTCTCTAATTTTACCTTTGTGGGCTTTTAGCGAATACACAGCAGAAAGCAATATATTTTATGACTTCAAGAACTTTAACAGAAACTCATAACGCGATGTTGAACGTCTCCGTGAGGCTTTAGTCCTTACAAAACGATCCTGTAAGGAAGCGTACTGCTCTTCGTTGAATCTTGCCCATCCCTTCTCTCAACCCTACCTGGTACGGATATCACAAAGACGAGCAATACTCCAGCATCTGCCAAACGAGTGTTTCCCAACCCAGCTTCGCGATATTTGTCTTTGGAGGAAGGAGGGAGCGGGTCGAGTGGGGAGAGTCGGTCTCAGATCGCAGAGGAGAGCCGAAGTAACTGAAAAGGGCAGTTCTGATTTTGGTTTTATTGGCGAACGACAGGGTTACAGAGTTGCACGGTGTTATGCATCAGTTGACCGACCGCCAATACTGGATGTCGAGATACTAACAAAAACGTGACGCAGTAAGTTAATGAAACTGAATTAAATTTACATGATCATATCTGAAAAACATATAAAATGCTCCGAAACTCAGTATTTAGACAAAAATGGCGCTTGGTCATTTGATGCTTTTATATGTAACTATCTTATATTCCCCTGCTTTGCAACGGTTGTCAAAGAGGTACCTGTGTATATCATGGTTTTTTAAGGTTCCGGACCTAAGTCAGCAAAAACAGAACCGTTGTTGGATCGCTCTGTTTCAAATGTTTGTTAAGCTTATGGGACTTAACTACGGGGTCATCAGTCCCTAAACTTAAAAACTACTTATCAACTACCTTATACTAAAGACGGCACAAATATCCATGCCCGAGGGGGGATTCGAACCCCCGACCGTAGTGGCCATGCAGACCGTGACTGGAGCGCCTCAGTCTTCTCGGCCACAACGGCCGGCGGATCGCTCTGTCAATAAACTCAGTTCTCCTAGCCAAGATGACAAATTTAAGTAGAACTCATTGTCGAAAACGATGAATGTTCATAAAGTTTTTCATACAAAAAGTGAAATTAATTTAATTCCGTACTCCCGAACGATGTAAATTCATTGTTAGGTCGTGTTCATTAAGACGCCGGTGTGTAATTGTCTATTTGGAGTAAACTTCTGAAAACACTTCTTTCGTTGAGATGAGAAATAGTAATAATAACAACGGCGCCATGTATTGGTTCTATGGTGTAGTACTAAACTGTTTATCTCTCACAGTAAGTGTATGCTGAAGTATTAGTATGTCACAATGTATCACTGGGGACAATGTAGTTATTTTGTATGCAGTGTTCCCTATTATCGAAAACTCGACGAATGCTGAGAGTCTGGTAATTCAAGCAATAGAGCAGTTCATGTCTGTTTAAATAAGACGTCATAGTGGTGCTAATGTGCGATAAAGTAAGTCTGGGTAATCGTTGAAGGAATGGCATCAGCTGATCGCCTGTATTGCTCTTTCCATTAAATATAATATTTCTAGTGAATTGTCTTGACTGTGTTAACAGCGTCGGCCACGGTTTCAGCTAATACATATCCCCACGTCCTGCAGTGATTACTTCATAAAGAAAGAAGTTGAAATCGACCATGTGTAGTAGAACTATATATACAGAAATCGGATTATAACCAATGCAATTGTCTCTGCAAAAGGAGATCTTTCTATGTCTTAATGTAGTTCGCACAAAAAGTAATATTTAATCACAATATTGTACTGTACAATTATGAAAGCAGAGAAGTTTCTGATAAGTTTGTCGCTCGCGAGTGTACCGTATATTATCTCTAGTGGCGGGCAGAGAGCAGAAATATCTCTGGAGTGAGCATTCAGATGCGCAGAACAGATTTTGTGTCCTCAACATTAAAATGGAAGTGTGAAATGATATTGGGATAAATCTATTAATCGCTGACTTTCTCCTGGCCCCTTTTTGTTCTGTTAAGACGCTATGTGTAAATGGCCCTTTTAGCAACGCTTCCTCAACTTTCTTGTTGCTTCTGTGACACATTTATTTACATATTATGTGGTTGCTCTGTGAAAAGGAGGTGGGGCTTCTTTGCAGACAATGCGGTACAAACCATTCGTAATAGCACATGGAAAGAGTGGATTTGTCTCAATATCACGTGGTAATCCCAGCTTAATGTTGAGAAAATGCACACAGAACACAATGCTCACTCCATACATATTTATACTCTATATAAAGTTTAGTGGTTATACCCATCAAAAATGCACTTTTTTCTTTCCATTACATTACAAAGCATATAGGATACAGCTAGGAAGGAAAAAAGTGTGTCCTGATTAAATTATACTTGCAGTGGCAGCGGTTCAGTTTGCTATCGTTGGTAACGAACTATTCGCTTTTAGGAGGATGATTAATATACTGATCAAACAGCAGAAATTATTTATTTCATCGCGAACAGAATTATTCTCCTCATTCGACGTGACTGATTGTTGAAAAAGCATTCAACGGTCCTTGCCAACATCAGCGCACAACGCCGCTGCGGAAAGTAAAATTGTACCCCTTTTTGTAGTCTATTAAACCATAGTTATGAGAATGAAAAAAAACCTCAGCAACGCCATAATTAGTTATTTGGTATACTAACTAACGTCTCCACACTTTGTCCCTTCCTGGACTATGGCGTTTCCCAGGCATTACTAAACAGAACGCACTCAAAATGTAATGAGGATACACCGAAATCAGAAAGGGAACTACGTAAATTCGATTTACCTTGCAAAGAAATCTTATATAAATTGCAGCATCGAGAGACACGAAGGAATGTCGTTATGTTTTATATTCAAACGTTCCCTGTAAATAGAAGCAAATATCGTCAAGCTGTGAATATACGAAGTGTAATCAGCAACTCGCTGTTCAATATTAGTTGGCATTTGCAGAGATAAGATTGCGTCTCTTAATTCAAAATACTTTTGTTACCGAAGGAATACGCACAAAACCATTATGTATTATTTCTTTGCAGCATGAAAGAACACCGTTAATTGAAAAATGAATTCTAGCTGAGGGGAGCCAGTTAGAAGCTTACTTTAAACATGCCGGCCGCGGTGGCCGCGGTGACTGAGGCGCTCCAGTCACGGTCAGCACGGCCACTACGGTCGGGGGTTCGAATCCCCCCTCGGGCATGGATATTTGTGCCGTTCTAGTTCGTAAGTAGTTCATAAGAAGTTTGTAAGTTTAGGGACTGAGGACCCCGTAGTTAAGTCCCATAAGCTTAACAAACATTTGAACATTTTTACTTTAAAAATATAATTCTGGCCGTAAAAAAACCAGCTAAGGGATTCGCGTGAACTACTACTTCCTGCAACATAATCTTGTTCCCTGGCCCCAGAATTTACTTTAGCAGCAGGAAGACAAAGAGACGGTAGCTAACACACATCGTAGATCACGAGAATTACACACAATCATTGATAGCCATCCCGAACTAAACCATTTCATGAAGATTACTGTGAAAACATTAATGGCCCAACGGAATTGAAAATATGATAATCTGCATCCTAATTTGTTCTCGGCACTTTGAAAAACAACATTAAATATAAAGGGAGGGTACTCATTAACTAATATACATAAGTAGAACAATATTTTACTGATAATAACCTATTTATTCAGTTCAAACATGAGAAAATGGGGGACCAAATTTTGTTAAACAATAAAAATGCATCCCATTGACGGCTAACTTAAAATAATCTGAACTGAACAGCGTCGGGGGAGGGGTTTATAATCAACAAGCATTCAGACACTCATACGCGTGAAACAAACAGAAACTCGTCCAACTTAGCGTGCTGATGCGAAGCAGAAGCAGGCGCCGCTACCGTAGGGGAAATTCAGTGAACCAGGATGTACCACACAACACAAGAAAAAAATGAACTTCTTACGTCGCTTTGGCCTGTCCATCTTTACTTGAGATGGTACGCGATAAAGGCAAGATTAATTTCCATTGAAATCATGCGGAATTATTGAGACACACGGCACGTGTCTGCTACATTACATATTTGCGCCCCACTGAAGGCTAAGTGCTTAAAGATTGTATTCCTTTCAACATAAAACAACGGAATCACAGATTACGAAGCCAGTATAGATAATAGGAAGGCACTGGTGTGTCAGCATTGGAGAGAACTCAAGTGAACTAGCTATAAACCTTGAAGACAGAGTTCGGAGCCACGTGGTTCCGAAAACCAGTAAAAACATAAAAATTCAATTTCTGAAAAATAAAGAAAAATACCTACGGCATGCAACCCTTAGAAATGCATAGGATATCACGAGTAAGCTAAAGAAATACAGTTAGACGCAACTGGGAGGGTTTTACATGGATGACCGAAGTCCAGTCTTCAAAAATCAGAAAAGTGGAATAAATTCAATGTCAGGGTAAATCAACTAAGAAATACGGCATGCAGCCCCTAGAAATACGTAGTATTTCATAAGCAAGCTAATAAAGGGGGTCGTACAAGGCTAGAAGAGAATTTACTGACGGATTTGAAAGTGAAGTACAAGTTTGGAAACGAAACACCAATTTAAAATAGACGGAGAGGAGATCACGAGGTACTAATGGAAATCAGAAAGATACATACATAATTTCTTGCCTGAAGGGCATAGGGACAGACACAGGGTTAGCTGAAGGCTTTGTTCTATGAACACACCACATGGAGTACATATCACTCGTGGAAGGAGAAAACGGAAAAGAATATTTTGCATGCATTACACAGTATAAAAATATTCCCACATATTAGTCACATTCCACAAAGCTAGAAAGAAATTAAACGGAGTTCATACACCGCCAGCTAGTCTCACACAGGTTACCGATTCCCAGCCATTATCAAACCGAATTAGTTGCATATTTACCGCGTTTACCTATGCAAAATCACCAAAATGAAATTGAATACATTTCCGTCCATGATTGTAGGAACTTATCCCAAAAAATGAACCTAAGATCTGAAGTCTAACAAACCAGACGACTAATCGCTACCATCCAAAAGGAGGAAAACAAAATCAGAACGTCGTACCAGGTCGAAGCGTTGCTACAGAATGTCCAGTTGGCCCCCGAAACCCCTCGCCAGCGGCCGGAGATCGGCAAAACCTACGAAAAACGAGGTGGGGGGGGGAAGAGCTTAAAATCGCGCGTCTTGCCATGGCTCGCTAACTGGGCATTGTCAAAACAACTTGTAACCAAAGGGTGCAGGAACCTCTTTGGTAGCATCAAAAGCAGAGGTTGGTAACGACTACCTATCGATACGAAGCCAGAGAAACACTAGTACTGAGCAGCCAACGACGAAAATTCTCATACCTACACTCAGACTCCCATGCTCGAAGATTGTCATACATGCATATACAGAATAAAGCAAGTACACATGCTCACAGGGACAGCGGCGTCACAGAGAAACCATTTATACTGCCACATTCGTAGATACAATGATCAAATCAAATCAAATGTTTGTAAATCTTATGGGTCTTAACTATGGGGTCATCAGTTCCTAAACTTACAAACTACTTATGAACTACTTACGAACTAGGACTGCACAAATATCCATGCCCGAGGGGGGATTCGAACCCCCAACCGTAGTGGCCGTGCAGACCATGACTGAAGCGCCTCAGTCCCCTCGGCCACCGCGGCCGGCAATGATAAATTATTAGCATAATAAAATCCCAACAATATTACAGAAACTAACATTTAAATTTTATGAAATGAAATGCTATTCCTCATACCTCTGAACGAAAGGGGTTGTCGTTTAGCAAAAAAGCCCGTCCAGCGAAGTTAGATAAATTACAAAGTTAAAAACCTAGGAAAGACGGCAGTCAGACGTCTTTCATCGCCCACTCGTCGATTGAAAATATTGATGGAGGATGAGGCAATTTTATTGACTCATTGACAGAAAACTTTTCTAATCTAACATCAGGTCTTCTTATGAGCAAGACAAAAATTTTGGGGATGTCACTCAAAATCTACACGTTATACACAAATGATATCACATTAAAATACTAAGTCATTGGAGATGCAAATGTGGCTGGTGAGACCACAGGGTTGGACAACATACATAAACAATCCAAAATTACAAATAAACATAGACAAACAAATCATGAATACAGAATATACACGACATTGAATATAACACACACTGAAAATGAAACACGTGTAACATTCCATATGCAACAGTGACAGCAAATGTTGCGAGAGTGAAGGTCGGGGTGAGAGTTTAAAATAGGGAAAGATTAATTTTTAAAACGCATAACCACCAACTGCGAACCAAATTCCTATACATGCAAAAACACTGGAATTGTGATTGCTACTGTTTGACTCGTTTTCTAGGGGATGATATCACACTTTCGCAGCTTTCATTCCCTGCATGTGATTAACAAAAAAATTCATAATAAAGTCAAGTTCATGAGAGAAAAGGGTGTACTAACTACTATTTTTGAAAACACGTGAAAGTTCACTTTATGTTGTTTATTTCACAATATTAGAACCTTGTGGCTGATACGTCTGTACGTCGACACATTTGTCAAATAAAGTTATAGCTCGTGAGCCCCCAGACAACATGAATATTTGTCGCAAATTGTTTTCACACCATGTGGTTGTCTCAAACACTGTGTATTTTCATGCCTATGTGACGACACGTGTTACATTAACAAATCACAGTCACTTTAATTCAATGCAATGCACACCTTGTACCACCGGCTAAATATTCACAAACACACAGTAGCACTCGATTCATCTTGATGCAGTCTACGACGAGCAACCACACGTGGTGATTGCCACACACAAATCTAAAGTCTCCACCTGGAGATACACATGCCGACTGATGCTGAGCGACGCCGCCGGCCAGTTCCCCACGTGCTCCCGACTCGTCACTTCCTGCCCTCACGTGCGTGAGGGCTTGCGTCAAAAGCTCAACTGCCGGGGTTTTTTCCCCTACGTCATCAACTTCCCCATGTGTGCTGTTCTAACCAACGTACAGCGCTCAGCCAATACATTTCTAAAACTTTACTTAACATCAAAATAATTACACTACACATTAAATAAATGTCTTCTTAGGTTTTTATATTGGTATAAACATCCTTTGTACTATTTATCATAATCGTGCAATTTCTTATGTCATAGATAAGTGATTTAACTGAATACTTCAAGATATAATACACAAGATTAATTGAGAATAAAATGAGAAATAGTTAATATATTATTTTTATAAACAAACATTGCCATGCTAGTTGTGTAACTGTCTTGCATTCATTGGTAATTTATTACTTTTCATTGTCAACTAAACATATTACGCCAGATGTGATTATATCAGCTAATGTATTGTTTATTTGTCAACAGGCTATTTTGTAATGAGGGCCTTAAAGGTTCCTAACTGCATCGTACTACTTCAAATGCAAGTAGTATTAGAATA